>OW121725.1:3905000-5105000 GCA_933228805.2 Hipparchia semele | reverse complement strand
ATTGCGCCAAGTAGGTATATACCGACGTTCATAATTATATAGGCGGTGAAATGCTTTTATTTCTATCTCTCGTTATTTCGGTTTCAGCAACATTTGTCGTAAAAAGCTCAATATTTAAAGCGGGCCGCAAATCACCTAAACTTGGCGCAAAAGCCCGCGGAATTTGCATAATGACTTCATATTATACCTACTCCATTCGCCGCGCGAATTTTAATGTTGCTATTTTAACGTATACAGAGTATTTTTATACGCTGTCAGGCCCCAGCTTCGCCCGTTCTATGGCTGTACCCTCTCCCATAAGCTTCACCACTAGGTGGAGGGAAGGGGGACTTTCTAATTAGTTGTTCGTAACTGTTTGGGTGGTTGGTAGGTTTTCATAAAAGTGGTCGAGTTTGCATAACTTACAATCTATGTAATTATCTAAAATAAGCGGTAGCCTATGTCACTATCTAGGACCTCAACTGTACCCATGCAGAAAGCACGTCAATCCGTTGCTCCGTTGCTGCGTGATTAAAGGACAAACCAACAAAGAAATACACTATTAACTAGCTTTTGCCCGCGGCTTCGTTAACGTTAAGTTCGATTTTTCAAGCCCCTATTTTATCTCCTTGGGGTTTTGACTTTCAAAAATTCCTTCTAAGCGGATCCGTCCAGCGTACGCTAGATAGATCAGTCAGTCAGTCAGTCAGTCAGTCAGTCAGTTAACTTTGCCTTTTATATATTTATATAAGATAAGGGTTACTAAGGAATCACCACAACTAAAATAACTACATAGTACAAAAACTCGATACTGGTTTTCAATACTACGTACCTACAGAAAAGGCACGTTCTTACATTACATTTCACGACTAATGGACGTTGGTTTGCATTAAAATCCTCGAACAAGAAATAATAAGCTGACGCAGCGCCGTGCAAGTCGATACCTATTAAAAGCGCTTGTGAAAGAAAACCGCTGATAAATTGAGCCCTTTGTCTTTACATCCACCCTACCGCCTGCCGTTTAATCCAGGCGTATTGAAAATTTCCAACGATTTTATGCAGTAATTACCACTTAATATACCTACCTACGATTTACGACTATGTACCTACTTACGATTTTTTAAACTTTGGGATTGTCTAAAAATGATCGCATCAGTGTGACGATCCCAATCACGTGTGATTGGCTGAATTCATGACGTTCTTGTTACATTAATGCATTTGAACCAGTAGCGAGCGTGTACCAGCCAATGAGAGGTAATTGCGATTGTCACACAGTTGCAATTATTTTTAACGAATTGGTATGCTTGGCCTAAGCATATACTAGATCATAGAGCTCTAGGTCCTATTCCTCAATCCTGATGCTGTAGGGTACTCCCCACCTAAATTGTAGGGATTTAGGAACTGCTGATCATGAATTGTTATTGTATATTGTAATAAGCATAGACTTAAATGAGAAAGGGTAGAAGTTAAAAAAAAATACCTATTTTATAACAATCCAAGATAACATAGATAGGGACGAAACGTAGACTTCAGCTACCTATCGGCCTAAAATGCGAACGTGTTTCAGTTTAATGTCATTGAACTCATGAACACGAATAACAAAACAAATAAGGGTTATCTCCTAGTTTTCAAACACTTCATTTTTATTTATTTGTGTATCCTTACTAATCCTTACCTACTAATATTATATATTTTTTTTATTCAATGACAAGATAGTGCTTGACTACGATCTCACCTGATTTTAAGTGACGATGCAGTCTAAGATGCTAACTTGGAAGTTGGAACGGGTGTGGCAGTGTACGTTAACCCCCTAAGTAGTATAGAAAGCCGGTTTCAGCTCACTCCCAGCCTAGGCCAAAAAAAAAAAAGTGCGGCCAGGCCAAAAAAATAAAAAAAGTGTGCCCACCCCCCAAAAAAAGTGCGCCTAGGCCAAAAAAAGTGTGCCTAGGCCAAAAAATAGTGCAGCCAGCGCAAAAAAATAGGGTCAGGGCAAAAAAGGGTCAGGGCGATCCGAAAAAAAAGAGGCCCGCCGCAGGCGAAAAATTTTTGGCTAAAATTCCAATAAGACGAATTCCAATTGGAATTCCAATCATTGGAATTCCAATTGAAGAGTTTAGTATTTCCACTTCCTAATAGATGGCACTGCTTGTCAAGGCATAAAATGGTACGCTACTGTAAGATAGATGGTGTAATGGGGCGACTTAAAATGGCACGCTACTACAAGGTAGATGGCGTTGAGTGTTTTAAGTGTGATATATTTTCCGTCCTATTTCGTGTTGGATTTTCCGTTCCCATTGGTTATGAGAGTGAGAGAATGTAGAGTGCACCAGTGTTTGTGTACACACTTGTGCACTATAATACCTCCTGTGGTTAAACTTGTATCACTACCAGACAACACTTATTGATATCGCATAGAACCTAAATGCCCGGCCTACGGCCGGGCAGCGGAACTTTTATGTTTTAACCTAACCTAACCTAGCTAGTAAATTAGGTTAGCCTAATTGCTCGAAGTGCTCCAGGCACCCGCTAATGTTTGTTACACAAGAAATTCATTCCAAAGAATCGAACCTGTCAGTTAAACAGAGCGAGCGCACTAACCACTGTACCAAGGAGGTCACATACCTGCTTGCTTTGAACAAAAGTGAAAAGACCCTTTTCCTTTCGTCGCATTCCTACGTTTTTTTTTTAACCGAATTCAAAATAAAAAAGGTTATGCACTTTATGTTTGCAAAATACGAATTAAAAGTCAATTAAACGTTTAAAAAAATCGAATAATAACTTCTCTCTCATTATTGATGTTCTTTTGAATGAGAAAATATAATTCTATATTGATTAATCATTTATAGATTTAAATATGATTATGCACTAATTAATGTTTGTTACACAAGAAATGCATTTCAAAAAATTGAACCTAGGACTTCTCAGTTAATATAAAACCATAACACTCACCACTGCGCCCTTAGAGGTCTTCATGCGCTTTCTACCTGGTAGGACAATAGACCCTTGCATTCCAACGTTTTTGCGCTTTTAACCGAATTCAAAATAAAGATTATTCTGTATTTATGTAACTCGTACGTTAAGTCGTATGTAAGTACAAATTCAAAGTCAAATTAAGAGTTTCAAAAAATCGAATAACAACTTCTGAATTAATAAATGAGTGAATATGAAAAACGGTAAACTTGAAAATACTTTGAGTAACTAGCTATTGAAAACGATTAGTATAATATGTAATTCTTAAGCGATGTCTCAGCTCTCACAAGGTTCTCATCATAGGAATTAGGGTATAGTGATTCTCTGTTATTATTATTGATGTTTTTTTAATTTAGGTATATTAACCTAATTAACCTGAATCTGTTGATGGTGTATTTAGATGACATCTTCGACACGTACGAACTTGGTTGATTTTTTGTACTCTTTTTTTTCATTCCCATTATCTTTGGGTAGGATATAGATACAAAAAATGATTGCCTGCAGATTGCCGTATATTACACAAAAAATAGATGGCATCTTCGACACGTACGAACTTGGTTGATTTTTTGTACTCTTTTTCATCTTTGTTAGGATATGGATACAAAAAAATTATATTGCCTACAGATGCAAGGGATCAAGACATGTTAATTCATGTCTAAAACATGTGTGTATAAAAAGGCCCCATTCTAGTTTTCTATCATAAATTTACCTTGTGTCAGCTCGTGAGCATCTCTATAAAGTCTTAAATATTACTAATTACCAGTCTAGGAATATTGTGTTGTGAATCTACATATTTCCGTTCATTATGGTGGTAAGTGCGTAATTATACTTGTTATTATTTAAATTATATTTGTAGCTAACATATCGATTCGTTATTATTGGGCTACTTTTTGAAATTTTATAAATATAATTAGTTTATTACAGTAATTACATTACAGTATAATATTATAAAGGCTAAAGTTTGTATGTGTATGTTTGTTACTCCTTCACGCCACAAGAAATGAGCCGAATTGGCTGAAATTTGGAATGGATCCAGGATTTAAACATAGGCTACATTTTATCATGGAAAATTAAAGATTCCCTACGAGAATTAAAAAAACCTTAATATACGCGGACATCATCTAGTGTAATTCTATAAATTGAATAATCCCCTTTTTATTTCAGGACTCGGAAAATGAAATCAGTTATAAGAATTATTATTATCCACTCAATGTGTCAGATGATCAAGATGCAAGTGATTGTATGACAAATAATAAAAAGACTGCTTCAAAAAGGATCAAAACAATGGAACAAAATAATATAGATGTGTTTTTTGAACATCCAAAGAAAAAGAAGAGGGCAACTACTTCTTCATCTGTGGCTCAGGCGATTGATGGAGGTCTGTCGTATATCTCATCGAATGATGCTGACGGTACAAACGCAAGTCATCTCATTAAAATAGATGTCTATGACATGAAGAATCTGAAAGGGGTTTCACCTCTTGAATACTGGAAATATGCAGATTTACGATTAAAGTACTATGTGAATTCAGACGCTGATAAATTTTATCTCAGCACTCGAGATATTATTTACAACATAACAAAGCAGATCGCAGGAAGACATGATTGTAAAAAATATTTTGTCGAGAGAGATAACAAGCAATAACAATAGCTATAAATTATTCCATCCCAAAAAATAAAACTATTTAAAAGATAGCATCGTTACCTGCAAATCAAGACCCATGTCACTTAACGTAAATAAATTTTTAAAATAATGTGCAGTCTCCCTACTATTTGTCTGTGAATACAGACGAAACAAATTATAAAAGAGTGCTGTTCTAACACAATCAAGTCATATTCCATCTCGCTATCCACAACAATGTTGTGTCAACTGTGTGCTTTTAACGACTCTGTTTACAATGAAGAATTGGTTGAAAATTGTGAAGAAGCAGAATTGAACGCCGAGTTAGTTAACATATGCATGGAAGCCGACCGAAATCAAGTTTATTCGTGAGTATTTTTTATTCATCATTTTTTCCATGAACAGTATTTATTTTAATCTATTATATTTCAAACGATTCATCGAGGCTTGAGTGCACGACTATAAATTTTTACTAATCTAACAGCTACCATCAACCTGATCAGTTCAAACTTGTTCAAACATAACGCTGATGGGGAGGGGCTATTTACGTATAAATACTCGGTTAAGACGTTAGCTACACTCATTCAGAGAGAAGTTGTGATAGAAAAATATTAATAATGGAAGCTTTTTCCAATGATGAAATAAGTGTATTTTCTAAATCATTTGTGTTAAATAAGATGCATAGATACATACGGTTGTGGTATATCTCTGATAGACTCCCTAGATGGATGTTAGATGACCCAGAGATTAAACCGTTTTATACACCATGTAGTGGTCATCGTACTTCAATTTTTCCTCATTCTGATGAAATTGACGGTGTATTTCCTATGAAAGCATATTGTAATATGTGTGTTACAAATGGTAAATTATATTTAAATAAAAGATTAGTGTAACGTTTATTTTATAGAAAATATGTTTTATTATATCAATTTTTATTTTTCAGTTCAAAGCAAACTGGAGCCGGAGTGAAAAGAAAAGCTACTACAGTCACAAACTCTACGAGTAAGCAACCATGTTCTCAAGAACCTTCTACATCTACGGAGCCATTGACTACAGCAAGATCAACGGGGGGAGAATCGTCCTTATTTGTAAGTTCTACAAAATATCATAGTATCGAGTGTTCTTACTGTAAAATAAATGTGAATCAAAAGTACTATTCTAACCACCTTAGAAGCAAAAAACATATAAATAACGTACTTCTTAATAGTTCGGTTCAAAACTTAACCAATGTGCAATTAATAGAAAATGCCTTCGGTCGACGAATAGCAACATACAGGATTTCCAATAATAATTCACAATTTCAGACACCTGAAGCTTTTCTTGATTCAATTAAAAATTCTGTTCATGACTTGCTTCATACGCTTTTAAAAGAGCATACTTTAATTAAAGTTAACTTCATTTTAAACGGAGATTTTATTCAGGCAACAAAAAACTTAGAAACTTCCTTTGACTTTCAAACGTGTAACTATACATTCTGTTTAGGTGATGAAATTAACATCATTTACTCGGATTTATTAACTGAAACTTCGAGTAAAGTTTGTAATTTTGAAAAGAAAGATAGTGGTTGGAGTCTTAAAAAAATTAATTATGTGGATTTAAATATAAATAAATTAAACCCTTTAAAAGGGAACTCTTATATAGATTTACCCATAGATATTAAACATAAACTTGCTATTATTAATGTTAAAAATAATGACAATAAATGTTTTCAATGGGCTATACTTTCCGCTTTGTATCCTGTTCAAAAAAATGCCGACAGAGTGACTTCATATATATCGAAACAAAACTCTTTAGATTTTTCAAATATTCCATTTCCAGTACAATTAAAAGATATCAACAAATTTGAAACCTTAAATAATATTAGTATAAATGTTTTTGGAATTGAACATGACACAAAAAGCAATTCTACGAAGATTATTGGTCCTCTCTATTTCACAAAATGTCGAAAACAGAAACACATAAATTTATTATACGTAAATAATGGTTCGAATGGTCATTATTGTTATATAAAGAATCTTTCTAGGCTAGTTGGTCGACAATTAACCAAACATATCCATGCTGTATTTATTTGTGATGGTTGCTTACTATATTTTCAATCAGATATTAAATTGAAATCCCATCAAGAGTTTGATTGTAATCATATTAGAACTGATTTGCCCGATATCACACAAGCTAAACTAACATTTAATAAATATGAAAGAAAGCTCAAATTGCCTTTTGTTGTTTACGCAGATTTTGAAGCATTTTTAAGTCCTATACAAGGTTGTGATAATGATCCAACTACCTCATACACAGCAAATTTTCAAAAACATGAAGTATATAGCTTTGGATACTATATCAAATGTACATTTAATAATAGTCTATCAGTATATAAAACTTATACAGGTACCGACTGTGCCAAAGTGTTTATGGAGACTTTAAATGATGATATAAAACGAATTTATGATGAGCATTTAATTGAAGTTTATCCACTACCTCTGACAACAAATGATAACAAAAAATTATCTAGGACATCCACATGTCATATATGTGAAAAAGAACTGAAATCGGATTACGAAATAGCATATAATAAATACACCGGAGGTTTAGTAGGTGTCTGTCACAAAAGCTGTAGTAAAAAGTTAGAAATTCCTCAATTTATACCGATAATTTTACATAACCTTAGTAACTATGATGCTCATTTCATTGTGCACGCATTGAATTTCTCAGAAGGTGGGATAAATGTCATACCCCAAAATAAAGAACGATATATTTCATTTTCAAAAAAGATAAAAATCATGGACAAACAAATTGAATTGAGGTTTATTGATTCTTTTAAATTTTTATCTAGTAGTCTAGAATCCTTAACAAATAATTTAAATGATAAAGACTTCATCGAATTGCGAAGAAATTTTCAAAGTGAAAAAGATATTTATTATTTAAAACGTAAGGGTGTATACCCATACGAATGTATGACATCTTTTGACTCCTTAAAGTTAACGTCACTCCCAACACAGGATCAATTTTTCAGTACACTTACAAACAGTACTGTTTCAAATGAGGATTATAAACATGCTAGAGATGTTTGGAATCATTTTAAATGTCGTAATATGAGTGATTACTCTGATTTATATCTCAAAACGGATGTGTTACTTTTAGCAGATATATTTGAAAATTTTAGAAATGTATGTATTAAAACTTATGATTTAGATCCTGCGCAATATTATACTGCACCAGGTCTTAGTTGGGATGCAATGTTAAAGTACACACAAATAACGTTAGATTTACTAACAGATTTTGAAAAAATTGCATTTGTGAAATCAGGTATACGCGGCGGTGTTTCACAGTGCAGTAACCGTTATGCGCAAGCTAATAATAAGCACATGGCAAATTTTAATCAGAAAATCCAATCATCTTATCTCACATACTTAGATGCTAATAATTTATATGGTTGGGCTATGTCTCAATACCTTCCAACGGGGGCTTTTGAATGGGTAAGTTGTGAAACTAATTTCAACATACCAATTGATTCTGATGTGGGTTATATTCTAGAAGTAGATTTAGAATACCCTGAAACTTTACATGACTTACATACCGATTTTCCTCTTTGTCCAGAGAATATACTTGCTGGAGGGAGTAAAACTATAAAATTAGTTCCAAATCTATTTGATAAAACTAAGTATGTTATTCATTATAGAAATCTTGTACAGTGTCTAGAAATGGGCTTAAAACTAAAAAAAATTCATAGGATTTTAAAATTTAATCAAAGTCCTTGGTTACAAAAATATATTGATTTAAATACACAGTTGCGTACATCTGCACAATCTGATTTTGAAAAGGATTTCTATAAGTTAATGAATAATTCAATATTCGGAAAAACAATGGAGAACATTGAAAAACGTGTTGATGTTAAACTATGTACACATTGGGAAGATAAGGGAAAATCTGTTGGTGTTCAAAAACTTATTGCGAGACCTGAATTTCATAGTGTCTCAATATTTTCGGAAAATTTGGTTGCTATACAATTGAAAAAAACGAAATTACTTTACAATAAACCTATTTACTTAGGATTTTGTATTTTAGATATTTCTAAAACGCTTATGTATGATTTCCATTATAAGTATATGAAAAAGAAATATGGCTCAAATTGTAAAATGTTATATACTGACACTGACAGCTTCATATATCAGATTTTTACTGATAACTTTTATGATGACATTAAACCTGACTTAAATAAATACTTCGATACTTCGGATTATCCCCCTAATAATAGTTTTGATATTCCCTTGATGAATAAAAAAAAAATTGGCTATTTTAAGGATGAAAATAATGGTAACATTATGACTGAATTTGTTGGTTTGAGATCAAAAGTGTATGCTTTTAATGCACAAAATAAATTCATTGCTAAGGCAAAAGGTGTAAACAAATCGGTTACCAAAAATTTCAAAATGCAGAATTATAAAACAGTTTTATTTGAACAAAAAAATGAACTATGTGAGATGTATAGATTCAGATCGATAAAGCATATAATATTTACTCAAAAAACGAATAAAATATCATTATCATATTCAGATACAAAACGGTTTTTAGTTAATAACTCTACCGACACCTTAGCTTGGGGTCATTACAAAATAAAGTCGTTTAATAATGATTAGCAGTAAGAATCATTGATGATATTTTTTAAGTAATTATAAGAATGGATTGTAGCCTTAAGTTATAAATTGTATAGAAAATTAAATTTTATAATTATAAATAAATGTATTACTTAAATCGATGTTGTGTCACTTTATTCCCCATTTCTTTATCTAATTTAACTAAAGCAACACGTATTTTGAACATGTATCATTTTCTCCATCCATTTACTGCTATAGTTGCTGGACCGAGTGGATGTGGTAAATCACATTTTGTGACAAATTTCTTGAAACACTGTAATTATATATGTAATACACGATTTGATCAAGTTTTATGGTGCTACGATGAAATGCAGCCTCTATATAATCTAGAAAATGTAACTTACATTCAAGGAATTCCTGAAATGAATATGTTTGATGGAAAACATCCTCAATTAATTATACTTGACGATCTCATGAGGGAGTCAGATGGTCGTGTTGTTGATATTTTTACTAAAGGTAGTCACCACAGAAATTTAAGTGTTTTTTATATCACACAAAATCTTTTTCATCAAGGGAAAGGCCAACGAGATATTTCTCTGAATACAAGTTACATAATTTACTTTAAAAATCCCAGAGATCGAACACAAATTCGTCATTTAGCACGTCAAGTATTTCCAGAGAATTCAAAGTTTGTTGAAGAGGCTTATAGAGATGCCACTACTGAGCCTCATGGCTATTTAATGATTGATTTAAAGCAAAATACAAATGATTCATGTCGTTTTAAAACTAAGATAGATAGTACCTCTAATGATTGTGTGGTATACATCCCTAAAAAGGGGTTTAAATATGGTTTACATCACTCAGTTCTTGTCAGTAACAAATAATGGTTGAAGGAAGCAGCACGCTAGATTCAAAAAAGTTAAGGTGTGCATTACAAACATTTAAACCAAAATATCGTAAAATTTTACTTCGCTCTCTTAAGAAAGAAGAAATTAATCGTGTTTGTGAGTATATCAAAGAAATATTTAAAGAAAATACCCCCAATAAAGAGACAAGAGAATCTTCTGTAAAACTGAATTGTTTCTTTTCTACAAAGTTAATATAAATATGTATTCAGATTCATTCTAAAATAATGTCTGCACGAGTAAAAACACACAAAAATTTACTAAAGGCTTTACACACACTTCAACCGAAATTCCGCACAGCCTTATTGAAAGCTTGTAAGGACGAGGAAATCAATTGTATTTGTGAGTGTATTTTCAATATACTAAATGGTAAACTACCTTTGAAGGATTGTGAGAAGGCCAAGTTAAAAAAACACAAAACTATTCTGAGAAAATTAATAAAGAAAGGGAGAAATAAATCACGAAAACGTATTATAATTCAGAAAGGGGGAGCATTTCTACCTATTATTTTGGGAGCTGTTTTAAGTGGACTGTTTAATTTAATATAAAAAATGGAACACGCAAAAAAAATGGTTCTTATTGAACCAGAGGTTATTGAAAGGTTAAAATCAAAAAATATTGCATCTGACGATTCTTTATCAAGATTAGATAAAGAAATGCAAAAAATACTGAAAAGTAAACTTGATGATCGTGAAAAATGGTCACTGTACACACAAATTTTACAGAGATATCTCCATATAACTGAAGGAGAGAGAAAGCCAATTAAATTACCAGTGACTGTGGAGGACGATCGAAGCTATGACAATAACAGTATCTTTAAAAAGGAAATGAAAGACAATGATTCAACAGTTTATGAGGAATCAGAGGATGATAAGCACGTACAGGGGCTACCAATTGATTTTTTATATTCCCCTACTTATATAAACAAATTAATACCGAAAACGTATAGGAAAAAAGGTGATATATTATTAAATGCTCTGCTAAATAATAAAGAAAAAATTTGCTGGAAAAAGGATGGATCAATAGTCGTAGATAATGAAGTTGTAGATGGTAGTAATATAGTGGATCTAGTGAATTATACCCTAAGACCATTAAAACGCTCCAAACCTAATGGATGGGAAATATTTATCCAAACTATAAAAGATATAGGGGTTCCCTTAATATGTATTGGTAATCCTCAAGCTTCTGAAAATATTAGTAACATATCTCCAAAATTCAGAGAACATAGTTCTCCATCTGATGATAAAAGTCCAAAAACTTCATCATACAGACTAAGGAAAAAACAAGACATTTGGGAAAGATGGAATCCATATTAGACATAAAAGATATTTATTATGATGTATCCAATCCCGCTGGTTACGGAAGTGCAGAGAAATTAAAAAGAGCATTAAAAGGTAAAATGAATAGAAAGCAAGTGAAAGAATGGTTGCAAGCTCAGGAAACTTATACTTTACATAAGCCTGTGCATCGAAAATTCCCCCGGAATAAATATATTCTATCTAATCTTAATGAACTTTGGCAAGCAGATTTAAGTGATATGCGTACTTATTCTCAATATAATGAAGGTTTCAATTATATTCTTTGTGTTATTGATGTTTTTAGTAAATACGCTTTCGCTAGAGCACTAAAGAAGAAAAATTCTGAAAGCATAAAACAAGCATTTGAAAGCATATTTACTGAAGCTAATACTACTCCTACCCACTTGCAATCAGATAAAGGTACTGAATTTGTATCAAAAGATGTTAGACAGTACTTTAAAAGTAAAAATGTAAATTATTACACAACCAACAACCCAGATATTAAAGCAAGTATAGTTGAGAGATTTCAAAGGACATTAAAAACTAAAATGTGGCGTTATTTTACACATAAAAATACCTATACTTATATTAACATTTTACAAGATTTACTCTATTCTTATAATCATAGTTTTCATTCAAGCATAAAAATGTGTCCGTTTGAAGTTAATTTTAATAACATCATGACAGTTTGGAATAATTTATATGGAAATATATACAATAAAATCAGTGCTAAACAACAGTCTAAGTTTTCAATTGGAGATCATGTAAGGATAACAAAATATAAGCACATTTTTCAAAAAGGATATGAGACAAATTGGAGTGATGAAATATTTATTATAACTGGTATAAAAAATAGCATGTCTAGAGTAGTCTACACACTTAAAGATCTACAAAGTGAACCTATTGTTGGTACTTTTTATGAGAATGAACTACAAAAAGTTACATATAACCCCACCACTCAATATAAAATTGATAAAATACTACGGTCTCGCTACTCAGGTAACAGAAAAGAAGTACTTGTCAAGTGGAAAGGTTATCCTGACAAATTTAACAGTTGGATTTTAGAATCCAGTCTTAAACAGATAGGATGATGGAAGACAATTTTTATTTAACTTTACTTAGTAATAGTTCAATGGAATACTTCCCGGAAAACACGACGACCACGTTCTCAACAAAATTACCAAAATCGCTTATTTTGGAAGGTGAATGGCACGTTGGAGTTGTAGAATTTCAATATCCTTGCACTATGTATACGGTTAGAGATTATGAAAATGTTATTTATACATCAAAGTGGATTACAATACCCGATGAAGATATAAACTCTTTAGTGCACTATAGAAACCGTATTCCTGCCATGAACTATGATAGCATTGAACATATTGTAGCTGAATTAAATAAAAATACAGATGCTGGAATAATGTTTAACTATGATGAAATAAAGAAGCAAGTATCAGTATTATGTGCGAATAACGCAATTGATGTACTTAAGTTGTCAACCAAATTATATTTACAACTTGGTTTTGAACCAAATACAAATCTAATTCAAAATAATATCGGAACATATCCTTATAATTTAAAATTAGGATTACCATCTCAATTGTTCATTTATTGTGATATAATAGAACCACAGATTGTTGGTGATGTTATGGCCCCTCTTCTCAGAATAGCACCACTAGATCCTACAGTCTATGTATACGGGGCAAATAAAATGCATATTTTTTCACCGCCTCATTACGTACCTGTCATGCGTAGAGAGTTCGATGTGATAGAAATAGATATAAGAACGAGTACAGGTCGAAAAGTACCATTCCAGTTTGGGACAACGTGTATTAAAGTACATTTTAAGAGAATCAAGTGAATACACATATTTCAAATGCCGTGCCCGTATTTACATTATTATTCTCATCAAGCTGGTACAGGTGTAGGTGCAATTTATAAAGGTGCACCTTATCAGCGAGGTCACGGTATTGGTAGTTTTTTGGGCGGACTATTCAGATCTGTTCTTCCACTTTTGAAAAGTGGTGCAAAAGTTGTGGGTAAAGAAGCTTTGAATGCTGGTGTGGGTCTACTGTCTGATATGTTAAATGTGCAACCAATGGATGAATCTATCAGGTCACGTTTAAAAACAGCAACTTCGAATTTAAAAGAAAAAGCTGACAAAAAAATTGATTCAATAATGAGAGGATCAGGATATAAAATTAGACGACAAAAACGGAAACGTATCACTCCTAAAAACACTCTCAAACGGAGCGGTACTAAGAAAATTAAACAAAGTAATATTCAGGATATTTTTCATAAAAGTTAAAATTAAAAAATGTCATTTTTACATCATCACTCCTGTGAATGCGTAAAATCTGAGTTGGATTTGTTTGCTCTACCATCGACTCAAACTAGTATTGAAGGAGGTCAGTGGATCCATTACAACCCCATTTCATCATTGACCGATGATGGACCCATTGAGTTTTTAGTACCAGGAAATGGAGATGATTATATTGATTTATCTCATACCCTACTTCACATAAAAGCTAAAATTCAGAATACTGATGCAACTAACATTGCGGCGACGTCAAATGTTGCTCCAGTTAATAATTGGCTGCATTCGCTTTTTAGTCAGGTTGATATATATTTAAATCAAAAACTCGTATCACCACCAAACAACACTTATGGGTATCGTGCTTACATCGAGACTTTGCTTAACTATGGTACAGCTGCTAAGAAATCTCATCTTACTTGTGGGCTTTGGTATAAAGATACAGCCTCAAAAATGGATTCATGTGATGCTTCAAATCAGGGATATGCAAAAAGAGAAGAATTAGCAAAAGAAAGTCAAATTATTGAAATGATTGGACACATACACGCTGATATTTTTAATCAAGATAAGTTTTTAATCAACGGTGTTGAAATGCGTCTAAAACTAGTACGTTCTAAAGATACTTTTAATCTTATGTGTTCAATGGCAGATAGTAAATTCAAAGTGCATATATCTAGTGCTAGCCTTATAATGCGCAAAGTTCGGATCAATCCGAGTGTATTAATTGCACATGAGAAAGTATTAGCTACTACAACTGCAAAATATCCTATCACTCGTGCTGAAGTTAAAGTCTTAACGATCCCATCGGGCATCCAAGGAAAAATGCTTGATAATGTATTTTTAGGACAAATTCCCAAAAGATGTATTATTGGTTTCGTAGGAAACTCAGCTTTCAATGGAACTTTAAATACTAATCCTTTTAATTTTGGTAATCACGGTCTTAATCTGTTCGGTTTATATGTTGATGGTCAATCTATACCATCAAAAACATTAACACCCTCTTTTGATGATAATATGTTCACAAGTGCATATCATACTTTATTCTCTGGAACAGGAATTCATTTTTTGAATGAAGGGAATGATGTCTCTAAGGAGGAGTATAATAATGGATATTGTCTGCTTGCCTTTGATTTAACTCCTGATTTATCTGCTAATTCAAACTCCCACTGGAATCTCATAAAACGAGGTAGTGTAAGATTTGAAGTTCGATTTGAAAGAGCTCTAACTACAACTCTTAATTGTATTGTATACGCAGAGTTTGATAACGTAATTGAAATTAATAAAAATCGAGATGTTAATTTAGACTACAATAGTTAAAAATTTAATATAAAAATGGAGATATTCAATTTTTAAGTCATTTGTTAATCACTCATTGTATCAAGAAGATTATCTTATTTGTAAGTCTTATTTGCTCTAAATTTATTTCAATTTTAGTTTCAATGAATACCGCAGAGATTGGAAAATATTTAAAAATAATCGATCCCAATATTCAATTCAATGTTTTTGCAGCAAATAAGATACCGATATATTTAACACCACCAGCTTATTTAATTTCCAATTTAGATCCAGATACAAAACCTGGATCTCATTGGGTAGCAATATATGTGGATACTAATGGTGTCGGTGAATATTTTGATTCGTTTGGTCGAAAACCAACGGATTATCATGAAATGTTCCTAAAAACCAACTGTAAGAAGTGGACCCATAATAACAAAGTACTTCAGAACTATTTAAGTTCATTTTGTGGAATGTATTGTTTAGTTTATATATATTTTAAATATAACAACATCTCAATGTCACAATTCCTTAATATATTTACTGATAATACTTTGTATAATGATCAACTTTTACAATGTATGTTTACAACTTTATTTATAAGGAGATGAAATAAAAAATATTGTTTTGAATAATTATAGTTTTATTTATATACAAATCTTAAATAACATTTTTTTACTAAAAATAAACATAAGACTACCTAAATACTAACTAACTATAACTTAAGGGTACGCTGTGATGAAAACGAATGATCTTGCTCAGAGTCTTCATCATCAGTTGTTGGTCCTCCTCGTATTCCGAATAATGCATCTTCGATTGGAATGAAGTCAACTGGACTGTAAAGGCTCGGACTAGGGCTTAGGCAGGCAAAATTATCCCCATCTTGTGAATCCTCACACAACTCCATATCTTCAAAATTCAGTTCCGCTTCTGCTTCTTCACATAGCGAAACCATTTCTGTATCGTAAATGGTCTCGCTCAGTTCACACAGTTGAGAAGGTTGAGACGACATCGTATACTCGTAGTTGAACGTAGTGAGATGGAATATGAAGTTCACCTCTCAAGGCAAAACACTTTTATACTTTGTTCTGTTGTCGAAGAGTGGGGGACTCGGTTAACTAATTCAACAAAAACTCCAGGTATAGGGAGACTGCACATTATTTTAAAAATTTATTTACGTTAAGTGACATGGGTCTTGATTTGCAGGTAACGATGCTATCTTTTAAATAGTTTTATTTTTTGGGATGGAATAATTTATAGCTATTGTTATTGCTTGTTATCTCTCTCGACAAAATATTTTTTACAATCATGTCTTCCTGCGATCTGCTTTGTTATGTTGTAAATAATATCTCGAGTGCTGAGATAAAATTTATCAGCGTCTGAATTCACATAGTACTTTAATCGTAAATCTGCATATTTCCAGTATTCAAGAGGTGAAACCCCTTTCAGATTCTTCATGTCATAGACATCTATTTTAATGAGATGACTTGCGTTTGTACCGTCAGCATCATTCGATGAGATATACGACAGACCTCCATCAATCGCCTGAGCCACAGATGAAGAAGTAGTTGCCCTCTTCTTTTTCTTTGGATGTTCAAAAAACACATCTATATTATTTTGTTCCATTGTTTTGATCCTTTTTGAAGCAGTCTTTTTATTATTTGTCATACAATCACTTGCATCTTGATCATCTGACACATTGAGTGGATAATAATAATTCTTATAACTGATTTCATTTTCCGAGTCCTGAAATAAAAAGGGGATTATTCAATTTATAGAATTACACTAGATGATGTCCGCGTATATTAAGGTTTTTTTAATTCTCGTAGGGAATCTTTAATTTTCCATGATAAAATGTAGCCTATGTTTAAATCCTGGATCCATTCCAAATTTCAGCCAATTCGGCTCATTTCTTGTGGCGTGAAGGAGTAACAAACATACACATACAAACTTTAGCCTTTATAATATTATACTGTAATGTAATTACTGTAATAAACTAATTATATTTATAAAATTTCAAAAAGTAGCCCAATAATAACGAATCGATATGTTAGCTACAAATATAATTTAAATAATAACAAGTATAATTACGCACTTACCACCATAATGAACGGAAATATGTAGATTCACAACACAATATTCCTAGACTGGTAATTAGTAATATTTAAGACTTTATAGAGATGCTCACGAGCTGACACAAGGTAAATTTATGATAGAAAACTAGAATGGGGCCTTTTTATACACACATGTTTTAGACATGAATTAACATGTCTTGATCCCTTGCATCTGTAGGCAATATAATTTTTTTGTATCCATATCCTAACAAAGATGAAAAAGAGTACAAAAAATCAACCAAGTTCGTACGTGTCGAAGATGCCATCTATTTTTTGTGTAATATACGGCAATCTGCAGGCAATCATTTTTTGTATCTATATCCTACCCAAAGATAATGGGAATGAAAAAAAAGAGTACAAAAAATCAACCAAGTTCGTACGTGTCGAAGATGTCATCTAAATACACCATCAACAGATTCAGGTTAATTAGGTTAATATACCTAAATTAAAAAAACATCAATAATAATAACAGAGAATCACTATACCCTAATTCCTATGATGAGAACCTTGTGAGAGCTGAGACATCGCTTAAGAATTACATATTATACTAATCGTTTTCAATAGCTAGTTACTCAAAGTATTTTCAAGTTTACCGTTTTTCATATTCACTCATTTATTAATTCAGAAGTTGTTATTCGATTTTTTGAAACTCTTAATTTGACTTTGAATTTGTACTTACATACGACTTAACGTACGAGTTACATAAATACAGAATAATCTTTATTTTGAATTCGGTTAAAAGCGCAAAAACGTTGGAATGCAAGGGTCTATTGTCCTACCAGGTAGAAAGCGCATGAAGACCTCTAAGGGCGCAGTGGTGAGTGTTATGGTTTTATATTAACTGAGAAGTCCTAGGTTCAATTTTTTGAAATGCATTTCTTGTGTAACAAACATTAATTAGTGCATAATCATATTTAAATCTATAAATGATTAATCAATATAGAATTATATTTTCTCATTCAAAAGAACATCAATAATGAGAGAGAAGTTATTATTCGATTTTTTTAAACGTTTAATTGACTTTTAATTCGTATTTTGCAAACATAAAGTGCATAACCTTTTTTATTTTGAATTCGGTTAAAAAAAAAACGTAGGAATGCGACGAAAGGAAAAGGGTCTTTTCACTTTTGTTCAAAGCAAGCAGGTATGTGACCTCCTTGGTACAGTGGTTAGTGCGCTCGCTCTGTTTAACTGACAGGTTCGATTCTTTGGAATGAATTTCTTGTGTAACAAACATTAGCGGGTGCCTGGAGCACTTCGAGCAATTAGGCTAACCTAATTTACTAGCTAGGTTAGGTTAGGTTAAAACATAAAAGTTCCGCTGCCCGGCCGTAGGCCGGGCATTTAGGTTCTATGCGATATCAATAAGTGTTGTCTGGTAGTGATACAAGTTTAACCACAGGAGGTATTATAGTGCACAAGTGTGTACACAAACACTGGTGCACTCTACATTCTCTCACTCTCATAACCAATGGGAACGGAAAATCCAACACGAAATAGGACGGAAAATATATCACACTTAAAACACTCAACGCCATCTACCTTGTAGTAGCGTGCCATTTTAAGTCGCCCCATTACACCATCTATCTTACAGTAGCGTACCATTTTATGCCTTGACAAGCAGTGCCATCTATTAGGAAGTGGAAATACTAAACTCTTCAATTGGAATTCCAATGATTGGAATTCCAATTGGAATTCGTCTTATTGGAATTTTAGCCAAAAATTTTTCGCCTGCGGCGGGCCTCTTTTTTTTCGGATCGCCCTGACCCTTTTTTGCCCTGACCCTATTTTTTTGCGCTGGCTGCACTATTTTTTGGCCTAGGCACACTTTTTTTGGCCTAGGCGCACTTTTTTTGGGGGGTGGGCACACTTTTTTTATTTTTTTGGCCTGGCCGCACTTTTTTTTTTTTGGCCTAGGCTGGGAGTGAGCTGAAACCGGCTTTCTATACTACTCCCCTAATCGGTTTCTACACGCCATCGTACCGGAATGCGAAATCGCTTGGCGGCACGTCTTTGACGGTAGGGTGATAACTAGCCACGGCCAAGCTTCCCACCAGACCAGACCAGAGACAATTCAAATATTATAAAATTCCAAATTGCCCTCACCGAGAATCGAACCCGAGACCTCCCAGTTATAAGACTATAGCGCTCATCACTGTGCCAGCCAGGGAGGTCATCAAAAGTGCGAAAGTGTGTTTGCTTGTTGGTATGTACTCGTACTTCAATCACGCAGCAACAGAGCTGCTGCGGATCGACGTGATTTTCAGGGGTATAGTAATTGAGGACTAGAAACGCATAGGCTACCTTTTATCCCGGAAAAAACAGAGGGTTCTATTATCCCCATGCGGACAAGTCGTGGGAAAAGTTAGTAGATTATAAATTGTTTAAAAAAATCAAATAAAACTGTGGTGAAAAAAAAATATCAACTGTTCAAGTTATCCTGACTCTTTTTACAGAGAATATGGTAAGCCTAGATAAAAGGGTAAATCCCTACGATTTACGTCACGTCGTTACTCATTACGCACGCGAAGGCTTTGAAGGTAAAATTACTGGCCCTTGAGGGGAGGCTGGGGTTGGATAATAAATGACGCCGGCCGCGCTGGGGCGAAGTTGCCAACTTTTTGTGACAAATTGCCTGAAACTGCGTGCGACTAAGCGAGGAGTTGAATTAGGTACACGTCCCAATTTTGTAAATAAAAATCTGTTATATACTACCTTTTTGTGTAACCAGCGATGTTCCTATATACAATTTTTTTGTTCGTGTACATAACATTGGTGAGAAAGTAATTCGGTACCTAAGTCATCAACATCAATTAACCTGCGACCTATCAGATTTATAGGTCGCAGGTTCGAGCCCCACCCGTTGCACTATTGTCGTGCCCACTCCTAGCACAAGCTTTTTGCTTATTTGGAGGGGAGAGGAGAATATAAGTGAACTTCAGCTTGGCTAATATTCTTTAAAAAAAAAATTTGATCTATCTACGACTTACTACTGAGTGTTGGTCTCTTCTCAGAGAAAGGTAATACCTAGTCTACCACTGGCCCAATGCAAGTTGGTAAGCTTCACACACCTTTGAGAACATTATAGAGAACTCTCAGTCGTGTAGATTTTCTCGCGATGTTTCTTCACCGTCGAAGCATGTGATATTTAATTGCTTAAACGCACATAACTCCGAGAAGGCATAAGTACAAAATGATAATAACAGAATATCATTGTCGTGATTGCATGCATGGTCATGATGGCCGTTTAACGCTCAGAGGATTAAGGTTTAAATCCCACTGACTCTATTCTCACCCGACTACGAGAGGGTTGTGAGACTTAATATGGCTACGGACTAAGGCTGAAATCTATAGACCACACTCTCACTCTGCTCAGAATCAAGACAGAGTTAAAAAGAGACAGATTTATGCCTCGTTTTAACTCTAACTTATGTCTGAGTTGAGTCAGCGCACGTTCTATAGATCTCGGCTTAAGAGTTTAGCAGTCTATGTATATTTATCAATTCATCTGTTCCCATACAATAGGCAAACTTCACCAAGATTTTGATGATGGTCATCGCGTTTTTATTTATTATTTATTTATTTACACACACTTCATCTCCCTTATAAGTTTCTTAAGCTAATGCGATAGATAAGTATTCGTTTCGTTATCCATAGCTATGATTACTAAGGTATAAAATATAAATACACTATATAAATATCATAATATTATGCTACCAGTAGCTATATTTTATGGTTCGAATTGAATAATATGGCTGATTTGACAAGAAATTTATGGTAAGTTAAGTTAATGTACCTATATCCACTTTATTTATCCAGGTTTATTTATTTATATAGTTATGTTTGCCATTGCAGATTCTAAACCCACCGTGTGACAACTTTAGAGAACTTAAAACCTGTTTATACTACATTGTTTTGGAAATCAAGGGAAACATCCATTACATTTTTGGATGTTCGAATAAAGCTAAAGAATAATGTTAACACGAATCTAAACAGGATGTGTCTAGGAAATGAGAAAATTAATTAAATGGAGATACAAACGGAGCCAATAAGCGCTGTTGTTTGTTTAGGACCCGATGCGATTTCGTGTTACAGGTGGGTTTGCAAGATTCCCCGATTTCCCCTCGTTTACTCATCGCTGTGTAAGGAATTTAAACATATTTATTGAAATCCAATTAGGGACCCTGTTGTGGGACGCGACATGCGCTTGTACAAATTTGCATACATACTTGTATATCCATCTCAGTAGAACGACATAGGTTCCCGACGCCATTCACGAGTCCGAGCTAAGTCAGGTTAGTCTTTTTAAGCTATTGAGTAGCTTCTATCGCGGGCCAGCGTAGAGACCGAATCCAGAAATTCCGTAACGAAAATAACCTGACACGGGGCTCGTCTACGGTGAGCCGCTAGATGGCGCATTTTTTATTAACGCCAACTAGCGGTGAGCCGCTAGATGGCGTTGATAAAAAATGCTATGCAATAACTTTACCGCGGCAGTCCCGAGTGCCACACATCTTTTTTCCACTGAAATTTTATTTGACATTGTATAATAATTGTATTTAAGTTTAATTATGACAAAAGTACTTATATATACCTAATAAGTGATGGTTCTAATGGTTGATCTGAAGGTCTGTACCATAAATGCATTCCATTAGCGCTCAATTTCGTGCATGCATTCTTATACGTTTACGTATACGGATACGCTACAAATTAAAATCGGTTATACTAAATTTGTGACTTTATAACAATACAAATAAAGTTCATTTTACTTTGACGCTAATGCCATCGAATACGAATACGATCAATGGAATTAAATCTTATACTAAACCTATAGATTTTAAAAAAATAATTATATCTTCATAAATACTTGTCAGACTTTTTTAAATTAACTTTAGTGTAAATTACCATTGTGTAAATGATATATATTATTTTTCAACACACTTGCTCATAAAGGGGCTCCCGGTTCACCGCAACTAGGCACACAATGACACCTCTAACTCAAACTGTGACTTTTGATTACTATTATTCACAATGTGAGTTAAAGAAATTTTTTTTTTAAATTTTATTGGGTGAGTTGCTGTGTTCTTAAAAAAGTTTCTATTACAAAAAAGATCTTGTTCAATAATTTATAAAAATATCGTGTTAAATTAATGTACCTGAGCAAGCAATCATTTCATACAACTCCGTATTTAAATAGATAATTTCAACATGTACGTGTTTAATAAATAAAACTGTCAGTAACTTTTGTTTTTTTTTGTAATAAAGAAAACTCGAAATCCCCATTTTGTACGTGGCTATAAGAGAAATGCCAAAAAAAAAGAAACCTCATTCTTTAGTCTATGGCCATTAAAGGTTTCGGAAAACTGATTAAATCAAATAAACACCTGAATAGGCTGTATGGTCGTCGATCTTTGCCTGCCCTCAAGAGCATCTCAAGAGGGCGAACAAAAGAACAACATTAATTTTTCCCGCCATTGCGAAAAAATTTTCACAACTCGTTTTCACTGTTTTGTACCATAATGTACTATTTTAGTGTTATTTTCTTCACAAGTATGTTGAAAAACGTCGTATGATACACGTGTATATTGATGATTACCGTCCTCGGCTACCTTAAGACCCTCACCTGACGGCTCGGGTCTCAATAGCGCCTCAGCGGTAATCACCAACTTTGACACTTGTACCATAATGTACTATTATCTAATTGAATATATTCTGGGATTCAAGCCCACTGCCACTTGAACGTGCTACGCTCTACGCTTTACGCTCTACGCTTCAGAGCTACGTCGGTTACTTTGGTAAATATTGCCACGAGTTGCTAGGTACTACCTAGTAGGTAGGTAATCGAAAATGCTGTCTAAAGTAATGTCCTCCATTAATTCTAACCTCAGCATAATCCGATAGGCGCTGCCCACTCCAATCACAAAAGGACCTCCCCGAAAACCCTCGGCGCTAAAAAAAAAATGTAAAAAAAAAAACAAAAGTTATTTAAATAAAACCGGGCACCCGCGCTCTGTGCGCATAAATTGCCTTCATTAATTTCCGGACCCGCGAAATATTGTCTTGAAAGGATAATCAAATACAAAAACAGGGAAATGGCGGTGCGTCATTTCCATACATTTTACCCCTCCCCTTGCCCCCTTTTCGTTCCATTTCGTCCCCTTTTCCGGTCCCTCCGACCCCTTTATGAGTCCTCCAATTACAATTCAACGGCCGAGCTTAAGGTAGCATTAGAGAGAATGGTAATGGACGCAATTATCTATATACCTACATCGCTAATTAAAAAAAATAACAATTTAGCTGTGGAATGTTGGTCCTATGTAAATTTTTATGGCATTATGTGTTTGCACATGGAAAACTGTTTGCTAAGAATTCGCTACTTACTCATGTTCTAGTTGAACTTCGTCGTTATATAAATTTTGAAACATAATAATTATGATTGCAATCGCTGCACTCTGAGTTGCTAATCGTTATCCTTAGTGTAGATTTAAAAAAGTTCACTCTGAGGGTTAACTTAGGTACAGGCTGGATTTCTACTTGGGCCGAAGAAATAACTGATAATTCTCAAAGCTACTTGACAGATTTTCATCAAATATAGCTATATTTTTTAGCTAAAAACCATCGTCGTTAAACTCGGTCTAGACTATTAAAAAAATTGTATTCGAATCAGTCCATCATTTGCTCTCTACAATTGTATAACCTAGACAAACCAACGTGCGTTCGTGGGCGTGCACAGGATTTACAACTGGATAGGCAGATGATATAAAATGGAAAAAATCTCCAGTACGAGTTATAAAAAACTTAAGGGTAGGCATTGTACAAATTATAAAAAGCCTACCCTTAAGTTTTTATTACTCGTGCTGGAGATTTACGTCCCCTTTTCCCGTCAAGGGTTTAAAAAGGAGTTTGAAAAAAGAAGCGAAACCCTATAGCTACAGATTTTTTTTCCCATTGAAAATAAAACCTAACTCACCATTATAGAATTCCCAAGCTTGCAATTTAAGTAAAACAAGACCGAGCCCATATATGCCCATAGTTTATGGTCACACCACAATTATTTTACTGGCCTTCTTTTCATTCGTTTAAAGCTTCGAGTATTCTCTTTTAAATAAATGCGGGAATCTTGCCCGATATTGCAACCGCAATGAGGCAGAACTTTTAGAATTCCTTACAGTACATACATACAGTCACATGAAATAATGTGGAAAAAGAAATAGAAAAAGATCATCCGTTGAAGGAAAATATTCTATTAGGTGAATTGTCGATGTATATTATCGTGAAGCATCTATATAGATAGAACATCGAAATATATAAAGCTGAATAGATTAGTACCGTAAGAACAAACCGCTAGGCAGGTTAGGGTACTTTGCAGGGTACCAGACAAATTGTCAATTAAATCAGCAAAAAGGCTCCGGGACAGCTTTCTTGACGTACCTATACAGCATAATTTTATGAATTATATGCCAAAACCATTTCTTAAAAAATGCTATCTGTTGCTGAATACCGAATGACAATCTCTACATTAGTTTTAAGTTAGCCTCGCGAGACCTTGACTGACAAAAGCTGTTTACTATTATCTTATCTATAATTAAAACAATGTGGTAGATACAAACACATATAATATCCTTCTGAAAAACATTATTCTGTTTCTGGTACAGTCGGATAAAAGCCCATTCGTGCGAAACCTAGGCGGGTCAGATAGAATATTATAGACATACCCCTATGTATTTTTGGAGTAGGTATCCTTACTATATTTATTCTTACTAATATATAAATACGAAAATGTGTTTGTTTGTTGGTTTGTCTTACAATCATGTCGCAACAAAGCAACGGATCGACGTGATTTTTTGCATGGGTATAGTTGAAGGCCGTGAGAGTGAGCTTTTTATTCAGGAAAATCAAAAAGTTCCCGCGGGATTTTAAAAACTAATTCCACCTAATATGTTTAAATTAGATACAACTTAAAGCTAGACTGAACCATCTCGAAGGTTCTTTTCTGAAAGCTGAGTTGTCCCAGTTCAATCAGTAGGTAACTTTGGTTTTTGGTAAAAGATAGAAAGTAAAACAAACGTAAAGCAGTCAAAGGTATGAAAAAACTAGTTTCAAAATGGCTTAGTTTGTTGATTGTTATTGGTTAGATTTGCCTACCTCTGTGATTATAGCTAGGCGTCGAAATCTACCTACTGCTTTATTCGGACACCAAATCCCTCTACTTAAAATTTTGCTCCAGCCTTTATGATATCTGTACACAAACCTTGCTGATCTCAGCGGCATGTAAAAAACAACATTAACACCATGAAAACAGAACCCATTTTCAAAAAACGGCACATTAAAAAGATTGTGTAAAATTACATTTAATGCATTCTAAATCGTATTTTAAGGCCGGAGAGCAGGTTTTCCATTGGCGGAATCTAAATAAGCCTTTGAGAAAACGCGCGTTATGTAATAAAAACATTTATTTTGTCCGTTCGCGAGTAAATATGAGTCCTCTTCCCCTTATATACAGTGATTTAGTGCGACGGAGATCGTTTTGATAATTCTTTCATATTTCGCTTGGCGGAGCGTTATCTTAGTAGAAAACGCGACAAAACAGACTTATATTTTTACGCTGTCCACCCTCACTTTTTATCTTTTGTCTATTCATTTATTTTACTGCACTGGGTATGAGAGATTTTTTACACGTGTAGTTAAATTATATAAGACTGCTAGCGATCGTCCGCGACTTATTTCTAATTTATAATTTCTAATTCTAATTTATAATAAGTAAGATAAATTTTCCGTCTGCAAGACAAAACTCCCACAGCTAGTAAAAACCGCAATCGCAATTTACATATATTTATTTTTTGATAATTTCTTCCCCTATTTTACTACTGTCAAGAGATATCGGTACGTTTAAAAAAACTTTGTGATAACTGTTACAGGCCACCAAGGACGTCCTAAAATCTGCGTCAGGTGGTGTAACTTCATCAAAATCAGCCCTTACTTTTTAGTCATAAAAATACCCAGAAGTGAATCAAAATCGGCCCAGATTTTTTTCTTTTCAAGAAAATGGTAAAAGAAAATATTTTAAATTCTTTCGCATTTCTTTCATACAGCACTAAAACGTTAGATACTTTTGAACTGACGAAAAAAAGGAGGTTCTCAATTCGTCGCGTATATATATATATATATTTTTATTCTTATTGCAATAGTAGGTAAGTCTATCAGAAAAATGATAAAATAATGCACAAACTCTAAATAATACACCATCTCCGTAACAACTTGAGTAAAAATAAAAAATGTAACGTTACATTAGTGATTCTTATTTTATTCAAAAACATCTAAAAATTACAGTTTGTCTCGAGGAGGTTCTCATTTTATGCAGCGCCTAAAAGTTTCGACCAACCAAACTTTTGAACGTCGAATTAAAAAAGTTTCGCCAAGTGCAGCTGTTACGCGCGTTCCGTTGCATTAAACCACATCCCCTTAGCATTGTAATCGATTACAATCTGGCAACTTAAAAAAAAGCAACAAAGAGGTTGTTTATCGGGTCGGGATCCAAACGAGTTTCTGCAGCTCCAAGTTTGCATTCCGCGTACCTGTGGCGTTGCAAAATCAACCCTTTACCCTCCCGAAAGTTGCACGTTAAACTTGTTTTGTTACATATTGATATAATTCTCGTTAAAAACAGGTTCGATGAGCTTGTGGAATACAATAAGCTGCAGAGCAATGCAGCAAGGTCGCTTTGCAAAACTGAGTTGCTGTATATACCTACTGTACACAGTACCTATGTCATTAGGCACAATATTATGCCTAATGATAGGTCCCAATATCCAGCAATAATGCTCAGTCTATACCAACACTTTGAGTATATAATATACTGAAAGCACTGACATAATGTCGCCTATCTTTAGATAGATAGATAATAATTTTTATTTGTCCACACAACAACGTTGGTTTCGGTCATAGCTCTACAGGTTTATAATTTTACATTTGTGCATGAATATTGTTGGTTTGTCAAATAAAGTAAAATAAAATAAAATAAAGAAAGGCAAGCGATAAGAACAGTCCATAGGACGCTCTTACTGTGCCACAAGTGAAAAACCAAACTTAAGAATGTTGTAAGTGAATGACTATGTCTGCTCGTTTGTGCAGATTGGTATACTTCACAGTTCACACACTTTTGCGAACATTAAAGAGAACTGTCCATGCAGATTCCCTCACGATGCTTATTTAATTGCTTTAAACGTACATTACTTTGAAAAATCAGAAGGGGATTAAAAGACACAATTATTGAAGAATAAGTACACCTAATCACATCCACATCTATATATTTATGTACTCGAACTAACTTTATGAATTTGTTTTGAAATTGGGCCGGCACAGCATAGAAGATAATCAATAAGGCCCAATATGCTACCAGTAATGCGGTTGCTTCATTTGCATTTAGATTAGTTGTGTGTTTTACTTTCGCGCCGACCTTTTCACATTTATTTTAATAGATTATAAAATACACGATTATATGCCTAACTAAGCCAATGATCATAAATTACTGATACCGCTTTAATGAGGGCTTAACACAGTTTTATAGAGCTGTAAAAAGCCTTTATACAGCTGCTTAAAATATAAACTGAATCGAAATCCTCGAATATGAAGTAAATTGCAACTTTTTCTAGAAAATCCCTTTTAGTATATTTAAAATATTATGGATTTGGTGTGTTTATGCTGCATAATTTTTTGCATGGTTGAGGATTAGCTTTTAGATTTTGCATAGTTGAGGACCTGGAGAGTGACATCGACCATTTATTCAAAAAAAAACAACCGGAAAAAACAACAACAGAGACCTATCTCTAACGTAATTTTTAAAACCTAATTTCAGACTAGCGCTTACTTCACTGGTATATCCGATACCGGAAAATACAAAAGTACGATCAAAAATGGCTGTTTTTAAGTGCCACTAATGACATCCGAATTATTATAATTTTTTTTTTTGGTTTCTAAACAAACTATTAAAATATGACGGCTCTCACAAGAAATCGACGAAAACGACAAAATTAACCAAAATAACCAAAATGAAAACCGTTCACAAAAAGATTATTTATAATCATATAATTCATCTGACAAAACTTTCGCATACCTATATAAGTACGAGTATAATTTCTATCCTTGGTATAATTTCACCACAATGCATAGGTACCTACATAGTAACCCTTACATCGATCGAGTATGTACGAAAAAAGGGTTAAGACCCTTCTCATCGAGCTCGATTCTGCACCAACGCCGCTGCAAGCTTATTTACCTGCCAATTACAGTATATAGGCTAAAGCTTCGGCAAACGAGGCGAACCTGTTTAGGAAACTTATTTACAGTTGCAATTAACGTACAACAATAACCTTTATCGTGATAGTAATAAGGCTCAAGGCGTTGTAAGATTGAAGTTATTGTGGCGAAAATATGTTGGTGGGGGGATGATTTAAAATAACGCGTCAATAGTATCGCTGATTTCATTCGGTCGATATTTCGTTGGCGATCATGTAGTGCGATCAAATATTTGCAATGTGAGGCCAATATTGGCAAAAATATCGTTTATAGTTCGGAAATATTTTTGAGATCATCTGTGAAAAATCTGTTTAAGTGAAAAAGTGCTTAAAATGGTACGTAGGCTTTTCATGTTTATTTTTTTTGTAATGACATTTTGAACGAAACTGTAAAATATACGAGGGTGGTGTAGCTTTGTTGTAATAAACCTACTCTGTAGCGTATAATTCAAATGATAAGCTTAAACTTTTTTACCTTAGCTATGAATTATTACTAGAGTCTAAGTTTATTTTTCACGTCGATACCACTTTCAAGTTAACCTACTACCATTCTCACTTACCACCAGGTGAAACCGCAAGCAAGGAATATCTTGTCAATTAATTAAAAAAAAAAAACTCAACCGCTCAATCTTTAAAAGGAAGCGAATTGGGTATTTTACCAATGTTTTTTATTTGCTTAAAATAAAGGT
Organism: Hipparchia semele; assembly: GCA_933228805.2. Classification (NCBI taxonomy): domain Eukaryota; kingdom Metazoa; phylum Arthropoda; class Insecta; order Lepidoptera; family Nymphalidae; genus Hipparchia; species Hipparchia semele. Next base: position 5,075,953 of record OW121725.1, on the reverse strand, counting down.
TTTTATTTCTTTTTTTAATATCTTAACTAGTCTCGAAAATATAATCAAAAATCTCTATCCACGCGAATGAAGTCGCGGTCTAGTAATAAATAAATATCAACACTTTGACAACAGTCAAATACCAAATAATTATCTTTAATCCTAGCTATGGACAAGAGTTGCAAAACAAAATTCGTCAACAATCCAAACCCAGCAGCGATTCACCTATAAATAAATTAAACCAACCCGCGCAACATGGGCCAGTCGAAATGGTGTAGTCAAGTCTAAAAAAATATAAAGTCGATGGGAGCTTCGGAAAGTACACAACAACAATTGTCTCAGTGCGATTGTCGTCATTTTGCGTAAAATCCGTCGCCCATATGGCGTGCGTCTCTCGGAAAAATAAATAAACAATTTTTTGTCTGCGGTCTGCTTCGCTATCGACCACGAGGAGTTTTTCGCTGAATTTTACTCTAAAGTTATTTTGAACTAGTATATTTAGTAATTCAGAGTAGCATTCGGGGTTTAAAATCTAAGGAAACCTATACAAGTGTACAAGTAAGTATAAAATCTATCTAGCCTAAGGCTATAGACGCTCAGTTTGCTACGACTGCTACGTACTCGTAGCAGTCGTAGCAAAATGAGCAGATCTATAGCCTTAACTATTTACTGTACCTACCTACCTATTGATTAAGAATTGGGTATTTACCTTATTTAACTGTTGTCAAAATGTGGATATTCATTAATTACAATCGAAAATGTATCGTGTAAGAGTGTAAGAATTACATTGTTAAAAACAGAAATAAATCGGTCAAAAAACAAAAAAGTTAGAAGCTATTTTACTGCGACTGTATCCTGCCTCTTTCTAAACCGAAATTTTCTATTGTATGATCCATACATATTGAATCGTGACGTCATATTCCAGTAGCGCTCTCTTTTTCTAACAGGAAGCTTAAAAATGAATTTTGTTCATAACTTCTTTTTCGTTAATTTTTCCGATAATTTATTAGTTATCATAAATATCAGTCCAAGCATTCTTGAGTTATAAATGATGCAATTAACCCGACTTAATTTATATACTTACCTATTTAGATTTAGTTTACTAGGTTAATAAAGTAATTTGCGTAATACAAACACAGATGAATTATATGTATACATACATATATCATAGAATACAAAATGTATCTTTTTGGGAACTCTATTAGCTAACTAAAGCTTAAGTGTAAAATAGTAAGTATAGTAAATACTATTAGAAAAACAGACTGTTTTGTTCCAGAAAAGGCGCGAAAACATTTCATTGACGGCAGCCATTTTAAGAAAAAAATGAGTTTGAAAATGGAACAGTAACCTCTAACTCGGCCACGGGCGCTCCGTAAAAAGACAAAATATTTGACTCCAGCGTTTGAACATCGAATATTCTTTCATCGATGCAAGCTAACACCAGTTTATAACGTGGTCTACGAAAATCATGCACTCAGAAGCAGTTTGCGAAAATGGGACGGATATATCAGGAAATAATTTTATTGGTTCCTTCTACATTTTTAAGTTCTTTAGTTTTATGTTATTAAGGTCCAACTACAGGTTCAAATAATAATGTTTTGAATTAACTTTCTTTTAATAAATAGATAGTAATTCCGAAGTTTACATCATGAAATTAATAGGTATCAAAACTTTAAAAATAAATAAATTAAGAATTTCTCGAATCTACAATAGAGTAATAGTGCCGGTGTAAAATTTTACATTTTTAGTTAAAAAATATTTGATCGACATGTTACGTACAACCATTCGTACTGTCGAAACTTGCCTTACAAGTGAAATCAAATGATTGCAATGAATCTAATGACCATACTGTCACTCATAAAGCTCTAATAAGGTTAAAAATCTTTGCAGCCAATCATGCTTTTGTTAAATCTTGAAGAACAAGAAATTATTTTATACTATAATATCGACTAAACCTATTTAAAAGAATACGCAGACAGTTGTACGATTTTGTGGTATGTTTTAATTAAATCTTCGCAACCGAAGTGAAAGTGAAAGTTGTGTGTTGTGAAGCACTAATAGTGATGTATCGACTTCGGTTAGGAACAATATTCTCCAGTTTGGAAACGGTGACTATTAAATCTCTTTCTTTTAGATTATTTTCTATGAAATTTTCATAACGCTCTATTTACTTATTGACAAATCACTAGTTTATTTATTAAAATAACATGCATTATTAACATGCTTACCAATATTAATTTCAAAAAAATCAAAAAAATCTGTGTTTTAACATAAAAACCAATTAACTATCTATCTGAAATCATTAACAATTCATTCCGAAACAAATACCTACTAACTTTTATATAAGTACCTACATAAAATAATCATATTAATTATTAATTGAAATAATGTCTAAATACCTAAAAGTGATGTCATACTAAATTACCAAGTAAAATATTTGAAAAGATTTTGTTTTGATATTCCAACAACGGCTGTTTAAATAGGACCTACAAAATATCGGTGTACGATTTACCTCCTTCAAAATACGTATCAATATCCGGAAGTATCGAAATCGATAAATCAATCTTTATCGTTTTACTGTTTAAACATCAATATTGAATCCTGTGAGCTACTCTGGAAGCTTTTTTATTCTTTGTTGACATAAAAAGGAACTGGTCATTAAATATTAGGTAAAGAAATAGTATTGATTATGCAAAATAAGTACTTACCAGTTTTTGTTTCAAGTATCTTTTACTAAATTAATATGAATACGAATTCAAGTAGGTACTTACATAATCTGACATCATTGATATAAATAGGTATAGCTAAATAAGATTTTTGAAAGATTTTCATCTACTTTATGTAAAGTACCTACCTAGGGATATCTAGTATTTGTCTGCTTTGTACTTACTCATAACTAGGGTTGCCAATTCGTTAGGGAAATTCTAAGAGTTAAAATTTAAATGATGTGACATTTGATATTAGTGATTTGACCATGAACTTAATATAAATACATAATTGTGAATCAATCATAGTTTAATCTTGATGGATACTATTTTCCGATATTGACAACCCTATATACTTTATTAATAAATTGAGCTTTGCTTTGCCTTATATTAGTTTTAATACGAAAAACATATTTAACGTGATTTTTTTTAAATTTCAAGCCATTCCAAACTTTAAACAAAAGAACAACAGCCAGGTTCTTTCAAAGAAAAAAGTTTTATTTCTATCCTTTAAAATGCTATCCACTAAAACCTTGAAGGATAATATCCTCCTAGACTAAAACAGATCGATAAAATATAGCCTAAAAACCATAAACAAAAAAATGCTAATAATATCTAGTTGGTACGTACTTCTATTTTTTAAAACATTTATTATTTGCTTTGCATAGCCTAATTGCGCATAGCATTACTCTTAAAAAATTACAAACAAAAAACATTCATTTTTCACGAAAGAGAATTTTTAAAATTCAAACGACATTTTCTGCGAGAGGTTAGTAATTATACGAAAAAAGCGCGCAGCGAAACGACGCCATCTTGAATCCGCGAGGCGTCACAAGCGACCTTTTTGCTAAAAAAAGGCCTAAGTCCGAGTTTAATACATACGTATTATGTGGGCGACAGCGGTGATTAAGTAGAGAAAGTGGTCCAAACAAATGTATGCTCTAAACTTATCTGTTAAGGTGTATTTTCTTTTGCATGAACATTTGTTGTTTTTTACATTTTAGCGCATAGGGATCGGCGAGGCACATTTAGCGGACCCACCCTCGTAGGGATGAGATTTCTTATATGGTGATATATTATTAATTTCTCTGGGGTAGCAGAGTGGAACTGTGTAATGGAAATGGAAACGCGGTGTTTTATCGCCGAGCCTGATGTTGCAAAAAGCATAGATTATTATTTTTATTTCGAATTACGATGCTGGCATAGACTAAAATTGTTTTTTATGTACTTCTTTGAGCGTGTCTACAGAAAACAGAAAAATCTAAAATAAACCTCAATCTATAAAATGACTGACTGACAGACAGCAAACTGTGTACCTACCTACCTACTCGTAAACGTTAGGAGACTATTATTCCTTGACTGGGAACTAGGAACCTTTTCTCTCTAGAGGCGCAGTAAAGAGAGATATTAGAAACTTTTATTTAGGGAAAGGGACGTAGAATTTATAATTTATGAAGAAACATTTTTATAAAAAACTTAACTTGTGGCTGAGCTGTGACCGAAATTGTGGCTGTCTAGAAATAAATGATCCCTAGCAATAGTTATTAAAGATCTAAACCCTAAACTACAGTCTTCCTGAATTTTGCAAAAGTGATTTATTTAGATTATAATATACAAAAAACTATACTTACCTAATTCAACTTTCACTTTTTATGTTGGGGACATCCCTATCCCCCGTCCCTATTTTTTTATTTCAATTCGAGTATTCTCTTTAACAAGTTATTACAATAATAATTAATCATCTGTGACAAACAATTTAACAACTTTAATAGTTTAGAAGTCGGTTACAAAGACATCGAGTATCATTACAAAAATAAAATAATTGTAATAAAATAAATTAATTAATTTTAAGTACATAAAAATAATTCTCATCTTGCATTATGCCTAATGTTTCTGCTATTTACTCTATGTTTTTAGTAAAATTACGTTCCTATTCACGCTTGGGTTTAGTTTTGCGCGCGAAAGATAGATTAGAAGTCGGGTAAAAAGACATCGAATATCATTACAAAAATAAAATAATTGTGATAAAAAAATAAATTAATTAATTTTAAGTACATAAAAAATAATTCTCATCTTGCATTATGCCTAGTGTTTCTGCTATGTACTCTATGTTTTTTTAGTAAAATTATGTTCCTATTCACGCTTCGGTTTAGTTTTGCGCGCGAAAGATAAAGGTTGGCTGTTGTGTCGCTTGCATTATGCCCGCGGAATTCAAAGGCTTTAATTTTTAAACTGCATAAAGAAGCACAGGATTCCGAAACGTACTTATTCATTTTAATGCGAACTAGTTTCTCTGCATATTGTGTAATAAATTCATTTATTTTTGACATTAATTACAGGTTTTTTTCGTAATAAATCTGTACCTACGGACCATGCCTAATTTTGCATTTCGATGTTGTGCTACGTATGTTGTGGTATCCCACAAAATTGGCATTTTAGAATTGTTGCACTTATCATTTGGTTTTATTTATTTTGTGTTCGTTAAAAAAAAATTAAAAAGAGCATTCTTTAACATACTTCAAAGATGTATAAAGGTGTATCGTTATTAAAATGACAGCCTAAATCATTTTATTGTCTTTCACAACTATTAACGCGTCACATAAGCGTTTTGGGGATACAACAACTTACGTAGGAGGTATCGATTTATTTGACATACAATGTTTCATATTTGACTGTATTAAAATATTGTGTAAATTAAAGTCCTTTAAACATATTTACGATTTGTTAGTGAAATTATTCATTAGCTTAACTGGTGTAAGTAAAATAATCAGGATCAAATTTAGATAATTATTAGGACAATAATAAATTGTTTTGAATCTTCCATCAATATAAATAAATGAATATTTAGACTACCTCCTTAAGTTATTTGGAAAAAGCATCATTTATTCATAATCAAGCGGATTCTTCAGCGAAAAAAGGTCTCTACCAAATCTCTACAGAATTAAAAATCAGTATCATAATTTTTCTATTAGCTTTGTTTACTCCTCGAATAAATAAAAATACGCACTAAATACTAAAAGTCACACTGAACTCCATCTACTACAATCTAATAAATGTTTGTTATGACAAAGACAAATATGATGTACGGGGAGAACTGTTATTATAGTACCATCCAAAAAAATAACTTCTTAAGTAACTAAAAATACGTAATTATTAAAAATAATTTCTTATTTCCAAGGAACCATAAACAGGCTTAATAAATATCGAGTAGTAGGTACACTGATAGCTCCAAAATCTTTTCTTCCAAGATGCAATCAACGTACAATTTACAATCCTATATCCCAAAAAAAATCTATGTTAAACTCGATTAAAATGATCAACCAATAACTTCCCAACCCTTTATTGTTAGAAATAGAAATAAAAATGTTCTTTATATAATAATAACCTGACTTCGTATAAAAGCCATATTTAATTACATAAAAAGTGTTTAACAAAATAAATACCTATTATTTTCGTTATCGATATGATTAAATCATTTGGGTATCATGAAAATAATGTCACAATTTGGAACATTTTATAACCTTTTCTTTTAAAAGATACGTTATTATAAGATTACCTATCACTGACTAACAATATTAATAGTAATTAGTAAGTAAATAAATACTTTTTACTCTTATTCTGGTTTAAAGATATGAATACATAATTGTAATGCCATGTATATGGACAGTTTCTCATTAAAATAGATTAAGCAGGCACCTATTCAAAACGCATGTGATGTAATAAGGTTTTAATTGTAATAATACTGAATTGTAACCTTAAGTGATTTTTATTCTTTTATTACAATAAATAAATTCAGAATTCTCTAATATCGTTTCATTTACTCCCATTTATACATTTATGTAATGTATGTATTATGCAATTAAAAAAACTCGTATTTATCTTCAACATAATCGCAAAATATAATCTATTTTCATGAATTGAAAATGCAAGTGATATTATGCCTTAGGTATGTTGTGAAAATGCAAAGTAGAGGTCACATTTTACCCTTTTTGGGGGTTGAATTTTCAAAAATGCTTTCTTAGCGGATGCATACGTCACAATGCAAGCTATCTGTAGGCCTTTCAGCCTAAACCGTTCAGTGGTTTGAGCTGTGCGTTGACAGATCAGTCAGTCACCGTTTCCTTTCATATATTTAAGAAGGTGAAGAATAAAAGATTGTTAGATGGTATCTCTGTTTACAAGGGCAGCGAAAAAATACCTACTCCGTACTAAATAGCAGTGAAGAAATACCTATTCCGTAACACTAACTCGGTATCCACTCTACATCTCTATATGACGCCAATATGACGAGTACAAATCGAAATGGAAAACATCGTTCGTAGAAAACTGGAATGAGGATGAGGGTGCAGAGAAAAAGAGAGAGAGTGAAAATATTTCTTTTACTTATTAAGAAATTCTTAAATACACTAATGCAGCGATTGAAAATATCATTCGCTTCACTAATGGGTTTCTTAAAATGTGTCTACCTACCGATAACATTTGATATTATGATCTTCTAAATATATAAAAGGAAAAGGTAACTAACTGACTGACTGACTGACTGATCTATCAACGCCTAATTTCAGCCCGGTGCGATTTCAGCTGTAATCACACCGGGCTGAAATTAGGCATACAGATGGCTATTATGACGTAGGCATCCGCTAAGAAACGCTTTTTGAAAATTCAACCCTTAAAAGGGTAAAATAGGGGTTTGAAAAATCGAACTTAATGTGAGCGAAGCCGCGGGCAAAATCTATTTTAAAATGAAATTATAACATTAATCTCTTATAATTTCAGTAAGGCCATCCGTCCACGTCAGACTTTTTATAGGTTCGATAATCGGGCTGATAATTTCGTCGATTCTTACTATATATTCTGTGTGTGATTTTGACCGATTCTTTGTAGGACGTGTGCGTTTCGATATTGTAATCTTTATTTTTTACCGACAAAAATCGGTCACCGATTGTTGGACGTGGGCGGAGCACCTAAGCATTTTCCATCTACTGCATTAAACTATTACTAGATAAAATATTTATAGGTTCTATAATAATAGGTATAGTTATTCTGAACTAATATTCCCCCCGTCCCTCCAAATAAAGTGTTACGAGTGGTTACGACAATAATGCAATTGGGGATTGAACCCCTTCCAGTTTTCAGTCCGTACCTAACTGTTGGGTTATCGAGACTAAATGTATTCCAGCGAAAAGTCAGAAAAAAGCCTACATAGTAGATTTTATGTAAACATAGATTCGATTCTATGTGGCTTATATACAAACCGTGGCAACAAAAATTCGACTCTATTCTATTATGATCTAAGATCTAAAATAAAACGAAATAACCCAACAACAGCGTTTCACCCCGCCCTTGTCTAGGCGCCTAGTTTGCAATAGGGGTGTACTATTTTCAAAGGGCCGTTATTCTATTGTATTGTTATGTATTTAACCACATCATGTATTCTTATCGGATGTCTTATTGGTAAATTAAAAATGGGGGTGAATTTATTAAAAACCTATGTAATGTACCTATAATAATAGGTACCTACTCAGTTACCTAGACAAAATAGTTCTAAAAATAAATATAGGAAGTACGAATTTCTGTTTGGATCAAAATAAATTACAAAATAACGAGATAAATATAACGAATTATCCTTACTTATATTATTAATGCGAAAGTGTGTTTCTTTGTTGGTTCGTCCTTCAATCACGCTGCAACTGAGCAACGGATCGATGTAATTTTTTGTATGGGTATAGTTGAGGACGAAGTCGCGGGCAGACACTAGTTTCTTATATTGATTACTTATACATCATCTAAAGGTGGAAATTAACTTACCCAGTATAAGGGATTGTATTTGTAAAGAGACTTCTTCTTAGGCGATGATTTAGGTATGGTTGGTGAAAACGTACATAAGTCGTAGCACGGGTCCTACGGTGCTACGAGGACGACCTTGCCCAGCATTGGTAGCATGGGCAGGAGATAAAAGTTTTATCCCCCGATTTTATCCACTGACAGGGGATAAAATTATCTTTTCCCTATGCTAAAGCATGGCGACAGAGAAGAAGGCGATGCATATTTCTATAAGTATATCCACAGAGTGTTATTTCCACCGCTGCGCCCATGCTCGACGGGTGGATAAAGCTAAGCGAGAGGATAAACGTTTTATCCTTTTCCTGGGGATAAAATTTCTCCCGCCCATACTACCAGGGCTGGAAAGCTTATGCTGAGACGCATAGAGCGTGCTCTAACTCAGCTCAGACTCAAGATAGAGGTTAAAACGAGACATAAACATGCTCTGACGTAAATCTCTCTCGTTTTAACCCTGTCTTGAGTGTGAGCTAAGTGAGAGTGCGGTCTATAGCAGCCTTAGTGTTGGCAGATCCCTCAGTAGATGCACCGATGACATTAAACGGCTCCCAATAGCCGCTGGATACAAGCGGATCAAGACCGAGGGCGAGTACCTACAGAATACATAGTCCAGCTTATGACATCATTTGCTTGACGACTGTAATGAGAAATAATTACCTACTCGATAATAATCATAATTTTATTACCAACGGTCACTAGGTAGGTAAGTGTCCATTTAATTCATATTGATGATAGTGTAATAATTAAATTCATATTAAATATAGCTATTGAGGCTTTATAATATTAATTAAAGCCTCAATGGCCTAACGGTTAAAGTTGCGGACTGAAAACTGAAAGGTCGCAGGTTCGAACCCCACGCGTTGCACTATTGTCGTACCCATTCCTAGCACAAGCTTTCCGCTGAATTGGAGGGGATAGGAGGATATTAGTCAACTTTAGCTTGGCTAATATTCTTTAAAAAAAATATATTTATCTGTGCTAGTTTCATCCGCCTATACCTACAGTCACTTTTAGAAAATCCTTATACTATAAACGCGAAAGTGTTTGTAGGTTTGTCCTTCAATCACGCAGCAACGGAGCTTGTTTGACTTGATTTTTTTCATGGGTAGTTGCAGTAACAGGATACCTTTTATCCCGGATACGCATAGGGTTCCCGCGGGAAGTCTTGGGCAAAAGCTTGTCAGAATATTTTTTTATTCGTTGACAAGATAGTCCTTGACTGAGATCTCACCTGATGGTAAGTGACGATGCAGTCTTAGATGGTAGCGGGCTAATTTGTAACGGGTATGGCAGAGTAGATTCAACCCATACCCCCTAATCGGTTTCTACACGCCCCGCGCCGTCGTGCCGGAACGCTAAATCGCTTGTCGGCACGTCTTTTGACGTCTGTATACTTATTTAACTAATATCCAGGTCTGGTTTACAATATGCGTTCAATACAGTTCCTGCTTCCGTTCCTGTTCGACGTCTACGTCGTATGGTAGTGATGAATATTCATATAAATATCCGCGAATATTCGACCTCCCTGGCGCAGTGGTGAGCGTTGTGGTCTTATAACTGGGAGGTCTCGGGTTCGATTCCCGGCGGGGTCTATTTGGGAATTTATAATTTCGGAATTGTCTCTGGTCTGGTCTGGTAGGAGGCTTTTTTTTTTAAAAGAATATTAGGCAACCTGAAGTTGACTAATATCCTCCTATCCCCTCCAAATAAGCGGAAAGCTTGTGCTAGGAGTGGGTACGACAATAGTGCAACGGGTGGGATTCGAACCTGCGACCTTACAGTTTTCAGTCCGCACCTTTAAGCGTTGGGCTATTGAGGCTTTGGCGGTGGCTTGTTACCACCCCAACGTCAAAGATGTGCCGCCACGCGATTTAGCGTTCCGGCACGATGGCGTGTAGAAACAGATTAGAGGTGTGGGTTAAATGTACACTGCCATACCCCTTCCAAGTTAGCCCGTTACCATCTTAGACTGCATCGTCACTTACCAACAGCTGAGATCGCAGTCAAGGACTATCTTGTCATCGAATAAAAAAAAATATACCTTGACCATTTCGTCAAAGTCAAGCAAATATTTTGCGAATATGAACTTCAGAAAAATACATATTATTATGTAAAATATAATTTTAGGTAAATAAAAGAAAAAAAAAACACTGATTTCTTATTATTTTTATTAGAAAATCTCTTTTATTGTAACCATAGAGAAAAATTCTTGTATTCTTTTAAGCTATTGCATAGCTTCTATCGCGGGCCAGCGTGGAGACCGAATCCAGAAATTCCGTAACGAAAATAACCTCACACGGGACTCCTCTACGGTGAGCCGCTAGATGGCGTTGATAAAAAATGCTATGCAATAGCTTTACCGCGGCAGTCCCCGAGTGCCACACGTCTTTTTTATCTATGATTGTAACATCACCAAACCATGCCTTTCCCCTTGACAGTAGTAGCCCCGCGATTAGTGTGGCGTAGACAAATGCACGTCATTGTATAAACAGACATATTTCCATGTCGTTACAGTTTAAAATATCTTATCCGATGTTAGAGATGAGATTCATCCACCTTTGTTTAGAATTCTGTGAGCTTGTAGGTTTTTGTTTCAACGGCACAACTTATTGAGCTATTTTGACCTAGGTCGGTTCTTCAAAGGATCAACACTGATGCGAATTCTTAATTGTTGTGTTGCTTCGTTACCTCTATCTAACTGCCTCATTGGGAAACAGAATCTGATTAAAAGGAAAAGGTGACTGATGACTGACTGACTGATTGATCTACCAACGCACAGCTCTGACCGCTCAACGGACTGTTTGACATAGAGATACTACGTTCACTGCAAGTTGGCCGCTACCTCGCGTCGCGCTTCCCCGCACCGCACCTCAAGTCAGACCCGCTTAGTACAGACAGCAACCTACCACTCCCAATTGTCATTACTTTTTCTAACTTTCGTTATTGTTACGTTTTAAATGGTTTTGTTAAGTTTAATTAGTTAGTTATTTATTGTTGTTTGGTTAATATTGTTCGTTGGTCGTTTTCTACGTTGGGTAAAAAAGATAAAGTTTAGCAATAAGACTTTAATTTAATGATGATTGATGACATTCTTCGAAGAGGATAAATATAAGAAATAAAAATCACGCCCTTAGATATTAGACACCCTTAGTCAGCGGTCGACAACGGCCAACTTGGAGTGAACGGTTAGTAGCTGTTATGACGTATACATCCGATACGAAAGAATTTTTGATGAAAATTAAATGTCTAAGTGGGTAAAACAGGGTTTGAAAAATCGAATTTAACGTGAGCGAAGCCGCGGGTAAAAGCTAGTTTTGTATAAGTGCCTACTCATCCTTACATCCTTATCCTTACTAATGTGAAACTGAGTATGTTTGTTAGTTTCTCCTTGAATCACGCAGCAACGGAGCTCCTCTTCTCCTAAAAAGCTGTTATTTCCACTTCAATTATTTTATTTTTTTGTAAGTATAGTTCAGAGGGCGCTGCGTACGTACGTTAAGAGAGAGTGGGCATAAATGTTTGTGTAACTTCGTAAACCATAAGTGGACTTGAAATAAAACTTTGGCAGAAAAATGGTGATGATGATGTAGGGTCAGATGTCCAACAATGAAACAGTGGTACACAATAAAACACTGTGATATTTCTAAAATTCTGCGTTGCCATTTCGTGCATTATATTGCGTTAGGACACTCTCGTGAACCCCCCGCCCTAGCCCAATTTGCATCGACGCCGCGTGCGAAAAGATGTGTTTGCGGAGCACTTTTGGTTTTTTTCGACAAAAAGTAAGTATTTTTAGCATTCTTTATAGATTTTTTACTAAAGTATGGTTGAAAATTTCATAAATTTCATGATTAATTAGCATTACACACATTTCGTAGATTAATGTGCAATAAATTATATCTTAAAGTGTTACAATTTAGTGGGTAAAAAATTGAGATTAGTAAAAAAACCTTAGGTAGTTCACAATGAAACAGTTGCACAGTAACACAATGAAACACTATTTCAATGTGTATCATTTTGTTTTATTGTGTACCGTATAATTGTACATACATAGTATCATGTACTTTCCGGGCAAATTAATAATTTTTGTGGCTACAAATTCACAAATTAATCTTATTAACATTAATTTTTTTATAATACCAGTAATAGTACTGGTAACCTGATTAAAGTTAATTAAAAATAAATCCTTTTGTGATTATTAACTCAAGCATTTTTTTTTATTCACCTACTCCATAAATTACTCAAAAGTCGAGACAATACTATTAATGTTTCATTGTTGAATTTGTGGTGTTTTATTGTGTACCACCACTGTGGACACAATGAAACATTTCCCATTTTTTAGTTTATAATTTTTTGCCGATTGATTACATATTAATTAAAAAAATTGTAAATGAAATCCGATGCGGAATAAAATTACCTACACACCTGTAAAAAATTAGACTTCTATCTGTAAAAACAAAAGGTGCATGAGACTTTGAATTTTTTGTGTTTCATTGTTGAACACATGACCCTACGCGTTTTTTTTGAGTTCCTCATTTGACCACTAGGAGCGCTGCTTGTCATAAAAAATATTAAAATAACTCGCTGTAATTATTCGTTCGTAAAGAAAAACAAGTTAATAAAACTACACACAAACACAGAAAAGCAACACTTAATAATATTTTATCGTTAGTTTAACGAAAACACATGAGTAAATTTTATTAATTATAACGATGAAAAATATAAAAGGTCAGTTAAGTGATAAAAATTGGGCAATGAATTCATTAAAAATCACCAATGACAAAACCTTCATTTTCAATTGAAAAATATTTATTTATCTTTATTTGAGCTATTAGTGTAAAAATAAAACTGCTTGGATATAAAACTTTCACCAATTTTTCACTATAACGCTACTCATTAATAGATGGCGCTACTGAAAACAGAGTTTCTTTAATGTGCGTGAATACAAAATCAAATAATCAGTACAAAGTTTTAAAAATACTTAAAATAAATATAAAATGTTTATTGGGTTGCAAAATTTAATTTTATTCATCCTTTTTAATTATTAGTTATTCAAACTAAACATAGATGGCGCTGTCTAAAAATTAGGCACCGAATAATTTTCGGTGTTTCGGCAGGTATAATTCACAGGTTCCAAACCTTTTCCTCAAGGATCACCATTTGGATCATCGTATATATAACTCTAGTAGTTCACCCGAAACTTACGATCTAGAAGTTCCGCAATAATAAAATTATTGTTTGTTAACCAAGGAAAAGGTGTATTTCTCATTTCTTTTTTCTATTTGACTGATATTTGTTGTTTAACTACACGATATGACTAAAATTTTTAATATTCCCAACTACGAACCTACTTGTTGTATCATCTTGAAACTTAGTCAGCGTGCAAGATTCAAATTCTTTTTTCATAATCGCATTAAAAGTTGCCATTAAATTGCTTTTGAATTGATACCATTGGCGGCAATCATAATTGTTCTTTTTTTATTTTCTCAACCTATATACCTATATGGGGAACCTATAGGCTTCCCCAGCTGGACAAGAGACTCGTGTTTTTCATAGGGATCACCACAGAGAGATCTTTTGCGGTTTGTATCTAGCGGCTCTCAAAGCCTCGCCTGAGACGTCGGTCCGCCAAAATATTATGATCATCAAAAAGAAATAAAGTCCTCTCAATCGTCTCCTCTTGTATTTCTCTTTTTGATGATCATCTTGGCAAGGCTTGTCAATAATTTGCAAGCTAGGTATTATGTTTTTGGACAAGTGTGTAGCTTCCTTCAATTTTCACACCCCTTACTGTACTTTATTGAGTTTTTTTTCCATTTTGCATTGACTAACTGTTTTTTTTTTTATACAGGACGAGAACTCGATGGTAGAACTATGTTACCTATAACTGCATTTTCTATGGAACTCCGTACTAATTGTTTGGCATTAAAAAACGATAAGTGTTATTAACTTAGTGTTTTTTTGCCATTGAATTGTGTTTCTCTTATTTCCGATAGATTTATTTTAACACGTGGAAAAAAATAAGTCAAATCAAAATTGGCTGAGTTGAGTTCCCTAGTATGTAATTGTTATGGGATTAGTAGTTAATATTTTTTTGATTCAAGCATACTACCTTATTATTTTCGATGAAGGCTAGAAGAAACTACGGTAGAGACGGTAGAGATAAACTTCGCTTTTGTCTACTTCATCCAATATTAATTAATTTTAATACTGTTTTATGTGTACAGAAATTAAAATAAATAAATCACGTTTATTTTCTTGCCTCATTTCGTTTGTCAGATAACGTAGGTAAATTCGCCGATCGAGTACAGTTACAGTACAACAGTTACAAATTACATATTTTTTTATAGCTCAAAATCACCTGCGAAAATTTTGTTTTATAAAAAATAGTGTGAAAGTAAAATATAGGGCGTCTGTGTCAGTTGTAATTTTATTAGGGATATAATAAGTCGACCAACAAAATTTATTTTTTGGCATCAAAACCTAGCTTCTAATTTAATAACTCAGCAACGGGAAAATGATGTAGCTTCTAATATACTAACTCGGCTTCTTCACAATGGCCACAAAATATTCCAAAGAAAGCATCAAATAAAGAGCCACTATTTTTATTATTGTCCACTGCCACTGCACGATTTGGTGCGAGTGAGATGGATGCGACTGGCAATTTGCACGATCTCGTTGGTTATGGCTATTTGCACCAATCAGAGAGCGCCATTCAAAACATGCATTTGTTTTTTTTTGTTGTTCTGTTGTTAGTGTGTTAATATTGCAATTATTTTTGTATAATTTTTTCTAGGTTAGGTTAGGTTAGGTTAGGGTTATACATGAATACTCAGGTGCCCGGCCGAAGGCCGGGCACTTAGGTTCTATTGGGATCGTAAACCTACCTAAAAGTAAAAAAAAGTTGGAAAAATTTGATTTTTTTTTTCAAAAATGTTATAATGTTATGTGTAGGTATTTATCTTGAGTTAAATTTAAAAACAATCATTTTTTTAATTTCATTTTATCAAAAAAAAAAACGTTTTTTTATTTAGTTAGAAACATTTTTTTATTTCATTTTTCTCACAAAAAAAAAATTAAAAATGTGGTTGAAGATTTGGTGTATTATTTGATGCTAATATTTAAATATTTTAGGAGTTCACGGTTTGAAGCTAAGTTATAAATATAGATGCTAAAATTATATTTTTTAGAGGCTCACTAGTTGAAGCTGACTTAGTAATTTAGAAGCCAATAATGGTATTAAATAGAAGCTCGTTTAATTACATGCCATTTTATTATAGTTTTTAATGTCATTTTTGTTTATCGTGCGTTTTTTTTTAATGCCAGTATCAAGTTTTGGAACACACCTCTTTTAAATTGAAAAAATAATCGTTTGAACCATGAAGCTATAGCCTACTTCAAGGTTTGAGCACACTAATCGTTTCCAACTTTTTTTGATTTTTTTTTTAAATTCATTTTCTTTGCTTCCATTCTGTAGTCTGACAAGATATTATATATTTATATGGACATTAGGTAGGTACATCGGCATTCGAACTATGGAGTGTAAATTTTAACGATGAGATATTTGTTTTATTATTTTTTTTTTGTGTTGGTGGCAATATTATGGAGATCTGAAAAATGTAGTATTAGGGAAAGTATTGTTAAAATATTAGCCCTTTGAAATGACTCAAATGAGCTGCTCGATTGGTGACTTTGAATTTGTGGGCCAGTCAGCTTGTTTGTGTCCACGTTTGGGCGCCATAAGTGAGGATGGGAAGGACACTTTGGATTCATCATTTACAACAGGTCCTAGGGTTACGTAATATACCTACCCACAGTTCCAAAGTGTGTTTTTGTGGGATAGTGACCTCTGACCTTTACAGACTCTTTTTATATAGGTAATAAGTAATTTAAATATTTAAAATTGTCGCACTTTCAAGTAACTCTCAAAAAATAATGATTCTTTTACAGTTAAGGTTGTTTGGAGGAAGCCAATTAAAGCGATAAGGCTGCCTTTGTGCGCTTTTATTTGTTTGTCTATTTTTAAATTAGGTATTTTATTTGTGTAGCAGTTTTCTATGTATGTATCTACGGGATTTCAGTACACCTAGCTAGTAAAACTGACATTGAAGTTCCAAGATGCTCCAATGGCAATCTCGCAGGAGAAAACGTAGCATCGTCTGCTCCATCTAGTTGGATGGAAGACCTCCCAATAGATGGGATGGGCATTGGACATCCCAGTTAGTGATAGCCGCTGTATTTATCTTGAATTAAACAAGTATTGAGAGGTATATTGAACTTTTTTAGACACATTAAGATAAATTTCTCCCTGGCTGTCTCCAGCTGGACTTGTTTGTAAAGTTTCTAAAATTAATTTTAAAGTGTCAAAATTCTGCAATAGGCAATTTCTGTGCACAGTTTTAATCAACTTTCAACAAAACCATACACTCAGTGAAAAAAAAAATCAATGCTTTTATTTTTTCATTTATTTTTATATACTTACTTATTGTTTTATTTAATAATAAGTATCTAATATTAGAAATTTTTTAAAAGTCTTAGAAAACCTATTCAAAATGAACCTATAAATAGGCTTGTAAACAAGTCTATGTAAAATTCTAGCAAAGTTTACCATAATATTATCCTACTAAAACCATTCCTGATTGTCAAAAAAGAAATCTTTACGAATTAATTTAATGTGTTTTCATAGGAGCTTCAATAGTAGAAACAGAATGTAATCAATTAGTCAAACAAAAATCATCTAAGCGTTGTAAATAGTTCCAGCTTCATTTTATTTTACCAAAATGCAGTTGCTATTTGCCAACGAATATATTTTTATATAGAACAATTATGTAAGCCTGTGATTAATCAACGTGAATAGCAACCTGCCCGCGTTATTGCATAGCTCTATGTACGCGCTCTATAGCGGTGACATCTCATTATGTACCGCGTCTATGTATACGCTCGCGATCAGCTATCTAGGACGTTTGCACGCAAAAATCTAGTACTAGGTGCTTGCCCCCGACGCCGCACACAGCCGCGGCGCCTCCCGCGCGCACCCACACACGGCTCGCCAAGGAGTGAGCCTGCGTGCGAGAAAAAGACAGGCACAAAAAACACCCGTTGGTGTGAGGTGCTGCCCCCAAAAAAAGCACCAAAAACGCAATCTGCGCAACTTTCCGGCGCAGAATCGTTAACGACTCCCGCTCTCTTTATCGTGCACGCCGTGCCTCCTATATTTCTATTTTTTCTCCGCCGACCATTAGACGTAAGACAATTTTTAGCACACACGAATGTCCACTTTATTCCACGTATTTAGGGGGTATTTTAGAGCGCGCTCACGTGGCGTATATCTTCGGCGTCGGTCGCGAAACGCACACATTCGCACCGGAACAGAAAATAACGATCGCATTTTTGACCGAAAAGGACGGACAGATGGCTGAAAAGAGAAGAAAAAAACGACAACCATTTTGCTTGGCGCACCTACGACGCGGCTAGGTGAGGTTTATGTATGCTATCTTTTTTTGAGAAAAAAAGCCAACCAAAACAAATGCACGTGGCCGGGTGTTATGACCGACGCGGGAAAAATTCTCTCCCCCGCTAAGAGATGCCGTTGCTGGCGCTATTTTTTTCCCGAGCTCAATTTAGTTATGAAAAAATTAGTGCGGTGGCGCTCCAGTCGCGTAGCTTCGACGGAAGGCTTAGCGGAGTTGAATGTAGTCGCTAATGAGCACATTGAACATGATTACTGAATATAATTTAGATTAATTATGCCGTCAAACAAATAATGAAAAACAGGATGAAATAATTGAAGTACAAGCAGAAACTAATGGTTTTTGCATATTATTAACATGCAGTAGTTATGATAAAATTTATTAAAACAAAATATTGCACAAATTTTTGGAATAAGTTTTACAATTTAGTCTTGCATGTTGTACGTTGATAGTTAAAAGTATACGTGCTATAATTAATATTCAAACTCAGTACATACGTATCCAATATACTGAAGTGCTTCAAAAAAATGTATATCTATAGAATTAGAAACAAGTCCAAAATGTTATATTGTATTGTAGAATGTAATCAAGAATCTTTGATACTTTTCTCGTAGTCTTAACAGTTTTCATTTTCATTCGGAAAATCACTTTGTGTGTTGGAAAGGGATTTTCCGAATTTTTGAAGACGAACAAAATAATTTTTTGATGTATTTCTACTTCTACATAGTTAAAGTTAAAGGCATGCCAATTTTCACAATTTCTTCTAAGTGGTACCTACCGTATATTTTCAGGTATGAGTTTGTCTGGTGGAAAACTTAGACCTGGCTAGTTGCCACCCTAAGTCAAATTCGTACCGCCAAGCGATTTAACGTTCCGGCACGATTTTGTTTCGAAACCGATTAGGGGTAGGCATAGGTTTAATTAAAACTGCTATAAATATTCTAAGTTAGCCGTAGTCACTTTGTAAAAGATTATTTGAAGAAAAAAATATTCTATTCTATCCTATTCCTACCATCTTAGATTGCATTGTTACTCACCATCAGGTGAGATATCTCGTTTTCGAAAAAAAAGTTGCTGTGATTTAGCAAATTTATTAATTAGCAAAGAATTAGTTTGGCCATTCAAAGGGGCAATGCTGCCAGCATCTTGGGTACTATGCCGCGCTGCGGTGATGTCGATGAGGTTTTGGGTTCATATTAGTTTTAATTTTAGAAATAATTATTATTATTAATAGTTTTAATTTCAGAAATAGTTATAGATATAATTTTATTATAATTTAGAATTTAGTTTTTTAAGTATTATTTTAAGTTTGTATTTACTTTATTTATTTGTAAACGAAAAATAATTAATTTCATTCGTTTAAAATTATAAGTAACAAATTATAAATACAAAAATACTTATTGCTGTGATTTTATTTTATGTCTTTTAGGAAGTTTAAGGTAACTCAGCGTGAAATAACAAAGAAGGATTAAAGAAAGACCGCTGAAAGTTTTACAAAGAAAACAAGCTTAGGCTAAGCTTTATAAAAGCACGCTCGTAGCGGGAGTTAGCAAATGAAACCACATATTTTTTTTGTAAGTCTTTAATCAGATTTTTCATTTTCCTGTAGATAAAAGCCCAGTTCATCTCACTTTAAAAAGATTAAATTAGTTTTTAAATAGAAATTAACTTATTCTTCGTCCTCATAACTTAACATACCAATAATTTTAAGTTACTCTAACTTACTCTATTGTACTGTATGATATATGTAGCTAAATCTTTATATCGAATAGTGTACGTAACTTTCAATGAAAACATAATATTAACAAAATAATATGTTATGTTCTTAATAGTTTTTATGCATTGAAAAATATACTTCCATAATATAAACAAAAGAATTAATATTTTAGGGAACCTAAATTATTACTCGATATTGATAATTATGTCATACGAAAGTTATCAAGTCCATACTAACATTTTAAATGCGAAAATAGGTAGGTACCTACGTACGTAACTCTCTTGATCTCCTCTTGTTATAATACATTTTCGTGGCTTAACTGTTTATCAAAGAAAATCATACACTTCTTTCGGGAGTTCGAAAAAGTGTCAGGCAGCTATTAATATAATAATTTTCTTAGTTTAAAAAATATACTATACCTAGAACAACTCGTTAGTTATTATTACTGCAAATAAAAAACTACTGACACCAATTCACGTCCTGATTATTGTCGGTGTATACCCGACTAGTTTCTATTCTCTTCTAAATAATGTTAGCAAAAATACACGTCACTTTTCTAACACATTTTCACATTTATAATATTAGTAGGATTGGTTTCATTTATTCTCTTTATATTCTATATCAAATTATAAATATCTTGGTATAACAACCCGGTAAGTTCCCATCTCATAGAAATATTGTACCAATAGAACCTCTTATGTGTAACGAAGGGGTAAAAAATCTCAGTATGCGAAGAATAATAATAAATATTTAGACCTTGCCCACGAGATTACCGCCATGTGGAATGTTGATTCAACGATTGTAGTCCCGATGGTCGTTTCGGTCAATGGTCTCATAGCGAAAAGTTTCGATCAACATCTTAAGAAACTTTCGCTTAATACTTGGATCAAGAGCAGGATACAGAAGGCGGTACTCCTTGAGACGGCACGCATTGTGAGGAGGTTCCTCACTCTGGAGCCCTGACCACTGGCTGCTTGGGTCCCTATCCCGCAGCAAGTGGGACCCATTTTTTTTTTTTAATGATGTTTTTATATTTATATTTGTATAATGTATTGTAAACATTTTTAAAAATAATAGGATGAATGTGTATGAAAATAAATGAGAGTAAATAAATTTATAAGCGTGAATGCAAGAAGCGTAAGCGCAGCGGAGCACTGGAAGCATAGATGAACCGAAGATGCTTACTCTGCTAGATTTCTTCACGAGCTGTGGAGGGACGAAGCCACGCAAACATTTTCCCCTAAAACAGAAATAAATTGATTAAGAAAAAGTATTAGGTCGCACCTATGTTTTCTGACAAAAAAAGACGTGTGGCCCTCGGGGACTGCCGCGGTAAAGCATAGCATTTTTTATCAACGCCATCTAGCGGCTCACCGTAGAGGAGTCCCGTGTCAGGTTATTTTCGTTACGGAATTTTTGGATTCGGTCTCCACGCTGGCCCGCGATAGAAGCTATGCAATAGCTTAAAAAATATTAGGTCGCACCTATGTTTTCTGACAAAAAATTCGCACGTATGCGATTCAATATGGGGAGGTTGAATTTTTTTTCGTTGGAGAGAAGTTAACCTTTCACACAGATCACAAAAGATTAAAGTGTATTTATTTATTTATTTAGTACCAGAGAACAAAACAATAAAACATAAACATTTAAAGGACGTGCTTAAGGACAGTTTATCTCTAAGGAAGAGATTTCTTCCAGAAGCCCTTGTGTACCTATGCATACAATTTTTTCGTCATCGTGACACTTAATTTTTCTGTCATTGTTCATATTTATATAATATTCATTGCGTGTGTGGACGGTGGGGAGCTAGGAATATCTTGTTCAGTGTTCCATGGCAGGGGCATCTCATTTGTCAGAAATAATTTCTCGCGCATTCATACATCGGACAATTAAACTCTACACCTATACATATTTAAAATCTGAAAAACAGGTAGGTATCCACTGAACTGGATTATAGAATTTTATCGAATCAAGTTTATAATATTCTTGCCCTTTAATCAATATTGGTATATCTCAAACTCATCAGCTTTCAAATATTTCAAAAACAAAAGTTTCAGAATATTATATTTTGGATTACTTACTTCGAAAAAATTGTTAGAAGAGTCCATCACATATCTTGACATGGTAGACATAATGACGAAGCTGCTTCGCAGATCTGAAAAGAATAAAAAAATTCGTTAAATCTACACAGATCTTTTTTTTTTTTAATATAGACTAGCGCTTGGCTACGATCACACCCACAGATTAGGAAATTCCTAATCTGTGATCACACCTAATGGTAAGTGAAGATGCTGCATAAGGTGGAACGCGCTTGCCTAGAAAATGCCTATTCACTCTTGATTGGAAAGATTTGAATCGATTTAGATTTTTCATGGGTCCCGACTGTTTAAGTAAGACGTTTTTTCCCTTTCAGTTTTTATTTAAAATTCAATTTTTACGTTGTCGGTTTTTTGATTTTTTAACTTCATATTTTTATTTTACACTTTTTAGTTAGATTTTTTATTAAAGGGGCTAATTTCACAAACTTATGATTTCATTGAGGAAATTAACTGAAAAAAAAAAGAAATTATTTTGCTTATGAATTTATCCCTTTCGTTATGTTACTACGTTTTTGCGACGGATATGTTTCAACAGCCATGGATACAAAACAAAACTTACCCAATAAATCTTCCATAGATTGTAAACACTTCTCATTTTCATGGAGTACACAGGCTTGATGTGAAGGCAAAGTTCACACTGATGCAATTTATATCTGAAATCATAAATTTTTTAGGTTATTTTTATTGCAGTTATTTACCTCCCCTTACTTCACGCGGGCAGTAAATCCATAAATTTTCGTTAGTTAATGCGCATCTGTGTTCATTAATTAACTCTAAGATTTTGTTCTAAACTTCGGAGCAATAAAGAGTTTTCTATTCTATTCTACTCTCATTTTTTCTTTTTCAACCGACAGACGCCCACCACTGGACAGTGGACATACCAAGGTTTCTTGTATAGATTTCACAAGTCTCGAATTTGCGCCTCCGCTCTGTTGGTATGGTCGCGGACAGAAAATGTTTATCAGTTTTCAAAGTAGATTCTATATCACATTGCGTGCAGTAAGGTCTATAACGCCATAGAATATCGAAAGCATATGGACTATCAGGCATAGACGTGTGCATGTAATTATGAATCTTAAGGTGGTAAACATTTTCTGTCTGCGACCGTACATATAATTATCTAGCTGCGGGTCGATTTTGATACGGCTGTTTCTGTTTTAAAAAGCTAATGCGATCGAGATGGATCTTAGCTAAAATATAAAAAATCTGCTCAGGCATTTGAAGATCACCAGCTCATTTCCTCCTTGATTAAAGGAACTTGAAACTTGAATCTGAAATGCAGATGAGAAGAGCTGGCAAGAGACTTAGCAAAACTCAATGTGTTTAGAATATTAATTACTTATGCACCTACTTACAGTGAATACAAAACATAGAAGATGATAAAGACCCATCTGCAATTTAATATTATTTCCTACCTCCGTACCTAGCTACAGCAGTCCCAAAATTAAGCCCTTCTTTGTAATCACATTTACGTCTTGGCTTGGCGGTTATGGAGATTATTTGATCATACCTACTAAATGGTTCCTTTTTTAATCTATTTTATCTTCTATCGCTTTGGCGAGAAGGTTGATTATTGCTCGTTTTTATTTTGGTAAGAGACAGTTTTAATTTAGCCAAAAGTTAAGTGAATCGAGGAGGGAGCTAAATCAGTTTATCGCAGATTTCGTCAGTTAACGATTATTAAATATCGGGGTTAGACGACATTTATATGAAAACGGTTCTTTTAAGTCTATCAACCTAAAAATTCAAGACTGGAAAATGTGGAAAGCAAGGATTTTGTACAATATTATATTTATCATAATCTTCTATATATATAAAATTCAAAGTCCTGACTGACTGACTGACATATCAACGCACAGCCTAAACTACTGAAGTTAGAAACTTGAAATTTTTACAGTTGGTTCCTTTTATGACGTAGGCGCACACTAAGAAAGGATTATTGGAAATTCCACCCTTAAGGGGTTTAAATAGGGGATGGAAGTTTATATGAAACTCCGTCATTTTTCAAGCTGTTTCTACTAAAAATTTAAGCCTTCAATTATGGACTCTGTAGAAAGAAATGATTATTTATTTATTTAAATGTGGCCACAGCCATAGAATATATAGCAGTCGACGGCATCACCTCTAAACTCTATACTTTAAAATAAATTTTATCATAAAAGTTACAATAAAGTCTTAGGGTTAGATAGGATTAGCAAAGCGCGTACCATCTTAGGCTGTAACTTCACTTACCGTCAGGTGAGATCGCAGTCAAGCGCTAGTCTATATATTAAAAAAAAAATAGATCACAGACTACAGCGAAAGCAGTAACTTTAAATTTAAGTATATTTTTCAAACTATTGTTGAAATGAAACATTAAGTCTAGACTGGTATAAATGCAGGAATAATTAGAGGTTATTAATAAGTATCTAAACTAATTGTAAAACAGAAAATGGCTGCCGCTCTTGCGCGAAATCAAATTAGTTTGCGTCGTAAAAGTGCAAGTTTTAATGGCAACTTCGAGTATTAAACTATTTATGTCTCTCTGGAGGATTTCTAATGACTCTAGTTTTAGAAAATTTCCAGGAATACATTTTCAATACAGACATTCTAAAAATTGAGTGGGAAGTGGGGAGTGGATAGAGTTTAAAAATAGTAATCCGACAAAGACACTTCTCATTCTGATAGGAGACTCATAGGTTGAGATGATGATTATTAAAAAAAATGAAACAATACCCATTCAGTCTTCCAATGTCTACAAATATATCTACTACAAACTACAAATACATCTTTAATAGGTACGAGTACTGTAATATAAACGTAAAAATTCTTTTTACAAAACCGACTTCAAACGCCACTACAAAGTAAACTAGTGGTTCGCCCCGAACTGAGACCTCGCGATATCCCATAATTCCCAAAAGTTTTAATTATATATTGTAATAATTAACTCTTAACATTAGACGCAATAAAAAAAATAATAGTTGACACAAAACTGTTTTACTGACACAGCGCCATCTATTAGCATTATTGTGAAGCTATTAGCATTTAAAATTAAATAATTTCGTTTCTTTATAACATTTATCTAATTTTAGTATTTGTTGTTCAAGTATACAGGATATAACTGAATTTTCAACCAAGTTTCACGTTCTAATATTCAGTAATTCTTGACATATGGCTCAAATTAAAATCTCCACTTTGAAAGCCCCCCATTTCGTCAATTTTAAGGGAAAAATTAAAAAAAAAATATTTTTGTACTCTGATCAAAGTCGTCTTTAAAAAGATATATTGCAAGTCTATGTAACGCAACAAACAAAATTTTACTTCAAACACGCTTCTATAAAATAAAGCTTTTTATATTTTTTTATACAATGTTCGGCTCAAGGCCATCAGTTTACATATTATATTTAAATTTGAAGTAATTACGTTCAGTAATTCAGAAGTTATAGGGCTCTGACAGACATTTGGACGTACACACTTCTCTGTCCAGTACAGACAAGCGCCCTAGTTGACTCAGAGAACTCGCTTCGCTCGTTCAATCAATTGTGCCTATAAAATTTGATGAGTTCCTTCAATTTCTCCTGGATCCTATCATCAGATCCGGATCTGTTGACAATGGGACCACCCTTTCAAATAAAAAAAGAATTTTCCAAATCGGTCTGGGCGTCTTCGAGTTATCGGGGAACATACATAAAAAATAAAGATTCCGACGATTGAGAACTTCCTCCTTTTTTGGAATTCGGTTAAAAATACGTGTATAGAAGGTAGGTACTGCGGGTACACTCGAGGGTGGGTCTGACGATATAGAAGAGGACAAGTTTAGGATTTGGTGTAAATAAATATATCAGTGTGAGTGTAGTTTAGAAATTCGCGAAATGTGGGCGGACATGGACTCGGCAGTCCATGCGAAAATTACAGATTGCTCGTTGATCCAATAAATTTTCAATTTAGGATCTCCTATAAATGTTGTCGAAGCCGAAATATCGGCGCTTCACAATTAGTATATGCAATTCTTACGAATGCCTATCGAGTCTTTAGACATGAAGCAAAAATGGTACATTGAATATTTAATATTTTAAATATATAATAATTAAATGTATTCCAGAAAGAGATATTAACGATATAACTGTTGTTTACAATTTTTATGCACTATTTTGTGTTGATTCACTAAAATTAATTTATTGGCTTAAGTTTATTAGGTACAATTTTGTAGTATCATGCCTAGTTAAGGATTTTGGTCAGACCCTAAATCATTATCAGTCATCTTAACGCGTTTAGCTACCTTTTAGGAAGAAAGAAATAAGTCAAAAAGTTTCGCTCGGACAAAGTAATGGGCAGCCAAGTTAAATAATAAATAAGCTTTCATATAAATCGTCTGAAACAATCTGCAAAATGATCACAGCATAAAATTAAAAGAAAGGTAGCAGAAACTAATTACCTTCTCGTACCATCTAAAAGTTTTCAGGAGATTATTATTATTTCATAGAAAATTTAGACAGTGCACCGTGAGAATAAATTACAAAAGGTATTTCGAAATATTTAAATTTATAGACCGCGCCGTTAAAATTTCATAAATTAACAAATAGTGTAAGTAGAAGTGAATTAATTTTGGGGAGATACAGAATCCTTTGACCACCTAACCGGTCATCGTGAGATCTGGTCAAAGTTCAATTCAAATGATAATGCGAGTGTCGTTCTCACAATTACGCATGCGCCGACCTTGTGGCAGTACTACCCTATGACTTGACCGTTGATCCTTGATACTGGTTTGTCGAATCTCAAATCAAGTATTAGATTTTTGTTCCTATTCAATAGATCAGACAGTTCATCGCATAATTTCTAACCTTGCTATAAAAATCTTTTCCAACTCCAGTTTTTATCGGTTTTTTTTAATTTCAATTATATAATTATACTTATAATATATAAACTAATTACTATACATATCATACTCATGTGGGTGGTGCCAAATATACTGCTGCAGGATTGTCTAAAAATTATGATGTAAGTGTGACGATCTCAATCATCTCTGATTGGCCGATCCCATCTCCTTATTGGCTAAAATACATTTTTTTTCAGCAAGAACACTATAAAATGCATTGTTCAGACAATCAATACACGCTCAAAAATTAGCCAGTCCTTTTGTTACCAGATGAGGCAAATGTATGCATATATAATCCATTTGTTTATATCGTTTAGATTTTTTATTGAGAAGTAATTTTATAATTTGTAAACAACTTCATTATGCTTCTATCCTGTTAACGTTGTTCCAAATGAACCAGCTTTATCTAAAGGTTAAGCATATCCAACAATGGACTGCTTGAATTCACATTTTGTTTGTAGTGAAGGTGGCACGCTTGAGAAGCTTTGCATGTGCGGATACTGCACACATTGACGTTTTGTACATTTATTTAATATGTTTTATATTATTTAATAATTACATAAGCATGTGCATATTATATGAATTATGAGAATGATTAACATATTATTATTTTTGCGTGAATTATGCAGTTTTAAAAATATGTTATTGATTACACAAACGATTTAATTATTTATCTTTAATATGTTCATGTTCATATTTGTAAAGAATTAAATTAATATTTTATGTTGTATACCTTTAGAAAATTGGAAATGTTTTTTTTTTTACTTTGTTTACTTAGTTTATGTACTTATTATATAATTTGATGTCCTTCACACTTGGAATATTATATATTCAAAACGGGGTCTTTTATCAAGTTCAAACAATTCTAATTTTCTAAATTACGCTGAGATATTTTATCGTTTAGAGAAGAAGTTAAACGACTTTTTGTCGCATGTTATAATATAATTTGCATAACGATGTAAAAACAAATATAACGAATTCATGTGACGCAAAGCTTAAACAACATGAAAAAAGTTTGAAAACTTAAACCCGACTACGGAAAATTGATTAGGTATGACATCCAATCATCGATGTAATTCATTCGCTGCATCCAATAATGATTTTGTTACTGTAAAATGTTGTTTAATTTACCCTAACCACAATAAAGAATCGATTATCATCATAATCGGCTAAGTAGGTATGTGTGTACACATGTGTATGTATGTATTTTATACACATTGTACATATATACACACATAGTCATAATCGGGTAAAAAATATTTTTTTTATCCGAAATAGGCTTGCGCTTGACGACAATCAATACTGGATAGCACTGATGAGGTCTAGGTTGGAGCGCGCTTGCCTAGAAAATGTCTATTCACTCTTGCCTTGAAGGTACTCAAATTATAAGTGGCAGGAAACACGGATGCTGGAAGAGTGTTTCACACCTTAGCGGTTCTTAATTTTCCAATTGTGATCATAGTGTCGACTTTTTCGTTGCTACATCTACAAATTCACGACACAGTGGCCTTGTGTGTGCGAAGACTTAACGTATAATCCCATGTGAACTCAACATTACAGCTCGCGGCGTCACTCTGACGTGGTATACGAGCGCCCGTGTGTGTGAGTGTGTGTATGTGGGCAAGGCGAAGTTAGATCGTCCACACTTTACCGCCGAGCCTCGATAGAAACTGTACAGAGACAGGAGATATTCGTTCATGATTAGGTATAATTTAAATATTCGATTAAAAATGGTCCCGGTGAAGTCATTCTAACAAACATGTTTTGCTTGCCTTTTTTAATGCTAAGTCCCTAGGACGAGGAATTCTATTTATTTCATTTCTTTCTTTTGAATATAACTGACTTGACTTACTCAAGGTTAATTTTGTATTTATATTTATTAAGAGATTGACTACAATCTAAGACCAAACCTAAAAGACAGTGTAAAATTAAACGTAAATTAAACAGTCGGCATCCATTAAAAATCTAGATCGGTTCAAATCTTTGCAATCTGTCCCGACTGTTTAAGTCAGACTTGTTTTTTCCCTTTCAGTTTTTATTCAAAATTCAATTTTTACGCAGCCGGGTTTTTGATTTTTTAAATTTAATATGTTTATTTGTTGTTTATTCCAATTCAATAAAGCAGCAACGGAGTTAAGGACCTCGAAAGTGACATAGACTGCTTTTTATCCCGGAAGAACAAAGGCTTTTCGCGGGATTTTTAATAAACTCCACGCGGATGAAGTCCCGAGCTATAGCTAGTTTGTAAATAAATCAGAAGCCCTTTACCCAGTCGTAGGTTAGTTACGAGCTAGATAAAGTAAATCTTTGAATATAATATTTGAGCTGATTAGAATCTAATGTTCCGTCAGCCCCTGCGGGTGTACTCTGGTCAGCTTCTAACATCATTAATCTAACTTTCGTGCTACCCTTTATAATAGTTCGGTCCGTTCCCTCGGGCGGAGGGTGGAGGGTGCAAGTAAAGAGAGGGTTTGGGGGTGTATTAACATACGAATTTGGCCAGCCTTCTTCTTGGGGGGACGAATTTAAGTTTTGCGCCGTGTATTGATCCGGACGGTTTTCGCTAGTGTAATGATGCACGGCTTAACGTTATCCGTCAAGCGAGCCGCCATCTTGTTTTTGTTTTTTATTTTAATATACACAGTTGTATTTTTTGCAAATTAATAAATAAATAATCATTTTATCTTTGTGTGTCATGGTATTCATATTATTGATGGGTAAGCCTGTTGATCATGTCATTTATAGAGGCAGAGCTAACATTTTTCTTGAGTATTCTGTATCTTTTTACAACTTAAAGAGATAGAAAAAAAATAGATAACTTTTGGTTCAAATGAAGCACCCATTTTTTTGCCCATGGTTTCAGCCGCGTTTTTAAAAAGTCTATTTTACTCATTAGGTCCTCAACTACGAGTATCTTCATGCTAAAAATCAAGCTCGTTCGTTTCTCCATTGTTGTGTGATTGAAGGATAAACCAAAAATTCAAAAGGTTATAAATAAACACATTTTCCCATAATATTAGTAGGGATTTGTATTTTCTCTTTGAACGTGAAGTTCCTACCTATGTTTATAAAAATAAATACGAAGAAATATCGTGAATTTTAAGTTTTATTAAAAACTTTATGCTTAACTAGCTTTTACCCGCGGCTACGCTCACGTTAAGTTCGATTTTTTTAACCCCTATTATACCTCATTTGGAGTTAAATTTTCAAAAATCCTTTCTTAGCGGATGCCTATGTAATCTGTAATCTGTACTATGTAAAATGTAATCTGTACCTTTGCCAAACAGCCCGATCCGCAAAGTGGTTTGAGCTGTCCGTTGATAGATAGATCAATCAGTCAGTCAGTCAGTCACCTTTGCCTTTTATATATTTAGATTTACGCATGATTAAATTATTAATGTACCTTTTGGTAAGCACGTACCAATCTCCATAATAAAGCAATTAAAACTTTAACTTGAAAGCAAGTTAAAAGGGGTAACTTACGGACTCGCAAACATAAACAGAACATGACGTCTTGTCGGATAAAACCTTGATAAAACTGATTGGATCTCAGTGGAGAGGAAATGATGCAAAAGGACGGCGTCAAGTGGAAGCGATTCCCATCTCGATGTTGCCACTTTTAATTAATTCTTCTAAGTGCTTCGTGGGGTCAAATTGCGCTGCCTATTTTTTTACTATGACATTTCACTACCCCAAAAGATTTTTTAGTAATTTACTATTTGCGATTGTATCTTTTTATTTTGCTTAAAACAACATTTACAACATAAATATTGTAATACTCATGCAAAAATAAAGTTTTTGTTTTAGTTTAACCGACTTCCAAAAAAGAAAGTTCTCAATTCCACGCATATTTTTTTTTTTAATTTTTTTTGCGATAGCTCCATAGCTCCATCAAATCTAGGCCGATTTCAATAAATTTTTTTTATTTGAAAGGACGTATAGTCAAGTTGGTCTCATTTTTTGGTGAAGATCTGATAAGTACCTATCTTCGGAGATGGAGGACGGACCTCCTCAGTGAATTGTGCAGGCTTTTTAACCATGCATGCATTTTTCATAGCATATTATAAATATGCTTATCTATTCAGCATCTTAATATTCTTTTTAAAGAGCAAAACAAATGTTGAATTAGTCCTATGAAGCTACACTAATAAGCTTAAAATAATAATATACCTATATATTTTTTTATTAAAAAAGTATATTATTTGTACAATATATACTTATTTAATTATATTACAACTAATAGCACTTGGAATTTAAAAACTAAAACTAACAATAATACGTGAGTAAATGTAATAGATTAGTAGTCAATAAGGAAATGTTCATATAAAGATAAGGGATAATAAAAGGCTATTAAAAAAACTATTAACTACACTTCCTTATATTATTTTTGAAGACGTTATATAGATAACTAGCTTTAACCCGCGGCTTCGTCACGTTAGGTTCGATTTTTTAAACTCCTATTTTACCTCCTTCGGGGTTGAATTTTGAAAAATCCTTTCTTAGCGGATGATTACGTCATCATAGCTACCTGTATGCCAAATTTCAGCTCGATCGGTCCAGTGGTTAGAGCTGTGCGTTGATAGATCAGTCAGTCAGTCAGTCAGTCACTTTTGCCTTTTATATATTTAGATATATTGTATAATGGTAAACATTTTTTTTTTTAAATAATATAATGTAAATGTGTGTGAAAATGAATGATAGACAATTATAACAATAGATGTAGATATATTAGAATCATTCTGATCACACATAATAATCGACATAATATAAACTACCCGGTATGCCGTATGATACAAGGGATTTGCTAGGTGTCAGGAGCTCGCGCTTCATTGGTCGCGCACTGATGAGCCAGTGAACCGCGCGCTCTGAGATCAAAAGATGCAAACGCGTCCTCGAGTGTCACATGTTATGATGACGTATTGCTTTCATATATTTTTAACCGACTTCCAAAAAGGAGGTTTTCAATTTTACGGAATTTTTTTTGGCGATGTTACTCCATAACTCCGTCAAATCTCGACCGATTTCAATAATTTTTTTAATTTGGTGAAGAACTGATCTTCGAAGATGGATGACTCGATCAATGAATAAAACCAAATCGCTGGTGATGAGAGTAGTTTTTTGTAGCATTCCTAACGCCTAACCAATGTCGACTTTGATCCAAGTAGGTATGTCAATATCTTTTATGAAAAAATTTTTAAACCAACTTTTTTTATATTATGCGTCCTTTTTTCCTCCGACATGGTTATCGGAAACTGTTCTAGTAGGTAATCTAGGCTTTGAATGGCTTTTTATTGTCTTTTTCATGTTTGCTCTTTGTTCATTGGTTAAATTGATTTTTTAAACCAACTTTAAATAACCTCTCTTTTTTGAACTCTCTTATTTTCTGGACTAAAAAGTGTTATTCCAGACTATAGTCTATCTCTCAGCCAAATCGATTCAGTCGTTGCGACGTGCTTACCACACCGGTGTTTTTCTCTTCTATTCCTGGATTAAATTATTTGTACCTACTTCAGTTATACATATATAATCGGAATTAAAATATATTTATGTCATTTTTTTTTTCATTTTGAAAAAGAACTCTTTTCTCTTAATTAAAAAAAAAATTGCCGACGAATAAACATTCGAAAGCCCGATGTTCTATTTTCAACACCCTTTAAGATAGGTATTTTAATGAGTACACGGCCCGCCCCCACAACCCTTTCTGTTCATCCCTTAGATTACTCCTCTAAGATCGGCCGTACGCACTTCCCCTATTTAATTGTGACTCCCGGATTCATTATTGCCGTATCCTTGCTCGACCCTTTGCTCTTATCTTTGGACTTGCTTTGTGTGTGTCGGGCTTCACATGGATAAAGATAATAATTATTACTTTAACTCTAGAAGGGACCTAAGTAGACACATTTAACAACATCCTAATCGCTAGTCAGTAATCGTAAATGAAAAACATGAAATCCGCCATTTTGTGGCGGCGGCCATCTTGGACCGTTTTTCATCAAACATAGCTAAGAACACTCCCGACTATTTCACCTTTCAAACAAGCAAAAACAAAATCAAAATCGGTTCATCCGTTCGGGACCTACAATGCCACAGACAGACACACACACACACAGACACGTCAAACTTATAACACCCCGTTGTCGAGGGTTAGAACATAATTTCCAAGTCAAAATGAAGTTAGCCGAGGCCAAGTCCATACACGATGATTTTCATCCAGCTGTGGACGTGAAGTAAATATCTAAGCAGAGGCGTAACTATAGGGTGGCATGACGGCAAAATGCCACGGGCCCCCAGCCGGCAGGGGCCCCCGATCAGAGAGGGCCGGAAGCACAAGATGATCATAACATTTATAGCCATTCCTGTGACTACGGCTAGTGCCGAGCGATCATTTTCAAAATTAAAATTGATTTAAACTAAACTCTTTGGGACAAGAAGAAAGGTTACGCACAGTGGTAGATTTACCAAATGGCTGATTTGACTGGAGCCTAGGGCAGCAGATTTTAGGGGCGGCGAATTTGGGGCCAAAATTTTTATTTATGTCTTACAGAAATTAAAAAGATACATATTTGTAATACCTAAATGTCATTAGGTCCACAAACACATTTTAAAATAACCCCAATAACAATTTCTAAATAGTTGGTAGGGCCGACCGGCGCATACAAACGCAAGGTCTCAAGCGCCAAAAGTACAGGACTAGATATGGCGCAGTGCAGAATAAAAAATTTCGCACTCACTTCGTTCGTGAAAATGTCACTTTTCTGTTGCTATAATTGTAAGTGCCAAGAATGGACTACTAAGTGCCGTAATGCAATCATAAAAAATTTCGCGCTAGCTTCGCTCGCGAAAATGTCACTTTTATGTTGCTATTGTAGGTGCCAAGAATGAACTACTAAGTACCGTAATGCAATCATAAAAAATTTCGCGCTCGCTTCGCTCGCGAAAATGTCACTTTTATATTGCTATTGTAGGTGCCAAGAATGAACTACTAAGTACCGTAATGCAATCATAAAAAATTTCGCGCTCGCTTCGCTCGCGAAAATGTCGTAGAAAATCAAGTAATTGTAATTACGTTTGTATGTACCTACTTCCCGTAGTGATTTATGAAAAAATAAAAAATACTATCTCATTGGGTGAGCTTCTTTTTATTGGGGGAGGGAGGGCCCCATCCGATGAATTTGCCACGGGCCTCAAACGGTACAGTTACGCCTCTGTATCTAAGTGTAAATTATTAATGTATGTTTCATGTACCATATTCTTGCAAAATAAAAATGATTGATTGGTTGGGCGGACAACCTCAAAGGAGTCGCTGGCAACCGCCGAATATAAGGGATCCATGTAAAAGACTTACGTCCATGTAGACGCCTATTAAAAGAACGACCGAACATTTCATCTAGAAATTATGTTTCGTTGTAACGCCAGCAAAGTGAATGGTGTGGTAAAGACACATGTGTTGGTGCAAATGTGTGTGTTTGACTAATTTACGTAATTCGCCTTTTGTGGAGTCACCCCTGCGTCCCTCAGTTGTAGTTTGGATAGATTCATCTGTATGGACCCCACGAATTTTAACTAGTGGTAAAAACCGCCGTATTTAGACTTCAGAGCTGCTTATCGTTACTAGGTAGGTACTAGAGTCTACTTCACGACAGGTAATTTAATGATAACTAGCTTTTGCCCGCGGCTTTTAACTTTCTCACGTCAAGTTTGATTTTCAAAAGCCGTATTTTATCTCATTGAATTTTCAAAAATCCTTTCTTATCGGATGTCGACGTCATAATAACTAGGTAATATGTATGCCAAATATCAGCCTGATCCATCCAGTTGTCTGAGCTGTGTGCTGATATATCAATCAGTCAGTCAGTCAGTCACCTTTTCCTTTTATATAAATAGTTAATGACTCATGCTCGCTCTCATGAATAAGAGTAGGTTAATAAATTCAATCGCAACAGTGAAGCGGTCCATTCATTAGGGAGCTACGAGGGAACAGACAGACACACATATATACACACATCAAACCTATAACACCTCTCTTTTTCCGTTGGGAGTTAAAAATCAGTATAGGTATACACTTGGTGGGAAGGATTGGCAACCAAAAGCTCGCCATGATGTTGGACGGCGTGAGGC
Organism: Hipparchia semele; assembly: GCA_933228805.2. NCBI lineage: Eukaryota > Metazoa > Arthropoda > Insecta > Lepidoptera > Nymphalidae > Hipparchia > Hipparchia semele. The sequence goes on along the minus strand of OW121725.1, from coordinate 5,041,169 downwards.
TCTGATGGAATGGTGACAAAGGCACGCGAGAAACGTGCCGCCCTACCGCAGGGCTGCCAACTACAGCGAGACAGATTTCGAATGTCGAGAAAGAGATAGCTGCAATGCAAGATGGCTGTGAAACTAGTCTGTTTAATAAGTTACTTGACATGGGTAAATTGTAGCAACATTGTGAAAGTGAAAGCGATGAATCAGGATGAATCAAACAGTTTGATAATTCACATAAAAATAAATCTGATTTTAACTAAAAATAAGCTAAGCACAAATTAATGTGGAAAGCTGGAATAAATGGAAAACTCTTGACTCTCAAAACTCATGACTTATTAAATAGATTTTAACAAAAAATCAAAACAAACAAATGTAAATTAAAAATTTAAAACAACATCGTAATTGCTAGGCAGTAATCTTTAAAATAAAAATGTAATCCGCTATTTTTTGGTAGCGGCCATCTTGGACCGATTTTCATCAAATATCGCTAAGAACACTCCAAACTAATTTAGCTGTTAAACAAAAAAAAAAAAAAATCAAAATCGGTTCATCCGTTCGCTATCTGCGATGCCACAGACAAACACACGGACAGACACGTAAAAATAACACCCCATCGTTTTTGCGTCGGGGATTAAAAACATAAAGACATACACACCTTGGAAATCTGTTGAACTTTCATTTCATAGTTCCATTCATTCGTTCATTAGGCAGTGAAGTGGCATCGAAATACAATCTGGGCTAGGAAATCTGCAAGGAGAAATAAAAGGATAATTAACATTTAGAGATCGTAGAGAGAACGAACATGACTGTTTCGTTCGAGCAAAGGTCAAGCTTATACTCAGTACTAAAGCGACCTCTTGGACGCCCGTAGGTATCGCTAAAATGTATTAAACATAGAAAGACCTACAAGCTTTTGAAACAACCTATGGTGTAAAATGGCATAGGAAAGGCCTGATTGACAAAGATCCTTTTTGACTCGCTAGGGAAGTCAGTGGTACCTTCTAATAATAAAGGTTCTCCCAATCGGCCAAGACGGCCAATCTATATAGATGAGATCTATATAGATAGATCTATCTGCACGGGAGATATTATACACACATTTTTGTGTACGCAAAACAGACGCACAAATTCAATCGAGTGATTGAATTAGTGCGTCTGTTTTGCGTATGTGAGTACATAATCTGGTGGGAAATCTGACACGACCGGGGAGAGATTTGGCGTAGTACCGAGAGCTTTAGGTGCTCTCTGAGGCACAGGTTTGTTATATCGCCTTCTTACTTCTCAACTCCGGCCTAGTACTGAGAATTTCTTGTCAAAAAATCGAACCCGGGACCTCGTCATCCGTACACGATAATGCTAACCACTAAATCAATGAGGCAGTTCAGATAAGTACCAACTGGAATGAGCGTCAGCCCTACAGGAAGCGAATATCTCGCGAGCCTTCCGTAATTGAAAACATAGTGTGTTCCGGCAGTTTTAATCGTCCCTGCCTAATGCAACGCCGACAACCGATTTATTTGCAGGCCACGTTTAAGCGTTGGCGGAATAGAGCTAGTTTAAATGCAGAATTTAGAATTATCCATTGCATAGTGGGTTTCATTAGGGTTTGTGATCGTCGGGGTACGTTACCTATCAAAACGTAGCGTGATTCTGACCGACCCGTATCAAACGATATTTCAAAACCATCAATAAAAATAACCTCATGATAAATAAATTAATCTATTACCATAGGTTCATGATTACCACAAAATTTTTACATCGTCTTCTCAATTTATGGTTGTCCATGGTTAGAAGCATTCAAATTTTTTTTTTTATTCTCATTACTTTATACGGGACTTTTAAAGGTGACCTTTATGTCAGCCTCATCGTTACATAAAATATTATCTTAAAGAATTGTATAGGTATATAATTTGCCACAGAAAACCAGTGAGTCCGTGCTTACGCAAGTGCTTACGGCAAATGGGGTGTTCCAACCCTGAATTTTCCAGTGTGAGGTCGCAAAAAGGTGCCTGACCTTGGGACCCCAACTCCTATTGTTCTTCAGTTTGTTTTGATTTCAAGGTAGCTCATGTTTATTGAACTTGGGGTCCAAACGTGCTTGAATGGCAACTTCGCAGTTCAACAACAAGCGAGTCGCTTGCATTGGACACAAGTGACCCAAGGTAATGTTCAGTGATAGTCAGTAGGACTATCCTTGCAAGAGACCAAGATCCAGCAGTGGAGTCTGCGATGTGACAATATGTAAGTGCAAATTTAATTTAGAACATTTCTAACTCTATATACCCCTTGGCTGGTTTCCATTATGTAACAAAAGGGGCTTTACATAACAGTTTCAAACAACAATGTACGTCGTAGGTACATGCGCGCACAAAAACGGAATAAACAAACTCAAAACTTTGCGCTGCTTAGGTAATTGTTAAACCTAGCGTGAGCGCTTTTTGCCGCAGCATTACGCCAACTTGCAGCAAAAGTTGCCAACTGCTGCCACTCTAGCGGAACTGGGCTGCAGCTCTAGAACTTTGTAGACTATATAGAAACCACAAAGGTATGCTCGCTCGGTATCAGCGCATCAACGCTATCTGCTTTTGAATGCAAATGAGTTGGAAAACTCCGACGCAGTAAGAAACTAGTGCCGGCTACGTGCGATAGTGCGCGGCGGAGAGACGTAGCACTAGAACGTGGGTAGAGTAGCAATGAATGGAAAGGCGATTTCAAAAATTCTTTCACCATTGGAAAGCTACATCACCCTGAGTAACATAGGCTATTATTTATTGCTAGAAAAGATTAGGGATCCTTACTAAAACCGTAAACTCCACCCGTGCGAAGCCGGGACGAGCCGCTAGTATGATATATTTTGTTACTAATTGATGCCCAAACTTCGTTCGCGTGGTTTTGTAATTCCCGCGGGAACTTTCTTATTTTCCGAGATAAAAAGTAGCCTATCTGTTATTCCACACTATAATCTATCTCTATTGCCAAATTTCAGCTAAATCGTTTCAGTAGTTTTTACGTGAAAAAGTAACAAACATCCATCCATCCATCCATACTTACAAACTTTCGCGTTTATAATATTAGTAGGATAAAAAGAGCAGCTGTTGAGTTTCTTGCCAGCCCTTCTTTGCAGAATCTGCTTTGCAAACCGATGGTAGAGTCTCGACGTGTCATAAAAACCAGGTTGGCCTTTATGAAATAAATAATTTTGAATTTTGGATTTTTTGAAAGTTAAATAAAAGGATATACAAGTGTAGTAATGCTAAAACTGAATGGAAGACAAAATGTTCTATTCACAATTCCCTCATAGTTGGATTAGGTGACAATCTGATATGACCGGAAAAAGGTACGATGAAAGATAGAATCTTCTTCTTCTTACTAGCATTAGTCATGGCTCAATAAAATAACTCCAGAGCTCAGACTGAAAACAGAAATGTTGCAAGTGTCTCCCGTTGCACTTTTGTCGTACTAACGCAAGCTCCTACCATAAGTTTTCCGCTTAATTGAAATGGACAGAAACAACCTATTAATTTTCAGTATGGCTGATGTTTTTAAAAAACATTAAGTGCACACGATTTTTAATGCCTGCTGTTGGAGGTCTGTTACTCCATATTACATAGGCATCTCTATGTTGCATGGTAGGTATGTCTAACTATCTACACCTAGCAGGGTTATGTACGTTTCACGCTTTATTTTCTAGTAGTAGTTGGTCGCAGTTTCGTCTGTGCGAGGGGTTTTGTAATATAAATGTTCCGAACAATGTGTAAATATTTGAAACTTATCTTGCAATACATGTATCGTAAATCATAATGGACTTGTTCTAGGTATTACAAACCTGTTTTCATTTCCAACTAGGTAGTAACTACGGATTTATATGACATGTTTATCGTACCTCTACCTAGGTAAATTAGGTATGTAGGTAGGTACGTAATCATTAATTTCGTTCACAAAAAAGTTTTCTAAACGTATAGATATACGTACAAGTAGGCTATACTTGTAGTATGTATAGGTATAGGTAGGGCTACTCCCTTCTTCTATAAATGATTTTTGAACGACACAGAAAAAAAAGACGTGTGGCACTCGGGGACTGCCGCGGTAAAGCTATTGCATAGCATTTTTTATCAACGCCATCTAGCGGCTGACCGTAGAGGAGTTCCGTGTCAGGTTATTTTCGTTACGGAATTTCTGGATTCGGTCTCCACGCTGGCCCGCGATAGAAGCTATACAATAGCTTCAAAAATATCGGTCTCCCTACATGGTCTACAGTTCCAGTACTACACCCAAACTGGGTATCCATATCCTATCTTGTTTAGTAGGTACTTGCTCTAAGTGTTATTTCGGGGATGTGTGTATGGAATTTGCACTATAAAGAAATAAAGTAACTACTTCTAGGTACTTAGGTATATACTCGAGATTAGTTTTTAGGCTTTCAATTCATGAAGTAGACAGACGATCTTAAGCGAGTCGCTGGCAGGTGCTGGATACAAGAGGCACAATAGACTGTTCCGTGGCAATCTTTGCAAGGCAATATAATTAAACGTGGACATTTATCCGTGGAGAAGACAACGACGCTTTTAGGTAGGTAGGTATTTTACCTAAGTAGAGGTACTCTACCTAGGTAAAATAGGTATCTAATTATCTAGTTTCCCTATAGCGCGGTAGGTGCGTAGGATTTGTCTGAGAAAGTAATTTTAAAGTTGGATAGCTCGACGATAGCGAGTTCTATTTATCTTGCCCGCATTTTACTTCCACGTGCGCCGGTGACTGTGTGGGTGTAGGGTTGCCAGGTCTTCAAACCGAAAAGCCGGACAGGCCAGCCAGTTTAGCCGGACATTTGTGTAAAAAGACCGGACACCCTTATTTTTTAGACCTAGTACAAAATGGCAATTTTTTTTTAAAGTCCGCTTGCGCAAGCGCAGTGAGCGAGGCGAGTGCAGCGGAGACCAACACATGACAAATATGTAAAAAAATAATTAAACTTAAAAAGCTTAACAAAAGTCAGATAGGCCGGACACCGTCTAATTTGGCCGGACACTCAACCAAAAAGCCTGACTGTGTCCGGCTTTATCCGGACGCCTGGCAACGCTATGTGGGTGGATAGGAATACACTTTATTTTGCTTTCTATCAGTTTTATAATGTGGATATTATTTTGTATACCTAATTGTGATAAAACTATTCGAGTACTTACCACGGTAATTGGAAGCTGGATCGAAATATCGACAATTCCAACTAAAACAATTACCGTGGTACGTACTCGTATAATTTTATTACAATTATCTCATGAAACCACGAATCAAGTCTAAAATTTTTAATAAATTTGTACTTTTAAAACGACTTCAAAATAAAAAAAAATATTAAATAAAAAATCCGACTGTGAATTAATAATTGAATTTTATATAAAAACTGAAAAGGAAGAACAAGCCCAGTAACCTAGAGTTCTGTTAAATGATATACATACACAAGAACAAAGTAATTTTTTCGATTCTTAGCTCAGTACCTAAAACGAAAGATGATTATAAAATTAAAAAAAGAAGCAGCTTGCTTTTAACCGTCAATACCTAAAGTTCTTCTTGCTTCCGAACCAGTGTCATTTTATTTTTTGTATAAGTTTGTACATAATATGAATAATAAACTTTCATATAAAGTTTTTGGATGTACATTTTATCTTTACTGATTCGGTTGCACGCAAATAAATAAATTAAGATTAACGTCTATTCTGTTCTTAAGTAAAAAGCTCGCATTTTCCTCGTAAATGACAAGAGTTATTTTCATTAAACGTACAATACATTTTACTGAATGGCTCCAATACTGCACTAATATCTACAAAATTAGAAAATTTAAAGCGGACATCAGACCCAAGTTAAACCGGACCCTTTCGAGATGTGCTACGTAACGATCGCCTTCACCCTATCTTCTCATCTTAATTCGGGGTCAACGACCCGGTGGACCCTTCGCGATTAATGGCCTAGGGAGCAAGACTTGCTAATACAGTAAAATTAAGACCCTCCGCCATCTATGAATACCTCCCTTTACCCCCTTCAGAAGAATGGGACGAATGGTAATGGTAATTTTCTCAACGACTATGTCTATAGGCGTATAAATTTTGTTTAGTGTGTGTTCCAAGCATGGTTACTTTGGCTGTTCATCTTCATTCAGATATATTTGAAATTCGGGTTACTGTGTGAAATGTAGATTAAAGATGTAGAAAACGCTTTTTTGTGCCGGATATCGGTGATCGTTTTTCGGCATATTTGTCGTGCAATTCTCAAATCTTGCATCAAATTACGATCGCCTCTGATTGCCGATATTCACTCGTTATTGGCTAAAATGCATTGTTGCAAAAAGAACGCGATAAAATCAGCCAATCGCAATAATTGAGACTGTAGCAATGATCAATGCAGATTTTACAGAAGCGACCATCCAAATTGGTCTAAAGGAGCTGTCTTTATCTTCATCTTAGAAAGGGGAAATAAAATTATCTTTATCTTTGGGGCTTTCTAAGATACAGCGCTACGATGCTGCGAGCATGATGGGCACCATCGGCCCAGTGGCAACTAGGGATAGACTGTTTGACTAACTGAATTTATGACGATTTTTCAGTCATCGACCATTCAGTTTTCAATCCGCACGTTGACCATTGCATGACGATTTGTTTGATAACTCTATAAATAGGTGCCGAAATCTTCTAATTTAGAAATACATACCTTAATTATACAAGAACACAAGCAGACGTACATGATAATAATTAAATTTCAAACTCCGAATACCTTTTCATTGCCAGTTGTTATTTGCGAGGGAAACAAAGGCACCCCCTTACTATCAGGATATTTGCTTTTGTAACTAAAATTAGTTTTCGAGTTTTCGTCGACCCTCCTCAGAATGAAATTAGACATCCCCCGCTTTGTACGGTATGGTGGGTACATACTAGTATTACATAAAAGCTAGGTATGCTTGTCTACTGACAAGTCGTTACTTGATTATGTAATGTGTTTTTCTGATAGATAATCCTCCGACTTACTCTTTTAGTCAATATATAGGTTCTTTTTTAACTGTGGTCATGATTATTTTGCCTGATTACAAAGTGATATTTTTAAGCATGTCAATTTTAGAACCCAATGTAGGTATCATAGAGTTGTGATAACGTCATATTAATTTATAGTCTATGCTCATAAAAAACTAATCTCCACCTTCGACAGTTTCCACTGTTAAAAGCTTGTTTGCCAGTGGATTGGGATGTCTCTGCAAATGTTTCTGCCACTAATCTCGGGAACGGCTGGACCGATTTTACTGGACTTTCACTGGTAGATAGCTGATATTATCGGGTAAAATATAGGCTACTTTTTTAACCGACTTTCGAAAAAGGAGGAGAAGGAGTTGTGTCTTTCTACCTCTGTATATCGATATCTCCGTGATTTCTTAACCGATTTGCGTGAATCTTTTTTTAATCGACATAAAAACTTTGCCAGATGGTCCCATAAAAACTTGGGCTTCCAACTCCTCAATCCTGATGCTGCAGGGATACTGCTCCCCTAAACTGTGGGGATTTAGGAACTGTTGATTATGTACAGTTATTGTAGAGACCAAATAAAGACTACATCGTTAAATTCCAGGACCCAACTCCTCAATCCTGATGCTGAAGGGGTTCTGCCAACCTAAACTGTGGTGATTTAGGAACGCGGACGAAGTCGCGGGCGTCCGCTAGTCTAACATAAAATTTGAGCACACAGTAATGAATAAGGTTCTAAATAGTGTCCATTCGGTGGATTGCTAAAACGAAGGCTAGCAATTAAAACTTCTTTGTGCGGCGCGCGGTCCTGCGGGGCGGGGGGCCGGGGGGCGGGGGCGGTCACTTGACGGAGTCCGTAATTGGAAAAGTTCCTCCGACTAGCAAGCAGCGATAAAGGTTACTTGCGTTAAACTATATACCTACCTTGTTATATAACACAGTGGATTAGTATTAGAATCATATTCAAGAGGGAAAATCACACTAATATTATAAAGACGAAAGTTTGTGTGTATGTGTGTATGTTTGTTTGTGTGTATGTTTGTTACTCTTTTACGCAAAAACTACTAAACAGATTTGACTGAAATTTGAAATGTAATTAGATTATAGTTTATACCCTGGATTAACACATAGGCTACTTTTTATCCCAAAAAGCTAGAGAGTTAATCCACGCGGACGAAGTCACGGGCGTCATCTAGTTTAGTATGTATTATTACTATTTTATTTAAATTAGGTGATGCCCGCGACTTTGTGTAGATCTAATGGGAACTCTTTCTTATTCTAGGATGTAAAAATGCTTTTTGAAAGCCAATAAGATTTTAGAAAATATACTATCTGCGTATATTTTGAGTTTAAATTAATTAAATTATTAATTTTGAAGCACTAGCGGCCCGCTCCGGCTTCGCACGGGTATAAAATATATAGCCTATGTCATTCACTGTTAATGGATGTTATTATACATATAAACCTTCCTCTTCAATCACTCTATCTATTAAAAAAAACCGCATCAAAATCCGTTGCGTAGTTTTAAAGATTTAAGCGTACATAGGGACAGAGAAAGCGACTTTGTCTTATACTATGTAGTGATTAGCTATTAAGTAAATTCATTTGAAGCTCAACCAACACAGCTTGAATACATTTTATCAATTTATAAGAAAACAATGGTTATTGTATGTATTGAAATTGAACCTATCACGATAGTGGGAGTGGCATAGGTACCTATACCAGGGTAAGACAATGACCACCCCCGATAGAAATAGAGACAAAGACGTGCCACTGAAAAGACACTCGTAATTAAATAGGTACCTAGAGAATACTAAAGAATAGCTCGTTTTGTTCCATACCGTCTTTTGAGTCGGCCATTTCTATCATCTTAGTAAATGCATATTGTTCTTTGAGCTGTCGATTGATCATACTCGTAAATTAAACCTTGTGAAGTAACTCCTTTGTGAGACGCACGCCATTTATATAAAACTTGTGCATTGTCCGCGAGGAGCTAGGTATTTAAAATATCCCGCGAGAACCCTATGTTTTTCCGGGATAAAAGGTAGCCTATGTTAAGGCCGCTGCATACGTAACGTGCACGGGACGGGACGTGGACGGGACGGGGCCGAACGTGGTTAGTAAACACGGACGGGGTTTTTAATGCATACGCAACGTGGCAATAACTCAGAACTAACGTGCTAGTGATGTGAACAAGGAAAGATGGATTTTTCATTTGAAGAATTGGCTTTAATTGCGCCGACGATATTTTTCCCGTTCCGCGCGTGGCACGTTCCCGTCCCGTCCGTGCTCCGTGACGTATGCACAGTCGTTTACATTTTCTATGAAACGATATTTCCAAAACTCCACGTCCCGTCCCGTCCACGTCACGTCCCGTCCCGTGCACGTTATGTATGCAGCGGCCTTTACTCTCTAAGTCTTCGACCATTTAGCCGGGACGCGCCTTTACGCAGATTTAGTACTGAATATATTCTGCCACTTTCTGCGGTGAGGTGGGGTAATCACGTACAGCACACATTTACTCACTTCCGCACACTCTTGTAAATACTTAATGTCTCTATGAACACACACTAACTCAAAAGCTGTCGCACTTACAAGCTGAACCGTACGTTTGTACATGTACTTCGGCAGAGGGGAATGCGTGCGCTTGCCACGTCCCGGCTAAATGGTCGAAGCTCTAAGTCCTCAACTATACCCATTCATTTTCTGAGAGGAGTCCTGCGCTCAGTAGTGAGCCGTTAATAGGTAGCTAATGATAATGAGTATCGGTAGGTAGTCCATTCCATGGTAGGTAGTGTATTCCATGTATTTTGGAATCCATTGAATCCTTTGGACTGCCTGCCGATACTCTTTATACCTACTTCTTATGGATATGGATCCATAATAAGGAATAACACATAGCTATGTAGGTGCCTAGGTACCTACGAGTATATAATCTTATAATTATTTATCTGTTCCGCGGATCGTGGACATCGTGAAATTTGGGATTACACAGCACCAAGTATTTACATAACGAGATGTCAAACAAGGAAAGCAAACTTAACTACCAGCGATTGTTTAGTACCTAATCTAAACAAGCTAGTGTTTCATTTCAGGGTGAATATTCAAAGTAATGAAAATTACGTATTTCAGTGAATAAAAAATTGAAACTTAAGTTTAGACTCCATTTAATATACGTTTATCATGCACACCTACATACTTTATCGTGCACATGGTGTGTTTATTGAAATTTCTATGTAAATCACCCAGATTTTTAGTGAAAATAACATTAAAATTCATTACCGGCACCTGTTTTATTACTAGATATTTTATATTTAATAATATTTAGTAAACCTAGCACAAAAATAATGTTAATTTGGCTACTGTGCCGAATAATTAAATAATTTTTTATTACTTCTTCATAATTTAAAATTAATTTTACAAAGAAATATATAGTCAAATATGTTTTTAAAGTTTTGTCACGATGCAAAGTTCATTACCGGAACCCTCCGGAATCATCACGGGAAACATGTTTTTACGTGACAAAATCTTGCCGCTACATAGTGAGCTCTCGGCGTCCCGCACCTCAGACCTCAGTCGACCGGAAAACGTAGCAGAAGGAAGACGTACGCACGAACTCGCGCAAAAAATTACAACTGAAAGTGTATTATAATGTTTTGTCACAGTTTATGTTTCATTACCAGTCCGCTTATATTTTGATAAATATTTAAAATTGGAATTTTATTGCGATAACAATACATCAAGTTCTCGTCTAGTTTAATTTTTAAATGATTAGATAGCATATACTGCTTATAGAAAAATTAATAATAAATTAAAAGTGCATATTTGTCATTACCGTGTCCTTCATTACCGTCGTTTACCGTAACCTTTTTGAAGTTCATTTAATGATTTTTACTGAAACTACATTATATACAGGAATACTTTCGAAGGGAGATGATTCTACAATTTGGTAGTACATGGAAAAAAAGATCTGGAGCACCTGATGGTCGAAGTGCTCCAGGCACCCAGGTGGTGGGGGTGAAATTGCGTTCGGTGGCGTGCGGTGCGGTTGTAGAAGTTAGAGGGCTCCCCGTTATATAGCCGATAGAGCACACAAAGCGAGCTTACATCTGCGGTGTTCCAAGCTTTCCAGCGAGTAGGTTAATTTGGGATTGTCCACAAGCCGAAGTGCCCTCTTTTGAATCCCAATGCTGTTGGTAGGAGTAAGGGAAGTGTTCTGAAAGAGAAGAGGCGTGGTAAAAGGGGCCTTTTTTGCGGTAAACGCACAAACTTGTGTTTTTGAAGGGTTAAATTGAACAAGATTTTGTGAACCCCATACGGACACTTTCTAGAGAGAAGTCTCAATGTCCGACACAAGTTTGGCTTTATTCTCCTCCAGCACTGCGCGAGAGAACTGTGCATGGCCTTTGTAAAGGGCATCAGAAGTACTGTCATCCGCATAACAATATATGCTGCTGTTATGCAACATATCATTGATATGCAGAATGAACAAAGTAGGCGATAGCACTGAGCCCTGTGGAATGCCAGCATTGATGGGCTTAAGTTGAGAGCAAAAACCGTCGACAGCGACCTTGATGCTGCGCCCATGAAGAAAGCTAGCGACCCAATGGCACAGCTTCGCAGGAAGTCCGTAAGATAGCAGCTTCGATAGCCAAGCCCTATGCCAAACCCGATCAAAGGCTTTAGCGATGTCGAGGCTGACCGCTAGGGCTTCCCCCTTACTGTCAATATATCCCCAATGTACCCCGTATATCACGCAAGGAGTTTTGACACCGCGGGATGGTCAGCGGTGTTTTCCCACCATCATCAAGCGTAGAGTTGGCAGCAAAGAGAGTGCCCAGAATTTCGGCTTTCTCTTTGGCAGTGTAGGCCAGTGTATCATCCGGTTTGCTTAAAGGTGGAAACGAGGAACGACAGAAGTTGCCTTACATGGCTTTCAACAGAAATCAGAAAGCACGGGAACCAGAAGGCAGTGAGACTAGTCTCTGCCCAATTCTGTCGATGTGCTCAAATTTTGCCCTGGCAATGGCATTTTTGTAGGCTCTGGACGCAATGTTAAAGATTTTCTTAACATTTGCAGCATTGGGATCATTGGTGCAATGTGCAGAGAGCCAGGACTGGTAGGAGTTTTGTTTAAGTATAGCAGCCTTATTACAGATCCCGTTGAACCATTTCTGCGCGCGCTTCCCAAAAGGTATGAGGGAGTTTGGAATATAGCAGTCCATACCTTGGAGTATGGCATCAGCAACTGCTTCAGCACAGGTGTTAAGGTCGTTTGTTGAAAAACAAAGCTGTGCCCACGGATATGAGGCTACCGGTATTACGCGTGCGAACAGAGGATGGAAGTGGCACGGAAGTCTGTACTAGGCAGGGGTTAAATGTTCCTAGGGGAGCATCGACTGTTACCTGGTAGCCGGTAGGGTGAGTGGTAAGGAAGAGGTCCAATATAGAGGGAGTCTATTAAGTTATGGAAGAACTGCTTGATATTTTTATTTGAAACGATCTTACTCCAAGCAGTGACGGGCCCAACAAGGTTCTCGGTCGACGAGTGAATTACCAATTCCCTGTGCACGGCTGGGCACTTGCTTTTATTCGTACAAGTTTATTCAAATAGAGAATTCATAAGAAATTCTGCCAAAAGTATACATAAAAATTCATTACCGTATACAGGGTTCATTACCGTAGCTTGACATAAATTTCTAGTGGCAATAACTCTTTGAATATTTGAAATATATACGTGCCTTTCACTTGTGTATTTAATGAAATAGCACCAAACATTATAATACTATCAAAAATTAAAAAAAATGAAATTATGCTTGTTCCTAAAAAAATGCGCAAATATCGTCCAAATTGAATATTCACCCTTCAACATGTTGCCGAGAGAGATAGAACTTGTTTAAATTAGGATAGTAGGTGTTTATCTTTTTTGGTCTTCAGTGAATCCGTATCTTTGAGTATCTATATACATTTCCAGAGGCAAAGTTTGCCATTGAAATAGAAAATTGATTATACTAGTGGTTCGCCCCGAACTGAGACCTCGCGATATCCCATAATTCCCAAAAGTTTTAATTATATATTGTAATAATTAACTTTTAACATTAGACGCAATAAAAAAAAATAGTTGACATAAAACTGTTTAACTGACACAGCGCCATCTATTAGCATTATAGTGAAGCTATTAGCTTCACAATAATGCTAATAGATGGCGCATTAAAATTAAATAATTTCGTTTCTTTATAACATTTATCTAATTTTAGTATTTGTTGTTCAAGTACAGGATATAACTGAATTTTCAACCAAGTTTCACGTTCTAATATTCAGTAATTCAGAAGTTATAGGGCTCTGACAGACATTTAGTCGGACACTTCTCTGTCTAGTAGGCAAGCGCCCTAGTTGACTCAGAGAACTCGCTTCGCTCGTTCAATAATGTTAACATTCAAATTAATCCTTTCATACTTACTGCGAAATATTTACCATATGTGTATATGTATAAGTAGCCTTAATGTCTTTGCCTATTTATATGCTCGTATGTATTAGGTAAGTACCTTTAGTAAATATTGTACGTACATAGTGCAGTATGAAGATGGTTGAGTTATACCTACTTATGACCTAGATGATTGACCTAGTCAATTAAGATGGATCGTGCTATTGGAGTTACTCTCCGAAGAAAAAAAGCAGAAACCACTAAAAATGGGCAGTGAACTTTACGTACGAAAATATTTTCTTTGTGTTTTAAATATTTGAATTGAAATTTTGAATGATTGTAATAATGAATGGATTTATAATTTTATATTGACATTTCATTACATTAACAATAATACTTAATATAATATAAAACTAAATACTAAATTAAAACTAAAACGTAAATATCAAAAATAAAAGCTGTAAGAGGATCTCCAAAATTGCGCGTAGCAACAGCGCCTTCGACCGTTACCATGGCAACGGTAGGCGATTCCCCGCGCGTCCGCCTCTCCCCTCTGTCACCCGCCGCCCGCCGCGCGCACGGCGCTCGCGCCTCGCGCGTCGGCAGTCCGCTATAGTCCGCGTCTAATGGCGTGCATGCGCACACGCAGCGCATTATTGTATATGTTTTCTCGGTGTAACCCATTTTTGTCTTTCTTTATTTTATTGTATTATGTTACGTGTGTGTTTTATAGAATTATACCTTTTTTTTTCATTTCATCTACAAGGTTCTTTAATTTTCACACCGCGTATCTTACATTGGCGCCTCAACTCGTGGCCCGAGAACTATAGTATATTGTGCTAAGACTGTGTGTGTGATCGCGTCGCGTCGTAACCGGCATTTTTCAAAATGCCTCGCGTCGCCGCCGCTAGCGAGACTCATCATGAGGGAATGGAGGAGCGCATCGCGTCTTTGTTGGCTTCCTTCGCTCAGGCTCAAGCTGATGCCAACAGACAGTTGGTGGAAACTTTTCTGGCCTCGCGCACCAACCAGACTGATCTTCCTACCTCCCCATCACCAACCCTGTCAACGACTGTACAGGCTCCCGGCAACTTTGCTAAGTGCTCAGCAAGGTTTAGTGGATCAGGCTCTTCTGAGAACCCGGAAATTCTTGAGGCGTTCATCGACTCCGTGAGAATCTTCAAAGAATGCGTGAATATATCGGATGATCACGCGCTGAAGGGGTTGCCTATGCTACTAGAAGGAGAAGCAGCTGTATGGTACAGGGGCATTAAAAGTTCGATTACGTCATGGGACGATGCAATCTCGAAACTTCGCGGCATGTATGGCGTACCGCGCCCCCCGCATAAAATATTTCGAGAAATTTTTGCGGTAGAGCAAGGAAACGAGCGCGCGGAAATTTTCATCGCCCGCTTACGCGCGAAGTTCGCACAGCTACCATATGCAGTTGATGAAAGAATGCAACTTGATATGATATACGGACTTCTTCGTAAAAGAATACGTAAGCGCGTTGCACGAAACAAGTTTAGTAGTGTTGACGAACTGTATGAAAAGGCTAGGTACATAGAAGAGTCCTTAGCTGAAGTTTCTACCGTTGTGCAAAGTGAAACGTCCAACGTCGATGGCGTAGTTCGTGATACCCTGTCGGTGCAAAAGCCGGCTGCAGCGCGCGTAAACACGCGTGCCTCTTCGGTACGAGTGAGCGACGCTTCGGGTACGGAATCGCCGCGCTTCGACGTCCCGCGTACGACATCGCCACGCTTCGACGTCGCGTGTGCGGGAACGTCGCGCTTCGACGTCGCTTCATCGCCGGCGTCAACGTCTACACAACAAATACCTACGGACTCGCGTGCGGTAAACTTAACTACCAGCACGAAAGGTAAAAGTTTTTGTGTATATTGCAGACGAGTCGGACATAAACGAGACACTTGCGAACGATTAAAACAAAAGAGTGCATCCGTTAATAATAATAATTCTCCGTTGTCGTGTTACCGATGCAAACAACGTGGTTTCGTTCGGTCAGACTGTGAGCGGTGCAATTCTTTTAGTTCGTGCGATGTTTATAGTGATAATCGTTTCGGTAATAATCGTAAAAGTGATCAATCGCGTAGTGTTGTTCGTAGACCTAAGAACAATTTGTCTACTTTTTGTCATAGATCAGTTATGTCAAAGAATAACAATAATCTGTATGCCTATGAATGTTTGTCTCTCAGAGACAATGTTTTAGATGATAAGTGTGTATCTCAGACTGTACAAACGGACTCGGTAGTTGCATCTACCATTTCGGCGTTGGGTGACGAGGAAACGAGTATCGGTGATCGTCCGATTTTGGATATCGTGATTAGTGGTTGCCATGGTACCGGTCTCATCGACACCGCTGCAAAGCGTAGCATTGCTGGTTTTAGGCTTTACACTTGGTTGCGAAATAAACGTCACCCTTTCCGAAATAGTGAAATGACAGTAAGGCTTGCGGATGGAGTCGTGCGTACCCTTAAGGTTAAACTTGCGGACGTACAGGTTAAATTAGCACAGAGTGACCAAGTGGTACCTATCACTTTTGTCATCTTCACCCATTCGCGTAGCAATGATACACTTCTTGGCATAGATTTTATACGTAAAGCGCGATTAGTGATTAATGTAGATTCGAACAGCTGGTTCACGGCCGATCGTCCTCACGCTGTTTATCCGCTTCGGTGTGAATCCTCTCGCAGTTTCGTCGGGTATTCTTCCGCGAATGTGCTTAGAGTGGACGAGGGCCCTAAACTGTCACCAGCTGAGCGTACTGATCTCCCATGCCTGAGTGTCCAGCATGACGACGTCTCCCAAAAAGGTAAGAGACCAACTCCTTTTGTCGAACATGCTAATGACACCGGTGATCACTTACCAGTTGCAGTGCCGCCCTATCGGCTCAGTCCCGCCAAGAGGGCTAAGGTACGTGCCATACAAGACATGAACCAACCAACAACTGTGAAGCATATCAAGAGCTTCTTACAGAATTGTTCGTGGTTTCGTAAGTTCGTTCCAGGTTTCGCAAAAATCGCACAACCCTTAACGATGCTTACTAGAAAGAATCAAGCATGGATCTGGAGAGAAGCCCAAGGCCAAGCTTTTAAAGAGCTTAAGCGATTACTTACCTCTGCGCCGGCTCTTAACCAACCAGATTGTAGCCAACCCTTCAGACGACGACTTTCGAGGACTGAGACTAGCAGCTATGCTCTCGATACTGCTTTACTCCAGGGGGAGTCAGCTTGCGAGGAGCGCCCCATAGCATATGCCAGTCGTCCGCTCAAGGCAGCCGAACGTAAGTCTCAGTTAGCTGATCCGGGAGTGGCTAGCATCATTGCAGAGAAGGTAAGTCCCACCGCTTACGTATTCGCTCAATGTGGTAAACCCGAGGAAAACCACGGGGGTGACGATCGGTCGGAACCTGTCCGCCCTAAGAGGCGACGTGGTCGACCGCGCAATTTTTCCGCCTAACCTGTTTGTTTGTTTGTCCTATCGTGAGGGCACTTAGATAGGTCAAAAGGGGGAGTGTGTAAGAGGATCTCCAAAATTGCGCGTAGCAACAGCGCCTTCGACCGTTACCATGGCAACGGTAGGCGATTCCCCGCGCGTCCGCCTCTCCCCTCTGTCACCCGCCGCCCGCCGCGCGCACGGCGCTCGCGCCTCGCGCGTCGGCAGTCCGCTATAGTCCGCGTCTAATGGCGTGCATGCGCACACGCAGCGCATTATTGTATATGTTTTCTCGGTGTAACCCATTTTTGTCTTTCTTTATTTTATTGTATTATGTTACGTGTGTGTTTTATAGAATTATACCTTTTTTTTTCATTTCATCTACAAGGTTCTTTAATTTTCACACCGCGTATCTTACAAAGCTAAATATAAAAAATATCATCTAAACCACTGGAACGAGGAAAAGTGCCCAGAACGCTAGCTGCGTTACCCCGCTGAATGGCCAAACTTATATGCTGGCCGAGGTAACTTCCAGCCTTCCGGTCACCAGTGGACTCTATGAGACGGGATGACAGATCCTTAAAAAAGGATCTAGCATCCTCGCCCCATGACCCCAGGGTTTCAACACCAAATGGCACAAATATGAAATTGTTTTCTATGTTTTCATATTTGCGCCGCTTAGCCCTTTCTGCTTTAGTAGCCGCCGCTCCCGCCGCCGCGGAGGTCGCCTGTACGTGAGACGCTGCCAGTGTGTCAACACATGTGGCATCCCACACTAGCGACCTTCCTTGCTTCCACGGAACAAGTGTCATAATTAACAATTATTTCTAAAATTTAACTTAAAACCTTATTAATAGCAACGCAGCGCTGCATAGTACCCAAGATGCTGGCAGAAGGTATTAAGTACCGCCTTGGATGGCCAAATTAATACTTTGGCCAAAGCAGCTGCTAGCTCTTGGATCCCCAGTGGACTCGATGACCTTTTTAGATAACTCTTCAAAAAGAACTCGAGCCCCCGGCCTCCACCCGGGATTTCCACCCAAATAAAAAAAGGCACAAATATGAAATTACCGTCATAATAATAACATATGCTTGAATTATTTTTGGTCATGTATTATATTTTTTTTACAACAGATAAAATACGATACGTATATCGCCATAACGACAAATGCATATCTAATATTCTTTCCGTTTTAGAAATTTAGTAGCTGGTATAATATAAAATAATTACTGTATCTACAAGACGTACCCGCTCGGGAGGGTGCCAAGATACCAGATTGCAATTCCGCGTTGATCACCCAGGTTGATTCTTTACGCAATAAATGAGACAGTCCTATTACGAGAAGAATTATTGTAATGTTTACCTATGAAAACAGGTAAAAGCTTATGTAAACGTAGCAGTGATTGTTTAGATTGGCTGGTGTTTAATTTCAGTGTATTTACACACAGAAATATTAGAAACTGTTTCACGGTGGAAATGACTGCAAATTAGTTATTTACCTTTGCGGAATTACACGTCCAAACGAAACGCGCTCGTAAGAGGTAATTCTGTTTTGCTTTAGAAAGTTTTATATAAGTGTATATGTACCTATAACTAATAAACATTATGTATTATGTATATATAAATATTTATACAATACTATGTATCTATTGCTGGATTTTTCGTTATTTCTTTCAGCGACCAGTATTTCTTCCATGTTGCATTTATCCTGTTCTGTATTTCTTTAGAGGATAAGTATTTGGGGGAAATAATTTGGCCAAGATATACTTATCTTACCTACTCGGCAACATATTCAATTATATTGTCGTTGACTTGCTTAGTACAGTTAGTCATTCACATATAATCCTACTTTATTTATATAACATGTAGCGGTCATATATAGCGGCCCTAGTAAATAATCAACTACCTACATAACACATCAAAAATTCACCGTCGAGAAATTCATTAAAACAAATTTCGCTCCCTCGTTAAACTAAGGTCCGAAACTAGCAAATTAATTATAAAACACGTCAAAACAAGCCCCGAAGTTCGACCCATCTGAGACAAAGGGTGCCCTTAATTCGGGGCCCAACGTTATCGCAAAGTCTGATCTCCCCACCATTGATCTTAAGGGTGACTTAACCCCCTTGGGGTGGAAAAGAAAATCACGAGGGGAAGCGTGGGTTCGCTGCTTAGCAAGATTATGTGGGGTTAGTTTTCGTTTGTCATGCCGAAATAATTTGCAAGGGTATGGGGATTCGTCCGTGAATATTCGGGATAAAAGGGAAACATAATCATTGTTATACGTATCTACCATTATAAGAATTTGGTATCTAGCAGATATAAAATTTTTGAAAATCTTAAGCATGTTATATTTTTAATATAAATAGGCATGTTCTAACTTTATTGTTTCCAAAATGAGCATTGAGGCTATTTAAAATGTAGCTTATGTATTTATTTATGCATAATCGAATTATTGTTTTGTAACTTCGATCACAGAATCTGTGATCGAAGTTTTCTAATAATAAAAACTACTTTGATATTTTCAACTCCACCCGCAGCAACGGATCGACGTGTTAGGTACCTATTTAAGGGATCAGTATTGTTGAGGACGGAAGGTCATATAAACATATCTTTTACTAGCTCATGCCCGCGGAGGTAGGGTTCAATTCCCGGCGGGAGTAATTTGGGAATTTATAATTTCTGAATTGTCTCTGGTCTAGTCTGGTTGGAGGCTTTAACTAGTTACCACCATACCGTCACAGACATGCCGCCAAGCGATTTAGCGATCCGGCAAGATGACGAGTAGAAACCGATCAGGGGTATAGGTTGAATTTACACTGGCCCCTTCCAAGATAGCCCGCTACCATCTTAGACTGCATCGTCACTAACCATCAGGTGAGATCAAAGTCAAGGACATCTTGTCATCGAATAAAATTCCCGTAAAAACAAAGGGTTTGCGTGGGATTGTAAAACGCCTAACTCCACGGGTAGTTTAAATGGAAATAATCTCAAATGAAATACGACGTTAAAAATGCAGAGCAATAAATACAAGGATATAAGTTAACACGTATAACGAAACGTGCAGAACAGAATAGTCGACAATGAATTGCTAAACGAGTCACGAATTCCGTACGAAAATTGTCCAATATACTGGGGCGTCATCTTAGTTGGGAGGGTCGGGGAGGGTTTTATTATAGGACCGGGCGGTTTGCGGCCAGTCGGGGGCGCACTTCTTATTACGATTGACGCGAGGGCTGCCATTTTGAGATTGTAACTAGAAACCTTAGGATAACTGATCCTTACTAATCCTCATATATATATACAGTTTTAGTTTCATTAAGATATCTTCAATAGTTTTGGAAAAAATTAAATTTAACGTTACTTCCTAAGTATCAGGGTTAGAAGTCTGAAATTAAACGTAAAGATATTTTAGGTAGCGTACAATAATCACAAGGTAAGAACTCTTCATTACACGCTGGTGCAGCTTTCCCATGCTTATCCGGCTAGACTCTTTAAGTATATCTTAATATATAAAATGACTATATGGCTGACTGGTTGACTGAATGACTGAATTTTTTTTGACATTATCTTGTATTTATCTTCCCGTTTTTTTAATTTACTAGCTGATGCCCGCCACTTCATTCGCGTGGATTGAGATTTTCTGTTCCCGCGGAACCTCAATTTTCCGGCATATTAAGTATCCTATGTGTTATTTCAGGCCATAATCTATCTCTGTGCCAAATGTAAGCCAAATCGGTTCAGTCCTTGCGGCGTGATTGAGTAACAATCATCCATACATCCAAACTTTCGCATTTATAATATTAGTAGGAGTTAGTAGGATTTGGTAGAAGTTCTTCTTTATTTTTCATTTATTTGCCAAACAGCCTGATCCCTCCAGTAGTTAGAGCTGTTCAGTCAGTCAGTCAGTCAGTCACTTTTATACATTTAGAAGATAAAGGATTTCAATATCCGAACAAAACAATAGCAGCCCTAACCCGCATCTAGTTCGTAAACAAAATGCCTCCCCCATCCCGACAAGAAATTACATACTTTAATCTTATCATTGGAGTGAAATAGAATATTAAATCGGGCTGTCGCCGACGAATGGTCGGACCGTACTAAACGCGGAGCCCGGGATAAACACATTCGATTTGACAGGACAAAGAATGTCTTTAACGTTCCGAAGCGACTGAAGTAATTTGCGTAATTTCATCAGATTTTTCGCCAGAGCGAATTGAGTGTCATTTATTTTTTTGGTAAAGCCAAAACGAAGGGTTATGAGTTTAGTAGTATTGGAGAGTGGAGACTACTAAACTCATAACCTTTTATATATACCTACCTATAATTGTAGTATTGAATAAAAATATTTATACAATTCTATGTATAATATTATATGCCCAAGACTTCGTTCGCGTGGATTAAGATTTTTTGATTCCCGCGGGAATTCTTTAATTTTCTGGGATAAATTAATGTAGCCTATGTGTTAAGCCGGTTCATACGTTGTGGCGTAAAAGAGTAACAAATATACACACACACATATATACAAACTTTCGTCTTTATTATATTAGTGTGATAGCTAAGCAGGTCTTATTTCGAGAAAGAGGTCGACAGCCGAATCCAACTTGGCATAACAGCATTCGAAAAGCTTCGAGATGTCTTTCTCGTCCAAAATTCCTCAGTGCCCGAAGACTAAAATCTTCGAGCGTGTTACTAGTGATGATTTATGGATCCGAAACATGATCGCTAACTTTGGACTCAAGATCACTCAGCTGACGATGGAGACAGCTATGTTCAGAATATCCCTGCGAGATTAAATCAAATTATGAGATTCGTACACATAGCTCAGTGAATCGTGAAACTGAAGTGGAAATGGGTGGACCACATAGTTCGAAAAGATGATGGTCGTTGGGATCCCAAGACTCCTAAGGTGCTGGAGTGGTGACCCCGTACCGGGAAGCGCAGTGTTGGCAGACCCGCAAATCAGCTTAATCGACTAATGTGCTCTCTGTATAAATAGCGATATTCTCATGGTATTCTCATATAATATTTGCTGTACTTTATATATTAATATAGCCTTGTCTAAGTCGCTCTAAAATGTATTAATTTAAATTTTCCCAACAAAATATGCAAAGGAGCTATTGTAGCTAGGCATCCGCGCCATTATTTCACAAAAGCTTTCTAAACATCGTCAGCGCCCGGGGACCGCACACAGCCACCGATCCGTATCTTGAGGGTCGGCATCCACAATATATCCTAGAGCAGGGGATTCGGCCTCCTTATCCGTTCTCCCTTTTCGCCACTATGCCCCCTCCCCCCTCTATAAACAGTACTAAAAACTGGCGCGCAAAATTGTTAAATTTCGACATGGCCGCTTTTGTCCCGCTCTAACCGGGGTTGCAATTTGTTGAGATAACATTGTTAGGTGCTCGGTTATTTACGATTGGGGAATTAATTTAAAGGATAGTAATTAGGCTTCGGATATTGGATGGATTGCTTCGGAATCTACCAAGGACGTAAATTAACAGGGCTGCTTTGCTTAGGAATTCGGAATTCAATTCACCTATTGACGCGCTTGTCTGAAAACTTGACTTGTTACTGTTTATCGACACCTGTAGGTACTTGTGTTTTGTGTAGATTTATTTAGTTTAGATCCTTACTAATAAACTAATGTGTTTGTATGTTCGTTTGTCCTTCAATCACGCAGCAACGGAGCGACGAATTGACGTGATTTTTTGCATCTGCAAGTAAGCTGTTGAGAGTTCGGAGAGTGACATAGGCTACTTTTTATCCCGGAAAAACAGATAACTCCCGCGGGAAATTTAAAAATCAACGTCCACACGGATGAAGTCGCGGGTAAAAGCTAGTACCAATTTTATTAATAATATACGTAGTATGTTTGTAAGTACCATGTTCTCAAAGCGGACTAAAAGCTATTAGGTACATTTCCACATCCTAAATCGCACCCGAGATTTTAATACCTACATCCGTACCTCATCCGCATCCGCAAAACCGATATCTAACATTAATATTCTCATCGCTAAATACAACTTTGACTTCAACTGACTTCAGAATACGCAATAAGTACAAATATTAATATTCTAGCACCGCGGTCGTCAAGTGCCACACAGGGGGATAGTGCAGGTGTCCCCCCCGCTTCCGACAAAAAGGGGGGTTTTGAATGATGGCTGAAAATCCACGTTTTTAGGCCTATCAAGCTTTTTAGCATGGCGTCCACGATCCACGCACGCTCTGTGAAAATTTTAATGCGTATATTATATTAACTTTACCTGAATTAGTTAGCAGTTAGCACCAATAGGTACAATGCGTTTTTTAAAAAATTTATCACACTATAGACAGTTAAATTTTTTATCTTTATTACCTAACTAGCTTTTGCCCACGGATTCGCTCACGTTAAGTGTGTTTTTCAAACCCCTATTTTAATCCTTTAGAGGTTGAATTTATTCCACCCTTCCACATTAATGTGTGCAAAGTTTATTTTTAATTAAAATCAGATTTATTTTTATGTAATTTATCAAACTGATTAATCAGTGAGATCGATGACTCTTTCACAATGTTGCTAGAACCTATTCTTTAATTTACCCATGTCAACTGACTTATTGAGCAGACTATAAATACGTGGTTACCCGTACTAAGCCGGGGATTCGGCTAGGGTTTAGTATAAACGTTTTTCCTGCATAATGCAATCCCAAATGAGCACAGATAAAATTGAACTGGGACTTAATCTACATTGAACTATATCCATACAGCGTACCAGTGACGCGCCACTATTAATCATAGAAAATGACGTAGCATTGTGCGAGTCGACTCAAAATTGTGAAAACCTATCCCGACGCTCGCTGGCGAACTAATAACGCGCTCACACTTCGGAAAATAGCCGCCGGGGGGTACTGTCGCCGAAAAACTTCCGGTGCCCAATTGTTTCAATATTTGCTCTTTTTGATCGCAGAGTGATGGGTTCAATCGACGTCACGTGTGTTCATTAAAATTCTTCTTCTTCTTTCGCCTAGAACGGTCGTGGCAGCGAAAATACAATGTTGTGATCGCAATCGGCTATCTACACTTGGCTGACCCTCTTATGTCATTGGCTAAAATGCAGTTGGAAAGATATGTCGACTATGATTTATGTTTTTTTTACTTTTAGAGTAGGGATATAAGTTTTTTTAAACAATCCGTTGAAGAAGACTCTATTGAGAACTTTTTAGATAGATGAAAATCTTAAGTTTTGTTGAATTAGCCGTACAGTGCATCTACATTCATATGTCAGCAAGTTTCGCCCTATCATACAGAAATATTATTTATAGAATCGCACCACTGATTGCCTAAAAAAGATAGCTTAGTAGCTCATACGACTAAGTCGACGATAGACGATTAAGTCATTTGGATTCAACTTCCTTCTTTTTTTATTGTCTTATTTATTTGTATTGTCCTTTCTTCTTTTTTTGTTACGTCGTAAGAATTTTCAAAAATTTGTACATTAAAAAAAATACATTTTTTTGTTTTTTTTTCCAACCATACGTCATACGGCATGACGATGATGCCGCCAGCATGTGTGCGTGCAAACAGCAGTGTGTGGTACGCGTGACGTTCTGCAAGCGACGTGATATATTGAGAACTGCACCAAAAATCGCTACTAGTTTATGTAACGTAACATTTCACGTTTTGTTTTCCATTATTGCTGCGGTTTTGGCTTCCGGGGGTTATTAGGAGGCTGTGTGCAGTTAATGACTTACAAGCAAACCACAAATTAACATTTTTATTACTTAAACTTAACCTTCCAAACTAAGAGCCAGTTGCACATTAGACAAGTAGGTACGATTAAAGTAAAAGAACATCCAAAACTTCTACTTTTCTTTAACTTTTTACCGAAATTTGATCCGACCCAAAGGCTTCTTAATGTTTACCCTTTGACAGCTTCGTCTATGCATATTGTGTGCTTGTCTTTGTCATTGTAGCGCTCAAACAGATGGACTGATTTGTAAGCAATTTCTTTATTCAAAATTGGATTTAACTGGGATTTTTCTTAGCTAATTTAAAGGACAATGGGGAGAAACTTTCGATAGTGTTATGTACCCGCACAAAGTTACCAACTGCATTCGTGTCCCATTGATGATGGTCGAAGCGAGTTAAGATATTGTCCACTGAACCGGAATGAGGATGTGACGTATTCGACAGACCAGACATGACGTGATAAAAATAAATAATCACGTCATCTATCAATGATCTGATTGGTTCGCTAAGGATGGGTATCTACACCTAGGTAAATAAAGGTAAGATCTGCTTCAGTAAATAAGCACCCAATGCAAGGATTACAAAAAACCTATTGTGCAGACGGAGATTGGTGCTAACATATTTCTAGATTAGGCTAGATAAGCTTATCATTTTTCTCGTAAGAAGGAAAAAGTGGATGCCGCGACGACATTCTAGTTTGCTGAATAGTCGGGAAAAAGGCACAAGATCATGATCTGTAGAAATCCTTCAAAGTCAACAGTAATACCTATAAATTGTATTTACTTGCCGATAAATCAGTTTCAGCCAAATTTAGATTAAAAAAGTTCGAATTTGCCTTTAAGATCCTTGGCTTGACACTATACGGCCTTGCCGATGAGCGCAGAATCATGAAGATTCCAGAACTCACAGACCTGCTTAAATCTCGTGTGGTGCGGGTTGTTACGTTCCCTCAAATATGGTTGAGCGAAGCAATGGCTGGATCATGCGTCATGCTCGTGAACGGGTGCCACCAACGGGAATGGGTCTGCTTTTGCCTGCCTGTGTTAACATGTATTGAATTGTATTTATTTGTATTTGTATTGTATTTATTTTTACTTGTATTGTACTCAGGAAAATTCATCGTGGAAGCACTGAATACATAGCATAGTTTCAATAACAATTGTAAAATTTTGATTTTTTTTGAAAAGAGCAACCGCCGAGTTTCTTGCTGGCTCTTCTCGGCAGGAAAGGCATTCCGAACCAGTGGTAGATTCATTGACCATTCAAAAGTGCTTGTAAAAGTTTATTTGAATAAAAAATATTTCTATTTCTATTTCTATTTCTATTTCTCAACGCCAACCTACTATTTGCGGCTATGATTAGTGAAAATCATAAGTGTAAAGAGAAGTAGATTTCCAGATCAGGATTACCTCAACCTGAAGCCAAGTATATAAAATACGCGATGTCAGTAATATACCTACCTAATAATGTAGGTATCGATTGGCGCGGAAACAGCTAAAATAAATAGTACAGCGAATTTGTGCATTCGTTCCACATCGCCTACGATCGCATTTGCGGTTCTCAGAGGAGGAGTAGGTACTGCGCGCCTATGTACCTATATTTCCGAATTTTATGCCTACCACGTATTCACGCGGTACGCGCCCTCCGTGCTTACGTGTGGCGTAGTTGAACACGCCCAACCTAAAATGCGACGTCACTGTGCCGCAACTGTACGGCTTCGATACGCAGTTCCGACAGCGGAGAGGGACGCGTAGGGCTCATGATATAGTGGCGGTTAGCGCGCGCTAGTGTGTGTGTAGTTAAGCGATAGTGTAGGGGGCCACCCCCGACGCGTCATCGTTGACTATTGCGCCTGTGTTAGAGAATGAACATTTAAAATGCCCACCCCATGACGATCACTGCGCGGCCATTTTAGTTTTTATTTCATCATGATATTTTTGCGACCCATCCCACCTAATAGCACCTACTTACCAATAGGTACTTTAAATATCTACACAAAAATTAAATAATTTAAATTTTATTGTACCCTACATCTTTTTGAAACTTCAATCATTATTCATCATTTTCATTAATTATTATCATTTTCTTCGTCTGCGTTGAATTTTTTTTTAATCTTTTTTGTTTTTAAACAAAGTATCTTACAACACATTTTAGGCCCTTAACTAGGTATATCGATGCAAAAATCAAGTCGATTCCTTTCCTTACTGTTTGATTGAAGGATAAACCAAACAAAGAAACACATTTTAGCATTTATAATTATTATAAGTACCTATGATTAATCTAAAATAATGCCTGGGCAACAGGATTGAATTTTGTTTCTTAAAATACTGACGAAAACTTCTACTGCTGATTCTTCTCACTATTTATTTATTAATTTTATTTTCAAACCTAGTAATAATGTTGATATTTTTGTTCAAGACAAATAGTTCTTGATTGCGATCTCACCTAACTTGGAAAACAATTTAAACTAACATTTATTAGGCAACATAGAGAATAAATAAACACTTTTCGTTTCAGATCTTAATAAGAGTATGTTGATTTTCTAACAAAAATTTGACTCACCTTTCCATTTTTAATTCAAAAACAACACATTCATATACTTCACTTGACACTTGATCAGAAAAAACCATACCACTTCCAAAAAAAAATCTTGCCCACACTTAAATTATCACTTTTACTTTTACTGCTTTATTCGCATGATGACATATTATATTATAGAAAAATCACTTTGTAAGATAGTCCAAAGTGTATTACTTATTTGATGCGCATG
The DNA here is from genome assembly GCA_933228805.2 of Hipparchia semele. NCBI lineage: Eukaryota > Metazoa > Arthropoda > Insecta > Lepidoptera > Nymphalidae > Hipparchia > Hipparchia semele. Next base: position 5,013,804 of record OW121725.1, on the reverse strand, counting down.
AACCAAGAGCCTGTACAAAAATGCGTGATCAAAAATCTTCGGGGCAACGGTCACCTTTTATTCTCACATAAATTTGTATTAATTTGAATATTCTTGACCATCTGAGTCTATAATGTCGCGGACTCACGTTTGATCAATAGAATTGAAGAAGGGTCTTTATTGTAAAGTCAATTAATGTGAATAATCCTATTTGCTAGTTTCAGGAATAAAAAATAACTTAAAATAAGAGCCGATTCCACCAAAGGAAAATAAGTCTTATCCAAACGTAATATTTTGGCAGATTTTCAATATAAAAAATTGACTAAATAATATCATGCTTGGGTAAGACATATTCTACGTTGATGAAATCGGCCCTAATACGATTAAAGTAAAATGATACATTTTTTGTTGATTGAAATGTTCAGTACTAGATTATGTACCTACACTATCGTCTGTTGTCTGTTCAATCACACTCTAACAATTAGAGATCCAGACATGAGACGAGAATTTAAAGACGATATCCGTCCAAGTCTGGTGTTGAAAGGAGAGTTTAAATAAAAAATACATAAATTGGAATGCTACAATTTTTATTTGCATTAATTAAATAATAAAGATGTATCCGTAGAAAAAAGGAATATTGAAAAAAAATTAAATAATAATAATGATTAATAGATAAATTTAACAGCCTTCACATGATTGACCTTTTCTACCCAGCCTAATGGAATACTGTCTGCGTCTAAGTCGGCAAGCTTGGCGGATTCTTTTAATTTTTTGACCAGAACCATGATCAGCAGTAGCCGACTTACTCGATCCTTTTGTTCCAGATCCACTGCCAGATTGACCGGCACCAGTGGTACCACTAGATCCAGGTGATGCTGACCCTGGTTTGTTTTTGTTTTCTATTAAGATACTTGGTAATTGACTGCCGTAAAGTCCGTAGATACCATCTGGTCCCAATCCTTTTTTAGAGCCATGCGTGCTACCTCCTGCTGCAGGTTTTGAAGCAGCATCAGTTGGTTTCTTTTCTGCTGAATCTTTAGATGTTGGACTGTCGGGAGAGGAATTCGATCCCGAAGAACCTTCGTTTTCGTTCAAGATCACTAAGTTCCGTGGATATAAATAATCTTGATCATAGTAGCGCTTTCTGTAGTAGTCCTGTCCTTTGACATTGGGTCCACTGTTTTCCCCTGCGTCACGATCTTTTGTGGGTGATGCATCGCCTTCTGATCCTTTTGTTCCAGATCCACTGCCAGATTGATCGGCACCAGTGGTACCTTTAGCTCCAGGTGATGCTGATCCTGGTTTGTTTTTGTTTTCTATTAAGATACTTGGTAATTGAATGCCGTAAGGTCCGTAGATACCACCTGGTCCCAATCCTTTTTTAGAGCCATGCGTGCTACCTCCTGCTGCAGGTTTTGAAGCAGCATCAGTTGGTTTCTTTTCTGCTGAATCTTTAGATGTTGGACTGTCGGGAGAGGAATTCGATCCCGAAGAACCTTCGTTTTCGTTCAAGATCACTAAGTTCCGTGGATATAAATAATCTTGATCATAGTAGCGCTTTCTGTAGTAGTCCTGTCCGTTGACATTGGGTCCACTGTTTTCCCCTGCGTCACGATCTTTTGTGGGTGATGCATCGCCTTCTGATCCTTTTGTTCCAGATCCACTGCCAGATTGATCGGCACCAGTGGTACCTTTAGCTCCAGGTGATGCTGATCCTGGTTTGTTTTTGTTTTCTATTAAGATACTTGGTAATTGAATGCCGTAAGGTCCGTAGATACCACCTGGTCCCAATCCTTTTTTAGAGCCATGCGTGCTACCTCCTGCTGCAGGTTTAGAAGCAGCATCAGTTGGTTTCTTTTCTGCTGAATCTTTAGATGTTGGACTGTCGGGAGAGGAATTCGATCCCGAAGAACCTTCGTTTTCGTTCAAGATCACTAAGTTCCGTGGATATAAATAATCTTGATCATAGTAGCGCTTTCTGTAGTAGTCCTGTCCGTTGACATTGGGTCCACTGTTTTCCCCTGCGTCACGATCTTTTGTGGGTGATGCATCGCCTTCTGATCCTTTTGTTCCAGATCCACTGCCAGATTGATCGGCACCAGTGGTACCACTAGATCCAGGTGATGCTGACCCTGGTTTGTTTTTGTTTTCTATTAAGATACTTGGTAATTGAATGCCGTAAGGTCCGTAGATACCACCTGGTCCCAATCCTTTTTTAGAGCCATGCGTGCTACCTCCTGCTGCAGGTTTTGAAGCAGCATCAGTTGGTTTCTTTTCTGCTGAATCTTTAGATGTTGGACTGTCGGGAGAGGAATTCGATCCCGAAGAACCTTCGTTTTCGTTCAAGATCACTAAGTTCCGTGGATATAAATAATCTTGATCATAGTAGCGCTTTCTGTAGTAGTCCTGTCCGTTGACATTGGGTCCACTGTTTTCCCCTGCGTCACGATCTTTTGTGGGTGATGCATCGCCTTCTGATCCTTTTGTTCCAGATCCACTGCCAGATTGATCGGCACCAGTGGTACCTTTAGCTCCAGGTGATGCTGATCCTGGTTTGTTTTTGTTTTCTATTAAGATACTTGGTAATTGACTGCCGTAAGGTCCGTAGATACCACCTGGTCCCAATCCTTTTTTAGAGCCATGCGTGCTACCTCCTGCTGCAGGTTTTGAAGCAGCATCAGTTGGTTTCTTTTCTGCTGAATCTTTAGATGTTGGACTGTCGGGAGAGGAATTCGATCCCGAAGAACCTTCGTTTTCGTTCAAGATCACTAAGTTCCGTGGATATAAATAATCTTGATCATAGTAGCGCTTTCTGTAGTAGTCCTGTCCTTTGACATTGGGTCCACTGTTTTCCCCTGCGTCACGATCTTTTGTGGGTGATGCATCGCCTTCTGATCCTTTTGTTCCAGATCCACTGCCAGATTGATCGGCACCAGTGGTACCTTTAGCTCCAGGTGATGCTGATCCTGGTTTGTTTTTGTTTTCTATTAAGATACTTGGTAATTGAATGCCGTAAGGTCCGTAGATACCACCTGGTCCCAATCCTTTTTTAGAGCCATGCGTGCTACCTCCTGCTGCAGGTTTTGAAGCAGCATCAGTTGGTTTCTTTTCTGCTGAATCTTTAGATGTTGGACTGTCGGGAGAGGAATTCGATCCCGAAGAACCTTCGTTTTCGTTCAAGATCACTAAGTTCCGTGGATATAAATAATCTTGATCATAGTAGCGCTTTCTGTAGTAGTCCTGTCCGTTGACATTGGGTCCACTGTTTTCCCCTGCGTCACGATCTTTTGTGGGTGATGCATCGCCTTCTGATCCTTTTGTTCCAGATCCACTGCCAGATTGATCGGCACCAGTGGTACCTTTAGCTCCAGGTGATGCTGATCCTGGTTTGTTTTTGTTTTCTATTAAGATACTTGGTAATTGAATGCCGTAAGGTCCGTAGATACCACCTGTTCCCAATCCTTTTTTAGAGCCATGCGTGCTACCTCCTGCTGCAGGTTTTGAAGCAGCATCAGTTGGTTTCTTTTCTGCTGAATCTTTAGATGTTGGACTGTCGGGAGAGGAATTCGATCCCGAAGAACCTTCGTTTTCGTTCAAGATCACTAAGTTCCGTGGATATAAATAATCTTGATCATAGTAGCGCTTTCTGTAGTAGTCCTGTCCGTTGACATTGGGTCCACTGTTTTCCCCTGCGTCACGATCTTTTGTGGGTGATGCATCGCCTTCTGATCCTTTTGTTCCAGATCCACTGCCAGATTGATCGGCACCAGTGGTACCTTTAGCTCCAGGTGATGCTGATCCTGGTTTGTTTTTGTTTTCTATTAAGATACTTGGTAATTGAATGCCGTAAGGTCCGTAGATACCACCTGGTCCCAATCCTTTTTTAGAGCCATGCGTGCTACCTCCTGCTGCAGGTTTTGAAGCAGCATCAGTTGGTTTCTTTTCTGCTGAATCTTTAGATGTTGGACTGTCGGGAGAGGAATTCGATCCCGAAGAACCTTCGTTTTCGTTCAAGATCACTAAGTTCCGTGGATATAAATAATCTTGATCATAGTAGCGCTTTCTGTAGTAGTCCTGTCCGTTGACATTGGGTCCACTGTTTTCCCCTGCGTCACGATCTTTTGTGGGTGATGCATCGCCTTCTGATCCTTTTGTTCCAGATCCACTGCCAGATTGACCGGCACCAGTGGTACCACTAGATCCAGGTGATGCTGACCCTGGTTTGTTTTTGTTTTCTATTAAGATACTTGGTAATTGACTGCCGTAAGGTCCGTAGATACCATCTGGTCCCAATCCTTTTTTAGAGCCATGCGTGCTACCTCCTGCTGCAGGTTTTGAAGCAGCATCAGTTGGTTTCTTTTCTGCTGAATCTTTAGATGTTGGACTGTCGGGAGAGGAATTCGATCCCGAAGAACCTTCGTTTTCGTTCAAGATCACTAAGTTCCGTGGATATAAATAATCTTGATCATAGTAGCGCTTTCTGTAGTAGTCCTGTCCTTTGACATTGGGTCCACTGTTTTCCCCTGCGTCACGATCTTTTGTGGGTGATGCATCGCCTTCTGATCCTTTTGTTCCAGATCCACTGCCAGATTGATCGGCACCAGTGGTACCTTTAGCTCCAGGTGATGCTGATCCTGGTTTGTTTTTGTTTTCTATTAAGATACTTGGTAATTGAATGCCGTAAGGTCCGTAGATACCACCTGGTCCCAATCCTTTTTTAGAGCCTTGCGTGCTACCTCCTGCTGCAGGTTTTGAAGCAGCATCAGTTGGTTTCTTTTCTGCTGAATCTTTAGATGTTGGACTGTCGGGAGAGGAATTCGATCCCGAAGAACCTTCTTTTTCGTTCAAGATCACTAAGTTCCGTGGATATAAATAATCTTGATCATAGTAGCGCTTTCTGTAGTAGTCCTGTCCTTTGACATTGGGTCCACTGTTTTCCCCTGCGTCACGATCTTTTGTGGGTGATGCATCGCCTTCTGATCCTTTTGTTCCAGATCCACTGCCAGATTGATCGGCACCAGTGGTACCTTTAGCTCCAGGTGATGCTGATCCTGGTTTGTTTTTGTTTTCTATTAAGATACTTGGTAATTGAATGCCGTAAGGTCCGTAGATACCACCTGGTCCCAATCCTTTTTTAGAGCCATGCGTGCTACCTCCTGCTGCAGGTTTTGAAGCAGCATCAGTTGGTTTCTTTTCTGCTGAATCTTTAGATGTTGGACTGTCGGGAGAGGAATTCGATCCCGAAGAACCTTCGTTTTCGTTCAAGATCACTAAGTTCCGTGGATATAAATAATCTTGATCATAGTAGCGCTTTCTGTAGTAGTCCTGTCCGTTGACATTGGGTCCACTGTTTTCCCCTGCGTCACGATCTTTTGTGGGTGATGCATCGCCTTCTGATCCTTTTGTTCCAGATCCACTGCCAGATTGATCGGCACCAGTGGTACCTTTAGCTCCAGGTGATGCTGATCCTGGTTTGTTTTTGTTTTCTATTAAGATACTTGGTAATTGAATGCCGTAAGGTCCGTAGATACCACCTGGTCCCAATCCTTTTTTAGAGCCATGCGTGCTACCTCCTGCTGCAGGTTTTGAAGCAGCATCAGTTGGTTTCTTTTCTGCTGAATCTTTAGATGTTGGACTGTCGGGAGAGGAATTCGATCCCGAAGAACCTTCGTTTTCGTTCAAGATCACTAAGTTCCGTGGATATAAATAATCTTGATCATAGTAGCGCTTTCTGTAGTAGTCCTGTCCTTTGACATTGGGTCCACTGTTTTCCCCTGCGTCACGATCTTTTGTGGGTGATGCATCGCCTTCTGATCCTTTTGTTCCAGATCCACTGCCAGATTGATCGGCACCAGTGGTACCTTTAGCTCCAGGTGATGCTGATCCTGGTTTGTTTTTGTTTTCTATTAAGATACTTGGTAATTGAATGCCGTAAGGTCCGTAGATACCACCTGGTCCCAATCCTTTTTTAGAGCCTTGCGTGCTACCTCCTGCTGCAGGTTTTGAAGCAGCATCAGTTGGTTTCTTTTCTGCTGAATCTTTAGATGTTGGACTGTCGGGAGAGGAATTCGATCCCGAAGAACCTTCGTTTTCGTTCAAGATCACTAAGTTCCGTGGATATAAATAATCTTGATCATAGTAGCGCTTTCTGTAGTAGTCCTGTCCTTTGACATTGGGTCCACTGTTTTCCCCTGCGTCACGATCTTTTGTGGGTGATGCATCGCCTTCTGATCCTTTTGTTCCAGATCCACTGCCAGATTGATCGGCACCAGTGGTACCTTTAGCTCCAGGTGATGCTGATCCTGGTTTGTTTTTGTTTTCTATTAAGATACTTGGTAATTGAATGCCGTAAGGTCCGTAGATACCACCTGGTCCCAATCCTTTTTTAGAGCCATGCGTGCTACCTCCTGCTGCAGGTTTTGAAGCAGCATCAGTTGGTTTCTTTTCTGCTGAATCTTTAGATGTTGGACTGTCGGGAGAGGAATTCGATCCCGAAGAACCTTCGTTTTCGTTCAAGATCACTAAGTTCCGTGGATATAAATAATCTTGATCATAGTAGCGCTTTCTGTAGTAGTCCTGTCCGTTGACATTGGGTCCACTGTTTTCCCCTGCGTCACGATCTTTTGTGGGTGATGCATCGCCTTCTGATCCTTTTGTTCCAGATCCACTGCCAGATTGATCGGCACCAGTGGTACCTTTAGCTCCAGGTGATGCTGATCCTGGTTTGTTTTTGTTTTCTATTAAGATACTTGGTAATTGAATGCCGTAAGGTCCGTAGATACCACCTGGTCCCAATCCTTTTTTAGAGCCATGCGTGCTACCTCCTGCTGCAGGTTTTGAAGCAGCATCAGTTGGTTTCTTTTCTGCTGAATCTTTAGATGTTGGACTGTCGGGAGAGGAATTCGATCCCGAAGAACCTTCGTTTTCGTTCAAGATCACTAAGTTCCGTGGATATAAATAATCTTGATCATAGTAGCGCTTTCTGTAGTAGTCCTGTCCGTTGACATTGGGTCCACTGTTTTCCCCTGCGTCACGATCTTTTGTGGGTGATGCATCGCCTTCTGATCCTTTTGTTCCAGATCCACTGCCAGATTGATCGGCACCAGTGGTACCTTTAGCTCCAGGTGATGCTGATCCTGGTTTGTTTTTGTTTTCTATTAAGATACTTGGTAATTGAATGCCGTAAGGTCCGTAGATACCACCTGGTCCCAATCCTTTTTTAGAGCCATGCGTGCTACCTCCTGCTGCAGGTTTTGAAGCAGCATCAGTTGGTTTCTTTTCTGCTGAATCTTTAGATGTTGGACTGTCGGGAGAGGAATTCGATCCCGAAGAACCTTCGTTTTCGTTCAAGATCACTAAGTTCCGTGGATATAAATAATCTTGATCATAGTAGCGCTTTCTGTAGTAGTCCTGTCCGTTGACATTGGGTCCACTGTTTTCCCCTGCGTCACGATCTTTTGTGGGTGATGCATCGCCTTCTGATCCTTTTGTTCCAGATCCACTGCCAGATTGACCGGCACCAGTGGTACCACTAGATCCAGGTGATGCTGACCCTGGTTTGTTTTTGTTTTCTATTAAGATACTTGGTAATTGACTGCCGTAAGGTCCGTAGATACCATCTGGTCCCAATCCTTTTTTAGAGCCATGCGTGCTACCTCCTGCTGCAGGTTTTGAAGCAGCATCAGTTGGTTTCTTTTCTGCTGAATCTTTAGATGTTGGACTGTCGGGAGAGGAATTCGATCCCGAAGAACCTTCGTTTTCGTTCAAGATCACTAAGTTCCGTGGATATAAATAATCTTGATCATAGTAGCGCTTTCTGTAGTAGTCCTGTCCTTTGACATTGGGTCCACTGTTTTCCCCTGCGTCACGATCTTTTGTGGGTGATGCATCGCCTTCTGATCCTTTTGTTCCAGATCCACTGCCAGATTGATCGGCACCAGTGGTACCTTTAGCTCCAGGTGATGCTGATCCTGGTTTGTTTTTGTTTTCTATTAAGATACTTGGTAATTGAATGCCGTAAGGTCCGTAGATACCACCTGGTCCTAATCCTTTTTTAGAGCCATGCGTGCTACCTCCTGCTGCAGGTTTTGAAGCAGCATCAGTTGGTTTCTTTTCTGCTGAATCTTTAGATGTTGGACTGTCGGGAGAGGAATTCGATCCCGAAGAAACTTCGTTTTCGTTCAAGATCACTAAGTTCCGTGGATATAAATAATCTTGATCATAGTAGCGCTTTCTGTAGTAGTCCTGTCCTTTGACATTGGGTCCACTGTTTTCCCCTGCGTCACGATCTTTTGTGGGTGATGCATCGCCTTCTGATCCTTTTGTTCCAGATCCACTGCCAGATTGATCGGCACCAGTGGTACCTTTAGCTCCAGGTGATGCTGATCCTGGTTTGTTTTTGTTTTCTATTAAGATACTTGGTAATTGAATGCCGTAAGGTCCGTAGATACCACCTGGTCCCAATCCTTTTTTAGAGCCATGCGTGCTACCTCCTGCTGCAGGTTTTGAAGCAGCATCAGTTGGTTTCTTTTCTGCTGAATCTTTAGATGTTGGACTGTCGGGAGAGGAATTCGATCCCGAAGAACCTTCGTTTTCGTTCAAGATCACTAAGTTCCGTGGATATAAATAATCTTGATCATAGTAGCGCTTTCTGTAGTAGTCCTGTCCTTTGACATTGGGTCCACTGTTTTCCCCTGCGTCACGATCTTTTGTGGGTGATGCATCGCCTTCTGATCCTTTTGTTCCAGATCCACTGCCAGATTGATCGGCACCAGTGGTACCTTTAGCTCCAGGTGATGCTGATCCTGGTTTGTTTTTGTTTTCTATTAAGATACTTGGTAATTTAATGCCGTAAGGTCCGTAGATACCACCTGGTCCCAATCCTTTTTTAGAGCCATGCGTGCTACCTCCTGCTGCAGGTTTTGAAGCAGCATCAGTTGGTTTCTTTTCTGCTGAATCTTTAGATGTTGGACTGTCGGGAGAGGAATTCGATCCCGAAGAACCTTCGTTTTCGTTCAAGATCACTAAGTTCCGTGGATATAAATAATCTTGATCATAGTAGCGCTTTCTGTAGTAGTCCTGTCCTTTGACATTGGGTCCACTGTTTTCCCCTGCGTCACGATCTTTTGTGGGTGATGCATCGCCTTCTGATCCTTTTGTTCCAGATCCACTGCCAGATTGATCGGCACCAGTGGTACCTTTAGCTCCAGGTGATGCTGATCCTGGTTTGTTTTTTTTTTCTATTAAGATACTTGGTAATTGAATGCCGTAAGGTCCGTAGATACCACCTGGTCCCAATCCTTTTTTAGAGCCATGCGTGCTACCTCCTGCTGCAGGTTTTGAAGCAGCATCAGTTGGTTTCTTTTCTGCTGAATCTTTAGATGTTGGACTGTCGGGAGAGGAATTCGATCCCGAAGAACCTTCGTTTTCGTTCAAGATCACTAAGTTCCGTGGATATAAATAATCTTGATCATAGTAGCGCTTTCTGTAGTAGTCCTGTCCGTTGACATTGGGTCCACTGTTTTCCCCTGCGTCACGATCTTTTGTGGGTGATGCATCGCCTTCTGATCCTTTTGTTCCAGATCCACTGCCAGATTGACCGGCACCAGTGGTACCACTAGATCCAGGTGATGCTGACCCTGGTTTGTTTTTGTTTTCTATTAAGATACTTGGTAATTGACTGCCGTAAGGTCCGTAGATACCATCTGGTCCCAATCCTTTTTTAGAGCCATGCGTGCTACCTCCTGCTGCAGGTTTTGAAGCAGCATCAGTTGGTTTCTTTTCTGCTGAATCTTTAGATGTTGGACTGTCGGGAGAGGAATTCGATCCCGAAGAACCTTCGTTTTCGTTCAAGATCACTAAGTTCCGTGGATATAAATAATCTTGATCATAGTAGCGCTTTCTGTAGTAGTCCTGTCCTTTGACATTGGGTCCACTGTTTTCCCCAGCGTCACGATCTTTTGTGGGTGATGCATCGCCTTCTGATCCTTTTGTTCCAGATCCACTGCCAGATTGATCGGCACCAGTGGTACCTTTAGCTCCAGGTGATGCTGATCCTGGTTTGTTTTTGTTTTCTATTAAGATACTTGGTAATTGAATGCCGTAAGGTCCGTAGATACCACCTGGTCCCAATCCTTTTTTAGAGCCATGCGTGCTACCTCCTGCTGCAGGTTTTGAAGCAGCATCAGTTGGTTTCTTTTCTGCTGAATCTTTAGATGTTGGACTGTCGGGAGAGGAATTCGATCCCGAAGAACCTTCGTTTTCGTTCAAGATCACTAAGTTCCGTGGATATAAATAATCTTGATCATAGTAGCGCTTTCTGTAGTAGTCCTGTCCGTTGACATTGGGTCCACTGTTTTCCCCTATGTCACGATCTTTTGTGGGTGATGCATCGCCTTCTGATCCTTTTGTTCCAGATCCACTGCCAGATTGACCGGCACCAGTGGTACCACTAGATCCAGGTGATGCTGACCCTGGTTTGTTTTTGTTTTCTATTAAGATACTTGGTAATTGACTGCCGTAAGGTCCGTAGATACCATCTGGTCCCAATCCTTTTTTAGAGCCATGCGTGCTACCTCCTGCTGCAGGTTTTGAAGCAGCATCAGTTGGTTTCTTTTCTGCTGAATCTTTAGATGTTGGACTGTCGGGAGAGGAATTCGATCCCGAAGAACCTTCGTTTTCGTTCAAGATCACTAAGTTCCGTGGATATAAATAATCTTGATCATAGTAGCGCTTTCTGTAGTAGTCCTGTCCTTTGACATTGGGTCCACTGTTTTCCCCTGCGTCACGATCTTTTGTGGGTGATGCATCGCCTTCTGATCCTTTTGTTCCAGATCCACTGCCAGATTGACCGGCACCAGTGGTACCACTAGATCCAGGTGATGCTGACCCTGGTTTGTTTTTGTTTTCTATTAAGATACTTGGTAATTGACTGCCGTAAGGTCCGTAGATACCATCTGGTCCCAATCCTTTTTTAGAGCCATGCGTGCTACCTCCTGCTGCAGGTTTTGAAGCAGCATCAGTTGGTTTCTTTTCTGCTGAATCTTTAGATGTTGGACTGTCGGGAGAGGAATTCGATCCCGAAGAACCTTCGTTTTCGTTCAAGATCACTAAGTTCCGTGGATATAAATAATCTTGATCATAGTAGCGCTTTCTGTAGTAGTCCTGTCCTTTGACATTGGGTCCACTGTTTTCCCCTGCGTCACGATCTTTTGTGGGTGATGCATCGCCTTCTGATCCTTTTGTTCCAGATCCACTGCCAGATTGATCGGCACCAGTGGTACCTTTAGCTCCAGGTGATGCTGATCCTGGTTTGTTTTTGTTTTCTATTAAGATACTTGGTAATTGAATGCCGTAAGGTCCGTAGATACCACCTGGTCCCAATCCTTTTTTAGAGCCATGCGTGCTACCTCCTGCTGCAGGTTTTGAAGCAGCATCAGTTGGTTTCTTTTCTGCTGAATCTTTAGATGTTGGACTGTCGGGAGAGGAATTCGATCCCGAAGAACCTTCGTTTTCGTTCAAGATCACTAAGTTCCGTGGATATAAATAATCTTGATCATAGTAGCGCTTTCTGTAGTAGTCCTGTCCGTTGACATTGGGTCCACTGTTTTCCCCTGCGTCACGATCTTTTGTGGGTGATGCATCGCCTTCTGATCCTTTTGTTCCAGATCCACTGCCAGATTGACCGGCACCAGTGGTACCACTAGATCCAGGTGATGCTGACCCTGGTTTGTTTTTGTTTTCTATTAAGATACTTGGTAATTGACTGCCGTAAGGTCCGTAGATACCATCTGGTCCCAATCCTTTTTTAGAGCCATGCGTGCTACCTCCTGCTGCAGGTTTTGAAGCAGCATCAGTTGGTTTCTTTTCTGCTGAATCTTTAGATGTTGGACTGTCGGGAGAGGAATTCGATCCCGAAGAACCTTCGTTTTCGTTCAAGATCACTAAGTTCCGTGGATATAAATAATCTTGATCATAGTAGCGCTTTCTGTAGTAGTCCTGTCCTTTGACATTGGGTCCACTGTTTTCCCCTGCGTCACGATCTTTTGTGGGTGATGCATCGCCTTCTGATCCTTTTGTTCCAGATCCACTGCCAGATTGACCGGCACCAGTGGTACCACTAGATCCAGGTGATGCTGACCCTGGTTTGTTTTTGTTTTCTATTAAGATACTTGGTAATTGACTGCCGTAAGGTCCGTAGATACCATCTGGTCCCAATCCTTTTTTAGAGCCATGCGTGCTACCTCCTGCTGCAGGTTTTGAAGCAGCATCAGTTGGTTTCTTTTCTGCTGAATCTTTAGATGTTGGACTGTCGGGAGAGGAATTCGATCCCGAAGAACCTTCGTTTTCGTTCAAGATCACTAAGTTCCGTGGATATAAATAATCTTGATCATAGTAGCGCTTTCTGTAGTAGTCCTGTCCTTTGACATTGGGTCCACTGTTTTCCCCTGCGTCACGATCTTTTGTGGGTGATGCATCGCCTTCTGATCCTTTTGTTCCAGATCCACTGCCAGATTGATCGGCACCAGTGGTACCTTTAGCTCCAGGTGATGCTGATCCTGGTTTGTTTTTGTTTTCTATTAAGATACTTGGTAATTGAATGCCGTAAGGTCCGTAGATACCACCTGGTCCCAATCCTTTTTTAGAGCCATGCGTGCTACCTCCTGCTGCAGGTTTTGAAGCAGCATCAGTTGGTTTCTTTTCTGCTGAATCTTTAGATGTTGGACTGTCGGGAGAGGAATTCGATCCCGAAGAACCTTCGTTTTCGTTCAAGATCACTAAGTTCCGTGGATATAAATAATCTTGATCATAGTAGCGCTTTCTGTAGTAGTCCTGTCCTTTGACATTGGGTCCACTGTTTTCCCCTGCGTCACGATCTTTTGTGGGTGATGCATCGCCTTCTGATCCTTTTGTTCCAGATCCACTGCCAGATTGATCGGCACCAGTGGTACCTTTAGCTCCAGGTGATGCTGATCCTGGTTTGTTTTTGTTTTCTATTAAGATACTTGGTAATTGAATGCCGTAAGGTCCGTAGATACCACCTGGTCCCAATCCTTTTTTAGAGCCATGCGTGCTACCTCCTGCTGCAGGTTTTGAAGCAGCATCAGTTGGTTTCTTTTCTGCTGAATCTTTAGATGTTGGACTGTCGGGAGAGGAATTCGATCCCGAAGAACCTTCGTTTTCGTTCAAGATCACTAAGTTCCGTGGATATAAATAATCTTGATCATAGTAGCGCTTTCTGTAGTAGTCCTGTCCGTTGACATTGGGTCCACTGTTTTCCCCTGCGTCACGATCTTTTGTGGGTGATGCATCGCCTTCTGATCCTTTTGTTCCAGATCCACTGCCAGATTGATCGGCACCAGTGGTACCTTTAGCTCCAGGTGATGCTGATCCTGGTTTGTTTTTGTTTTCTATTAAGATACTTGGTAATTGAATGCCGTAAGGTCCGTAGATACCACCTGGTCCCAATCCTTTTTTAGAGCCATGCGTGCTACCTCCTGCTGCAGGTTTTGAAGCAGCATCAGTTGGTTTCTTTTCTGCTGAATCTTTAGATGTTGGACTGTCGGGAGAGGAATTCGATCCCGAAGAACCTTCGTTTTCGTTCAAGATCACTAAGTTCCGTGGATATAAATAATCTTGATCATAGTAGCGCTTTCTGTAGTAGTCCTGTCCGTTGACATTGGGTCCACTGTTTTCCCCTGCGTCACGATCTTTTGTGGGTGATGCATCGCCTTCTGATCCTTTTGTTCCAGATCCACTGCCAGATTGATCGGCACCAGTGGTACCTTTAGCTCCAGGTGATGCTGATCCTGGTTTGTTTTTTTTTTCTATTAAGATACTTGGTAATTGAATGCCGTAAGGTCCGTAGATACCACCTGTTCCCAATCCTTTTTTAGAGCCATGCGTGCTACCTCCTGCTGCAGGTTTTGAAGCAGCATCAGTTGGTTTCTTTTCTGCTGAATCTTTAGATGTTGGACTGTCGGGAGAGGAATTCGATCCCGAAGAACCTTCGTTTTCGTTCAAGATCACTAAGTTCCGTGGATATAAATAATCTTGATCATAGTAGCGCTTTCTGTAGTAGTCCTGTCCGTTGACATTGGGTCCACTGTTTTCCCCTGCGTCACGATCTTTTGTGGGTGATGCATCGCCTTCTGATCCTTTTGTTCCAGATCCACTGCCAGATTGATCGGCACCAGTGGTACCTTTAGCTCCAGGTGATGCTGATCCTGGTTTGTTTTTGTTTTCTATTAAGATACTTGGTAATTGAATGCCGTAAGGTCCGTAGATACCACCTGGCCCCAATCCTTTTTTAGAGCCATGCGTGCTACCGCTTGCTGAAGGTTTTGAAGCAGCATCAGTTGGTTTCTTTTCTGCTGAATCTTTAGATGTAGAACTGTCGGGTGAGGCATTCGATCCTGGAGAGCCTTCGTTTTCGTTCAAGACCACTAACTTCCGTGAATATAAATTATCTTGCCCATCGAAGCCATCTCCGTAGTAGTCCTGTCCATAAACATTAGGTCCACTGATGTCTTCTAAGTTAAGATCTTCTGTAGGTGATGCATCCTCTTCTGGTCCTTTTGTTCCAGATCCACTGTCAGATTGACCAGCATCAGTGTTTCCACTATCTCCAGGTGATGCTGATCCTGGTTTGTTTTTGTTTTTTATTAAGATACTTGGTAATTGACTGCCATAAGGTCTGTAGGTACCACCTGGTCCCAATCCATTTTTAGAGCCATGCGTGTTATCGCCTGCTGAGGATTTTGAAGCAATATCAGTTGGTTTCTTTCCTGCTGAATCTTTAGGTTTAGGACTGTCGGAAGAGGAATTCGATCCCGAAAAACCTTCGTTTTCGTTGAAGATCACTAATTTTTGTGGAATTAAAATACCACCGGCTGGTTCCCATCCGTTTTCACTAGCTTTTGCGTTATCAGTTGCTGTATTTGAAACTGTTACGTCATCATTAATATTTTCTTGACCAGAGCTGTCAGCTTCACTACTATTTATATCTGCTTTGGAAGCTGATGTGGATGTGTTTTCTACTTCTTCATTTATGATAACAATAGAAGGTTTCGAGGCAATCCAAATGTTTTCGTTGTTTTGACTGTCAGCAGTGTTGTTTTGAGCAGATGTAGCTGGAGTTATATTTGTTGAATTTTTATCTGAATTTTTATTTGGGGATGTGCCAATATCTTTATCTGAATTATCTTCAATATCAACTTTTTTTATAATAGTGTCCTCTTCGTATATTCTTTCTCGTCCCTTGGCATCTTTTTTGATAACAAATGTCATAATTTTAACATCATCACCTTCTATATCGTCAGAATTTTCATTATTTAAAACAAATTCTTTGTGAACAGTTTGTTTTTCGAAAACTTGTCCAGTTTTTAGGTCAACGTCGAATTCATCACTTGTGCTTACATTTTTCGTTTCATATTTATTTCTGTCATTGAAAATATTATGAATCTTATCTTCGATAATTTCTGGCGTTACGTACTGAAAAGTATAGAATTGCTTTAATTTTATTCTTGATCTTTGTTCAGGTTTGATATTTCTTGCGCAGGCAACAAGTTTTAATTTACGTAACGACTAAAGGTTTTAGGTAAGACAAACTTAAGTTGACTTAATTTATCCACTGCCTATATTTCATTCATACTTATAGAGTAATTCAAACATACATTGTAGGATTCATACGCTAGGCAAGCAACCAGAGGCGTAACTATACCGTTTGAGGCCCGTGGCAAATTCATCGGATGGGGCCCTCCCTCCCCCAATATAAAGAAGCTCACCCAATGAGATAGTATTTTTTATTTTATCATAAATCACTACGTGAAGTAGGTACATACAACGCAATTACAATTACTTGATTTTCTAATAACCTTTAACTCGGAGCGTATTGTATTTATACTAAGTGCCGTAATGTAATATTACGGCACTTAGTAGTCCGTTCTTAGCACCTATAATAGCAACGTAAAAGCGACATTTTCGCGAGCGAAGTGAGCGCGAAATTTTTTATGATTGCATTACGGCACTTAGTAGTCCATTCTTGGCATTTACAATAGCAACATAAAAATGACATTTTCGCGAGCGAAGCGAGCGTGAAATTTTTTATGATTGCATTACGGTACTTAGTAGTCCATTCTTGGCACCTACAATAGCAACGTAAAAGCGACATTTTCGCGAGCGAAGCGAGCGCGAAATTTGTTGTGATTACATTACGGCACTTAGTAGTCTATTCTTGGCACCTACAATAGCAACATAAAAGTGACATTTTCGCGAGCGAAGCGAGCGCGAAATTTTTTATGAATACATTACGGCACTCATTCTTGGTACCTACAATAGCAACGTAAAAGCGACATTTTCGCAAGCGGAGCGGGCGCAAAGTTTTTTATGGTTGCATTACGGCAACTAGTATTCTATACTTGGCACCTACAATAGCAACGTAAAAGCGACATTTTCGATTCGCGAGCGAAGCGAGCGCGAAATTTTTTGTGATTGCATTACGGCACTTAGTAGTCTATTCTTGGCACCTACAATAACAACATAAAAGTAACATTTTCGCAAGCGAAGCGAGCGCGAAATTTTTTATGAATACATTACGGCACTTAGTAGTTCATTCTTGGTACCTACAATAGCAACGTAAAAGCGACATTTACGCAAGCGGAGCGGGTGCAAAGTTTTTTATGGTTGCATTACGGCAACTAGTATTCTATACTTGGCACCTACAATAGCAACGTAAAAGCGACATTTTCACGAACGAAGTGAGCGCGAAATTTTTTATTCTGCACTACGCCATAGTCGTACTTTTGGCGCTTGAGACCCTACGCTTGTATGCGCCGCACACTCGGCATCGTAGGTAAAATCGGCCCTACCAACTATTTAGTTATTGTTATTGGGGTTATTTTAAAATGTGTTTGTGGACCTAATGACATTAAGGTATTACAAATATGTATCTTTTTAATTTCTGTAAGACATAAATAAAAATTTTGGCCCCAAATTCGCCGCCCCTAAAATCTGCTGCCCTAGGCTCCAGTCAAATCAGCCATTTGGTAAATTTACCACTGTGCGTAACCTTTCTTGTCCCAAAGAGTTTAGTTTATATCAATTTTTATTTTGAAAATGATCGCTCGGCACTAGCCGTAGACACAGGAATGGCTATAAATATTATGATCATCTTGAGCTTTCGGCCCTCTCTGACCAGGGGCCCCTGCCGGCTGGGGGCCCGTGGCATTTTGCCGTCATGCCACCCTATAGTTACGCCTCTGCAAGCAACGAGGGAATAGAAGATAAGGTCAACTTAAAGAAGGTACGCAAAAACGCGGTTTATGTCACGAATTTCAATAATTATAAATTCAATTATAACAAAATCTTATCATTACGACTCCACTCAATCTCACTCTCATCTATCCCTCTAAAGTAATGTGAGGCCAATCTTCCTACATAGCACATTAATTGACACACATAAATATACATA
Source organism: Hipparchia semele (assembly GCA_933228805.2). Taxonomy (NCBI): domain Eukaryota; kingdom Metazoa; phylum Arthropoda; class Insecta; order Lepidoptera; family Nymphalidae; genus Hipparchia; species Hipparchia semele. The sequence continues at coordinate 4,996,355 of OW121725.1, read as the reverse complement.
GTGGAAACAATAAGTGTGCTCAGGCCATTATTTTCAAAATATAACAGAGAGAAAACCTAATACCAGAGAAACCTGTTTAAATCATATCAGATCCAATTTTTAATTCATTATTATCTTAACCAAAATGGCCTATTATGTATAATTCTCCATTACCTGAGATGAACCTGAAATATTTGAATTAATAAAAAAATATTCAGGGAGATACTGGACGCACTCTGTCACTTTTCAGTTTAGTGCGTTCTACTTCTATGTAATTTAATAACACTTGCTTTGACGAATACAGAAAACATCATCGTGAGGAAAATCTTGTTCTCCATAATGTACGAAGTCTGCCAATCCGGAATTTCCCAGCGTGGTGGACTATCATGGCCAGAACCTTTTAGTTATGAGAGGAGAGCCGTGCCCGGTAGTGGGCCAGCGATGTGGTGATGATGACGACGATGATGATGACGTCATCATCATCGTATTCAGCTTAAACTCCAATCAGAAGCCTCAATAGCCCAACAGTTGAAGGTGTGAACTGAAAACTGTAAGATCCAGGTTCGAATCCCACCCGTTGCACTATTGTCGTACCTACCCACTCCTAACACAAGCTTTCCGCTTATTTGGAGGGGACAGGAGAATATTAGTCAACTTCAGTTTGGTTAATATTCTTTTTTAAAAAAAAAAAACTAAAAAAAGTAAAGATAAAATGTACTTATTATGATACAAAGATAAATCTAACCTGCAGTACACAGCACAGGATCGCGAAGGCTACTACTCTCATTTTTCTGAGAGTTGGGACCAAACTGATGTAGAATCCTAATTTCCATGCCTATTTATACATCTGAAATCCTTTGAAAACATTGACGTATAAGCTTGTGTAAATCTTACTCGTGAACTTGTATAAATATTGATATTTTCTATGAAAATCAACTTTTTTTAACAAAGCTTAGATCACTTTGCAATCACGAACAATACTTAACAATTAAACGTTGATTAAGATATTGTCTTCAACAATAATTCACCGAAAGGACATTTTATTATTGTTGGAAAGGCATCAACAAATGGTCCTAAAATTAAATATAATGTATTTATAATTTCACCGTTTCTTATATGACTTACCTGAGTGACGTTGAACCTTTTTAGGCCCATGCCTAATATAGATTTTAATAATTATAAGATCTCGTTAGATTTGTACTCGTGGTAGTGAAGTTGGATGGATGCAGGATGATATAAAATAGACTTGATTAAAGGAGTATCGTTGAAGGTAATTTTAAAATCAAGGTTTATTTGACAGAAATTATTAAGAATTATAAAAGAAATCCTGACGAAGCTACTATATTATAAATCTTACTAATATTATATTTATAATCCTCAGCCAAAATCGGTTCAATCGGTTTGTGTGAACCGATTTTGGCTGAGGAATGGATATAGTATTATAGTCTGCGGAACTCTTTCTGAGTATAAATAGTAGATAAGTGCCCAGAAATAGTTCCGCGGAAATAAAGTAAAAACCTAAACAAATGAAGTCGCGGGCAAAATCTAGTAAAAAATAATAAAAGAAATTACTTAACTAAAATACACTAGCTGGTTTCCAGGACACCAGCTAGGGTATTTTAGTTATTAGTGTACTTCGTTCGCGTGGATTTAAAATTATTTTATAGTAAGTTTTTGTTAAAATCCTGTGAGAACGTTTAGATTTTCCGGGATAAAAAGTAGCCTATGTCGATTCACTCTTCAGTTGGCTAACATGCGCGCCACGAGAAAATTTTGTCTACTCGTTTACTCGTCAATCTCTAAATTGTGTGAGATTCACATAGAGATTACGAGTAAACGTGTAGACAAAATTTTCTCGTGGAGCGCATGTTAGCCCTACAGGTCCTCAACTATACCTACTCACGCAAATAGTCAAGCTCTTACTTCTAAGTTCTAGTGTTACTTTTTTTTAAATTACATTTACTTAGTCCTCATCTGCTATTAATTATATATTTACATATTTCACTTAATACTCTTCTAGGTGTTTATTACCTAGTGTATTGTGTAGCGATTTTATAATATAGAACTTCGTAATTCCATGGATTTTAAAGACTTTTTATGTTAAAACTAATCCAGTAAATTTGAACCGGCTGTCGTTTTCTAGGTTCCACTGTCAACCTAACGAACTACCGATGCACTTCTATGCATCCTATGCATTCTAGTTACATGGTGTGTTAACATAATTATGTGCAATTGTTATATTTAATGTCAACAAGAATGATATGATAATGACATCTGTTTAAACAAAATCGATGCATCTATACAATGCTAAAAGAACAGCCTTCTACTAACTGTATACGAAAGTTAATACGGTACTTATAACAAGAAAACAATTTTTAAAATTTTTGTCTGTCTGTCTGTCTGTCCGATTCTGACGGAACTTTCACTGGTAGATAGCTGATATTATCGGGCGTAATAAAGGCTACTTTTCTAACCGACTTTTGAAAAAGGAAGAGAAAGAGTTGTGTTTTTCTACCTCTGTAGAAAAACAACTCTTAGACACAGCTCTTATATAGATATCTCCGTGATTTCTTAACAGATTTGCTTGAGTCTTTTTTTAATCGACACAAAAACTTTGCAAGACGCTTTCATAAAAACTTCGGTTTCTAACTCCTCAATCCTGATGCTGCAGGGGTATTGCCCTCCTAAACTATGGAGATTTAGGAACTGTCGATTATTATGAATATAGTTATTGTAGGTAGGTATCAAGTAAAGACTACATCGTTCAATTCCAGGACCCACCTCTTGAAACCTGATGCTGCAGGAGTTTTGCCCAACTAAACTGTGGGGATTTAGGAACTGTCGATTGTGAATTGAAGAAGCGGATGAAGTCGCGGGCGTCCGCTAGTTCTCAATAATATTCAGATGTTATCGTGTTGGGTGCCTATAACACCGATGGTACCTAAAATATCGCACCTTTGGACTTATAGTGACGTAACTAAATATTCATGTAACTTTGGTTTAAATAAAAAATTTAATATAATATTACCAATCCAGATGTGTATGTAAAAATCTGCAAAAAAAAAAACAATTTTTTCTAATAAAACAGGGCAGATTCCACAATATACCTTTTTGAATTCTTTTTTGATCATCGCCCACAAACTGCAATTTTTGAACTAAGTCACTATAATTCTAAAGGTACTTAATACTAATATGCTTGAACAAGATTTAGAGAAAGAAAATGTATAAGTAATCTTTATTTAACTAGATGATGCCCACGACTTCATCCAAGGGGATTGAAAAGTGGAGTGAAAAGTTCTTTTTTAAATTCCATGGGAACTAATAAAACTAAAAAAAAAATGCCATTTTAGAATCCATTCCTATATCCTGGAGTACCTATACCACCTGTGTATATAAATACTTTCTAAAATGCCAATTTCAGAAGTCAGTACGGCTGAGCTTTGAAACGCCTCGATTTTATTTAAGAGCAAAAACACAATAACGCATATTGCTACACCCCAATGTCCGACGGGCGGAGATACGTATTACGTCGAATATTTTGAGTCGTAAGTGTAGGTGCAAAGGATTAATTTCTGTTATTACAAGATAGTTAGGTACTCAAAATAAGATCCAGATAGATGGAGCGATGACATTCGGAAAATAGCAGGCATCGGTTGGATGCGAAAGGCCGAGGATAGGCAACGTTGGCGCTACTTTAAAGAGGCCTATGTACAGAAGAGCATGAATTCTGACTGATGAGTGTATTCAGACCTGATATCCTAGAAGTTCATAATTACCTGGAATAGGTAATATATGTAATGGTTTGGCACAGAGAATTTCGCAAGTTTTAAGCTATTGCATAGCTTCTATCGCGGGCCTTGAGCGTGGAGACCGAATCCAGAAATTCCGTAACGAAAATAACCTGACACGGAACTCCTCTCACCGCTAGATGGCGTTGATAAAAAATGCTATGCAATAGCTTTACCGCGGCAGTCCCCGAGTGCCACACGTCTTTTTTTTTATCATCTTCTTCTAAATATACAAAAGGAAAGATGACTGACTGATTGACTGATATATAAACGCACAGCCCAAACCAATCTTTGTATCAGTTCTTAAATTTTGAACGGTTCAAAAATTTCTTAGGTGTTAATCATTTAATAATCATTGAGAAGATTTATTGTCGTAAAGTCTTTGGATTAATGGACTCCTACTATGCAGTTTAATGATGTTGAGAGATAATATTCATTTCCAATAATGAATAGCAACGTATTTGCAACATGTTTTCGAATAGAGCAATCAATTATTATTGATAGAAACGGTCGGCTTATTTATTTCAATGACATGTGCAAACTTAGAGTGGGTGGAGGCATGTCATTATTGAGAGAAGAAAGAAATAATTATAACTATTAAATATATTTAAAAAAATTAAGATACTTATGAATTAGGTATTAATTCATTCTTAAACTAGCTGTTATCCACTTCTTCGTCCACGAGTGTAGCTAGGTATTTAAAAATCCCGCGGGAACCCGCGAAATTTTCCGAATTCCAGGATAAACCGCTGATTTAATTCAAAAAAACTCCAAATAATAAAATTAAAAAAAAATCTATCCATGTTTACTCTTGCTGGTACGTGGCCTCCATTCGCGTAACAAACGAGGCAACTGCGGCTCTGAAAAAAAATAATAATTAAAAAAAATATACATACGCAATTACATTTCTGTGAAAATAGGACGTTGATAATGATAGACTCGTGCCCAAGGCATTGCTACTAACCCAATTTTTTAAGAATATCTTTACTTTCCTTATCCTTAGTAATAATAAATGGGAAAGTGTGTTTCTTTGTCCTTCAATCACGCTACAACGGTGCTACATATCGGCGTGGCATTTTGCAGTGGTATAATTGAGTATTTGGGCAAGTAATATATAAGGCTACTTTTATCCCGATAAACCAAAGAAAAGAAAGTCGTGGGCATCAGCTAGTATTGAAATAAGAATCTTTCGTTTGAATGTTGTGTGCTAAGGAGCGCTTACGACAGCCTTTTCTTAAAAATCCTTAATTAAGATAACACGAAAAAAACTCATTGATGATACTGGGTTCCTTGTATGTGAGGGTCGATACATAAGATTACGAGGTCACGAGTGTCGTCCAAATATTTTCCAAGAGTAAGCAAAGATTTGTCTCAATTTCTCCAATGTTTGAAGAGGTCTCCAAATATCGTTACGTCGTTCTTTGTTCGTAAACTGACCCTCGCTCGCCTTGGCTGGGCCTTAATTAAGTTTCATTGTAATTTATTGCAAAGGGTAGGACATGACATAAGGTAGGTATGGCGGTGCTAAGTTTTACTCGACTGCAGAAGAGTTGGTAATTTTTTTACTTACTCCCTTTCATCTACATCTAAACTTCTACACTATCATTATAAAGAGGAAAGATTTGTATTTTTGTGTGTATGTTTGTAATGAATAAACTCAAAAACTACTGTGCCGATTTCAAAAATTCGTTCACCCTTGGAAAGCTACATTCACCCTGAGTAACATAAGGTATATTTATTGCTAGAAAAGATTAAGGATCCTTACTAAAACTTAACTAACGTAATCCAAGGTGTAAAAAAAAAACAACAAAAAACCTCGCGATACTATATGTCCAACTATTATCGTTATGTCACAATAAATTAAAGGTAAAAATATAAAAAAAATGAACACCCGTGCGAAGCCGGGACGGGCCGCTAGTATTGTATATGTATAAAAAGCTTACTCCGTATTTCAATGACTTTTTAAAGAATGCTTAATAGCTATGCCCAATGCCCAAACTATTCTATTGAACTATCGATTTATTCGTCTTCATATAAAACTATAGAATAAAAATCGAAAAAATATCGAAATATGAAAACTATCCAAAAAACCGAAAATCGAATCATTATCGTAAATGTGACGTACTGATATAGGGTTTGAAAACTTTGAAACTCAATAATTGCGTGTTTCCGGTCGGATTAGTATAAGATTTAATTCGAATCGTTCGCGTTCCCTCAAATATGGTTGAGCGAAGCAATGGCTGGATCATGCGTCGTGCTCGTGAACGGGTGCCACCAACGGGAGTGGGTCTGCTTTGTGTCTACCCATCTTAACATGTGTTAGGTTGTGGTAGGTGTGCATTTTTGAAACTTCTTTGTGGAAACACTGTGTGCATAGCATAGTTTTGTTAACCATTGTAAAAAAAATTTTTTTGAAAAGAGCATCTGGGTTTCTTGCCGGCTCTTCTCAGCAGAATCTGCATTCCGAACCGGTGGTAGATTCATGACGTGTCATAAGAGCTACAAGTTGGCCTATATGAAACTAGTGGTTCGCCCCGAACTGAGACCTCGCGATATCCCATAATTCCCAAAAGTTTTAATTATATATTGTAATAATTAACTTTTAACATTAGACACAATAAAAAAAAAAATAGTTGACATAAAACTGTTTTACTGACACAGCGCCATCTATTAGCATTATAGTGAAGCTATTAGCTTCACAATAATGCTAATAGATGGCGCATTAAAATTAAATAATTTCGTTTCTTTATAACATTTATCTAATTTTAGTATTTGTTGTTCAAGTACAGGATATAACTGAATTTTCAACCAAGTTTTACGTTCTAATATTCAGTAATTCAGAAGTTATAGGGCTCTGACAGACATTTAGACGGATACACTTCTCTGTCTAGTAGGCAAGCGCCCTAGTTGACTCAGAGAACTCGCTTCGCTCGTTCAATAAATAAATTTTGATTTGATTTGAATAATCGTATTCGTATATTATGACATTAGCGTCAAAGTAAAATGAACCGTCAATAGTAGATTGTTACACAAGGGACGTAAGTAAGCTATTACAGAACAAGATCCAATTTGGCGCCAGTGCGAGCGCAGCTCGCATAGGGCGCTAATGGATCGCGTGCACCCGAGATATTTAGTCACACGAGCGAGCGCAGCGAGCGAGGGTGAATATAGTTCGAGGGTGTAATAGCTACTTGCAACCGAGGTAAGCATTCTACTTTATATCATTCTTGCGAGGTAACTTTGGACTTATCCGGCAAAAGGTTTTGCATCATTTGTTCTGCTTCAAGCAAACAAAAATCAGGCTCTCCTCCTTTTTCATCATCTGATGAAGTGCTTGACATTGTTGTAAATAACTTAAATCCCTTTACGAACAAACTTCACAAACTTTCAGATCAAATGAAATGCCGCCATTTCCATTTTTTTTTCGTAAATAGTTTTCCATTTTTTTTTACGGCTCTGAGTTCCAAGGAGTTTTGCATAGTTTGAAATGTATGGAAATTAAACGCCGCCATGTTCAGTGTTTTTTTTTTTTCAGTAAAAAGTTTTCTTACCATTTTATAAGAAAAGAGATTGTTTACCAAGGAGTTTTGCATAGCTTGAACTGTAAAGTGAACATTACAATTAAAGCATAGTGCGACGTAATGTTGCCTTGAATTGCAAACACCAACTTACAAGGAGACTTTCCACCATAGTAATCCCTAGTTACTGAGCAAGTATGATATAAAATAAATTTCGTGCTTCAAATACGTTCCAAACTAAAATCGGTTGTACAGAATTTGTGACTTTAAATCAATAATATTTTTAAGGTTCATTTTACTTTGACGCTAATGTCATAGTATACGCATACGATCAATCGTGTCAAATCTTATACTAACCTCACATGTGTCTTCTTTACCCATTACGTGCCACCGTTACCGTGTTCACGGCATTTGTGCAACGGGTGGGGATTGAACCGTCGACCTTTCAGCCCATTAACCATTGGGCTATTGGGGCTTTATTAATAGTTTTAAAGGATAGACTTCCCGTTTTAATGATCAAGAGATGTCGTAAGTTTACAATAGACACAATTGATTGGGGCACGACAGACCGACGACAGATGTTGGATTGAGATGTCTCGTTTGTTTGCGCGGAGTCAGGTGCCGCGTCATTAAAAGTCCAAAATTAATGACACAACTGGGTGGGTTAACAAAAAATACACTGTAATAAACTAGTGTTATTTTTGAATTAAGCATTTTACCGCGATTTTGCCCGCTCTTCCTTGTATATTTTATCCTCTCATTACATCCCGATGCAATCTATCTCAGGAGCCGACTGATAGACAGGTTAAAAATTAAGCAGATTGTCAGTACAAAAACTGTTAAAATTCGTTTAAACGTTACCTATTCGGCAATGGTGAAAATGGTCCAGCAATGTAACTAAGAAAGGTTGAGGTACTACTACTGCTGCTACTGCTGCTACTGCTACTATTGCTACTGCTGCTGCTCGTGGTGCTGCTGCTCCTGCTATTGCTACTACTACTATTGCTGCTACTGCTACTGATCCTCGATAATCATTTACCTAACACTTAGGTACTAATTAAGACTATATAAGCAAAACACGCTATAAGCAAAACACGTTATAAACAAAGCACGCTATAGCTGCTACAAGTTGCTGAATAGCTGGGTACTCAGCAGCCCAAGGTTACCATGCCTTGGAAATAATCCGAAGTAATAGTACCTACACAAAAATTCAAATCAATCGCGCCAGTAAAACCCTTTAGTCAAATAGGAAATGAGCTGATGATCTTCAAACGCCTCAGCAGATCTTGACAAATTATAGCTAAGATCCACCTCGATCACGTCATCTTTCAACAGAGGAAGCCGCATCAAAATCAGTCCATTCTTTAGGTAGCTACGAAGGAAGAGACAGACACACAGATACACACGTAAAACTCATAACAACCTTGGTTTCTCATCAGGGGTAAAAACTAAGGGTGTTGAAGCAGTTTTGTTGACAAAAAAAAATTTGTGTTCACGTTTTTATTTCGCAAAACTCATCAAACGATAAATATAAAGCTAGTATTGAATTCAGTTAAACTTAGACGTTTACCGAAGATTAATCAAATGACCAATTTGAGATTGTTAGAAACTTGGCGTAACAACTAACGAGTTAGCAAGACAGCGTTAGACAAATTGAAGCATTCTGTCGTAACTTGTAGATTTGTTTAAGATACCTGTTTTGTGCCTAGCTTTGTTTGTTTATTTGTGTGTTTTCTTTTTATTTCAAAGTCAAAGTATTAATAAAATTGTTATAAAATAACACGAGTGCGTACCACGGTAATTAATTGAACGAGCGAAGCGAGTTCTCTGAGTCAACTAATGCGCTTGCCTACTAGACAGAGAAGTGTGTACGTCCAAATGTCTGTCAGAGCCCTATAACTTCAGAATTACTGAATATTAGAACGTGAAACTTGGTTGAAAATTCAGTTATATCCTGTACTTGAACAACAAATACTAAAATTAGATAAATGTTATAAAGAAACGAATTTATTTAATTTTAAATGCTAATAGCTTCACAATAATGCTAATAGATGGCGCTGTGTCAGTAAAACAGTTTTATGTCAACTATTATTTTTTTTATTGCGTCTAATGTTAAAAGTTAATTATTACAATAAATAATTAAAACTTTTGGGAATTATGGGATATCGCGAGGTCTCAGTTCGGGGCGAACCACTAGTTATTTTAGTTGGGATTGATGATATTTCGATCCATGGACCGTGGTCACGACGGGACTGCGCTGTTGCGAGACGTCAAGTTGAAGCTGTCGTGGGTAGAATCTATCTACCCGCCTTCTTGATCTTTTCGGAGGAACGTCATTTAAGGTTCGGCAAAAAACGAACAACGTCACTTTTTGGTGATGTACGACGCTTTTCTGGTTTGCATAATTCTACGGACTATCTTGTCATCGAATAAAAAAAAAATTGAGCCGTGCGGGTGCTAAGTGATCTGTGATCTTAAGACTGCAGTCTATTTATAGATCATACTCTCCCAAATCGAGTCTGTACCTACTGAGACTAAAGGTAGAGTTTTAACGGGACAGATTTATGATAATAAATAAGTAATAATTTTGACGACCTCCCTGGCGCAGTGGTGTGCGCTGTGGTCTTATAACTGGGAGGTCTCGGGTTCGATTCCCGGCGGGGCCAGTTTAGGAATTTATAATTTCTAAAATTGTCTCTGGTCTGGTCTGGTGGGAGGCTTTGGCCGTGGCTAGTTACCACCCTACCGTCAAAGACGTGCCGCCAAGCGATTTATGGCGTGTAGAAACCGATAAGGGGTATGGGTTGAATTTACACTGCTATACCCCTTCCAAGTTAGCCCGCTACCATCTTAGACTGCATCGTCACTTACCATCAGGTGAGATCGCAGTCAAGGGCTATCTTGTCATCGAAAAAAAAAAAAGTCGGAATAAGCAGAACTAGAGTACAATCTGTAGAACTTAACTATAGTTAAATCTTTGCGTTGCAGAGAGAGGAGCTCGCTTTTCACATGACATACCACGAACAAGTCATGCTGGACCTCCAGGGGTTTTCTGGCTGAGATGTTCTGAGAGGTAAGCCAATAAGCTTGAGAGCCTTTGGTACAGATTTAGCAGATTTGAGCACGGAATACGTGGAAAAGTTACCTAGTAACAGGACAGGTGACGCAACCAAAGTCGTGTAAGTATAAAACTAGTGCACACTATTAAACGTCTTAAAGAATAGGGTTGTCACCCTTGCGTTAAGTCATCCTGTCTTGTGATCACAAACCAAGACGGCGCGTGCGTTACATATGACACGATGTCTAATCAAATTTAAACTCTATGACAATAGAGTTAAGGTCGAAATTCAATCTGTGTAGACGTTAAAGTAAACCCGTTGGCACATTTATGGAAATAAGTGACTTCCGCTCGTGTGTCCAGCACGCGCCAGGGCGTGCACTATGCACGTGTACACATCTGGAGTGACCGTTGGGTTTGAAATTGTTCTAACGTTCGATATTTGAAAACTCGGTACGTTACTTCGTTTTTTTATCGATGACAAGGTAGTCCTTGACTGCGATCTCACCTGATGGTAAGTGACGATGCAGTCTAAGAAAGCAGCGGGCTACACGCCATCGTGCCGGAACGCTAAATCGCTTGGCGGCACGTCTTTGACGGTAGGGTGGTAACTAGCCACGGCCAGACCAGAGACAATAGGGTATTTTGCTCCTACTAAGAAATAATCTAAAAATATAAAAATTAGATAGTTTAGGTAATTACAAATCGGGAAGTGTTAGTTTCAGTACACAAAATTCTAAAATTTTTATATTTTAATTCGTTAGGGAGCTACGAGAAATCAGACCAACACACAAATACACAGATACACACGTCAAACTTAGAACACTCCTCTTTTTCTGTAGGGGTTTAAAAAGAGATCCAGAGATCGAAGCCCAGACCCCATAAGAGAAGTCGAAGTCCGAACCACGAAGTTATCACGGCTATACATAGCTCCACAGTATCGAGGACTAAATGGATTGAATAGTCAACAGCCAAAGGTATTCGGTATGGCTATGGAATAGCTGGCATTCCAACGCAATGCTTCCCCTACGCTCCAGTGATGTGTATTGCACACATTAATCCTAATTTCAACCTGTTGCGTCTATCTAATGGCTATTTAACCGACTTCCAAAAAAGGAGGAGTTCTCAATTCGTTGGAATCATTTTTTTTATGTTTGTTCCCCGATTACTCGAAGACGCCTGGACGGTGGACCAATTTGGAAAATTATTTTTTTGTTTGAAAGGGTATACTTCCCAGGTGGTTCCATTGACATCAGGGCAGGAACTCTTCAAATTTTATAGCCGCTATATCAATGGTGTAGTACTAGTACTATGTCATAGAACTTGTAGAATAGTGCACAGAATGTCGATTCCGTAAAAATGATTTCATCAGTGTAACGATCCCAATGGGCTCTGATTGGCTGAATTTATGGCATTCTTGCTGCATCAATGCATTTTAACCAATAGCGGGAGGGTACCAGCCAATCAGAGGTCATTGCGATCGCTACACTTATGCAATCAATTTATTCTATAATAGTACTATATCATAAAATAGTCCACTGGTCTCGGTGTATACTTACACCGACACACGTACACCGAGCCTTTCCACCGAAAAATATTATCTTGACTCAACAAATGACTCAACCGAAATCGAACCTGAAAGCTATATGGCTCACAAGACGTACAGCTGCGCCATAGAGGTCGTCGGAACGCCTCAATATGACCGTTAAAAATAAGCCACCGTGCATTACTTCCTAACACAGGGACGGACTTTAATATGACGGCGTGTCTATTAAGGGTGGAACTGTCAGGCCCTCTAGCGGAGTGTCACGATGGTAGCCATGGAGCCATCATAACTACTATAAACAATCTCTTGGTAACCAGCGCATCACGACTACCATAATCGCTATTTTAATATCATGATCTAACAACTTTCTGTTCAAATGGGATTCAAATTCAAATTCAAAATTAATTTATTTCATGTAGGCTAACTTGTAGCTCTTATGACACGTCATAAATTTACCACCGGTTCGGAATGCAGATTCTGCTGAGAAGAGCCGGTAAGAAACTCAGCAGTTGCTCTTTTCAAAAAAAAATTTTTTTTTTTTTACAAAACTATGCTATGTATACAGTGCTTCCACAATAAAGCTTCAAAAATGCAAAAATGCATACGTAGGTACACCAATCCAACGCATGTCAAGACGGGCAGTCAAAGCAGACCCATTCCCGTTGGCGGCACCCGTTCACGAGCATGACTCATGATCCAGCCATTGCATCGCTCAACCATATTTTAGATTATTCAACTTTTGGAAGAATTATCATGTTGTTATTGACTTTGATTTGTTGGATCAGAAGATTATAATTTTGTGTTCAATTAAGAATTCAATTGTCAACTTTCATTCATCGTCCACGAATCCGCGCTCAGCTAAGATGAACTATGATGATGGCGATTCTGCGCCTATATATATTTTATTGCTCGTAAATATCGAACTACCGTATCGGAATATCGAGAGGAAAACTATATGCCTGAGAGTTCTATTAAAGGTGGGTGAAGTCTGCCAATCCTCACTTGGCAAGGTTTTGGAATATAGCCTAAACTCTTGCCAGTCGAGAGGATACCTGTGCCCACTAATTGACTGACTAATTGACTAGGTTGAGATAAATGGACGTAATAAACGTAACGTAAACGTAGACGTAAATGGAGGTTTTGTTAACTTTTGATGTGGCTATTAATTAATGCTAGACGGAGCTGTATATAGTCAATGGTAACTTAACGTTGGATGTGAAAAAACTTCCGTCATACGCCAATAAATTAGATTAGAGCTCCCTTGTTTGATATTTAGAAATTTTTTGCAGCAAGAAATAAACTGAAACAGTAATCATAAATATTTTTCTACAAAACTAATTATTTTTCCATACGAAATAACCTTTATCCCGAATTAAGTGAAAACAAAATAGTGTGAACACAGAGAAAAGAAGAGTACTATTTTCTCAGTTAATTTATTTAAAAAGGTTACCTATTGAATGGCGAACCGATTAATAACGGAACCAAAATTGTAATCATCACGTTTAGTACTACTTTGGTAGTATGTAATAATAAACTTGAAGATTGAGTTTGGTTTACGACCATGCCTTACTTAGTTGCTTTGGTAGTAGCAACTAAGTAAGTCATAGTCATACAACTGAAGACTTTTACAGCTAAAAAGTTAGAAAAAAAATTAAATCCTATAAATATTATAAGTGCGAAAGTTTGTAAAAATGAATGGATAGATGAATGTTTGTTACTCTTTCACGCAAAAACTATTGAAAGAATCATATACTAAAAAAAGTGAAATTTGTTGAAATTGCACTTCTGAGGGGGTTGAATAGGGAGTGAAAGTTGGTATGAAAGTCCGTCATTTTCAAGTTATGTCCATGAAACTTGGTATTTGCACTTTCGTTTAAAAATTAAGAAATACGTATCTCACAGTTTTTTTAAAGTTCTCCCCATAAAGGCTTTAAATAGGGCATAAAAGTTTGTACTATAGTCCGTCATTTTTCAAGTTATTTTTTTAGTTATATATATTTTAGTTTATATATATATAAAAGAAAAAGTACGTGTCACAGTTTTTGAAAATTTCACCCCAAAACCTTATTAACAAAAACCACGCGGATGAAGTTGCGGGGGCAAAAGCTGATAGCTTTTACTAGTACATCAGAAAGCGCATACGCTAGATTTTATTCCGGAAATTTAAAAATTCTCGCGGGAATCAAAAATCCTTCCGCGCGGACGAAGTCTAGTTAAAAAAAACTAAAAATATGAATAAAGCTTATTTTTAAATCCGCCCCTGTCCCCATTGTCGTCTTTCATACGCACACGAACAACAGTAGTGTTCGCGAAGAAAGCGTGCCCTTCAAAACAAATATTTTTTACACCCTTACCTGGTCCCAATAAATCGTCGCCCTAAGCTTATCTGCATAAAGACGATTTTACAGTAACAATAAAAATGTACGTGTGTATTCAAAATTGACTACGCTCAGAATTTGTAACCGTCGCCTCTTTTATTTAGAATTTGATTGATTTAAAATATAGATAGAATTAAAAATCGAATATTTTAGGTGATATAGTCCCTATTTTTGCCGTAGTCAAACTGAGGTAAAAATAGCCCCTTATTATTAGCGCCTTATCATTTGACGTTTTCACAGATTTTTAGTACTAACAAACAAACTGTCAAACTTTTAAATTTCAGTGTCCAAGCTACATAATTTTTATACATATCTATACTATATCATAGTACATAATATACAGATACATATTTATAATTCATGCAAATTAATGTAATTATATGTACTTATATATTTTATAAGTTATTTAAATAATAAAACAATTATGTTTTTTCCACAGGCAAAACGTACACAAATAATTAATTTTACAATTTGATTAAAATGTCAAAGATATCAATAGATAGGTAATGATTTTATGAGTTTACTAGACTAAAACAATTAATTAAAATCATATATTATAATCATACATTAATAAAATGAAGTCAAATAATTAAATTATATTTTTGAAATGAGAAAGCCTCAACAGTCCAATGGTTAAAGATCGTAGGTTCGAACCCAACCCGTTGCACTATTGTCGTACTGACTCCTCCAAGCTTTCCATTTATTTGGAGAGGATAGGAGGATATTAGTCAACCTCAGCTGCTTACAACATACATTAAAAAAAAACATTCGAGCACATTTTTAAGTATTTAATTATTTATCAAACCGCCACTAGAAAGCACCAACCGTTATCACAATGCAAACTCAACGAAGGGGATCGAAGGGACCCGCGTAACGTCTTTCGGCCCTCAAGACGCCGAGTTCCTTGCCGACCGCCGAATGCGCGGGCCGAGCCCCGATCTCCCGCCAAAATACACTTATTTTAATTTTTTTTTATCCCTGGGTTAATTTAATTTCAAAATTATTTGTTGCTCTTACGATAATTTTTTTTTATTTCAAGAGTTAAAAATTCAAATTATTTTTTACATGTAGGCCGACTTGCGGCTCTTATGACAAGTCAGGACTCTACCGCTGGTTCGATCCGCCGGTTCGGTTAACAAGGAATAGGTGCAGTGCAATAGTGATGTGTAACTTGTGGTCTGATTAGGTGCTTAAATGTGTAATTTAGTGTTAACTGAAGTCTTCAAGACTTATGTTATTTTAACTAGGGGTAAGTTGTTTTTTTTTAATACTGGCTGAATTTTTGATAACTAAAATACAAATAACCTACCTTTCCGCAGCTGTCTTTAAAGTTAAAAAAAATCGCAAAAAATGCTTTGGTGAAACTCGTAAGTCGTAAACGACGAACATAGTCGGGCACTTACGACATTCTTAAACTTGGTTTTTAACCCGCAATGCAAAAACTACGGAGTGTTATGAGTTTGTGTGTTCGTGTGCGTGTGTTTGCGCGTGTGTTTGTGTATGTGTGCGCGTGTGTGTGTGTGTGTGCGTGTGTGCGTACGTGTGTGTGTGTGTGTGTGTGTGTGTGTGTGTGTGTGTGTGTGTGTGTGTGTGTGTGTGTGTGTGTGTGTGTATGTGTGTGTGTATGTGTGTGTGTGCGTGCGTGCATTATTATAATCTTTATTCTTACTAGTATTATAAATGCGAAACAGAGCTATTTTATTGAAATAGGTAATAAGATACTCTCTTAGTTTCGACTTTACGTGTGTCCACAACTTTCATTGAGTTAATTCTCGCCGCCGCGCCCCAGAGCTGCAGCCCCGATCCAGGTCAACAAACTTTACCGCGACGCGAAAAACTCTCATTGCGTGGGAAATAAATAAAAATACCCTACATTAACACGTAATACGGACGCTACGTCACGCGGCGTGACGTCATAATTGGCTCGGTACAACCTTGCCCCAATAATTGGGGCGGGCGGCGAACGAAAAAACGCGTTATTTTTAAACGTTAAACGAAATAAAAGAGTAATGAGTTATTGATTCGTCCCGGGGTTAATGGTCGACGTAATAACGTTATGGAATTCAGTGTCAAGGCCGCGGGCACAGATTAATGGATGTTTTAATTCGTATTTATGAATAACGAGTGGTTGTCCCACCGATCGCACCTGTCCATCGAATAGTCGATCGTACGACTTCAAAGTGCAATCGACAACGCTCCCATGCAATATAATATCGTACAACCATTAGGCTACAAACCTGCCATGCGATTGTTTAAGGGAATCGTAGACGTTGTGGCTAATTCCCACATAGATACAAACTGCTACAACTGCAGGCTACAAGCCTGATGCGATTGTATAAGGGAATCGTAGACGTTGTGGCTAATTTCCACATAGATACAAACTGCTACAACTGCAGGCTACAAACCTGATGCGATTGTATAAGGGAATCGTAGACGTTGTGGCTAATTCCCACATAGATACAAACTGCTACAACTGTAGGCTACAAACCTGCCATGCGATTGTGTAAGCAGTAGGGAATTCGTAGATGTTAGGACTAATTCTCACATATGCAACCTCTAAACTAAATAGATTGGTTTAATAATAATAATAATAATTTATTTCAGACCAAATCCATATTTTGTTAGTGGCAATTAACTTATTTATTTATGCTGTATAGTATATGTTAGTAATAATTACTTAATGTATGTTGATTTACAAGGACGTAACAGACATACTAGACATTGCGATTGCAATCCCTGAATCGAAAAAATATTCATAACATAGTTACCGCATTCGACCATTTAGCCAGGACTTTGCAAGCACACGCAATCCCCTCTGCCGAAGTACATGTACAAACGTACGTGTTAGCTTGTAAGTGTGACAGCTTTTGAGTTAGTGTGCGTTCGTAGAGACATTATGTTTTTTACAAGAGTGTGCGGAAGTGAGTAAATGTGTGCTGTACGTAGGCTGTACGTGATTACTTCACCTCCCGCAGAAAGTGGAGGAATATATTCAGTAGGTACTAAATCTGCGTAAAGGCTCGTCCCGGCTAAATGGTCGAAGGTTACCTACCGCCAATATTTTTGAAATACTATCCATCGACACCTTACACAAAGGAAGTGATGAGTAAAAACTTTGAAAGACATTTCATAACATGATAATGATTATAGAGTCTGTTCAATAAAAAAACTCCCTTATTTTCCGGGGTAAAAAGTAGCCTATGTGTTATTCCAGACTATAATCTGTCTCTGTGCCAAACAGCCAAATCGGTTCAGTCGTTGCGGCGTGATTGAGCAACAAACATCCATCCATCGATCCATACATCCTAACTTTCATATTTACAATATTAATAGGATTGTATGGCTATTGTATTGTGCGCTAAACAAAAAAGGCATTTAAGCACAGACGCTATAAGAAAATTACATAATTGACACGTAGTTTTCCAATCGAACAGATAACCAATACGATTTCAAACCCCAATGTCAATTAACAGAATCGCGGCGACCCGAGCCGGACAGAGGCTGGCCGCAAGGAGCAGTCTAATTGCAAAGATTTATTGCCAAGGATGTGTTAGCCGAACAGAAAGTTGCCCATAAATTAGACAGCCTGGTCCAATGACCTCTATAACACTAGCACGCTGGACTAGAAGTTAACCATACAAAAGATCTTTTTCCAGCTATTCACAGCTATCCACGCCAATCAGTTGATAAAGAAGAAGATCATAAATTGTACTGGAAAATGATAAGTTCACAAGACTTGGTGTTTCGAATCGGCACTAGAATCAGCTGTCGTTTTTGAGCGAATTCCAAAAAAGCAAGAGCTTCTCGGAATCTTAAATGACACAGCCAGTGGAGCGTACTAGTATCATAGAGGTCATAACTCGGAACCCTAGCTCTGACCGCGCTGCGCCGTAGCCCCGATAACGACTAGACGATGTTACTTCGTAGCCTTGTAGCTCTACTATCCTTGGTCGTAATATCCTCCCAATCCAATCCAAGGCCAATCTCCACAGAGATCTGCGCGGGAGATATTATTTGTTGGCGCAAACACAGGTGCACTCTCTAATCCCTTACTCTCATAGTCCGATGGGACACGACCGGAGAGAGAATACATACAAATACATAAATAATATAAAATAGATGGTAAATAGAGCTTCTTAAAAAATATTCATTGAAGACAGTAAAGCGCCAACGCTAGTTAATCAATACACCGCCTCCGATGAAAGTCCACAACTTTTTAACACCCCTCATTACTATTTTCGCTTTCAACAAACCGATTTGGAAGGCAGACCAAAAGGAACAAGCCGCAATCCTTTTTGAGTTCTTTGTAAACTTATTTCGTTACAAAGTCGACTTGCTATACTTATTTTGAGGATTATTACCCTTTTATTCGCTTTTCCTTTGTCTTCCCTCCTTCGCGTCTAGTGTCGAAATCGTTATAGACGCGCTCATTATGAAACTTTGAAATATTAAGCAAGAAGCAAAAGGGCCACCAAAAGTCTTGCCTAATTTTCAAATTCCGAATAACTGTGCCTAAAATGAAAATACAATTAAAGGCAGTAGGTAGGTACCTACCTACACTCTCAATTTTTGGGCCGCAAGCTAAATATTGACTTTACTATAATTACTACGTAGAAGGTGGTAGTATAATGCACAAGTGCAAGCGCGTATTTGCGCAGATGCAGTCTCTATTACTCTCATAGTCTTTTGTGATAATGTCTTTACTAGGGCCTTGAACAATTCAGAAAGGACTTGCCTTTACGCAGATTTAGTACTGAATATATTCTGCCACTTTCTGCGGGAGGTGAGGTAATCACGTACAGCACACATTTACTCATTTCCGCACACTCTTGGAAATACTTAATGTCTCTATGAACGCACACTAACTCAAAAGATGTCACACTTACAAGCTGAACCGTACGTTTGTACATGTACTTCGGCAGAGAGGAATGCGTGCGCTCGCCAAGTCCTGGCTAAATGGTCGAAGACTAGGGCACTGAGATCAGGTGCAGAACTGATGGCTTTGCATGCCCTCCAAGAAACGCGGTTGTAACTAAATGTACTTACTACTTACCGTAGCTTACCTTACCCTACTTACGAAGGGTCTACATTCAGAGAGTGTAAAGGGAAAAGAGATACGTGATAGAAAGAGAGAAGTAAGTAGCGCTGTGTCAACCTGAATTGCACTTTATTATGTGGTAACAAGTCACTTCCAGACTATAATCTATCTCTGTGCCAAATTTCAGCCAAATCGGTTCAGTTGTTGCGACGTGAATCCAAACTTTCGCATTTATAATATTAATAGGATTAATAGAAATACAAATTCTGTGAAAATTTCAAGTATCTACATTCTACGTATTACGCACTAAAAGTACGCGGGTTCCAAACGCGCCCTGGTCTGAGAAGAGCCTTTTTCATCATTCATATTTCCCTTTTATAGAAGGTTCGCTTTCCAAGTATTAGATGAACCGTCTAATTGCAACGACTTCAACACAGCACTATCTTATTTTTATTCCCTTGTACTTAAGCACTGTAATCCCGTTAACGTCTTCGTATACGATACCTTTATCCCCGACTCTTTAAAATAAAACGAGTGATAAAAAACTTGAATTCGTTTTGATGCCAACAGTGGTCGCATAGATGTCATAAACGGACTTTAGATTCATCCCAACATTATAAGAGCACAATGCTTCGTAAACCGACACATCAAAAAGGACATAGCACGATTCTAAAACAAAATACGGGAGACTTTGCGACTGTTGGTAAAAAACGACGTAGCTACTAATTTTAGATCATGTAAAATTCAACTTTGCGTAACCTACATTAGGTTTATATTCGTGAATCATTCATCAAAAGTTAATATCTTAGTCACGGATTGACTGTAAAAGTTTTTATCTATCGTTGACATTCAAATATTATTGGATGTCAGTTTAAAATGTATCTTGGTACTTAGCAATAGAGTTGAAATTTATCTAGATGCAATACGTGCCCCTAATAAAAAGTCCCATATTCAAAGTTGTTGGGAACGCGAAAACATTAAAGGTGCGTCAATAAAAAAGAAGTTAGCTCCTTACGTAACGCGCCGTTACAAGGTGAGAATATGGGCCCAAAGGTGGTGATTTATTTTGTTTTTACGTATTATGTCTAAGCCGTTTTAAAAAGGTTTTGTACAACGTTACAAACAGGTTTTGTTTAGCTTGAAATGATATGGTAAAAAATAGGAACACTGAATTAAACGAGTAGAATTCTATATAATACGAATCGCATATAAAACAATGATATATATTCAAATAAAAAGAGCATGTAAAAACACTGTAAAAGCCATATTGTATTTATTGTGTGTTTGACTAATTATGTATTTATTTATTAGTAAAACACACAAACGTTATTCTAATTTATTCTACCTATTTTAAATAGCTGTCTGTGTGTATAGTTTCGCGAGGTATTATGGATTTGACTATGAATTCCCTTCCGGCTTCCGTTTTTCCAACTATAACGTGGGTGTCTTTAAATCAAGAGTGAATAGGCATTTTCTTGGCAAGCGCGTACCATCTTAGGATGCATCTTCACTTACCTCAGGTGAGATCGCAGTCAACCGCTAGTCTATATATTTAAAAAAAAATAAGACTGTCATAGTTATGACTATGACAGTCTTTTTTTGCAACAAAAGTCCAGTTTGTAACGTGAATGAGAATATGTTTTGACAAGATGATAAATAAAATAAATTAAAAATTGTTATCATACAGATACTCCTCTAAATGGACCGATGACATTGGAAACAGGTGGTGGGGCGCTTAGCCGAGGCATGTGGAAGTACATATTAACAAGTTAACTATGCCCAGCTGTGGGCGTCTCTCGTTTGATAAAAAAGAAGATTTATGTGCATTTTGTCGACACTCCTCTTAGTGACGCCAGAGATAGCCTAGTTTTTTATTTTTAACTACTTGATGCCTGCGGCTTCGCTCGCGTGGATTTAGTTTTTTAAAAATCCCGCGGGATCTCATTGATTTTGAGGGCTAAAAAGTAAAAGCCTATGCCACTCCTCCTTTCTTCTGGTCCTCAACTATACCCATGCAAAAAATCAGGTCGATCCGTTGCTTTGTTGCCGCGAGATTGAAGAACAAACCAACAAATAAACTCACTTTTGCATTTATAATATTAGTACCCAGATTAGTACCCAGAAGCTTTCAGAAGTCTAACGCCACGTTATATGGCTCTCATCTCGCGAAACCAATCTGGATCGAGTTAACACGAAAGTGCGTCGTAAACCTGCAGTCGATTCCTCCTTAACCATTACAAGGGGCACCGCTTTACGATGTAACGCGCCCTAACGTATCGTTACGCGATGTTTTTGTACTCCAATTAATGACAGAATATTAGATACGCTATAATAGGTCGCGAATTCATGCGCGTAGATTTATGTTTTCTAATAATCGCAGATAAATTAAAATACTTCGGGTACATAGTTCTAAGAGCTGATGGTCAATGGGGTCCCAAGGTGCTGGAGTAGTGACCCCGCACCCCCCGTATTAAAGTTTTATTTCACTCTAGAATTTCCCGTCATTTCGGCAACTTTTGCCACCAATGGGAATGGGTCTACTTTCTGTCTGCCCGTCTTAACATTTATTGGATTGTACTATGTAGGTATGTATTTTTGAAACTTCATTGTGGAAACACTGTATACATAGCATAGTTGTGTTACCTATTGTAAAAATTATTTTTTGAAAAGAGCAACCGCCGAGTTTATTGCTGGCTCTTCTCGGCAGGAAGAGCATTCCGAACCAGTGGTAGATTCATCGACGATTCAAAAGCACTTGTAAAATTTTATTTGAATAAAAAATATTTCTATTCTATTCTATTCTATTCTTGGATTTAAGTTTTTAAAACCCCTACAGCAATCCTTTATTTTTTCATGTCTAGTCCCTTTAAAGTGTTGTGCAAATGCGATATAAAAAGTACAAAAACCTAGTTATGCCAATCAACAGACAGTTTTTTTTTTATATAAAGAATATTTGCCAAGCTGAACTTGACTGATATTCTCCTCTCCCTCTCCAAATAAGTGAAAACTTGTGCGGATCGAACCTGCGACTTTTTGTTCTCGGTCTGCAACTTTAACCGTTGGGCTATTGAGGCTTAAATTTTAATTAAAAATTAGATTGTAGAGTCACTACGTTTTAGTTTATTTTATTAATTCATCCGAGTAAAATAGAGCTTTGGCACCAGCAATGATCCCAACAAAACAGTTTTGGTTCTCAATAATACTTTAATTAAGTTATTAATTAATAACTTAATAATACATATTAATATACTAATTAATAACTTAATATGTATTAAGAAATTATTTATTTTTAACAGTCGGTTTTGATAGGGATTCAATAATAACGGTAGTATGTACAAATTATTTTATTTATGTGAATGTTTTAGAATATTAACTTTTTTTAAATTTTTGTTAGGATATGTAATAATAATACTTGATATAGTACAAAACTAAATTCTAAATTAAAACTAAAACGTAAATATCAAAAATAAAAGCTAAATATAAAAAATATCATCTTAACCACTGGAACGAGGAAGTGCCCAGAACGCTGGCTGCGCTACCCCGCTGAATAGCCAAACTTATATGCCACGGCCACGAGGTAACTTCCAACAAAATAATTAATATTCGATTGCGATAATTGTGATTTCTTGAAACTGAGCATAAAATTGTTACCTACCAACTGTATTAACCGAACATTTTTTTGTTATGAGGAAAGATAAACTGAAAATATTGTAGAGATATCCAAAGATACTTTGATACTGGGAAACCAAAGAGTTTCTGAGGAATTTTGGAACCCTTAATCCACGGGGAGGAAGTCGCAGGAATTGGCTAGTATTTGGCTATTTGCCTCTTTATTGAGCAGTATTAAATAATATTTTTGTATCTCGAATTTTTTTAAGGTTGAGAAAAAAAATTGTTTAGTATCTAATACTGAGAAAGTAACGTGAATGTCACAACATACTTACCTAGTTGAAGTTTAAGGACTATGAAGCGATATTTTTTAAATAAAGTTGTTTTTATGATTTTCGTTTAGTATAAGCCTTATTATAGCTGTTTATGCTTGCTTTGATTTTATAGACAATGTTGCTGAAAAATTATATATTTTGTTGGCGAAAAGTTTTCTACAGCCCTACCTAACCTACCGTTATTCTTAACGATTCGCAAACATTCGATATTCAAATCTAATATACTCGAGAAACTTCAAAAAACTGTTTAGTGGAACGAACAATAAATAAGAAGATACCTAACAACCAAATAAGGACTAAAACGTAAAAATTCTTTTTACAAAACCGACTTCAAACGCCACTTCAAAGTACCTATATCAATTGTGTCTATAAAATTTGAAGATTTCCCTCGATTTCTCCAGGATCCCATCATCAGATCCTGACCTGATGACAATGGGACCACCTGGGAAGTATACCCTTTCAGACAAAAAAAAAACTTTCCAAATCGGTCCAGGTAGGTATCTTCGAGTAATCGGGGAACATACATAAAAAAATGATGTTTCCGACGAATTGAGAATCTCTTCCTTTTTTGCAAATCGTTTAAAAAACGTACAATTATTATGTCAAATGAGAGTTAGTACCTATGTATCTATTAGAGCAAGTAGCGACCTCTAGGAAGAAAATGGATGAGTTTATCTTATTAGAAAATATTCTTAAAGTTTTTTTTTTTATAAGATTTTCTTAAAGGAATTTAACAGGAACCCTAGTTAAATAAACAAAATAAGGAATATATAATAAAATACCTTTTAAAATTGTGCTAGTCTAGACAGGTACTTAGGTACGAGGTAACCGTAAAAATTTTAAGCCTCAATAACCCAACGGTTAAAGGTACGGACTGGAAACTGAAAGATCGCAGGTTCAAACCCCATCCGTTGCACTAATGTATTGTCGTACCCACTCCTAGCACAAGCTTTCCGCTAATTTGGAGGGGATAGGAGGATATTAGTCAACTTCAACTTGGCTAATATTCCTTTAAAAAAAAGGCTAATAGTTAAAATCAAGCCTTTTATCAAAAAAATAATCCGACTGCGTTAAAAATCTCAACTGAAAGGTTTTTTTTTGGCAAAAAAAAGTTTTTTAATGTTAAATTTTAATTTTATACCCTTTGACACTCCCTCACTTAAGACGAATCTAATGACATTTTATTTTAAAATCCTTAAACCGATTAGTCTACGGAATGTGGAGGCTTTGGCCGTGGCTAGTTACCACCCTACCGTCAAAGACATGTCACCAAGCGATTTAGCGTTCCGGTACGATGACGTGTAGAAACCGATTAGGTGTATGGGTTAAACGTACACTGTCATACACTTTCCAAGTTAGCCCCCTACCATATTAGACTGCATCGTCACTCACCATCTGGTGAGATTGCAGTCAAAGACTATCTCGTCATCAAATAAAAAAATTACCATTATGTAAGGTACATTTATAAAGAAAATTTATGGACTTACCTATTTATTAATTGAAAGTTGCCTATTGTGTTACATGTATTCTTACGAATCGTCAAAGAGAATACACGCTTTTAATACATAAGTTCGTTTTATTTAATTATTTATCACCACGTTATTATTTTATGTAAGAGTCATAAGTAATAAATATTTTCCAGACTTTGATTATTTTTAAATTGTTAGGATAAACAATTTATTGATACCTACCGAGCGAGAACAGCCGCAGGCAGTAGAGTAAAAATCTTTTTAAAAAAAGCCCCCCTTTTCCTAGAAACAATTACAGATACTTCTAAAATATTATTTTTTTTACCTATGTTATATTAATTTATTTTCATATAAATTCAAATAATGTAATGGTGCAATAAATATAATAATACATTAAATTAAATAGGAAAATTAAAATACTAAGCGTACAAGCAAGGACACAAAAAGAATATTCATTAGAAAAAAATTGTATATGGTCATAGCGGGCAAAGCTTTATCTTCAATACCAATAAGAAAACGTCTACGAAAAGCTCATTTCAAGACTACCAGCGCCATCTATTATAATGAGGTTGATCTGTATTATTATAATAAATTACTAGTTTACAATAAACTCTGAATGGACCAAACTCACATATTTGTATACTAAAAAGAATATTTATTATATCCCTTTTAGAAAGGTTTTAAATGGATATTGGTAAACCGCGTGAATAACCGGTGAAATGTTGAACAAGTTACAAGCTACGTAACGTACACGCCAATTGCACGACATGATCAAAACGTCTGTGAAAAACCAATGAAAACGAAAAAGAAACTCCAAACGAAAATGGCCGTTGAATGCCAGGCGAAGTGAACGTTGCACTTTCACAATTAAAAAATAAAAAGGAAAATATCACGTTAGAAATGAACCATCGGTTTATAGTTCCATTGACGGCGACGAGGTATCATGGCGCTAGTGTCGCGTATGTATAACTTTAGTTCTGCTATCCGACGCATCAGATAATAGCAGCACTATACAATCAAGAAACCATTTAAGAATCTATGAAATAGAGAGATGACTAATATGAATGGATTAATTTCAAGATTATTTTATAAACTACAAATAATTATGAATGATTAAGTTTCAAGTAATATTTACACTAGTATTCAGTATTTTTTTATTCGTCAAGTTTTCTAACATAACTTTATTCTACGTTCAAATTAAAGGTTTTTTTTAGGACTCATTTGAGTATTTATGTTTAAGGTGTCCATATATTTATTGAACTATGTAAGACTATCTTCCCTAACTATTTTTGAACTATTCCAAATGAAATATTACATTTAAACTAAACTTCTACTGAAAATCAATTTGACACCACACTTCTACTTTTCGGACGATAAAAAGTATCGAAAATGTCGATCATGTGATCGGTCGACAGATCGAAAGAGGTCAAGCACAACAGGTGAGTTGCGGAGCACATCAACTAAAAAATAAAATATCGAAATGCGAAAAAATAATAAAAATCGGCAAATATAGTAAATTCAAAAAAGAATAGGTTCGTCTCTGTCTGGCAATAGTAAAGTACGATAGCGCGTCTCTTTCGCGAGTGCGCGCACGTGGTTTTCGGCGGGCCCGGTCCGGCGTGAGCGGGGCGGTGCGGGGCGCGGGATGCTCGAGGATGCGAATGCCACATCCCGTCGCGGCCCGCGCCGTCCGGCTGCGTTGCCCGTAACCTCCGATTGACCTCATTTTTTTTCTTCAATGTAAATATTCGGCTCGTTTTGCCGCATAGTCTATAAGTGGTATTAAGTTCCTTCGTCGTGTTTAATTTTTATTTTGTTATTTTCATCAAATTTCAGACTTTCAAAATTAACTTCGAGTGTTCAGGACTTTTTATTGAAGACAAAAAATTTTAAGTGATAGGAACTTAAATTTTTCTGAACTGTGTTAATATTTAGAAACTTTGTAGAATAAGTTATCTGGTAAGATTTTAAAGCGTCGTTGTTATTTTTTGTGGTGCTCGAAGATTTCTGAAATTCAAACTACAAAAATTAACAAAGTTCCGTGATTCCTAGCAGAAGAAGACTAAAGAAGATTTGTATTTATATATCCAGGTAATTTGTGAACAGGTGATATTATTAAGCTTTTTTGAATATATATTATTTTTGTGTTCCTTTTGTACCTATGCTAATTTTTTTATTTCATATTATTTGGATAAATGTTTATAATAGAGAAATATTCAAACATAAATAGAGTATATTTTATTAAAATAATAAATTATGAAAAATGTTACATAGAATTTTTTTGAACTTATAATGTTACCAAAGGTTAAAAAAGTGATGGAGGCCAAATAAATAATTTATCTGGTTCATATTTTATCTTAAAAATTTTGTTGACTGAAAATTATATGTGTATTTTATTTAATAATCTTTTTGAAGAAAAATGTAAAGCACAAAACGCAATTCTGTGGACATAGTAAATTGTACCTACGGTAAAATAATTAATTAGTAAGTAAACATACATTATTGAAAAGTACTCTGAAATTAATAGTTTTATCCAAAAATTCAGTTTTAATGAACTTAATTTTTTCGTTTAGGTATTATGTACTACTTTAAAGATAAAATAATGTTTTTATCGTCATAAAACTTTTTTTAAATCACCTTCTCGTTAAAGTCACTGCAAGTTTATTGAACTCACTAGAGGTGGACCGCTGTCTGAAAAAAAAATCATATTATCAATTCATCCCCCACTCAATCATGCACATTGATCCGAAAAAAAACACCGCACCTGTAGGAAATGACCACTTCATGCAACCGAAATGCATTTCATACCCCAAATACCTACTCTAGCAAAATTATTACATAGCTTTTAAAATGGTTATCTTCGTAAAATTCAGTATTTTCATATGCATATGTCCTTATTAACCGACTTCCAAAATGGAGGAGGTTATCAATTCGGCCGGTATCTTTTTTTTTCTCATATATTCAAATCTAAACAACTTATAAATAGTTTATAAACTTTATCGTATTATTTGATTATTATGATGAAGAATTTGCTCAATTAGGTAAGTCGATAAAAAAACAAAATGCATCACATTCCATATTTGGAATGTGATGTTTTTTGTTTTTTGCTGGATGTATCCAGCGAACAAAATTGTAAAATGTTGTTTTCAATTACAAAGTTGTAAAATCTGAATTAATAAGTATTCATTTATGTTTTAAATAATATATAAAGGAAAAAATATTAATATCAAAATCAATTTTAAATGTGATACACTCTGAAAAATTCGATTCACAGATAAAATGCTTACAGTTTTTAAAAAACCGCCAGAATTTACCAATAAAAATACTCTCTCACCCGAGCCCATTATTATGCATAAAATGTGCTTTAAATACGTATCTCTCATTGATATTGTCGGTGCCGATTACGGGGATTTTTTGCGAATGATTGAATTTTATTTACAATTAACCCGGCCTCGGCATCGTCGAAAGTGAGAGTGACGATTAAATGCCATTTAAAAATAAAACAGTTCGCCGCCATAACATTGGAATGCTGATAATTTATACTTGTACATACTGTATTGGTCCCTATTAGTAAATAATCCATTTGGCACCACATGCTTAACAAAGCGGGCCCTTTTAAATAGAACGCTAAAAATTGAAATATGGCAACAGTTATGATTATTAGCTTTGGTATAAAATATGTATTCTTAAGAAAGTCGCAAGGCGTGAACAAAACATCTTGGCCTTAAGAAAAGCCGCCCAAAAGCAAGGCCGAGGAGGGTAGTGGGCGCGGGCCCGCCTAATTTGTCTTAGGCGGAAAAATCGCGCGGCGATTACAAGTGGCTCGTAACGAAGTCGGCCCCGCGGCGAGAGAGGTGCGGTGATAAGGGGGTGGGGGTGGGGGAAGCAAGCTCGGGGTGGTAGCGCGGCGGGCCGCGGACAGTCTCAGTCGTCCGTCTGGAGTCGCGGCGGCCGGCCGGGCCGCGCGGCGCAATACACGTTCCTCGTGCTCTTGTGATTATAAATTTAAATAATACAAAATTCAAAAAAATCTAAATTTAAAAATTCTAACCGCGTCTTATCGAAGATATTTTTAGGCTAAAATTTCCCAACCCTCACTTTTTTAACCTAAACTGTTGGCAGTAAAAAGTTTTGCGAAATTTTTAATATTTATGTCGGTTACATTTGTAAAGAGATTAAACGTTTGGCCGTTATTGAGAATATTTTTATTTAAAATTATTTTTCTTGACTAACGAGCGACACCTTGAGTGAGCAATTAATTTATAAGTAAAATTAATATTAAGCGTTAAAATAATATTAAGGATAAAAAGTCAATAATAACAGACTGCCACCATTACTTATATAATAATAAGATACCGGCTATTGGGACTTTTGTGGTTAAAGGACAATAATAAACGTTTGTGCTTCAAACAAGAAGATTCTTATTCGAAGGACCAAATCTGGTGATTAGTTGTTTATGAGCTAGTTTGAGCTTTACGTAGCGTACTTGATTAATTATTATTTATTTTTTATTTCTTGTAGTTTTTTTGGTAACATTAATTAGTTAACATTAATTATAATTGATAGTATTTATTCAATTTTTTGCTTAGCAGTGGTAATTTAGGAGATAAATGTCAACCGACGGTGTGTCACAATTTTTCTTATTTTTTTATGTTAAAATCTTTTGTTGTATGTATTTTTTATTCTTTCTTTGTGTTCCATGATTTGTTGTATTATGTTTTCGCCATTTATTGTTATTATTTTGATTAAAAAGTAGAGTAAACATATGAGTTGGTTGTAAACAATCTTATGAAAATAAATGTTTTCTTTTTGTTGTGTTTTTATTTTTTTAGTTTAATATTTTTAAGTTCTTTATATTACTTATATCTGCTTAGTTTTTATTTCTTATACTATAAGAATATCTTTTACATAATACAAATATATAAAAGAAGTTCTTATTTATGCCATCAAATTTTCATTTTTAAGATATTTTCTCACTGATTGTCTAAAAATTTTTTTATTTTATTTAAAAAGTAGAAGACAGTTAATCTTAATACATAATACTTACTTTCAGGAGTGCAAAATAATTAATAATAATAATAAAGTAGCAAAATTGAGACGTTTATTTAATTTTTACTTTTATCTTTGTAGAATAAATATTAATAAAGGACAAAGTCCGACGGCGTAGCTTAAAATCTATTAAAATCAAGTAGCCATTCTTGTTTGATTTATATATTTTCATATTGTAGGTTAACAATATGTTATAATATATGCCTTATATTTGAAATATTCATTAATACATACTTTTGCTTTAAACAAGCTTTTATCCTTTCAGTTGTGGATTGCTTTACAATCTACATTACTATTTACCTTATAACGTGTAACGATGGTATTTCAGAGTGAAACAAAACTGATTGTAATTGTAGGTACATATTGAATCCTCATTTACATTATTAATGTAAATGGTGTGTTTGTTAGTTTGTCCTTCAGTTACGCAGCAACGGATGGGCGCAATTTTTCTGCGCGAGCATAAATGGAGAGTGTCAGACTCCTACTATATTTTTATTCTGAAAAAAGAAAGGTTTCCCGAGAGATTTAAAGAACCACGCGAATGTCACTGGCAAAAGCTAGTTTATAATAAATACTAGTTGATGCCTGCGTCTTCGTGCGCGTAGATTGAGGTTTATCATTCCCACGGGAACTCTCTTATTTTGTGAGATAAAAATATGTTATTCCAGACCATAATCCATCTCTGTGCCAAATTTCAGCCAAATAGGTTCGATCATTACGGCTTGATTGAGTAACAAACACCAATCCATCTATCCATCCAAACTTTTGTATTTATAAGTAGGATTATACTGACCGCAATTTTATCCATAGAGAAGTTCCAACCGTCTTTTCTGGAAATCTTCATTAGAACTTTCAATTATAGAGAAATGATGGGCGCAAAGCAGGCGCAAAGACACAGATTTGACAGAGTTATGCAATTATATCGACAAATATTTTTATCCCCCATAAAAATAATTTGGAGTTTACAGACACATAATAAATAAACAATAATTATTGATATACTAGAAAAAATATTTCTGTAGCTTGATTAATTATTATCAAACCTAGGTATAATAATACAATAGGTAATTTATTACAGATAGATTTGATATTTAACCAGGAGTATTTCACTCAACCCACTTCAATCAATCACAATAACGATGACTTTTTCATGTCAAAACTGAAAAGGCTCCGCCCAAGAAAGGGATAGATATTCAGATTCTATCGGGGATAACAATTTGCGAAATAAAATGAAAAATTTTATATTCGAATGCTAAGTAAACACTGACTCGTATAAGTGGTGACCAGTAGTAAGATTATTTATAGTCATATTCTGTAGAAAATTTCAACTTACAAGTTGCATCCTTACTAATATTATAAATGCGTAGTGTGTTTGTTCGTTGGTTTATTGGTTTGTCATTCATTCACGTTTCAACAGAGTAGCGGATCAACGGGTATAGTTGAAGACCTGGAAAATAGGCTCCTTATATAGGCTCCTTTTTATCCCAGAAAATCAAAAAGTTGCCGCGGGACTAGAAAACCTAAATCCTCGCTAACGAAGTCGCGGATATCAGTTTGTATAATATAAATGGGCTATTAGTGTATTAACGGTTATGAGGCTTTAGGGTATTAGTACTTAGTAGGGCCACAGAAGCGAGATTCTTATCAGTTACTTATAATTACCAATTCTGGATAAGAAGCTAAATACTTATTGGAACAAATACTTTTAATTTCAAAAATACTGAAAACCATTAAGTATAGATATTTTAGTGTATAGATTATATACTTTTTTTAAATTAAATTACACCGTTTTCTAATTCTATAAAAAGATCTTTCTTTTTAACGACTGATTTCGCCGTTTTCTAATTCTATAAAAAGATTTTTCTTGTTACCTACTGATTTCGCACTACACTTAAAATATTTGTCATATTCTAATTATCACCCATTCTTCTATAAGTACGCACCTGTACAATAAGAATATTATATATTTTAAAGTGAGTCTCTCTGTCTGGTATATGTTTATCCTAAAGGCAATATTTATTTAAAACAGTGTTCTACCGGAATTTTTAAAACATTAAAAGCTTAGCAGATGATGAATTCACATACAAAATCATTTACGGAATTACACATTCACCGATGTCATATTTCTTATATCATATAATCAGACAAAATTGTTTTAGTGAATAAAAAAATATTTTCAATTATACGCATATTGAGATTATTAAGTCATGTTCCATATATTTTTGGTCACCCTACTGATTGAACAAATCAAAAATGGCAGAAAATTGATTGGTAAATGGTAATACACCTATTAAAAAAAAATTGAAGTCTGGCTTCTTGATGAAACAGTATCTATTTATGAAAATAATGCCTTAACTATTCTGTAAATTAAACAGTATTTTTTATCTGTCAAAAGTAACACTAAAAATTAAAATAGCTTCTATTTTAAGTTGTTAAAAGTGACATCTATCGGTGGACGGCAGAACCGCAAACTAAACATGATAGCACGTAGCTCTTTGTGACGTAGTTTCTATAGTTGTTAATAGATGGCGCAGCTCGATCAACTCGTGCGCATCCTATGGTAGTATTAAACTTGTTACATAGATGGCGCTACTGATATTAATTGGTACTATAACGGTTATCTACTCAATAGCCCTTTAAAACCGTCAGAAAGAAATTTTGTATTTATTTAACTATGTGTTTGCTTTATAAGTATTTGTATATTACTTACCATACCTACCTTCCAACTATCGCTCAAAATAATTATAATACATGATTATTATGATAAGCTTAATGTCGAAATTCCAAAACAAAAATTTTCCCCTGCCTATAAGTCAAATGGTAGGCGTACCGCATACGTAATTTTCCAAGGAAGAGGGCGTGAGTGAACTTCTAAGATGGGGGCGTGTATATTGAGGCTAATCTTCTAAGAAAGGAGGCGTGGTAGGGCGGACTTGCTTAGCTATTGGTAGAGACATTGTTGGGAAATCTTCTATCATTTACCTGTAGCTGTTGTAGGTAGATATTACAGCTTATGACAAACGTATTCTTTGCTATACATATTCTTTTCTATTAATTCTTATTCATGATTAATTAATAACACAAAGTAGGATCTTTTATGTATCTAAGTATGCATACCTACCTTATTAGGTAGGTAACAGGATTTTCTTTTTTTTTAACATGTTAAAAGCGCGTAGAATGCCAGAAAAATGCTCGCGATAGATGAAAAAGATATTAATTTTTTACGAGTTTTTTCGATGATACGATAACACTGCGATCTCACCTGATGATAAATAAGTGACGATGCAGTCTAAGAAGGTAACGAGCTAAGTTGGAAGTGGGTAAGGCAGTTTAAATTAAACCTATAGCAATCTTCCTACCCTTTATCTATTTCTACATGCAATCGTACCGGGACGCTAAATCGCTTGGCGGCACGTCTTTAACGATAGGGTGATAACTAGCCACGGCCAAAGCCTTAGCGAAGATATCGCCAAAAAATAGGACCAACCTTACGTCCTTTCAAATAAAAAATACCTATTGAAATCGATCCAGATTGATTGATCCAGATCAGTTGACGGTGCTATGGAGTGACATCGCCAAAAAAATTGAGAATCTCTTTTTTTTAATTCTTTTTTAAAGAGCTGAGTCACTGGAGTGACTATGTAGCTCTCGTAGGTAGGTACACAATGCAACATAAATAACTATCTAGGTATTAGGGTGACCAACCCAATTGCTAGCACTGCACCAGTTTATTCGCACTTTAGCAAAAAAGATTAAAATATAAGTTTCTGATTGTAGTTTTTAAATTTTCAGATTAAAAAATATTTAGGGGAATTCATATTTTTCACAATCGAAACCTTTCTAATCTGGAAAGTTTTAAAATGACGTCAGGATTGTAGTTGAAAGATATTGTTCTGGAGTTCCTGAAGTTTTCGGCCATTTTGACTGATCGACTTACCCGTCAGTACTTACCAGTAGTTAATCCCGTATGTGCTAATAATTGGGGACTGGGTCATTTTTCAATTTTATTTCAAATTCTTGTTGATTTAAGAAAAAAATCCTTAAAAAGTTCTTTAATTATATATATTATTAAACAAGTAACCTTATGAACACAATTATTTAAAGAATTTGGTTAGATTTTAATTTAAAAAACATATTTGAAATTGGATAAACTCTTAAAGTGCTAATAATTGGGTCGGTCACTCTAGGTCTATTTTTTAAATTATTTCTAACTATCCTATACAATTTCTTCCCTCCTTCTGATATTGGGTTTGCCAGGGCTAGGTATATTTACATCGCCCAATGTTCTGTTTCGGACTTCGCTTCGGACACATTCCATCAATATGTGATACACATCCTCTTTAGCGCCTGGACAGTCGACCTCCTTTTTTGAAGTCGGTTAAAAATAGATGCATCCCATAAAGGTTAAAGAGCCTACCACAACAGGCCCGGGTGCCGCGCGCCCCGCCCGCGTCTTAGCACGCCCACTTCCTTGCGCCCGCCTTTCACTGACCTACTGAGACGGGCCGCTCGGTACTTCAGCGGTCTTTTGTTCATGACATCACTCTATTTATAGGTATCGTACTAAAGTTATAATAAAAAAATAATAATTCTAATGTCCTCCCGACCGAATCCGGCCACGGCGGCCTATCTCCACAGAGATTAGCTATCCGTGCGGGAGATATTTATGGTGCATAAGTGAGTGCGAAAACACAGATGCACTCTCTATTCCCTCACTCTCATAGTTCAATGAGACGACCGGAGAGAGATCAGACGCAGGGCAGGAAAAAGCTGTCAAAATATCTTTACGCTCGGATAAGACTTATTTTAATTTGGTGAAATCGGCCCTAAGATGGCATAAGGGAAAATAGATTAGGTAGGTGACAAAACTGAGTTTGTCCTTCAGTCACGAATCATATTATGTTACCTTATACGTAACAGCGAAATTGTTTTTATTTTTTCTTCAATCACGCAGGATCGAATGAATGATAATGAATGAATCTACCACTGATTTGAGAAAGTACCTGCTGTACCTACTTACGCGATTAAGAAAAGTTATAGAATTCGCTTTAGGTATATGTACCTGTTTACCTAATTTATTTTTCCTTAGCGTCTTAAAACCTACGTACCTAATCAAGTGCTTTCTTGCAGAAAGGCATAAAGCATCGGTGACTATGATTTCGTGCTGCAAATAAAAATCAATCTTAAAATCTTCGTAAGCGCCCGGGTACGGGCTATGTTCATCGGTTACGGGCTTTTCCAAAATGTTTCTGTAAATAGTTTTTAAGGCTTTCAATGCCCGATTTCACCAACGTAAAATGAGCCTTTTTCCTGATTTCACGAACGTTTTGATATTTTGGCAGATTTTCAAGAAAAATTGTCAAAATATCCAAAATACCCATGTCAACTGACTTAAATTATTTTTTTAAAAAACTATTAGCCAAGCTGAAGTTGACTAATATTCTCCTATCCCCTTCGAATAAGCGGAAAGTTTGTGCTAGGAGTGGGTACGACAATAGTACAACGGGTGGGACTCGAACCTGCGACCTTTCAGTTTTCAGTCCGCACCTTTAACCGTTGGGCTATTGAGGCTTATAAAACTTATTGAACAGATTCTACCTCTAGTATTGTAACCATGGCAGTAGTACTAAAGCATGGAAGATTGTCTGTGTAGTTTGTCACAAAAATTCCAATTGAGAATACCTATAGGTATTATGCGACAAAATTAAGTCTATGGAATGACACATGTAGTTTGACCAAGCATATGGTATTTTAAATTTGACAGTATAAAAGAAGAATGGGGCAATTTGGTGTAATTTGACAATTGGAATCGAATGAACACAACCGGCGATGTTTTGTTTCACTCACACTTACGTAATGGTAATAAACAAAAAATTGGATATTTGTACTCAGTTTTTAATTTAGTTAGGGTTCCATGCTTTAGTTCTACTTCCACGATAGGTATTAACGCAGGTGTGTTTTTCAGAGCATCACCAAACTACAACGGACGGGTTCGCGTGTGAAGTCACCCCCACCTTTAAGTAAGTAAATTGTCTATTATATTTCAAGTTTTGGAACGAAGTTCCTTATCGCGCGTTGTGAAAGGGGGCTAGACGGAAAAAATTCTTACGAAAAGTTGTCACGACACTTTTTGCTATGTTCGTCGCATGTTTCTCTGTCTGTCTCTCTCTCTCTTATAGAAAGCAAGCCAGATATTTTCATTTCTATTTCGCATTGAACTTCGTTCCATCCGGGTGTCCCTTGACACCTCTCAAGTTTTTTTTTTATTTTTTCCCCCTGATGATGAACTTCAAAGTAGTCCTCAATACAATTACAATCTAGCCTAACTTAGTTGACTAATTAGTAATTTTAATTTTACCCAAATTATTTAGATTACGTCAGTTTTCAAACAGAAAAAACTGCATCAAAATCGGCCTATTCGTTAGGGTGCTACGAGAGAACACACAGATATATAGATACACACTTAAAACTTATAACACCCCTCTCTTATTATCGGGGGTTAAAAACGCTTTTGAATTATCAATAGTGAGTCTACTATGACTGCATGATTCGGAAATTCGGAATGTCGTTCCAACCGAGTTAGGGTTGCCAGGTCTTCAAACCGAAAAGTCGGACAGGCCAGCCAGTTTAGCCGGACATTTGGGTACAAAGGCCGGATACCCTTATTTTTTAGACCTAGCGCAAAATGGCAATTTTTTTAAAAGCTCGTTTGCGCAAGCGTAGCGATACAAGATAAGGCGAGCGGAGCGGAAACCAACACATGACAAAAATGTAAAAAAATGGTTAAACTTAAAAAGCTTAGCAAAAGTCGGATAGGCCGGACACCGTCTAATTTGGCCGGACACTCAACCAAAAAGCCTGACTGTGTCCGGCTTTATCCGGACGCCTGGCAACGCTGAACCGAGAATATCCAGCAAGAAACTCGGCGGTTGCTCCTTGAGGGATTTCAACAAAAGAGGTGTTTCAGATTCGTCTTAATTTATAGTGATAAAGGTAATATTCAAACGCCATGTTTGAAAAACAAACAAAACGCCATCCGCAAAAAAAAATATGAATTTTTAGTTGTCATTTTTAACACACTCGAAATCTTTTGTTTCTTTTTCAGTAATTTACTTATTCAAGTTAGTCTTAACATTTATTAGTTACCTAGGTAAGTATAGAGAGAATAGTTGTCCAACTAAAATTTCCAGAAATATCTAGAAGCATGACGTCATATTTCACTCAGTGTAACGCGTAATTACAAACGCTATCTTAAGCCGGTAATCGCGGAGTCGCATCTCTCCGCCTCTCCGTTTAATGGAGAGTTGCCTCTTGGAGCCGTTTACAGTCTTTGCTGTTTGTGGGCCTTTTAAAAGACTTTTTAGCCAGCGCTTAATGTTTCCTACTACTTTTGTAATCCGTTTGCAACATTCCTTTGGATTGAAACATTATAGTGTTAACATTATTATTTTTTTTACAACCAAAAGTTGTAAAACTGACATTGTGACAATCGCAATGGTTGCGATTGGCTAAAATGGTCGATCAAAGTATCTGCCAATCAAAAGTATTTGTGATTATTATTATCCTCTAGTTGTAAAACGACAGTAGGTAGGTACAGCTTAACTACCTCTCTACGTTTAATGGAAAGATATCTTTTTTCCTCAGATCTATAGAGCATGCTCTGAATCAACACAGACTTAAGATAGAGTTAAAACGAGACACAAATATGCTTTGACAAAAATCTGTCTCATTTTAACTGTCTTGAGTTGATAAAAATGAGAGTGTGGTCTATAGATTTCAGCCTTTGGTCCGTCTGCAGACTTTGCCATTTGTAGGACTTTGGCGGATCTTTTAAAAGCATTTTAGGTAAAAAATTCTGAACTCTACCATTTTTTATACTTATTTTGCGTACCTACCTAGTTATCGAAGATCTTACAACCATTTAAATAAAGTTTGGGTAACATACTAAAACTATTTATAAAAGTAGATATAATTACCACACCAAGATTTTCTGATCAATAATCTTTTCTTTATTTCTTGTTTTATAATATGTTCGCTGTTTCATACAAAATAAATAAAATAATAGTACCTACGAGTTGCTAAAAACTTAACATTATCAGTAACGATGTTAGTAATCTAGCTACCCTATGTATCTATCTACCAACAAATTGTTACGTCAGCAGCCACTATTCAAAGAAAAAGATGAATAGATTAAATGTCTGAACACAAAATAGGCCGCAAACTGAAGTAAAACGCAAAAGAAAAGAAAACAGATACCTATGCACTAAGATAAATTGAACCCGCCTAGGTTTACGCCAACAATAACCCACTAACGAAATTAAAAACAGTTGCAACCTCATTTTCTAGAACCTCCATGTAGAATCATTACTTAAACTGCATCTTTTTAAACGCTAAGGCTGAATGGGCTCGATCCTTGAATCAGTTTAGAAAAAAAAAGCAAACTCACGCATGGCGTTCCATTGTACGCAGACACGAAGGTAGATCTCATTAAGGGTTTGGAATTAAGAACTCGGCTTGATGGAGCGGGAATCTTAGCGATCATTACGTAGAACGGAACGCGGCCGTGTCACCGCCTTTATGCTTTATGAAATATATTTTTTTCTATATTTTTTCACTTGGGTTTAGAAATGTACCTTTTGTAGAGTCAAAGTGAATGTTATTCGGAGTTCGTTTTATATGCGAAGTTTTTCAGTTTGAAGCTTCATCAAGCATTCTTTCTTTTCTTTTATGTGGAAATTATGTACCTACCTTCAAGTCTATATTTTATGATTGTGCCTATAGTTTTATTTACCAATATTTTTTAAAGAGATATAAAACATAAGTGATACCTACTTAGTGAAAGCATTGGATTGTAGCAGATTTTTTACATTTTTACCTAGATATATTTTATTGGTATTATTTTGAACGAATCTTTAAAGATGTAGAGACCAACTGCTTACGCAGAGATCTATTGAGCTTACTTTGACATTCATCAGACTTCATTTTTAAGTCAGAACTAAACAAATTGAGATAGGTAGGTACCTAAATTAAAAAGAAACTAAGTACAAAAATCAAATTTAGTTTTCAATAAAAATAAAATAAAAATCTAAACCCACCATAACTATCTATACCGCATGACTTACCTACTTAACCTAATATTACAAGCTAATTAATAGGCTTTGTTTGTGAATAGTTGGCTATTGTTATTAGAAAATCGTTCTGAAAATTGCTCAAAGACGCTTATAATTACTTTCCGAGCTCCTCGTAATGCGAAAACTTTAGACTTGGCCTTTATAACGC
The DNA here is from genome assembly GCA_933228805.2 of Hipparchia semele. Lineage (NCBI taxonomy): Eukaryota > Metazoa > Arthropoda > Insecta > Lepidoptera > Nymphalidae > Hipparchia > Hipparchia semele. Next base: position 4,957,309 of record OW121725.1, on the reverse strand, counting down.
AAGTGACGGAGCGTTCAGTGTGAGCGCCTAAGTTGCCGTGTAAATGTATGTACACTCATTTTGTAAACATACACAAAATGAGAAATGTAGGCGAAACGCAGCGTTAAATCTCTTAAAATATTCCTATATATAAATTAGGCAATATAAGAAAAGGAAGAAAATTTCTATCTGTACTAAGCCAAAAGGAAAAGATATAAAGAAAAATTGAATAACGGTATCTTTCAGCGGCTCTTGGTAATCGGACAGGATGTATAAAATATATGGGTAGGGGGGGATAAAAAGGAATAGATAACTATAAAAAAAGTTTAAATTCTTTGTAATATGTAAATATGTGTACTATGTGAACTTACATAAATATAAATAGATAACGACGATAATACACTAAATACAAAAATCCCTACAAAAAACCAAAATGACGATACGCCATATCGCGTACGCAAATATCACATGAATGCTAGTATGACATAGGTACCTATGTGAAATCTTCTACGTTTATTTAATATTAGGTGCAATTATACATTTTACTTTTAACCTTTAAAAACTACCATTATTATTATGAAACCATAGTCCCCCAGGTGGTTGGTAAATTATATCGGTAATATTGAAAGTAACCGATTTATCAAAACATTTATTGGTTTATCTTTGTGGAAATAGATATAAATTTATTACTTATTATTTATAGCTTTTCATTTAATTATAGAATTAAAAAATACAATTTAGAGTTTCGATATTTTTATTCAATATTCAGATCATATCCGATGACTATTAAACTAAACTATTAACAAGCTAGTGTAACTAACTATGAATATCCAGAATAACGTGAAACGATATTCAAAACATAATATGTAGCATTAATGAACGGCCTGTTTTATCTCACATTCAAAATAGATTGATGTCGCTACAAGCAATATATATATTTATTTATTAGACCAAAGTGACAAAAGTAGATATAAATAAAAAAATAAGTATGAATTTCATTAACATAATATCAAACCAAGAAAATAGAAAACAGCAGCATTGCGTTTAGATTATTAAGTATAAGTAATAATAAATATGTAAAAACACGCTTTTGAACGATCGTTGCGTTATCGGATCGACTGCGTCAACTTTTTGCTCCCGTATATTTTCATGTTTTCTGGGTGTCTATTCAATTTGCGACACGTTTCTCGAGAACTTCATAGTGGCGTGACTTGTGGCAACCACTTCTTTGTGCAAAAATGCCGTGTCACGAGATTTTAACGCGTCGCGGACTCCCTTAGAATGTCTTTTGCTAGTTTTACCCTCGAAAATTGCACGCGAGCATAAAATTTTCCCACTAAGTACTTACCTACCTACACCTACATACTCATAATCGGCCTGCTAACTTACCACGATAAATGTTTTTTTTGGAATAATATAATAGAGACTAGCGCTTGAGTGCAATCTCACCTCATGGTAAGTGAAGATGCAGCCTAAGATGGAGCGTGCTTGCCTAGAAGATGCCTATTCACTCTTGATTTAAAGGTACCTAAATTTTAGTATTTGTTTCATCTGGAATTGTGGATATTTCGATTCAGTTGAATGGACAGTGGTTACGACGGGGACGAGTTTGTGATTGGAATGAAAAGGTAAGAGCCAGTTAATATTTTTAACCGACTTCTTGTTATATCTAAATATATAAAAGGCAAAGGTGACTAATTGACTGACTGACTGACTGATCTATCAACGCGCAGCCCTAACCACTGGACGGATCGGGCTAAAATTTGGCATCCCGACAGCTATTATGACGTAGGCATCCACTAAGAAAGGATTTTTGAAAATTCAACCCCTAAGGGGATAAAATAGGGGTTTAAAAAATCGAATTTTACGTTAGCGAAGTCGCGAGCAAAAGCTAGTTTATTAACTAGCGGCCCGCTCCGGCTTCGCACGGGTATAAAATGTATAGCCTATGTCATTCACTGTTAACGGATGTTATTATACATAAAAACCTTCCTCTTCAATCACTCTATCTATTAAAAAAACCGCATCAAAATCCGTTGCGGAGTTTTAAAGATTTAAGCATACATAGGGACAGAGAAAGCGACTATGTTTTATACTATGTAGTGATGATAAAGAAAACGGATTATGATTATTTTTCACGGATACTTTATAATGATCGACAGCAAATTATTGAATGCGGAGTTTCCGCCGTACAAAAGTATTGCGAAATCACTCATCTATAGACACACACAATATGGTAATATCTTTAGATAAATGTGGCAGAACCTGGGAGAGTCTTCAAATAATAGTCCAAATAAATACACTTTCAGCTATATTTCCGAGCAGAGTTTATACTTTCTAATTTGTTTTACAGAATGAACGTCTATTAATCCGTTACTTAACTTTTATACATGATTCAAACAAAAGGTTTACAATACTACCAACCAAACAAACAGTGATATTAGTATTCCGAATCCTATTTACAATGTAGAAATAATTGAATTACGATTATAGTCAACTGAATAAACGATTTAAATAACAATTAAACATTCAAGCAGCTCAATATCAATCAAATTCCTGTGATTTAATATTTACAATTCAGCCAACCAAACGGACAAAGTAATCTTCATGATATCAATTTTTTAAATAATAATTTACAAACTAAATATCATAAAAGTAGGTATTCGTAAAACATAATATAATTAAATTAGAATTATAATCAATTGAATAAACTATTTAAATAATGGTTTACTATTTAAGTAACTCAATACCAATCAACTTCTACTGGTATCACAACAATCATTAATCATTAATTTGGATTAACGCAAGATATATAATAAAATATTCTGATATTAAACATTCATAACAAAATAATATTTACTATTATTAATTATCACTTCTAAATATAAATATTGTAATAATCAAACTATCTGATGTAATCCGGAAGTAACGTGTACCACAGATTAGGTACATATGTAGGTCAAGCATGGTGTAGCAACTATTGGTTGGTAACATTCGGCCATCCTCCCACGCGCGTGTCTCACGCCGCGTAATCAAGATCCTCGTCCCTGCAGCTGCATCAGTTACCTGGACAGAGAAAGAAATCGCACAGTAACATGTTCTGGAGAGATCATCTCGATTCGCTTAGAAGTACTTAAAACCTACGGAATTCACAGGCAGAGGCCATATAGACAATAACTAAAATTGGTCACTCAGACAGTAGGTTAGATAGATTACACAGACATCATCGTAGATATTACAAAGACAGTATCTCGTAGAGGTCACATAGACATTATTTTGGTAGAAGTCACACAGACATTATCTTGGTGAGGTCACACAGACATTATCTTGGTGAGGTCACACAGACATTTTCGTGAAGAGATCAGACAGACATTATCTCGGAGAGGTCACATAGACATTATTTTGGTAGAAGTCACACAGACATTTTCTTGGTAAGGTCACACAGACATTTTCTTGGTAAGGTCACACAGACATTATCTCGGAGAGGTCACATAGACATTATTTTGGTAGAAGTCACACAGACATTATCTTGGTGAGGTCACAAAGACATTATCTTGGTGAGGTCACACAGATATTTTCGTGAAGAGATCAGACAGACATTATATCGGAGAGGTCACATAGACATTATCTTGGTGAGGTCACACAGACATTTTCTTGGTAAGGTCACACAGACATTTTCTTGGTAAGGTCACACAGACATTATCTCGGAGAGGTCACATAGACATTATTTTGGTAGAAGTCACACAGACATTATCTTGGGAAAGGTCACACAGACATTATCTTGCATATTTTATTAGGCCCTGTGTAACGACTTTTCAATTTTGTGAAATTTGTGTCGACGTATCTCTACTGGCTACATTAACCCACACAACTATTTTTTTCCCTACCCCACATTTTATGCATTTTTTTTACAAGAATCGTCAAATCGGTTTCTTTTCCCTCCATTACGGTCATGTTTCTGTCAAAATGCAACTTCGCAGTGCCTCGCCTATTTTGTGAGCCTTGATATTGATCAGCAAAGTTTTGCGACAAAGCTTTCTACTAACCTAAAGGAAATTTTTGGCAAGCGGGAATTTTATAAGCAAACATTAGTCTGAATAGAGAAAATATGAGTCGTATGATATATACCCCATACAGCATCAGGGAGTTCCTCGATTATTTTTGGTTCTATTAATACGCTAAACCAGATCGTTGGACCTTGACTAGATTGCGGCGACCTGTTTAAATTAGCAAGCACTGAAAGCGTTTCCTTTATCAGCAATAATTGTAACATTCAGATAATATTGTTTCTTTTAATTTTTTAACTGTCACACTCACAAGTGAACTGTACTTTTTGACTGCTCTAACATACACAAATTTTGTAAAAGAATCTAAACTAAGGAGTACTAAGAACTACTAGTATATCATCATCATCATCGTTATCATCATCATCATTTCAGCCTGCGGACATCCACTGCTGAACATAGGCCTTTCCCTAAGAGCACCACCACACACGCTAGAATATACGGACTCGCAATCCAAATTTTTTTCCAGAAGAGTCCAAGTTTCCGGCGTGAATATGTGCAAACTCAAACTTCCTTTGTTTTATATATTTTTCACGAATTTATATGAGTTATGCTAATAACTAGAAACAGTTTTGCTATTAAAGATGTTATTTTTAAAATATGTTTATTTATTAAGTCTGGATCTACTGTATTTTCCCTTAATGCTTTAGTATTTGTTGATTATTCGATGATCTTGCAATTTTATTGGAGGGTAGTCATCCCATTAATATGGAAAATGAGCCCTATAAGAGGGTCCCCACTCCCCACTAAGCGTATCTAGGTGTTTCATTTGCTGCCCTGGCCTATACTCTATTTGCAAACCAAAACTCGGAATAGTAAAGCTACCCTCGAGCAATACGAGGAAATAGATACTTTTTAACTAATGTTGGACTGAGAGGTATTTTCCTATTCTTCCTCCGGTATTTTCCTTCACGGGACATTGTAGTTACTCGTCGAAGGCCAAAGTAAAGTTTTTTTAATATTGACTAGCGTTTGGCTGCGATCACACCCGATGGTAAGTAAAGATGCAGCCTAAGCTGGAACGCGCTTGCCTAGAAAATGCCTATTGATTTGAAGGTACCCAAATTGTAGTTATAGGGAAAAACGGAAGCCGGAAGGGCTTTCTAAATTTAATTTAAATTCCAAGTTTATAACTATGCTAGAGTTATAATTCTTCTTTAGACTAAAAATATGCAACTGGTTTATTTAGACACTTAATTGCTGCTTAAGCATGCCATCTAGTCCTAACTTATTCGCGTCGGTATGTAATTCTGTTACGACGTTACTTTCATAAATACCAACTACATCCTTTGGGTTTATTTAGTTTCAGAGTAACTTAACATGCCTTTTCCTGTGCAGAGTCCCAAGACCAACTTAGAAACATCTTTTCCTGTGATTTTTGTCAATGAAACAGCTATTATGGACAAACCAACGTATGCATTTTTTGGAAGAGCTATTATGAACACACACATCGATATATACACACATGTATTGTATGAATTTTCCTAAATTAAGAAGCTAATGAATTTCGTGATTATTTTATGGTCGCGGTAATTTTTAGGTCGTAAGTATTTAAAATCCCTTTTTTTTAATGGTTTAGGTAAAAATAATATTTATTTTAGTTTTAATTTTAAATTAGCTTTTTTCAGAAAGCTCAAAACAAGTTTTTAATAAGTTGTATTCCTGCTTCTACGGTAACGATCGGCAACATTACATTACCAAGCTACACAAGTCTCTTAGTATAAGTTGAGAAAAACGGCAGGGACATTTGCTAAATCAAAAGGCGTATAGGGATTTTTTTTTTACTGTCACAAAAGCAGATTTGTGAGATGAGTTCTCAGGAATTTTCAGTTGGTAATAGTCTTGAGCTAGATCAATGATCATCAATAGGTATGTGGTAACGGTTAAAGATCTTTCACAGTTTGCGAGTTTTAAAGCCCTGTAATCTATGCACAGTCTCTAGGTTCCATCCTTTATCCACACCATCCTTTATAATTCCACACTAATATAGCTGGAATCCCGTATTTAGATCGTTTTACGTGCCTATCCATTATTCCAGCTATCTAATCCTGAACTTTTTATGTAACAATTATTTTATTTTCGTACACTTTACTTTACTGTGTGATTTAATATAATACTAGTTTTTCTGCCGTCTGAATATGCATTCGTATTAAGAAGTAGATAATAGCTATCTATATATATATAAAATTCAAAGTCCTGACTGACTGAGATATCAACGCGCAGCCTAACCTATACACTCCCCTCGCGTCTGTTTACACCGACGGAGGTAAGACAAAAGATCCACTGTCCATGCATCATGACGGCTGTATTTATACGTCATAATATATTCAACTACCCACATATAGTCTCGCGCTACATCACCTATACCTGGTAATGAAGAGATTCTAGAAAACCTGATAGCGGAATCAAGATTCATAATATTTTGAACTTTTTTTCAGTATTAATTAAATATTAACTCAGCGCGCGCAATCGATTATCAGTTGGCAAAGAAATTTACTATATCACAAATGATAATTTTCAATGCAGACCGAACTTCGAACTCCTTCAGGTACAGCATACAATAATTTACCTAATTGCAAATGAACTGAGTTGGTCACGAAGTGCAAACTTTCATTGAGCCCTTTACCAATGAACATATCAATTATATTAAAATCTGAATTTTCTAATTTAACACAGAAGTTTGCGGAGGTTGAAGCAGTAACTAGACATATCAGGTCACCGGCTGTCCAATGATCAAATCTATGTTCTAATGATAGTTATCTGTTATCTCTACGTCACCAGTTTTAAACACACAGTATCCATTTTCATATAAGTAGGTATCTATACGAGATTTACCCAGTGACATTTATGAGCACCTCCAAAGACTCTCAGCTGATGGTTAAAGTTATATTCCATTTACTTCTCGTATCATACTCGCAATGATTTTTTTTCCCGTGCACCAACATATGCGAGGCTTTCGTAAATGCTCAGATAATTATTATTAAGAAAGTACATTATAGAACTCACCCGACGTGCTTGTGCTTCTTGCCACGTAGTTCCAGGTGTTGCCGTGGACCCGCAGCAGTAGGTGGAGGATTCATGCCCGCTGCGTTGACAGGTTTCACAGCGTAGGAGAGCATTGTAGTTCTGCGCCTCGCGCCCGGCCCGACGGTAGACACTTCACTGGTACTTCACAGCGCCGTTTCACCGCGTCGACGTTGTAACTTGTAGACCCTCCATCACTTGCACTTTTTCTCCGTTGACTTCCGCGTCGAAATTCTGGCTTCTGTTCTTCAACTGCGAGTGGAACCCCGTAGACGAAGGTTATCTTCGGTTCGAAATTTTGAGATTAACTTCTGCACCGCCAAGCGTCACTCGGCTTAGTTTTCTTGGCAGCGGCGTTGCGTGTTCCGGCAAGGGCCACGCAAAAAGAAAAAAAAAATTTCCGTGTTCTTCGCTGTGCTGCGCCTCCCTCTTCCTTTTTACGCGACCAGCTGCACGTTATCCTGACTTTTCCTCGATCCCACTTCTGAAATGTGGCAGAACCTGGGAGAGTCTTCAAATAATAGTCCAAATAAATACACTTTCAGCTATATTTCCGAGCAGAGTTTATACTTTCTAATTTGTTTTACAGAATGAACGTCTATTAATCCGTTACTTAACTTTTATACATGATTCAAACAAAAGGTTTACAATACTACCAACCAAACAAACAGTGATATTAGTATTCCGAATCCTATTTACAATGTAGAAATAATTGAATTACGATTATAGTCAACTGAATAAACGATTTAAATAACAATTAAACATTCAAGCAGCTCAATATCAATCAAATTCCTGTGATTTAATATTTACAATTCAGCCAACCAAACGGACAAAGTAATCTTCATGATATCAATTTTTTAAATAATAATTTACAAACTAAATATCATAAAAGTAGGTATTCGTAAAACATAATATAATTAAATTAGAATTATAATCAATTGAATAAACTATTTAAATAATGGTTTACTATTTAAGTAACTCAATACCAATCAACTTCTACTGGTATCACAACAATCATTAATCATTAATTTGGATTAACGCAAGATATATAATAAAATATTCTGATATTAAACATTCATAACAAAATAATATTTACTATTATTAATTATCACTTCTAAATATAAATATTGTAATAATCAAACTATCTGATGTAATCCGGAAGTAACGTGTACCACAGATTAGGTACATATGTAGGTCAAGCATGGTGTAGCAACTATTGGTTGGTAACATATACTTACTAATAAAAGTGCGTTTGTCCGCGTGTGATTGAGGCACGGCGCCAATGACCTTTCATCGTCATTGCACGGCGCAGAAGCCGTGACGGGCCGCTATTGGCCGCTTCCGTTTCCTGAAGCCTTTGTCCACTGGTACATAAGGATGTGTTTCTATCTACATACATTATTGTAATTAGTTTGGGTTTGAATGCTTTTGTTATTGTACACACACAAAAGTACTGGCAAGCAAGCTATGACTTATATGAACCATCTGCCAACCAGTTAGGTATAACTAGGGTATAACTAAACAACACTATGTACATACCTATCGTGTAACAATCTAATCAATTACTTCTATATAAAACGTAACAATCAATCTAAGTTATATTATAATATATCAATCCTTTAATCCTACGAAGAAACGTAAGGAGGACCGAATTATAAGATAGATAGGCATTTACTTATAGACAAATTAAAAGAAAATTAAATTTACTTATTAAGCTACTATGCTATTAAACTTGAACATACTTTCTCTAGCCCTTTCAAAAATATGATAATAATAATTACTACATAACAAAATTTAAAAATAGACAAAAATTAGTAGTATTACCTACTTTCAAAATATACCATATTCGTAAGATAATTAATGTAACTAAGATAATTTTTAAGTTAGCTTTTTTTTGTAGTTTTGTCTCTAACGGAATTTTACAGATGTTTCGCAGTAGACACAAAATAAAGCTTACAAGTCAAAATAATTGGTCGTATACTTAAATTAAGTGAACCCAATTATGAAGAAACTTCAGATCTAAATATCCCCGCATTTAATAAGTTCAAAAACCCCAATGACTCGATTCTGCTTGCCCGTCAAGTTGTCCAGGTGTAAGCAAAGACAGATGGCAGTGGCTTACTCGGCGCGTGTAGGGTGTAATTCTTATTATACCGCTTGTATTTATGCAGGAATGCGCTTGAAGGGGTTGAAGTTACACTCTTTTAGGCGACAATGCTTTATTGTTGAGTTATCGCAGAGGAAAACTGGACAGAGTCACGTGGCGATAAGTATATATTTGTAATCACACTAATATTGTAAAGGTGACAGTTTGTATGCGTGTGTGTATATACATATGTGTTTGTGTATGTTTGTTACTCTTTCGAGCAAAAACTGCTGAACGGATTTTGCTGAAACTTGGAATGAAGATAGACTATACCTTGGATACAAACATAGACTACTTTTTATCGGATAATTAAAGAGTTAATCCACGCGGACGAAGTCGCGGACAAAGTCTAGTATCTTCATAAATTAACATTATTGATGTAGGTATGCTTATCATTTGAAGAGCTTAAACTCAAAATAGTTTCCAATTCTTCATTAATTTCAATAAATTTTCAATTCGTTGTAACCGAACATAGGTACAAAGAATTAGTGAAGAATAGGTACAAAAATTAGGTATGTACAGCTAAGGAATATTTTTTTTGTTTTTTTTTATTGCATGAAAAAAAGAACAAAATATATAAGTAAATAAACGGTGTAACACAAAAGTTGCCCTTATCACTAGTAGTGGTCTCTTCCAGGCAACCTAAAAATCTATAGATTAAAAAAAAAATACATCATTGCTATGGATAGCATGTGTTGAATAAGCTGCCAAACGGTACAAAAATTCCTCCAATATTCACTAGGATAACGAAGACTATGATCGACGAAATGCCTACCTAACGAAAATCGAAAAAATCTAAATTCGTCATTTTGTAGATCACTTTTAATAGATGGCGCGACGCTTAAAAAGCTAGTTTTGTCATAAAAATTAAAAAAAAAAAGTCGTACAACTTATCGTACAAGTAAGGCACCAAAACAGTCGAAGCTGGAGCTTATAAAAAAAATAATAATCGGCAGAAGCTTTGATGGGGGCCCGCGCTGGTCGCGTGCCGCCAGGTGTGCGTCCCCCTGTCTCTATAATAATACTTATTATTACAACTCCTTATTATTTCTTGTTTTAATTGTTCCTCGACTTGCCTTTTACTCCTTTTGTTCACGTTTAATGGTGTTTATTGTTTTGTGTATTTTTTTAAATGCGTACGCGTGCCGGCTGCGTCTGCAAGATTTTCAAAGGCAATTTAAATTTTTGCGATTCTTTTTTTAAAGATGACTGGAGCCTAGGTTGTGCTGCCGAGTGGAAAGTACTTAATTGTTAATTACATTTCGGGTGAAAACGATTTAAGAATAATGGTTTCCTTCGCAACAGTTTCCTGATGGCCCTTTTATTCCTCTACGGTTTTTAAAGTAACCCTGGCCAAAGAGTTAGTTTGGCCATCCTAAGTGGCAAGCATTTCGGTAGGTGCCTACTATGCCGCGCTCTGGTGCCATCGAAGAGGTTTTATAGATTTAATTTATTTTTAATTTTAGTAATGTAGTAGGTAATTAGGTAAGTTTTAGTTTAAAATTTATAGATTATTCAGAAGGTTTCAATTATAATTATATTCTTATAATTTACAATATCAACAATATTATATATGCTTTATGTTACATCAAAAATTTATATTAAAAAGAAAAAAAAATATGAATAATAAGAAGATTCGATTTTAGACGCTACCAGTTTCCACAACACACGACATTGGATCGCCAACGACTCTATACCCGTACGTTCACGCATCCAAAGATTCCGAGTTAGCTAAGTTAGATTAGCACATACCAATTGCACCGCACGCTCGCCATGGCTTGACAAGATGGCTTTTCCCACCAACTTGTAATTGATTCTGGAACTTGTGAGCAAAGATTTATACGCTTACAGCCTACATTCATTAAGGGGAACATGTGGGCAATTGACTATCGTTTCTGCGTTACTTTAAGCTTCAAGGGCGAACTTGACAACCTTAAATTGGTAAATAGTTCAACACTTAAGTTGGTAGATGTGTTTTTTTAACTAGTTAAATCATAAAATTCTGTTAACACTCAGGCATTAGGCTTGTTTTAAAAAATAATTTGAATCAACTAAGTACTTAATTAATTGAAATCCTTTAAAATCCTTTTAATTTTTTGCAACTGGAAGTTTGTAGGTATCCTTTGTATCAATCCCTGTTAAATTATAAAAGTTTTAAATTGACATAGAGTTCTTTTACGAACATTTTCATGCAAAGTTTATGTCTGCTTAGATTTAAGTTTAGCCTGGTTCGGTCTTAATAGAAACAGTTAACGCTGACGTAAACAAAGTAAAATAAAAGCACATTCGGAACAAAGTGTCCAAACAAGAATACAGATAACGTATGAATCGACAACTGAAAAAAATAAAGTTCATTGCTCTCTAAAGTGCCTTCTGTCGACCGCAATGTGTTCCTGTTTGCTATATCAATAATTTTAAAAAGTAATCCGAGACGAATGATGAAACGTATTTACGAGAGGGTACTAAAGATTTTTTAACATTATAGTTAGGCCCAAGACACATTATTGTATTTCAAAGTTAGCTAAAATGTATAGGATAAAAAGTGTCAAATTGTAAAGCGTAACCAAGCAAAAAAGACAAGTGCCTAAATGCCTATGATATAATATTATATGGAATAAGCTAACAAAATATTTAATGTCCATTATATTATGTATTTTGTTTTCAAATTCAGGTTCTTTTTTTACTCGATACTTAGGAATATTTCACTTCTAATGGCTTTCGAGTTCCGACTCCTCAATTCTGATGCTGCAAGGATACTGCCCACTTAAACTGCGAGGATTAAGGAATTTTCGATTGAGATTTGATTTTATAGGTGCTACAACACTAAACTCCAGATCCCAAATCCTCAAGCCTTATGCTGCAGGGATTTAGGAACTGCCGATTTGGAATTAATATTATAAGTACCAAAGTGTAGTATATTATACTACTTTATTCTGGTGTTTAAATAACGTCCTAGAATCCCTAGCGGGTTGATCAGTTTTGAGTATTCCAGGATCGAAATTATTACCTTTGCTTATTAATCTGTGACCGCTCAGAAAAAGAAATTTCGATTGTACCAATACACAAAGATGCATTCGCAAATGTCCCGAAAGGTGTATACAAGACCGTAGAGCGCACGCGCCCAAATCTGACATATGTTTTCATTCTAAATTTAATTTTTTTCTACGTTGCAAAAAAGATTATCTGGAGTCAAGGTGTTTTATCTATCTGCCACAGATTAAACAGCTTTTGCGTGTTTTTGCCAAGTGCTTTTTTTTGTTTCTATTGTGTGCTTTTTTTACACGGCTACCGTTTGTTTACTTTAATAACTTCCGAAGCGCAAATTTGATTCAACTTTTTGCCATTTAACCCTTTCACTTCCGACAGGAAACGAGTAGATATTATAGATCTGTCCGCCGTCTGATATTTCAAAACTTTTTTGATGGCAATACAACGTTTTCTTTTTGAACGGGTATAGTGAGCTTGAAAAATCTAGTACAATTAATTATATCAATGAAGTTCAACGAAACCATGATACAATATTTGACTGATATTTTTAAGCTATTGCATAGCTTCTATCGCGGGCCAACGTGGAAACCGAATCCAGAAATTCCGTAACGAAAATAACCTGACACGGGACTCCTCTACGGTGAGCCGCTAGATGACGCATTTTTTATCAACGCCATGATAGATGGCGTTGATAAAAAATGCTAAGCAATAGCTTTACCGCGGCAGGCCCCGAGTGCCACACGTCTTTTTTATATATATAAAATAAAGTTTTAAGTAATATAAGCTGAATTAGAATAACTTTCTAGTTTCCGATGTATATGTAAATTGGATGACAATACAATATTATTGTGAAATGGGCTGATCTGATGATGGAGCCGGAAGATGGGTCTGGAAAATCTAATAAAATGATGTAATCCCATTCCCATGTAATCCCAGTTTAATTCTCATGTAATCTCATTGAGCCTGGGCTCGTAAGATTCGTTTTGATAAATACTTTGGTCCTAGGTGATACTCAGATGATGGAGTTGGAAAGGGGTTGTAGAAACTACAATAAGTTATAAATAACTACAAATACGTCGAGTTTGGGCTCGTTTGATTTGTCTTAACAAATACTCTGGTCCTAGATAATATTCAGGATATAAAGATGTGGTCAGCTACTAAAACCTTGTTTAAAAAAATGTTTTAGTTACTTTTGTTTAATTTTGAAAACGATGAACTCAAATAAAATAATTATATTCATTAATTTTTTAACATTACGCCATTGGATAGGTATTTATCTCAACTTGTTACAATATTAGATGCATCGATAGCCACCCTCGCGAACAAGCAAGTTCATCGCTTAAGAAACACGTGTAGCCCCTTGCAGACATGGCTATTTAAGGATTAAGGCGCGAGCATGGTGGTTTCGTAATAGCGGTAATTTTTGGTAAAGTTTTAGTCAATAATAAATTTTACATTATTCTTTTTGTTATAATTCCATTGACAATAACTATTGTGTGTTTATTATTGGCTTATTGAGGAAGCAGTGATGCGTGATGCCTTAAGAAAACCTACGTGAATCTCCTTATCTACAAATTTTATTGACGTAAATGATAATTTTTTTATAGATATCGCAAATTTTACCCTTGTTTGATATTTGATAAGAAAAATATACTGGACAAAAAGAAGATTTTTTAAGTCTATGAAAGTATCTTCCCACTCTAATCACTGACAAACATAAAGGTGTTGTATATTTTTGCGAAAAATCCTCCTGTACGTTGTCCACGGCATTTATAAGGTAAGAAATTCGCTTAACGCTCCACTCATCGCCCGCTTATCTAAATATATAAAAGGCAAAGATGACTGACTGACTGACTGACTGACTGATCTATCAACGCAGAGCTCAAACCACTGGACGGATCAGGCTGAAATTTTGCATGTAGATAGCTATTATAACGTAGGTGTCCGCTAAGAAAGGATTTTTGAAAATTCAACCCCTAAGAGGATAAAATAGGGGGTTGAAAAATCGAACTTAACGTGAGCGAAGCCACGGGGAAAAGCTAGTGTAACATAAACTGTTTCGAACGATTAAGAGCGTTTATCTGGCGACTTGTGTTGTGGTTAAGGCAATTGCTTTGCGGTTTTATTCTTTATGGTTTTTCGATCAGTTGTTCGAGAAATCTGACTGATTGACTAACTGCCTGAATATTTATAATTGAGATATTACACAAAAACATAACGGAATTTTGAAAGCAAAGGTTCAGACACTACGGCTATATAGTTGGGGTACGGGTTTTTTATAATTACTATCATATAATAATAGTTACTATACCCCAGGTAAAATACATATGTAAACTAACTATTCTAAGTTAAAATTCGAGGAAAATAGTTTCCCGCTCCGCTTATCGCTCGCCCAAGTAACATAAACGGTTCCAGACGATTAAGAGTATTTACCCGGCGTCTTGAAAGCGAGGGTTAAGACGCTAGGGCTGGGGTTCACACGAACGCTTTGCGGTTTATTTGTTTACGCTTTCCCGATTACTTGTGCGGGACAGAATAAACACGCAATTTGTTCGTGTTTATGTTGTTTATTAGCATCGTTTTGTGGATATTTGGGGTAGTTTTGTATATAAATATCAACAACTACCACCACCACGACTTCGTCCGCGTGGATTAATTTTTAAAAATCCCGTGGGAACTCTTGGATTTTCCGGGATAGATGCAAAAGATCACGTCGATCCGTAGCTCTTAATTATAATAAGTAATTGTTTATTTGACTGCTTTCAAATCAAAATTGCATTGAAAATGTAACTACATTATAAGAATAACATTTGTAAAAACAGAAAATAAATCGGGCATGAAACAAATAAATTATATTAAGCGTTTTTTTCTGCGACTGTATCCGTATCTTTCTAAAAGGAAATTTTGTATGGAGAGTGTATGGAGCTACTGAATCGTGACGTCATGTTGCAGTAGCGTTCTCTTTCTCTAACAGGAAACTGGCTGGAACGATTTCGTAATCTATTGTCATGTCATGTTTTAGGTGACACTTGCAAGATTATCACAAATCCCCTGACCTAAGAATCATCAAAATCAGTCCACGTTTTTGGTCTCTAGAGCGCAACAAATATAAATAGACCGGTAAACACATTAACCTTCATTTGCGTCGCGCAGTCGGTAAATAACAGTAGATTATTATCACTTGTGAGGTAAGTACAACCCTATGACATACATTGTACCTACATGCAATAAGATGTTCATCTTCACAGACCCTTGAGATTTCCTCTCTTGAGAGGGCACTCTTAAGTGCCCGATGTTTTCTCACTCAATTATACTATCATTTAAGTACTTACCTACTTATTTTTTTTGTCACTCATATGGTACATTTTACATTGAGCGTAGGTATAAATTCACTACAAGAGTTGTGAGTTTGATAGAGCTATGTTTCACTGTCTGGTAGCAGGCTTCGGCCGTGGCTAGCTAACATCCTACCGGGAAAGCCTCCCTCCTTGACGGCTTCCCTAGCGTAGTGGTGAGCGCTTTTTTATAAGAGAAAGAAAAATTACTGATGAATACTTAGTTGTCGTGGTATGCTTGACTAAAAAAAATGTGAAAGTAGCTTTCTCTTAAATATTAATTTCCTCTTAACTTTCTTTTCGATTGAGAGGGCTCGCACCCTCCGCAGATACTTTCCCTCTGCTCTATCACTTATTATACATTATCACACTTTTAATCTTATGTTGGATAAATTAAATGTTTTTATTTCATTTTTTAAGCAAAAGGAGAGAATCGAATTCCAATATTGATACCTGTGTTTTAAATAGAGAAAAATTAAAGTTACACTATAATATTAAGTAAATTAAAAAATATATTATTTATATTTTACCCCCTTAGGGGTTGAATTTTCAAAAATCCTTTCTTAGCCGATGCCTAGTATGTTATAATCTTAGAGTACTTACCTACTTTAAGGTTATAATAGCTATCTGCCAAATGCCAAATTTTATTTTATAAGTGTATTTAAGAAGATTGACTGTATGAATATTTATTATAAAAAGTATATCTACCTAGAACCTACTCATGTCAAATCATAGTCAGCAAAAATAAGCATATATTTCTGAGATTATTCCCATCATTTCGATATTAAAAAAAAATTAGTCATAGATAATAGAACAGCACACAGTCCGCGTCCGCAAAGGGTGCTCATTACGACCGCAAATAGAAAATAAAGCGAAAATATCCATGACGTCACATCTATATCAAGATCGCCGTAAAAAAAGGCAAAGCGTAGCACAAAAAGGCACATAATAATAGAAACAAAAAACGCCCCGCGAAAGTTTCTGTAGCGGCACATTTTACGCAATATCTAGCTCACGTACAACCGAGCGCACAATTCCTAGACTATCGCATCGAGAAGACACGCTTTTAATATCCGAGGAAGGCTGGAGACAATCCTCTTAATCATGGAACAGACAATGGAAACCGGGCCACGCACATACGAGAATGATTAGCCGCTTTGTTGGCGAGTGTACCGCACTTTTGTTACCAACTGTACCCGCCCGGAACTTTAGCTCATATGGATTGTGACGCTCCGAGGCCGTAATTGCTTCGCTTTATTAAAAAACGTTAGTGACTATTAATATCATAAAGTTGTACAAATTGTTCTGGGACCCGATTTACACAGCGTATTCTTATTGAATACCTACCTACCTACTAATAAAGGAATATTAATTAAGTCTAAAAAGAAGATTGTTTCCTAGCTTAGTTTTAGTAAGTACCTAGTTTTTTTCTTATGATGCCTAATTTAACGAAGGTCGGCGATTTGGTAATCAAATAAATAATTTTGGCAACCTGTGGATACCGCAGCTTTTGGAGAAACGATGGTACTTGTTCTTTAGCTAGGACGTCTTTCTAGTATTAGCTAAATAGGTACTTCTTTAAAAGATAATATCAGATTTTGTAAAGAAAGTTTAATTTTTTTTTTAAGTTTAGCGTAAAACATTTCTAGATCAGTGTAATTCATATCGAGACTTCGTATAAGTAGGTACCTATCTTCATATAAGTATTTGTATAAATTTCTATAAAGTTTAATTGGGGCTGTATAAAAATATGTTAAATAGGAATAACAACTTTTTATACGTTTATCATGGGGTCCGAAAATATTCTGCTGTATCTTTTTCAATATTGCGACCGAATAAAAACGTCCAGAACAACAACGGAGACGAAATGAGGAGTGTCACTAACACCGACTCATGCTATACTCACAAGGTTAAAGCCTAAAAAAAAAACTTCAAAAATCTTCGCACATCGCACGCCAGAGCACACGCGACTGTGCACATCGTCTAATTAAAAATAAATCGCGTAAGAGACAAAGAGACGACAGACGCGAGATTTCGTTTTATTGCGGGGAAAAAATCATTTCGTTACCCGTAGCATAGGGAAGGAGGAGGTGGGTAAAAAACACAATAAAGAAACAATGTAAACAAGTTAGTGTGTACTTGAGTAGCTCATTACGAGCAGATGCGGCATTAGCCGGCTCGCTGTAGGCGCACGGCTCGCCGCGCCGCCGCGCCGCCCGCGCCGCCCGCGCCGTGCGAGTCGGGGCGCAGCCTCACAGAGACGTTACTGTTGTCTTTGTTTAACCTATTTCGGTTTAGATTACGCTTTCATGTGATGATGTTGCATTAATTAATTAAAAATAACGACTGTTCCGTTCCTTTTTCGAATAAAATTTGCTTGTATTTTTCGATGTGGAAAACTGGAAAGTGATATCGAAATGTAGCGGCCTCTGCAAAGACGCTCAGTTAGTTGTGTTTGGTCCAAACGAAAATTAACTTAAAAGTTTTTTTGAACTTAACTTTCCAAATGGTATTAGACACTTTGCGATCTATGCGAATGGACATTCATGGCCGTACCATCCAGATGCGAACAATTCGGATACATGTTTGGTATCGTAACCAAATATGCATCACGTATTTGTTCACAGCAACCATTCCAGCAACCAGCAGGTCATGTGACGAGTTGTGAGTAAATTATAGCGACTTGCGACCAAAGTGAACTGTTATTGAACAATCCCCGTTAAGGCCCAAGAGACGGGTCTGCCCGCGAAATTCAAATTTAATTTGGTTTTTCGCAATTTGTAAACTAATACGACGAAGTAGACTTATGGTATTCAAATTGCGCCAATGGCAGTATCATCTTCACAGGTTTATATACTAATCTTAACGTGAAAGTATCCAGTTTAAGAAATTAGTCAAAATAATGAGTTTGTCGTGAGCTTCTCACAAATTAGTCATTATTTTGATTAATTTCTTAAACTGGATACTTTTACGTAAAGATTAGTATATAAACCTGTGAAGATGATACTGCCATTATCGCAATTTGAATACTATAAGCCTACTTTGTCGTATTCGTTTATAAATGGCGAAAAACCAAATTAAATTTGAATTTCGCGGGCAGCTCCGTGTCTTGGCCCTTAAACATACATATTAGTTTCTCCGATCAAAGGACCAAAGTTGCGACCCAGACAATATCCATGCGTGATTGTAACCGCGCAGTGCGTGAGGTGCCTTATAGAAACTATTTTAAAATAAACCGAATCAATCAGTATAATAAAAAAATATTCAGTGTTTACGTGACCAATGAATAAAACCGCAGATTAATTTTTTATTCTATTTGTGATATGGACTGTTTATATTGTTGTATTGTTTTTTTTTTTATTTGGTTTTGCTATGTCTTTCATAACATTTATATTTATTAAATATGTTACATATAGGTACCATAACTAACCAAAAATAAAATAAATGATGATTATAAAGAACTTATTAATTAGAAACAAGGGAAGGGTTCCCTTGATTCTAATTCGTTTTTTAGGCAAAATTTTGAAAACCTGAGAACTTGCAATAAGATTTTGTATTTCCTTCGTTCATTTCAATACCCTACCAGCTTCGACAAGCCTGTGCCGACAAGCGCTTTAGCGTTCCAGTACGATGCCTCGTAGGAAACAATAGGAGTATGGGTTTAATAAAAATTCCCTTCCAATTTAGCCAGCTTCTATCTTTGATTGCATCTTCACTTAAACCAGGTAAGATCGCAGTTAAGGCTTAACATGTAAAAGAATAAACAAAATATACGAAGCGTACACAAATTCCACTTGTTTAATTGTAAAGGGCCAGAGATACGAACTGATGTTTTGTTACGGTATTAGTGACAAAAAGAATACTTGAATTTAGACCAATCGATGCACTTTGGAGACCTGTTTCGGGCTTGTGTTCATTCCATGCCATTTTCCTTTTGTTTCCAATTTGATACAATCTGAATGAGCGGTTGTTTTTTCTGTCTGAGTGCTATTACAATTGTATTTTTTTGTTGCGCCGCCACTCGACGTATATGATTAAAATCCTTCCTATTAAAGAATTAGAATATATGATTGTCTAATTGACAATGCCACTCATTAAATGAATGTGGATTTTTAAACTATATTATTTTTTATTCCAGTGCTCACTCTAGTGTTTACTCGAGGCCATAGAGTAACTAGAATCGCCATTTGAGGCCAGACGTACTATGTACCTATGATGCACGAATGCACCAAAAATATTTTTTCGGTCCACCCTAGTTGCAGTAATTATCAAGTTATTTCGATGGTGACTGCGTTAAGTTTAAAAGAACTTAACCATAACAATGTCCGATTAAACCTCGGTTGATGTCACGCTGCTTATCAAAATAAAAAAGTGATTGCTAAAAATGACAGCTACGTATGCAAGCTTTCGCAACATTTTAATACGCAAAGATTCGTAATGATCCAATATCATTCATGATTTTTTTTTTAAAGAGAATATCAGCCAAGCTGCAGTTAACTATAAGGATTATCATTTTATCCACGCCAAATAAGCAGAAACTTTGTACTAGGAGCGGGTACGACAATCGTGCAACGGGTGGGGTTCGGACCTGCAACCTTTCAGTTTTCAGTCCGCACGTTTATCCGTTGGGCTATTGAGGATATGATCGCAAACAGCGGTGACAGCAGCCGAGCGTAAGTTTGGCAAACCCACTTAATTAAAAGATCGGAACTCAAGCGATAAGCGCGAGCGGAAGCGGGTGGGCATAGCGCACAGACGCGATGACGTGAACAGTTCCGGTTCCTTTAAGTCACGCGTGAAGGAACGCCATGGTACTGCTTGCAAAATAAAATAACGTTTAAAAATCAGTTGAGAATATTTTTAATGTGGATGTACCCAAAGAAGGAAGCCAGATTCTAGGCATGTTGTGGATTCATTCCCATGCCCATTTGAATATAATAATAATATATTCAATTACTAATGGTTAATGATATTTTTTTCTTAGATTTAATTAGGTAATACAAAGTTATATTTCATTAATAAGTAACACAGTCAACCAATATTTTCACCGTGTGATACCAACAAGTCAAAAATAGAGACCTCGTAAGCCATAGTAAAAACCGCTGAAGATTTATTTATAATTTTTTTTAATGACAATAGAGACGTAACTGTTTGTTTCAATTCAGCAGAAAATAAAAATTTACTTACTAATGTAGCAAAAGATAGAAATCTCTAAATGGGTAACTTTGAGTTAATTTACTTAAATAAATACATAAACCATGAGAAAAATATTTTTTATTCTATCTCTACTTTTAACAGGTGTAATAATTTCATTGGCCATAACAAAGCACCCTCCGGAACTTTTATAAAACAACTTGTTGGTTACACGAAATTATTGTGACAGTTACCTACCGTTCAACTTGCTATCTTGATGATTTCTCTACTCTTTTTTCATAATAAATGTTTTAGGTACATAGTTTATTTTAATAGTCGCTGAAATGTAATTTTTAGTCTAACTTTTATCATAAAAATATTATAAAATGTATTAAGTTTAATAAAAATGTACTGATTAAGGATCCTAAAAATACCTTTATCCACAGTCTAAATGAAGTACTAAAAGCAAAAAACATACTGCCTCAAATATAAGGACTTTTAAATAACACGTAATAAGTACATACATTACCTAGCCTGACATTTTATAAAGCATCGAAATGCAAAATTATATAGTAAGTACCTACTTAATTTTGTAAAAATGAATAAAATAACATAAAAACAGCAGTCAACGATCTGATCAAAAAACATGAATACAAAACTCATGTATTGAATAAGTAAAGGAAACAACAAGTGTATCACGTCCTGCTCTCTTTTATATGTCTACCATTCGTCAAAACATTTTTTTTTAAATCTTAATCGTGGCGAAGATCTAATTACCAAACATGACACTAACCTGATGTATTGAAAACCATTGAATAAGTAAAAGACACAACAAGTGGATTACATCCTGCTCTTTATATCTACCATTTAATAAAATATTGTGATTTATATAACTCGCAAAAAAAGTACAAGCCAAATATCTAATTACCAAACACAAAACACGACACCAACCTGATGTATTAAATAGCATTGTAAAAGTAAAGGAAACAACAAGTGAATCACGTGCCGTTCTTTTCTTGTATCGCGACGTATCTGCGCCTAGTTCCGTTATGTGATAGCGTAATTATATGTTTTCCGCTCATCTCTTTTGTGGAGGGCTTGTATACTCACTGCTTCCTGTCTTGTGTGAGCGGTAATGTGGTTTAAAATACGGGAATAGCGATTTTTACTTATTTTTACTAAATTTTATCTTCTATCTTCTTCTTCTATCTCTATCTAAATATATAAAAAGAAAAGGTGACTGACTGACTGATTTATCTACGCACAGTTTAAATCACTTGAAGGATCAGGCTGAAATTTAGCACATAAATAGTTTTTATAATATAGGCATCCGTTAAGAAAGGATTTTTGAAAATTTAACCCTTAAGGGGGTAAAATAGCTTTTTCAAAAATCTAACTTAACGTGAGCGAAACCGGGGGTAAAAGCTATTATTAATTTATAAATAAAGTAAAAATTTATCAGGGTTAAAATTATAGTTGACTTATTGTACTATTTTCTTCTCTTACTCTTTCTCTTACTGTTTTCGTAGTTCATAACCGATGATTTTATTTAAAATCCCATGACAGCCTTTCAAAATGCAAACTATCTTTGTCAAAAAATCCCAGGATTTTTTCAGCGGTTAAGCTGTGAAAAGGAAACAGATAGACTGACAGATTAGAATAAGACAGGTTATTTTAGAATTTATAATATTAATAAGTAGGTATTTTTTGAATAATAAACACAAAAAATCTTATTGGAGTTATTCGGATCATCATCGTATATAATGGAAAAGCAGTAAATCGCTCAAAGCTTAAGACTTGATGGTAGTCTATTAAATGTATGCAGTTTTATTGAAAGGGGAGATGTGATGTATGTAACTTTATTGGTTAATAATTTCTTTCCTTTGATTTTTTGATATTTTTTTCTTGAACTATAGAAATAAGAAAAGGGAGAAATACTTTCTATCTTTCAACAGTTCTATTTTATTACATTGCGGATTGCATTCTATATGCGGATGATCATAAAATATATACATCCCAAGAAATGACTGATCGATTGTCTCGTTCGTGTGTTACATTAATTTTGGAAATTTTTTAATTTATCTTAACACTCAAATATTTTTAAAAATAGGTAGGAAATTAAGCACTACCTATCTATTTATTTTGCACCCAAAATGTCCAATTAGAAAACCTTCAACGGTCGTTTAAGGGTAACAGCAAATGTCACGCTTTGCAACCCTCAAGACTATGCAAACAGATGGCTATGGGAACATTATAGTTAAACCAGTATATCTTGATCTTTATTGCCACCTTTCTGTTACGTAAATAGAGTTCAATTTTAATTCATCTTACTATATCTGGACGGATATAGTTAAATACTTGTTCTTCATTGCAAATAAAATTAGTTCATAAATAAAGTGGTGCAAAGTTGTATATGGAATAACAAACGATCGGAAGGGTCTGTGCAATTTTGATTATCGATTATAATAGCATGCCGATTGTGGCATACTGACATAAATAATGATCGCCCTTGATATTGCAATAGACCGATTAAAGGAACTTATGAATTTTAAACAACACTGAGTGCGATATGTAGATTTATTTTATTGGCTACTAGCTGATTCCCGCGACTTCGTCCGCGTGGGATAAGTTTAGAGTGACTTGCTACTATCCGCAAGAAGTTAGGTCCTCTATCTCCGATAATACTCGTATTTAGTAGATCTTCACCAAAATTGGAGATAATATTTCTAATAGTAGTTTATAATAAAAAAAGAATTATCAAATTCGGTTTAGATTTGACGAAGTTATGGAGCGAAATCAACAAACAGTTTCATCCCCTATCCCGGATAAACCTTATAGTTTATCAGGATAAAAAGTATCTTATATATTGACTCGGAGTATGAACTATCACTATACCAAATTTCAATCAAATCCGTTCAGTAGTCTTCGCGTGATGCACGCACAGACAGACGGACAGACAGACAAAAAATTCAAAAAAAATTGTTTTGGGCTCAGTATCGATAAAAAAGCATCCTACGAATAAAATTTTCAAAATATATTTAATGTACAGAATTCGTCCCGTTACAGATTTATTATAAGTAGATACCTAAGTATAGATAAAGTGCCAATAGACGGAACGCACAGTTATTTGTTTAGTTATTACTATTCCTAGCAGAAATCTACTTTTACATTTAATAAATAACAAATCAAATTAGAAATTTTGTCTGGTGGGAAGCTTTGGCCGTGGCTAGTTACCACCTTACCGTCAAAGACGTGCCGCCAAGTGATTTAGCGTTCCGGCACGATGGCGTGTAGAAACCGATAGGGGTATGCGTTGAATCTACACTGCAATACTCTTTCGAAGCTAGCCCGCATCTTAGACTGCATCGTCACTTACCATCAGGTGAGATCGCAATCAAGGCATGCGGCTACATTAACGGGGTTCGGCGAATAAAAAAAAATATTATGTTCGTCACATGTTAAAAAATGAATTTGTTACAATTTTCCAAATCGGTCCAGGCGTCTTCGCGTAATCGTGGAACATACATTAAAAAAAAGATTCCGACAAATGGAGAACCTCCTTTTTTGGAAGTCGGTTAAATATTTAATCGGTAAGAAAAGTCTATTGTTAAATCTCAATTTGCCAAAAGGAATAGATCAATGCCGACAGATCATCTTCAGGTAGCCGTCTTTCAATATCGTGACATGAAAAAAAAAAAGGATGACCTACTTCAAAATTCGCACCTTTCTCTGAGAAAGAGTTCCTTTGATTGGTACCACCTTGCTTGCATATGGCACTTTAACCCGCATGGATTTCGGTTTATTTACGGCAAAAAAGGACATTATAAGGCTGTAATCTATAGACCGCAATCTTACTCAGCTCAGACTCAGCTTTGTCTGGTGGGAGGCTTTGGCCGTGGCTAGTTACCACCCTACCGTCAAAAACGTGCCGCCAAGCGATTTAGCGTTCCGGCACGATGGCGTGTAGAAACCGATTGGGGGTATGGGTTGAATTTACACTGCTATACCCCTTCTAAGTAAGCCCACTACCATCTTACACTGTATCGTCACTTACCATCAGGTGAGATCGCAGTCAAGGGCTATCTTCTCATCGAATAAAAAAAAAATGACTCAAGATAGAGTTGAAACGAGACAGATTTATGTCAGAGCATATTTGTGTCCCGTTTTAACCTCTATCTGTCTGAGCTGAGTCAGAGCACGCTCTATAGATTTCAGCATAAGATTCGAACAAAATTTACAGCAATAATACTTTTTGGAATGTTTAGTAGAGGAAAATCTTACGAACCGCCTAGCCCGCGACTTGGTTCGCGTGGATTGAGGTTTCCCGCGGGAACACTCTTTTTCTCCGGGATAAAAGTAGCCTATGTACTATTCCAGACTATAATCCATGTGTGTGCCAAATATCAGCCAAATCGGCTTAGTCGTTGCGGCGTGATTGAGTAACAAACATACATCCATCCATCCAGATTTTGTTTTCAATTTTCCCTTTTCCATAAGGTTATGGCCAATAATGAGAGTTAAAAAAGTATTTTTTGTTAATTAATTAATAAGTATTATTGTCCATCCAATAATAATTAACACCATCGTTGCTTGCAAAAGCTTGCTCGTAGAAAAAGAGATAGTCGTACTGAAGTACCTACTAAGTATGTAGGTACTCTACTTTCTAATTCCTTCTAAAAATCTAGTACATAATCCTTACTAATATTATAAATGCGAAAGTGTGTTTGTTGGTTTGTCCTTCAATCACGCTGCAACAAAGCTAAGGATCGACGTGACGTTTTTACATACGTATAGTTGGGGACCTGGAGAATGACAGAGGCTACTTTTTATCCCGGAAAATTATTAAAGAGTTTTCGCGGGATTTTAAAAACTAAATCCACATTAAAAGTCAAAATTAAATTCTTATTTACACATTGGCTAAATACAAAAAAAAAATGGTCGAAGATGCTCTACATTAATTTCTTCGCAATTTTAAACGCATCTGCGAAGCGCGTGCGTTATTCGAAAGATGTTTCGCGCATGATCGATGACTGTTTTTTTTATTGTCAGATTAAACCGTAGAGCCTGCTACCGATGAACAATTAATCATTATAAACAATGATTTTGTAAAATAAACAAAACTATTATAACTAGTAAAATATATATATATATACTTTGAGTTCAATGCTTCAAATTCAAAATTATTATTTATTTGCTACAGGCCAACTTGTGAATCTTATCACAACAACAAGTCAAATCTCTACCACCGGTTCGGAATGCTGACTTCTGCACTTCACGTAGATGACAGAATGGTGTAACTACTCATAGTATATGACGGTCTAGTAAATAATATTTCACCGTCCCACAACAAAAGTCACGGATATTTTATCTACTTTTTACTAACTCTTCTCCAAAAAATTGCTCCTAACTATGAGGTTACTAAGCGATGGCTGTCATTTAATTGTTAGTAAAACCGTGAATATTTTTTTTTAGACGAGCTCTTCTATAAGTACCTATTTATTTCAATGATTACAATAATATTCGGAGGTGGTTTCATTAGGACTTAAAAACATAGCGTCAAATAGAAAATTAAGAACAAGACGCGTTCAAAATTTGAAATAAACCGCCACTTGGACGCGGCGCGTCACTTTTCCCCATACTGCATGCGCGTCGTACGTATCGCAGTAGACGCAACCCCCGCTAAAGGTGTGCGTTGCCGCTTACACAGGGGGGCCACCACCCCTATTATCTTTAACATTTTGAAGTCTGTTTGCAAGATAAAGGCAAAGGGAGCCGGGGGGTGATTTTCTTTATTCTTCACCCGGATTTATTATTATTTTTTAGATATTATTACTGTGATTGTGCGGCCGGCGCGTGCGCACATGTCCCGCCACCCTACGTTCGAGCGTAATGTAATGCTCTTACGCGTTTTTGTATTTACTTTCCTCTATTGTTCGAGGATTATTGAAGGTTACTTTAGCAGTTCTTATAGTTTCATTTCGTATTTTAATTTATTTTCAAGCTAACTTTTGCCTGCGACTTCTAATATCTACACATTAGGCGATCTAAGGTTTACTTCTTATTTTAAATAATATCATTGTACTTGTATTGCATTTTAATTCGTTTTAAAAGTAAACTATGTACTTATTTTTATTATATCAATCATTCATATAATTTGAATATCCATTTCCCTATGCTACTGTAATAGCACACTTTGCAAAAACTTTTCAATTCATTCACAAAAATTCGTGTAGAACATTTGCTTTCATAGTACACACTTTTCTTTTGTCAAACCAAAATTTTATATTTAGTAAGTAGGTAAGATCCTCCCTCAAGGAGATAGTGAAAAAATTAGGAATTCTAATAATTGAAAAAAGCACTTAAATCAAAACTCAAGTTATAAAATTGATTCACACAAAATCTATTTCGTCTGGTTACAATAGAATAAGAAAGAATTTCACCTAACATTGAAATCAATCTTTTGACAACGTCTTAAGGTTCGGTTTGTTTCTGAGAGAAACTTAACGAGTGAAAAAATACTCGAAACAGCTGATTTTACGTTCGCACCTTACCGTAAAAAGTTACTTCAAGCGATAAAATATCTTATTTTCTCAAGAATGGAGTTCTTATTTAAAAATAAGAGCCGTTGTAACTCGTAAGGTTCTTGAACCACTTAAGGCGTTTATGAAGTTCAATCTATTTTAAACCATCTCCATTTATGAAATAAAGTGTGTTTTTCCTTGAGCTGTGTCTAAAGGCACGTGTTTGAAGATAATATCTATGCACATGTTGTTTGATCCGGTATTAATGTGTTTTGTGGGCGTATCAGATGTCCTGCTTTCAAGGCATGGCGCTTAAGACAATAGTTTCCAGGTGGTTCGTCGGTCACTTTGTAGAAAGCGTTTCCTTATTTGCCTTTTCATGTTTTATCTTGTTTCATACGTTACTGTTCTTTTACTTTTAACGAGAGCTTTATATGAATCTTGGTAGATAGTAGATACTAGATAATTAACTGAATTGCTTTTTCTATGTCTAATGTAATCTCATTTAAATCGTTTGTCTTAACCCCTTACTGCATGGAATTTCCTATCATTGCCGGAAAAATATATGTTATATTATTGAGTCTAGGGAACACATAAAAAATATTAAAAAAAATATAGCATTGTTATTGAATTTTTTATTCAATAAATAAAAAATGTGCATAAATGGTACGTTATGCAGTACATGGAATAAAATTGTTTATACCAAATATGGGACGACATGCAACAGTTGCAACAATTCGAAATTCAAGGTTATTTCAATATTATTTATTTATACAACTTTATTGCATAAAAAAACAAGAACAAAATAGATAAGTAAATAAACAGTGTAACACAAAAGGTGACATCACTAATAGTGACCTCTTCCTGTACGAGAGAACTTAATGTAAGGGAGAGACGGGGATTACAATAAATACATAGGATTATATATAACTAACTTATAACAAAAAAACAATTTTTAAAATTTTTGTCTGTCTGTCTGTTTGTTGCCACTAATCTCGGGAATGGCTGGACCGATTTTGACGAAACTTTCACTGGTAGATAGCTGATATTATCGGACGTAATATAGGCTACTTTTTTAACCGACTTTAGAAAAAGGAGAAGGAGTTGTATTTTTCTACCTCTGTATATCGATATATCTCCGTGATTTCTTACCGATTTGCATGAATCATTTTTTTAATCGACACAAAAACTTTTCGAGATTCTCTCATAAAAACTTCGCTTTCCAACTCCTCAACTCTGATGCTGCAGGGGTACTGCCCCCTTAAACTGTGGAGATTTAGGAACTGTCTATAGTGAATTGAAGAAGCGGACGAACTTGCGGACATCCGCTACTACTATAACAAATACATAATATAATAAAAACTATATATAACTTTAGTAACACAAATACTATGTGCCTACGAAAGTATAAATGCATAGCGTATCATATATGAACAGCCTAAATTTATTGTATTCTGCATACCGTCCCATATATGAACGGCACTATTGAGCCAACTCTGCATGCCGTCCCGAATATGCACACAACAATATATCAGAATAAATTTACAATCAAAGAGGATCCTGGTTAGTTTCCTTTATTTTTAGGGTCCCATAGAATGGTTACATGCAAAGAAAAAATAAACAAGTCAAAATATTCATAAGATTTTGAGAAATTCGGGTTTAAACACAGAAGAACCGACCTACCAGACACGTTTGATTTCAAACTGATTTTTAATCTTTTCTACCAAGGCTGCCAACATTACCCGGTTACAAGACATTAAAGCATACCTTTAGTCTATGGTTTTTAATGTTGCCATCACACAAACTTGAAAAGAATTTAAATTTTTGCCAAAAAAATTAAGTGTGCAAATGTGGGACCCAATGCGGTAAGGGGCGCCGACAAATGAAAGACGGTGTACTGTTCATCGTTCATTTTTGCGTTGAACGATGCACGATATCAGAGAACCTTTCGTCGTGAAGGTAAAATCGCCTGTGAACGGTGAACGGTCGGTGTTTAGACCGTTCATTTTCAATGACTCAGCGGTGAAGTCTCGAAAATGAAAGCAAAACTCTCGAAAAATGAAACATCTAATTTGGCCTTACCCTAATTCATCGTATGAGCTACACCTAGATAAGTCTTCCTTACTATTTTTACTAATACTATCATTAAGTACTCATAATAAAATGGAGTGTTTGTTTGTCAGTTTGTCCTTCAATCTTGCCGCAACAGAACTACGGATTGACGAAACTGTAGTATATTGTCAAATATAATTTCTCGCGGTTCCAATTGAATTTTTCAAATCCAAAAATGAAAAGAGAGAAACTAGACATCTTAGAAGAGAAAGGACACCTGATGGTAAGTGACGATACATCTAAGACTGCATCGTCACTTACTCTCAGGTGAGTTCGCAGTGAAGGGCTATCTTATCATCGAATAAAAAAAAGAGACTTAAATATTAGCTTTTAGTACATAATATAAAAGAAAATAATTTCTCCTTGATTCCGATCTAAATATGTAGGTATAGCATATTCGGGTAAAAAAACAGTGAATGTTTAAAAATCGAATATCGATCCAACATGGCGTCTAATCCTACAGACGCGGCACTCAGCGCCCACCAGTACACTACACTACACTTACGCCAACTTGCGCCCCTCGCCACCTTTGACCCTGCGCCGGCGCAGCTGCAGCTAAGATGGCTACCACAGGGGAGTGCCGATCGATACGCTATCCTTAGTAACAAGTAACAATCGATGTTTCTGAGGGTGGTGACTGGTGAATTATTGCTAAATGTTTAGGATATGAGGAATATTATGGTGATGTCGGTAATTTGATAGTTTTACCGAAATGCTGGCATTCCTTAGCAAACGCACGGATCATCTTAATTGATATGAATTCACATTGAACGAGTTGAAGTACCTTCTCTTAAGAGGATATATGATTTACGTAAGTATTGTTAGTGAAAACTGGCATAGGTAAGAATCTTATCTAGGTACCTAGGTAAGTACTGTTGTTTACT
The DNA here is from genome assembly GCA_933228805.2 of Hipparchia semele. Classification (NCBI taxonomy): domain Eukaryota; kingdom Metazoa; phylum Arthropoda; class Insecta; order Lepidoptera; family Nymphalidae; genus Hipparchia; species Hipparchia semele. The sequence continues at coordinate 4,927,123 of OW121725.1, read as the reverse complement.
TGAACTTTTTAAGACTATACCTAGAGACTAGTGACGATACTATCAGTGAAGAGTACCTATTTATTTATACACTAGAAGCCCGCGCCGACTTCGTCCGGGTTGAAAATTAAATATTTGTTCTTGTGAGCTTCTTATAGGAGACGATTGTCAATAAGATCCCCACAGGAACCACACGAATATCCCGCACCGATACCCGCCACGTCTTGCCCGCCACCGTACCCCGCCGCGCCAGCCGGCACCATTTTATTATTTTGTAGCGCGGAAATATTAATTTTCCGATAACTCCTGAGATATTTATTTAAATTGTATAGTGTAAAGGGCAAATATGTTCAAATATTTACGATAATAAACATATTTGTTTAGATATAGATTGACATCACATCGGTTAAAGTAGCTTCGAAAATAATTCATTATTTTTAATCAAAATTTGAAATATAGAAATGGTTACTGTAAGTTATCTTTAGAATATAGACATATGCTATCGCGGACTTTTTTTATAACTCTTTAAGAGGAACAATTCACCCATACATCATTTTCATCCAATAACAGTATATGACCCAGCGCACGCCTTGAAAACGTTTATGAGTCAAAAAAAATTCCGACTTCTTTAACAAATTTGCACATAATATCTAGCCATAATAAATTTATTAACATAATTATAGCCTATAACCATCTGGAATAATGTACCTTTGAAATGGTAAAAGAATTATTGTAATAGGTGCGGTGGGTCCAAAGTTTGCTCCGGACATACATACAAACTCACAAAATTCGCGCTCTCTCTTTATTATAATAGTATAGATAAAGAATAGAAGAAAAAAAATCTTGCATTTTGTACAAATCAACTGCTGATTTTATGTTTTCTCAGCATACTGTAGTAGCCTAAGCACGAACATTTTAACTTTCGAATAGTAAACGTTAAGTTAACGTCAGCAAAAAATTGTGTATGAAAATGACAGGCTCCTGTTCTTTTCGAAAATCTTTTCTATGGTATAGTGGTTATGACTCTAGTTGCAAAACCACAAGTTTACTTAAACAAGTCAATTTGAATTTTAAATCATTGGAATATTGTACATATCAAAAACAAAATCAATTGGTGTAGGTAAATCGCTTATCGGATGACAACAACACTACAAAACAAGTCAAAAATCGAAAGCCAATTACTGAGAGTTGAAGCAGGCAAGCAAAGGATTCAAAAAGCCATAGACAGGCTTTGTCGTGCACCTTTGATTACCTTGGCCCGGCTGGACAGGGTAGATAAAGACAATATACAGATAGAAATGAATAAAAGACTAGTTTTGTTTCCATTTCGCTTTCATAGACGCGAATGCGATTCTTTTATATAACGTTAAACAACTAGCTGCCTCAAAACATTGCAGAAAAGATTACGCTTTGTTCTTGACTTTTAAGGCATTTCATTTTATCTGCCAGAATGCGAAATATGCCTAGTAGTTACTTGCACTTTAAACTTTTAATGATCTCAATTTTTTTTTGCCTCGCGATTTAAATTTACAGAACTAAAAACAATGCATCCGATACTTCAAAAGTTGGAAGTCTGGAGCGTTCATCTCGCAACTATTAATTAGTAGTCCCCGATCGCTTCGTAATCAAGCATAAAATTAAACCTTGGCACACGCCAAGCGCCCAACAAAGGTAAGGGTGTGTCCACAGTGCGGTACCTTATGGCATAGCAATTTGTTCAAGACATCTGGCCTCACACCTGCCCGCACCCCTCTTACACGCACTCCATACCGATAGTTACTGTTCGAAAATTCCAAACCAATTTTCAGTTCAAAATTATAGCTTGATAACTCAACGAATAAAGTTCAAAATTCATCTGGGTTCAAATTAAAAAATGCGAGCAAGTTACCGGTGTATTATGGTTTTGGCACGAGGTCCAATGCCCCTGTCATTCATCGTAACGTGTTCGCTCATTAAAATTCGGAAATGACGAACAGTTTTTCGAGTCCAATTGTTCTAGACGCGGTCAAGCGAGACTTTAGGTCGGTAAATGATTCGTATGTTTGCTCATTAGAAGTCGCTAGTTCCGACCGGTGACTAAAAGTTTTAATTTGCTTCCCGTCCGCAGATGTAACTGGCATCGTTCAATTAGTCGGATGTCGCATCTATCAAGCGATGTTTGTCCACTAGACTCTCGCACGTCAATCTCAATAGCAGTGTTTCACAACACAATCACTACGTAAACGCGCAGCGTACGTTCATTCACACACTTACACGCACAAGACGCCGTAAGGACTACATTGTCAAGGTGTGCGTGCCCCATTCAAGACGCGGTGAGACGATCTCCTTACGTCACTTCCGCTGACGTCACCCGTCTTATAAGTGGGCGTGTGAGCGACGCTTTACCATGCTTTTTATATTTTGACAGCTCGCGGCGATACTTGTTCGACGACGAGACAAGTGAAGGGTTCTTCGGGAATCCGATAACGTGTAATTTTGTCTCGGTTTCAAAAGAATTCCATTTAGCATTATAAAGAAGTATCAAAATATTAAATGTTTATTGGTTAAACGCTTTCGGATATTGCTTTTTAAAGTGATATTGCTTTCATATCAAAAATTCTTTTTTCGACAAAAGAGGTGGAGCTTTCAAAGCTACCCCTATATGAATTAAATTAAGACTTCAGATCGAGCTGATTTCGTTAAAATATGTATTAACCCAATTAACAAAGAAATGTTTTATCTATATTTATATACTGACATCAAGAACACCACATCTCAGTTAACACGTATAAAGGAACTGGCAACAACATCCGGTGTTCTGCGAAAAAATATATTTAATTCGAGTGTCACTAGAGTCCAAGGATGCGGGACGCTATGCATGGCGGTAATTTGGGCCAAGTAGACCAATTCCAGTCTATTGTGCAAGCAAGAATAGCTCCTTCTTTGGAACGCCCGCATCATTGCAAATAAATATTAATATCGGTGTTGACTGATGCTCGAAGTTCATTGTCCCAGTTTTGAAGTATTTTGAATGTTATTTAAGAAACAAATATGTTAGGTTCATGTTTAAAAATTAGATGTGAGGTCAGGGGCCGCTAGAAGGGGAAAGTGGAGATGGCTGTAGGTAGGGTTTCAGCGTTTTAAGAGATAGGTGTTCTAAGGCGTGATTAGTTTAGGAGTAATAATTCCCATTTCAGGACTGAGCCCAATAAATAGTGTTTTCTTAAAGCATTATATTGTGTTGACTTACCTATTACTTACAACGGATTAACGTTTAAGATTAATAAAGGTTATTTCTTTGACTTTTTGACTGGGAAATGCTAAAATGGAAAAATATTTTTAACAACTTTTTATACGATCAAAAAATAATATACCTTCCTTCATAATTGTTATTAAATATCACGAGTACGTACCACGGTAATTATTTTAGTTGGGATTGTCGATATTTCGATCCAATTGCATGGACCGTGGTCACGACGAGACTGCGGTTTTGCGAGACGTCAAGTTGAAGCTGTCATGGGTAGAATCTATCTACCCGCCTTCTTGATCTTTTCGGAGGAACGTCATTTAAAGTTCGGCAAAAAACACTAACAACGTCACTTTTTAAAGGTGCTGTACGACGCTTCTCTGGTTTGCATAATTCTACGACTGGATTCCACGTACTAGCTAGCTTAAAACCATCTTCCCGATTGAAATTCTGGTGTTTACGAATTTCAATCGCTTCGCGCACCAACCTAGGTATATAGTGGCGGTCTGTGGAGAGAACTCGTGGGTTGTGGAGTTCGATCCAGTGTTTTGTTCCTGGCTGCAAACCAGAGAAGCGTCGTACAGCACCTTTAAAAAGTGACGTTGTTAGTGTTTTTTGCCGAACTTTGAATGACGTTCCTCCGAAAAGATCAAGAAGGCGGGTAGATAGATTCTACCCATGACAGCTTCAACTTGACGTCTCGCAACACCGCAGTCTCGTCGTGACCACGGTCCATGCAATTGGATCGAAATATCGACAATCCCAACTAAAATAATTACCGTGGTACGTACTCGTGATATTTAATAACAATTATGTCAGTAAACCACGAATCAAGTCTAAAATCTTTAGTTTATACCTTCCTTCAACAACAAGTACTTAGTAGATGGGATCTGCTATCTCTCCTTTGAGCATTTAAAGATCTCACACATAAATATGTCTCTGAAATGCTGCGAGATTTATGCTAGAGCATGCTCTGACTCAGATCAGACTCAAGATAGAGGTGAAAACGAGACACAAATATGCTCTGACATAAATCTGTCTCGTTTTAACTCTGTCTTGAGTCCAAGCTGAGTGAGAGTGCGGTGTACCTATAGGTTTCCACTTTCCAGCCTTACAGTGTCAAGCATTCAAAAAAATACTCACCTCCACCCGATTTAGTTTTTTGAAGCTTCACTGTGGAAGCACTGTATACATAGCTTAGTTTGGTTACTTAATGTAAAATTATTTTATTTTTTGAAAAGAGCAACTGCTGAGTTTCTTGCTGGTTCTTCTCAGCAGAATCTGCATTCCGAACCGGTGGTAGATTTATAACGTGTCATAAGTGAAATAAATAAATTTTGAATTTGAATTTGAATTTAGTACCAATCTGTCAATTGTCCATTCCATCCCGTGCCCATATATCTATTAATAGTTTAGAATTAGTAGAATAAATTTGACGTTTTGGAAGATTTTCGATACAAACACTGACAGAACATCTTTACCTATTCCTCTGTTAAACGTTACTCAGCAATCGTGAAATTGGCTAAAGACTTATCCTTATAATCCTATCGGCACAAAGTCGAACCGATAAAAGTCGAATTAAGACATCTGCAGGGAACATAAAAGATTTTTTGCAAGCAACTTGTGCAAGTTGAGCTAATCTAAAGTATACCAAGTATAACACGTAGATCTAATCTAACCAACTTCGAAAATAAGAGGCTTTTTAGTCCGAGATAACTGGACTATGTGTTTGCTTGATTAATTTCTTTATTTGTTAGAGGAAACTTTTGAAATAATTTGTGATCAATTTCAATGAGAGAAATAATTCTGCTTTTTTTTATTCAATGACAAGATAGTCCTTGACTGCGATCTCACCTGATGGTTACTGACGATGTAGTCTAAGATGGTAGCGGACTAACCTGGAATTGGTACTTGGTCGAGCTTGGTGGTGGCTATGTGAATTCAACCAATAACCCTGATTGATTCTAATTGCCTTACCTTTTATCTACTAAATGATATAGTTTAAGGAATAAGTCTAATGTAACTGCAACTAATAAAGAAATGAAATATGTAAAAAAAATATATTTCAACAAATTATGCAGCTTACAGCAGATGCGTTTGTATCTAAATTATGACAAAAGTTCTAACTTCTAATAAATCGGTGGCTGAATCGACGCTTCCGGTTCTTAAGGGGTACCGCTATTATTGCGGACAATTAGCCTCTTGAATGAAGTAATAAAGTATCGGTACACGCCTTAACACCTGGTCTCCCGATGAATCTTTATGGGTTTGTAATTATTACCATGTTTACAAATGTTAGCGGGTATTTTACAGACGAGATTTATTAGGCAATTTGGCATTGAAAAGCGTCAAAAATGGACCGAGAGTTGGTTTGTATCTTAGAATTGCAAAATATGTAGGTATGCTCAACTAAACTAGGCTAAGCTAAGTTTTAGTTAAGTTTTCAAAAAAACTAACTTAGCTTAGCCTTTTTTCATATAATGCAGTGGCTACCAAGCGAGGCTATGCAAACCAAGTATGAAAAGACGTCGAGCTAAGCTAAGCTAAATTAGCTTTGTTCTCACGTCCGCGGGACATTTAAAACATCCCGCGGGATACACAACAACAGGACACAACATTAAACAACCGAGAAAGGACCTGATGAGATAAATATCTCTTCTGGTCCGTGTACAAAAAATTGAATCGCTTTGTTGCAACGTCATAGGAGGAGAAACTAACCAAGAAACATACACGCATTTATGATTTTAATAACGATTAGTAAAGTTGTTTTTTCTTAAAGTAACACGTGCCAATAACCTGACCACCAGCAGCTGAAAACAATTTGTTGAACCTTTGAAGCATAGACAAAACAATATAACTCTTCCTTAAAACACTTATCGATAAGACGTCACTAGATATCGATAGGATCTACATACGGGCCCACGTGCGGTCGGCGGGACCACCCGGAGAGCGCGCGTGCGATCACCGTTTTTTATGCAACCAATCTTGCACCCGTATGCCAATCGATTCGAGAATCGATATTGAACGGTGATTCTTTGACAGTTAACTTTTTTTTTCTTTCAAAACTTTTCTGGCTCAGCTTTAGCTCAGTTCAGCTCAGCTTCTGGCTGAGTTACACGAAACCATAATCCTTACTAATATTATACAAGCAAAAATGTGTTTGTTTGTTGATTTGTTGGTTTGTTGACTTGTTCGTTTATTGGTTTGTTGGTTTGATATACTTAGTTGAGGACTTTTACCAACTTGAAAGGAGGAGAAAGTCGAATGCGTTTTTATAATATGCGTTTTTAATTGAATGTTTCTTTGTTACAGATCCAATCAAAAAGCCGCGGGCATTTTTCACGTTGGATAGTACCTCAAAATCATATTAATGGTGAGAATATTTAAATCAGTATTTATTACCAATAACTAATATGTATCAATTCATTTGTTGTTAATTATTGTTAGCAACTAATGCGGAGATACTTAGCGTTAACAGTTTTTTGTATGGAAAATTTATTTAGTTCAAAATGTGATTTAAATTAACAAGATTAACTCCACCACTCTATCATATTATAATTATTTCACAGTCTTTTACAACTGGCCTTTTCACTAAATATTTACCTTGTATACAACTCATGAGGGCGCGTGAGCTTTCCTTGTGGTTACGTCGTGTACAATGTACATGCACATTGCGTAAGTATGCGTGCCTGTCCGGAGCCTAGATGGGAACGGTCAGGCCCGAGAAAACTCTCGCTCCCATTTTTATAGATACGACACACACACAACCATAAGCCACGCGCCCTCATGAATTGCAAGAGCTATACTTTAATTTTCCAGCAACTTTCCAAAACCAAGCAAAACGTCTGATGATTTAAATTAATTCCGCAGTAAACTAAATGAGTTTTGTTATAAAAATTAGAGCTACCAACAAAAATTTTCATAGAAAAAGTTTATTTATTATCATAACACTATCTAGTTTTAACACATGCCTCGCCTGTAAGCTATTCAGCTATCTGCAGTTTATTTGCTATGTACTGGACAGGGTTGCCACCTTAGTTTTAGGAATTTACAACTGTAGGAGACTTTCTAAGAATTTGTAAAAAATATATATATACAGTAGCATAATACATTATGTGGATATTAACTACTTTAAATAATGCTATTGCAATACGGACTTTTATTTTATTTATTTATTAAGAACTCTAGTAAAGTAGTAAAAGAGTTCTCTATCATCTATTAGGTACGAATTCAAGTCAAAAATAATTAAGTTTTTATTGCATTTTTGGTAATTATTTACGTTAATAATATTATGATAATCATGCAAATCTCAAAATCCGACAAATAAAGTGAAATGCATAATTTTGACTGTATAACGATTACAAAATTTACTACAGAACTTGAGTTTACGTCACGAGTGTTGTTGACATTTTTGTATGGAGGAAATGTCAAAACTCAGATAATGCTAATTGATGTTCATAAACGTTAAGAGATTTCTGTATTCCGACGTAAATGTGTAGTTATTTCTTCCTCCGTGCGGAATTCAAAGTACCGTTTACCAAAATAGAGCACGTTAAAGTAGGTATAAAATAGAAAAAGTGGCATCCCTAAACTGCCAGCGCACTCCGGTTCAGCGCCGGAATAAAACCGACAGGATTTTGCACAACCGTATTTTGTCTGCAGGCTGACAGGGGTGGACATCGCATGAATTTTCAAATAATCAGACGAACCTGCATCGAAGTAATAAAAGGGTTGACAATTCAATTTTATAACTATTCGGGAAGCTCGGCAAAAAAGGTGCTTTATACGTCATGCCTATCTACTTATTAATTTTTTTTCGAAGAACTTTTGTTGAAAATGAAGTCTATTTTTAATACCTACGACGAGATTTTTATTTACGGTTTATGTATATTAAGTGTAAGTTATCTTATTTCATTTTAGATGATGACTTCGTCTGCGCGAATGATTCCCGCGGAAATTGTTTAATTTTCCGGGAAAAAATACACTATTGCATTGTGATGTTTCATCAAAATCCGTCTAGTAGTTTTTGCTTAAAGGATAACAAACATCCATCCATCCATCCAGTCATCCTCACAAACTTAGGATAAGTACGAGTGGTAATAGGATGATTCATGTAGGATGATTGGCAAAAAATTGTCTATTGATAGAGTTGAAATAGCTCTTGATTACTTTTAATTTTTATCTGTATGTAACAGCCAATTTTAAAGCCGTTCGAAATTCGAAAATCGATTAACGAAAGATAATTTTCAAACACGGTGTTCGGAAATACAAACATGAAGCTATAAAGCAGAACATTAATCAAGAACAACGCAGTTTTGAATATCGAACGCCAAAAGCGATGTTATCTGATATCAATGCATAGCCGTTACGTGAATTCGAGCCAGTATTTCACAAAAGGAAATGCGAATTTTCTTGATCCATACAAGGTGTTGAATTTATAAAGCGTTACTATTCTTAGGTTAACTTACATTGGTCGTTTTAAACGGTAATTTTTTTTATTTTTTATTTTATTCGATTTTAATACTTGTCTAAACCGATCATGCCAACTCTGTATGTATTTAGCCAATAGGTGCTGCAGTTTAAACCACGACTTAAGTCTTCTATATCAGTAGTTAAGGAATGCTTGTCTTAATCAGATATTTTGCTTACAATGTCTTCTCTAGTTATTTAATATACATAATAATATTTTTCTACGGCTCTTAATCTTTCTAAATATATTTTTTCACTAGATCATGCCCGCGACTCGTTCGCGTGGATTAAGGTTTTTGATTCCCGCGGGTACTCTTGAATTTTCCAGGATATAAAGTAGCCTAGAACTATCTCCATTCCAAATTTCAGCCAAATTTGTTCAGTAAATTTTGCGTGAAAGAGTTACATACACACACTCATTTAAACTTTCGTCTTTATCATATTAATATGATGTGACAGTGTGATAGTTTCTATAATATATGGCTGATTTCTTCCAATAAGAAATTTAATGTAGTTACCGAAAGCTGGAAGAAAAAAGCAAGTTCTTACTATAAATCATATAAGTTGATACAAACGATGTTTAAATGTGTAAAATAATCAACCATAACCTAACATGGTTGGAAATTAAATTTAAATCAATATAATATGTAGTTTTTTCAAAAACATAAGTATTTATGTTTCTATTATATTAGTCGAATTAAACATGCTAAATTCGGCTAATATTCACCTCTCCTCTCCAAATAAGTATAAAGCATGTGTTAATTTGGGGATTGACCTGTTGACCTTTCGTTTTCAGTCACCTTTAATTAACCTCCGTGCACTACTGAGGCTCCTTTACCTACAACTTGGGATATAAAACGTTCCTACCAAATGGAACCTACGAGTAAATAGTTACTTGGTGGAGCCTAGATTACCTCCAGTTTTGTTGGCAGGCTAAATGCGGGTAAATTTTCGTGGTGCCCTGGCAACTTTTCACCTATTAGCGACGTGTCTGCAGAGTTGATCAATCAGGCTAAAGGGGAACAGGGCCTTAAATAGAAGCTGGATTTTGTTTCCAACTTCACCCGTCGTGAAGGTTTGATACATTTTTAACATTTACATTGACTGTGGACGAAAACTATTTCTAGTTCAGTGCTTTTTAGTTCCCAAGTGTGTGAAGTAATCTATAATATAAAAATGAATCGCAAAATGTGTTGGTAAGCGCATAACTCAACAACGCCTGGACCAATTTGGCCAAATCTTTTTTTAAAATGTTCGTTGAAGTTCAAGGATGGTTTTTACGGCGAGAAAAATTAGAATTATTGCTTGAAAAACCCTAAAAATAGCCCTTTTCTTTTTCCCATACAAATGATTTGAAACTAAAACGTAGTCAATTTGAGCTTTATTGCTATGGTATAAAGTTCATATTAAATTACAAGCACTCACTGTTGTCTAAGCAATGTAGGTGTGTTCCTAACGTCAAAGATCATATCTATCAAAACAATGTGCGTGTGTGCGTTGGAGCACAGAATACATAGTTGGAGTAGTTTAATGTCGCGTTCCGAAACTCGCGTTTCTTTTGTATTAGTTTCGGCACGCGAGATAAAATGCATCAGTTTCCACGTCATTACATCAGTCAAACAAAAAGCGAAGCATCGGTGAAAAATGTCGCAAAAACGGGGAAAATTATCCATATTTAAAATCTTTTAAAAACTTCTTAATCGCGATCATAATAATAGAAATTGACGCGGACGAAGTCGCGGGCGTCCGCTAGTACTAAAATAAACATAAAAATTCTTATTACAAAACCAACTTCAAAGTATATAATATCAATTGTGCCTATAAAATTTGAAGAGTTCCCTCGATTTCTCCAGGATCCCATCATCAGATCCTGAACTAATTACAATGGGACAACCTGGGAAGTATAACCTTTCAAAAAAAAAAGAATTTTCCAAAGCAGTCCAGGCGTCTTCGAGTAATCAGGGAACATACATAAAAAAAAAATTAAATTTAAAAAAAATCCGACGAGTTGAGAATCTCCTCATTTTGTGTAAGTCGGTTAAAAAGATGAGTGCAGACAAACGACAGTAGACAATATTAATTTGAAAAGTTTGTCTCTTTTTTTTTTAGTTTGGAAGGATAGAGATTACCTACCATATCTGATTTTTAAACGTCACATTGTCATCATGCTGAGCATGACTTGGTATTATAATATAATTTAAACGTATTAATTTGGGTAAACCTACACATAACAGTGCGACAGGTGGGTACTGAACCACTGACTTTTCGTTGTAAGTTGCATGAATCCCGTAGAACAAAGTCTCATCTGCTAAATTCATAACTTGAGATTTGAGCCTTAGAAGTATTAGTTTTAAGGCTCAAATTTCAAGTTGTGAATTTAGCAGAAGTGACTTTGTTCTACGGAACAGTCGATATGTATTTGCCTCGCGCCCTCTTTGGGCGTCAGAGTATGAGTAGTTTTAATTCATTCATACTGATTGCATTCACTACCAAGCTTAGGTACATAGAGATGAAAAGCTAAGTCGGGAATTGAATAGCATTAGCAAACAGCTTAGCTAACATCGCCGGTCATTTACATAATTTTACAAAATTTTCTATAAAAAACTCCAACATTTCGCAACTCACTCCTGATTGCATACTAATCAATATAAGTATATAAGCACTTATTCAGACGGTATAATTCCTTTAATAAAAATACAGAGAGGCCGCTGAAAGGGGGGAAAGAAGGGGGTAAGCGCAATGGGCTTCGGAAAATTCACCCGCTGAATGGGAAAACGCGGCAATAGACAAACAGCCGACTGACCCCGGTCTCCCCGCCCCCACCTAACGTACATTTTGAAATAATGCCCCCCAAGTACGGGGGGCGTTTTTAACCGATGCTTAAGAGAGATATTATTGACCCTTTCGCTACATACAGATAGTTTTTTTTTTGCTGATATAAACCGTACTTCGCACTTACGTATTCGTATTTTTTTCTCAGCTAGCCTCATACTGAAACGTCTCTTAGTACCTACTTAAGAGCATCTTAAATATTAAGGGAATGATTTTGTGACATTTAAACAATAGTTGAAGCCTTAATAGCCCAACGGTTAAGTTTGCGGGCTGTAAACTGAAAGGTCAAGGGTTCAATCCCCACCCGTTGCACTAATGTCGTACCCACTCATAACACAAACTTTAATTTTATTTGGAGGGGAGAGGGGAATATTAGTTAATTTGGCTTAATTTTTTTTTAAATTTGATGAAAAATGTGAATTGAGACTTACATAGATAGTAAACGATAACAAGTCTAATGCCCGTTTTCACCAACATTCCCTAAATTTTACGGACTACCTAAGCTCAGTTAGGTGACACTTTGTTTTCACGAACCTCTGGGAAAATGACATTGGGTAAGGGATTGTATTTAGCTACCTACGCAAAGAGAGACCTTCGTAGGGTATAATTTAGTTAGTGAAAACGCTCGTTAATTTTCTTAAGTAAAGGTTACCTATTCATTTTTCATAGACGAAGGATGGGGATGTTTATAAGAAATTCAGTCAAAGTTCGTCACGTTTAATTACTCGTAACATAGGTAATATAGAATAGAACAGATTTTTTTATTGAAAAAACTTTTATTGTGCCATACCTATTATTATCACTTGGTAGCTAGGTCTTTAACTTCAAGGAGAGTAAACTCCCACTGTTTGGTATCTACGAGACGTAGAGACTCTCAAGTCGTCTCGTGGTACGCTGATAGAAATGGTTTATAAAATAGATGAACCATCCGGTGACACGGCCATCAATTAGAGCCGTCACACGCACGGCCCGCACAGCGAACAAACGTTTTGTATAATTTACACAAATACCGGCCCTAATAATTAAATCTAGGGACCACAATGGCATGAACACATTTGACAGACTTATCCAATCTTGGCGTTGGTACGCACGAGGTTGTAAATCTAGTCGACGCGAAATGGCTGACCAGTAGTCAGTACCCCCACAGATCTATGCTATAGCTGCAAAAGTGTGCGCCATAAATTTTATACGAGCCCCGATGTACGGTAAAACCTTTCGTTGTGTGTGTGAAAATTCGTACCGTAAGAGGAGTGGACATTGCCCGCTTCGCTTTGTGTACGTTGCCCTAGGAAATGGTATTATGGTAGGAAAGCTAATCTAAATAAATCGGTGGTATTGACGTGAGGTTAGTTAGCTAATTAAAGAGTGCTCAACGCGCGGGGTAATGAATTCGGTGGTCGACTTGTCGAGTGGAGTTCAGGTTTGATTTTGATAGTGGGTACATTTCTATTGACTCTTGTATCTAAATTGTTGATTTGTTGTGCTTTAATTAAATTGAACGGTTAATTTTAAACGATGCTACGTTTACATTGTACATACATACATATCTAGTGGTTATTTACATACGTGCGACATGATCCGATTTTCAAATAGGCGAGGGGATTATATGTATAAGTAGATCTATCACGATACATATTTGATTAGTGAATCTAATAGATAGATGTACCTACTTATATCTTTTACGGATAAAAAGATCTCTTACGGAAACCGGTGTGGTACGTTTTTAGTAGAATACTACACAGAAATAAGTTGGTTTTTGTTAAAATAGAGGTAGGCATCCTAAGATTTCAGTTTCCCAGCTTTAGTTTGACTGATTTAAGTAAAAAAAAAAAGCCGGAACCGCTTTAAAAAAAAAGAAGGAAAAGACGCTCTTGAAGCAGACTTCAAGAGCGTCTTTTCCTTTTTTCATAGTTACGATGTAAACGGGTCCTTTCATGTAACTTTCCGTTCGGCCGGTTCAGGACCCTGAAAGAAGTGTGAACCGGCCTGTGATGACCGCCAGTCAGGTGTGCCTAACTCGGGGACCTATGGGCTTACCTACTTAGTCTCCTGCTGTCACTAATAAAACACACCTTTTGTTTTTTGCCAACCGGTGGCCCTAGGCACTCCCGGCCATTCAACGTCTACCTATACCAACATTTGTTCCACCCAAAACTTTACACGCCTATAACCTACACAACTACTTCGTACGCTCACAAAAAAAGGCGAATATTCTGTATTTTTTTACGATCGAACAAGGACCATCAAAATTCGGATTCGGGGCTAGATGTCGCGTGACGTGAAAAACACGCACACAGACACACCTTATTAAGTACGTATTGCTTACGCACTTATATTTTACCCGTAAATGTAGCTAAAGCGGAGAGTTGTGCACAAAAACGCATCTTCCCCCTTCCCCACCCCAGCGGCCGGCGGGCGAACGAATACATTCGACTAGCCCATTTGCAGTATCGCATTGTGTGAGTGTGTCTGCACGGCGCCGCGCCGGCGTGGGCGTGAACAACACAGACGCGAGTTTGCTTAGCCTGTGCGTAGTTTTACGTACCTACGTGCACCTACAATGTACGCAGTATTGGTTTTCTGTACTGGGCTTTAACAAATTTCAAATTCACAAAATCGTGATTGGTCGGTATTTTGTTTGAACAAGCGAACGCACCGGGACGCGGCGCGACCCAAAATTCGCTAGATAACTCGTTTAGGCGTAAAATGATGAGTTTTATCTGATTTTGTTTACGCGACGCCGTGATTGCGACGCGTCCGCTGTCTGTTTGCGTTACGGCGCAGCGGTGGGGCCAACTATTTCTAATTACTACGCTATAATTCCGAAGATAATCTAAATATATAAAATTAAAGGTGACTCTGCTTGACTGACTGACTGATCTATCAACGCACTGTCCAAACTACAGGACGGATCAGGCTGAAAGGCATACAGGACGTAGGCATTCGCTAAGAAAGGATCTTTGAAAACCCCTAAGGAGATAAAATATAAAGGTTTGAAAATCGAACTCAATGTGGGGTAAAAGCTAGTAGGTGTACATTACTACTAGATTTTGCCCGCGATTTTGTCCCAGTGGAGTTAGGTTTCCAAAAATCCCGCAAACAACCTCCATTTTCCGGGATAAAAGTTACTATATGCCAACGTCACTCCCCGTCTTCAACTCCTCAACTATACCCGTTCTCGTGCAAAAGATCACGTCAATCCGTTGCGCCGTTGCTGCGTAATTGAAGGACAAACCAATAAACCTACAAAAGCAAGATACACTTTCCCAATTACGGCTTTGTCGAGTTTTTTAAATATCCTGCGGGAACCCTCGCTTTTTACCCCAAAAAATCCCCATAAAAGGATGCCCATATCACTCTCTAACTCTACAACTTTATCCAAAAAAAAATCACGTCAATCCTTTGCTCTTTTGCTGCTTAATTAAAGGTCAAACAAGCACACTTTCGACGATTTATAGCACTGGGAAAGATACGCGATCACGCGGAACGTCCCGTGTCCATAACTCCATCTATCACCCGATATACTTCAATCATCACGAATTATCATCACAAATGAAGCTATTAGTCGCGGGACGCACGCGCCACTAACCCCAAAAACCGGAAGACAGACGCTCTAATGGCCACCTAAGAGCCCGAATATCAATTTCTAGAAAACTGGTCGTGCGTGTGACGGCATCGGGACCCGGAAGTGCGCTACAAAAACTCAAAACTAATCAACTCAAGAAATTGGAACTTGTCTAATCATTCCTTTCGCCAGCATGACGGGGTTATTTCTGAAGTTCGGAATCGAATTGGCTTCCTTTAAGACGCGTCGTTTAATTGGATGCATAAGAATAGAAAATTCACCCTGTACTGTAAGGGCCAATCCACACGCAATACTTCTGACTAGCTATCGCTTTGGGCAGCTATATGCTGCGACTAAATTCTTAAAATCGTATATTGGAAACCCCATGCTCAAACTATTCACCAAAACGTATAGAATCGATCTCAGAAGCAACGTTCGATCGCGATGCCACAAACGAACGAGGTAAGTAGCCAAAACGCGATGCAAAATCAAAAAAAAATCTGTCGCAAAAATTGCTGTAATACGACAGTCCGTCGAAGTTCAAGTATTGTGACATTCCACACAATCGATTTTAGGTAGTCATAAGAACACAACGAATTATCAAATCAGTGCAAAATCTTAATCGACTGTGATATTCCGTATTACAATCGCAAGTGCAATACCACATTCGATAAAAATATACTTAGTTGTCAAAACGCGATGCCGGATTGAATTAGTCGCAAAATGCGCGATTGTTTGACGATTGATGTTGATCAAAGTTAGTTGCTAAAACGCGATCTTAGTTACTTGCTTGAACGCTTGCTTCGAAGTGAATCAGTCGCAAAATGTGCGATTGCGATACCACAAACGCTTGCAGTAGTCGCCAAAACGCGATACATGGTGCATAAGTTACAAATCACAATATTCTACGTGTATCGCATGTATGTGCTTTGGACCTAAAAGCCACTATTATACCTATAGAACATTTAAGATCCCTTATTCTAACTTCCAAATACAATAGATTCAGAAAGATTAAAACTACCACGTCATTTCACATATGTTGAAACGTATAAACCATATGGACTGAGGCAAGAAAGAGATGTTTTAATTATTCCGTTATCATTCGTCAGTTCGGTATCTAAATTAACTTTTATAGAAGGGTTAGACTTACTCGCCTCATAAGTTGGATCACTTTTACCCATTTTTATCAACGTTCTCTAAAATAAGGACTACTTGAGCTAAGTTATGTGACGCTTTAACTGTCCTTTTGTCCATTACACCTAACTTAGTAGGAAGACTCCTACTTATGGGATGATTTTGGTTTAGTTGATAAAAATGAGCATATCATTCAGTTGTTGCTTGTTATTATTAGGTAGGTACCATAAACATGGGTAGTGTTCACTGTTCAGGATACAACAAATTAATTCAAAATCAGCTCTCTATCCATTTCGTTACGTTTCACTTCGATACCGGAGCATCTTCAGATGTTGAGATTTTTTTTAAAAAAGACTAGCGCTTGGCTGCAATCTCACCTGATGGTAAGTGAAGATGCAGCGTAAGATGGAATGCGTTTGCTTAGAAGATGCATATTCACTCTTGATTTAAAGGTGTAGCTAGTTCGAAAAACCGAAGCCGGAAGGGGATCTCTTCAATAAATTATGTTCAACAATGGTGCAATGGTCCAATGATTATTCCTGGATTACCTACTTTAGATAGGTACTGGAAGACCAGCAGTAAATTTCTTTTATTTGGTTAAATAAAGCAAAAGAAGTTTGTTGTGCATATAATCATCTAATTATTGTCATCTTAATATTCCGAACCAGTCGTAAATTCACTTAACGATAACAAAAGCACTTTGAACTATTCTATTTGAACTATTCTATTTTATTCTTAACCACGTATTTGTTATAATTTTGGTCGATCATAATGTATAAAATTTCTAAAAAGCTGTTATCTATATATATAAAATTCAAAGTCCTGACTGACTGACTGACTGACTGAGATATCAACGCACAGCCTAAACTACTAAAGTAAGAAACTTGAAATTTTTACAGTTGGTTCCTTTTATGACGTAGGCGCACACTAAGAAAGGATTATTGGAAATTCCACGCCTAAGGGGTTTAAATAAGGGATGGAAGTTTATATGAAACTCCGTCATTTTTCAAGCTGTTTCCATCAAAGTTGGTATTTGAGCTTTCAGTTAAAAATAAAAAAGTACGTGTGTCACAGTTTTTGAAAATTCCACCCCAAAATCTAATTCCACGCGGACGAAGTCGCGGGGGCAAAAGCTAGTAACTTATAAATGATGGAAACAACGTAGTAACAAAGAGGGTAAATTGTAAAATGCTTTGTCAAACAACCGCACTATAACCTTCGGGTAAAAGATGTCCTAGTGCGGTTGTAATGAGGAAAATATTTCAACGAGGAAAGGAAAATCTATGATATAGTATATGTAAATTGTTCATCTGTGAGGAAAATCAACCGAAATTATTCAATAAATTAAATTAGGATTATTAATTTCTGCGAAGCTATAAGGGAAAAACATATCGCAGACATATTCTGTTGCTACCTATCTATTTTTAACCGACTTCCAAAAAAGGAGGAGGTTGTCAATTCGTCGGAATCTTTTTTTTATATTTTTTAAATGTATGTTCCCCGTTACTCGAAGACGCCTGGACCAATTTGGAATTTTTTTTTGTTTCAAAGTGTATACTTCCCAGGTGGTCCCAGATCAGGATCTGATGATGGGATCCTGGAGAAATCGAGGGAATTTTTCAAATTTTATAGGCACAATTTATATACTTTGAAGTGGCGTTTGAAGTTGGTTTTGTATATAGAATTTTTACGTTTAGGTATATTATAAGTAAAATTAGAAACGTACATTAATTATTACATTAATTAATTTAGATTTAAGTTTACATTTAAATAATGGCAATATATTATTACTCGATGTTAAAAGTCATTATTTCTATTATCTATGCTTCTGATTTTGACAATTCATTATTACATCATGATATATGGAAATTAGTTATCCTAACTATAATATTAAATACTTAAATGATAAAGTATTGGAGCCTCGATAGAGGTGCGGACTGAAAACTGAAAAGTCGCAGGTTCAAGTCCCACCCGTAGCACTATTATCGTACCCAGGTTTTCGCTTATTTAGAGGAGAGAGAGGAGAATATAAGTGAAGTTCAATTTGGCTAATATTCTTTTTTTTTTTAAAGAGTCGTGTGCTGTTAACAGGTTTGTCCTTTAATCACGCAGCAACAGAGCAAGAGGTTGACTTGATCTTTCGCATGGGCCTGGAGAGAGAAATGGGGTTTTATCTTGGAAAAACAAATTCCCGCGAGACTTTTAAAAAGTTTAACTCCATGCAAACGAAGTCGCGGGCAAAAGCTAGTCTAATCACAAAATAAGGCAATGTAGGTAATTTATACAAAAGTATACATTTGTATAGTCGTACCTACCTACCTAATTAGAAGTTAGAACAGTATAACAACAGATGCGTAGCGACCAGTATGCCACGCGACAGCTTGCTAGTCCGTTGAAAGATATCATTACGAACAGAACTAAGGCATTGACCGCGACTTAGTAACAAACAGAAGAGAACAGTGAAAATAAAAATAAAAATTCAACAAAAGCAAATTTTTTTTAAATAAAGAAACATATAGGTAAATTGATTGCAGCTATGTGTGCTTAATTATTCTTTTATAAATTACTAGCTGATGCCCACGTATTCGTCCGCTTGAATTTAGTTTTTAAAATCCCGCGGGAACTCTTTAATTTTCCGGGATAAAAACTATGTCACTCTCCAGGTCCCCAGGCCAACTATATCCATGCAAGAAATCACGTCAATCCGTAGCTCTGTTGCAGCGATTGAAGGACAAACCAACAAACAAACACACTTTCGCATTCATGATATTAGTAAGGATTGCACTAGCTTTTGTCCACAACTTCGTCTGCATGGAATTAGGTTATACAAAATTCCGTGGAAACCATTCTTTTTCAGGATTAAAAGTAGCCTATGTCGCTCTTCAGTATTCAAGTTTTGTAACTAAAGTCAATCGATGTTGTAGTTTCATTACAGTTCCAAGCAGTGTGATTGAAAGACAAAACCACAAACAATTTTGCTTTTATAATATTAAGAGCGATACTGAGTCTTGAAAACTGTGAGTTAATATTAGACTATAATTTGACCCTATTTTACTTATTTTGTAACGTATGAAACGTACATATTATGCAAAATACTAAGTTTTATTCTAGCCTATTTTTGTCATAGGTGCCTACAATTTTCACTATGCATTAGCAAACGCTTTTTAAGAGACCACGTTTTTTGATAATTAGGACGCAACTGTTTATTTTCTTATTTTAAATTTTACAAAACAATAGCGTCAAGTAACCGCACCCACACCCAATTGAGATGCAGTCTCATATAAAAACTAATGGTGAAAATGATCTAATAGGAAACACTGTCTATATCATTAAAACTCTATATCCAGTCTAGTCAGTCCACAACTCATTGCAATATGACGCTAAACACCCTAATGATACGCACGCACGCCAATCCGCTTATGAGATGCGTATCTGTGGTTTATATAAGAAATTATAATCTCATAATACGATGTGAACCAAGCGTTCTCGTTATATAAAAAAAAACTCAATAGATAAAAGCGCTTTGGGAAAAAATTGTGTATAGCAAAAATCGGAGTATATTGGTGCTCGGTTCGCCAAGTTTTTCGCAGGTTTAATGACAACTACCGTTTGCTAAAATATCATTGCTAATATTATAAATGCGAAAATGTGTTCGTTTGTTGATATGTCCTCCAATCACTCAGCAACGAAGAAACGGATCAACTGATTTTTGCACGGATATAGTAATTACAAAATTGGAAAGCACCATAGGCTACTTTTTATCCCAGAAAAACAGAGGGTTCCCGCAAGATTTATTAAAAAACCTAACTCTACACCAACGAAATCGAGAGAAAAAGGTAGTAATCTATATTTAAAAAAAATATAACCTATTAATATATATTATTATTTTCCAAATATAAACTAATGTATAATAATGAACGTAGGTATGAATTGAGCAAATTCTGCTGCAAGTTACAACCGCTCGAATGCACGGAAATCAATCCCATAGTTTCAATTACACAAGGTTAATTGTAAAAAAGTTCCTACAATAAAATAACAATTGCCGCAGATGAGGTGGTCCCATGGGAATATTGGCCTAGTGAAACAATGGCGCTGAGACAAAAGCCTGACCTGTTTGCTCTCAAGACTCGCCCGTGAGGCTTAAACAATGGTCCTTCGCCAACCACAAAGGATGTAAAACGGGAAGAAATCGCGCAAGACAAAACGAAAGACTCGCGATATAATATTCATGTTTGCTCAAACGCTTTGCACGGGTTAATTGATACAGTTCTTGAGCTTACTCGGCGTTTCTTTCATTTTTTTACAACTTTTTTTTTCTTTTGTCCTGTTGCGGGCATATTCTTGACTTTAAAACCAAGTAATACCTACGTATTACTTGGTTTTAAAGTCAAGAGTAATTTCTGAGGATATTTCACAAGTTTGCAGAAGTCACGTATGACAAAACGACTAGTTCCTGATTAATGAATCAGATTGAATCAGTTCTTCGTGATTGAATTACTTGATAATAAGTTTAAAACCGCGCTGAAAAGGTGACTCACCCAAAATGTCTCAACCCTAATTTACAGTCAAGAAAGTTTTTCTTCTTTTTTCATTTTACAACAACTGATCTCTAACCTCGATATGAATGCTTGAATCCTAACCATACTTAGTTCCCACAATCAAAAAAATATTTATCACATAATTAGCCCAGTTACTTAGTTTTGCTGTCAAAACTAGCTAATAGTCATAGCACCCTGCAGTTTCCCCTCTAACGCCGATTTCCGAAAGGCTACTTCCCTCAACCCGTCATTGTCGCATCCTGACCATAGTTCTCACAATCAAAAAAAGATTTGTCACTTAAGTAACCCAGTCCGGAAGGAGAGGTTCCCAGGCGACCGACAAACGATTATCGCCCTTAAGTATCGCTTACAACCGCTGGATGACCCTTGAGGGTAATGTGATCGGATATTCTACACGTATAATATTTATTTTCACGATAAAAAAATTAATAAAATGTTTTGTATTACTGCCTCAACATATTAACACGAAAATTAGAAAAAGAACACAAACAATTACAGATAAATAGCTACAAAATAAAAAATAAATTTTCTTTATGGAAATAAATAGAAAATTTAAAAAATGCTGAAAGATGATTCACATGCTTTTTCCCCCCGATAACAGAGTAAATTGGTTATCAGAACCTTAAGAGTGACTCTTTAAGTTAATTTATAGTAGAACTGTTTCCTTACCTATATATGTAACAAGATAAGATTCTAAAGCACATTGTAAAAGTTTATTTGAATAAAAACTATCCTATTCTATGTTTGTTACATTATTTATATGAAATAAAACAGTTCCAAGTACACGAGCATTACAGAAGATTTCTTCTGCACCCTCTACAAAACCGCGAACTCTTAAAAACACTGTTCGTGTATCCGAACACAGTGCCAGAGCGTATGCGTAGACGCACCGGCTAGAGCGGGTGGGGTGGCGGCGCGGGCGGGTTGGCGGCGGGCTAACAGGAAGGAAGTGTAAGGCGAGCGCGTGAGAAGGATGCCTGCCCCGTGAGAAACGCTACTTATTGGCTTGAACTGTACTGAACGTAATTGATATTGTACAGAATGTGGTTTGTAAGAAACCACTGGATTGTCTTTTTATCTACTTTTATTGTTACTGAAACAAAAGCTCTTAATACAAAGGGAAGTTAATTTTGAAAAGAAACTTTACACTCACGTAGCTGACATTCTACGAGTATGTCCGGGAGCTATAATATGTAATACATGAACACAAAGAACAAAATAAGATAGCGAATAAATGGAATTAAACTTTTTTTAATTAGTTTTAGGGTTCTGATAGGATTACCGCGTTTTTGTAACCCATCAATGATATTTATTGTTGATGCCAGAATAGAAAGCTTATTACAGTCATGCGCAAAAGATACGCATTTTTTAATTCGATAACAAAATAGTCCTTGTCTGCGATCTCACCTGATGGTAAGTGATGATGCAGTCTAAGATGGTAGCGGGCTAACTTGAAAGGGGTATGACAGTATACATGCATTCAACCTAATCGGTTTCTACACACCAGTGCCAGAACGCTAAATCGCTTGGCGGCATGTCACGGTAGGGTGGTAACTAGCCATGGCCAAAGCCTCCGGTATTATTATTATTCATAAATAAAGCGCCTACATAAATGCAATTTTGTTGAGTTTCATTCGATTTGCAATACTTTTTACTAAAGCGAAAAAATTCACACGTGTCGAATCAGGAACCGAATTATGTACTCATTCTTTCACAAAGATATCATCTCGTTTGCCAACAATAAATTAATCTCTGAGTCAGACATCGGGCTACATGACGGGCTCAATAAAAAAAAGATCACCGCCAATCGTTCCGTGCTAAAGATCAGGGAGCGTCGACCTTCAAGTGTGGGATAACATACAAGTGACAGGCGTGTCGCATGAGTATAGTTTTTGCAATTCACGAGGGAGCATGAGCTTTACTTGTGGTTACGTCGTGTACATGCACATTGCCTAGGTGGAAGCGGTCAGGCACGAGCAAGCTCTCGCTCACACGCAACCATGAGCCACGCGCCGTCATGTACTGCAAGAACTATAACACATCAAAATATTGAACATGACTATGATTCTAAGTAGGTTTGAATTCTAAAAATGAGCTGTAAATTTTCTTTAGGTGTAAATAATTCTACAGATGAGTTTCATTAAACAAAAAAAATAGAGCTTTAATTGTATAGAATTTTTCTTTTATCGTACTGTTCGTAATATGCATAATTTGTGTAGGCACCATCGTATTTCCTACAATAATAATTACTCTTTATTACCGTCCCTGGCATCTTTGCTTATCTTTCAAGCTAAGTTAAGTAAAATCTCGTAGGTTCAACGGTTAAACTAATTAGTTAAACTAATGGGAATGAACCCATATACATCATTGTTAAAATTTTCATAGTTGTAATTTAAAACAAATTGTGTCTAATCTAGCGGAATAAATGTAAAACAGGTCAAACAGAATCATAAGAAGAGAGAAGGTCAGAGGTCAAGCAGAATAGATAAATTTTGACTTACCTAAGGTCAGATTCACAAGACTGGATCTGCATAAAAGGTTTGGTCTTCATAAACAGGGACAGGTCTTTCTGCTAGCGGATATTCCTTACCGCGGCCGCTTGTAGCTTACGGCGGGGTCACATCGCGCGACCATAGGAGTCACCGGAAGGAATCAGGGGCTCGGGGCACAATCTCGGCGTCCGGTGCCGGGGCCGGCTTCCGGCAAGGCGTGACGTTCCGCCTGTGACCTGCGCACGCGCCATTGTTAATTAGGTGATGTTAGGGAGATTTTTGTGCTATATGGAACGGAAGATGGATCCGATAAGGTGTAATTTTAAAAAGTGTTTGATTATTACCTACATATTTGATTTTTGAAAGCGCGTGTACTAATTATATGAAGCCATGAGCCAGAGTGGCCTATTTACATGAACAATAGTTCCTCTAGAATTCAATTAAAAAAAATCAATACCAAAGGCGTTAAATTTTTGATAGGTAAAGATGGTTACATGCTGCTATCTACGGAAACATTGATTCATTAATTTTAGGCCAGTGTGGCACTATCAGTTTTACGTTTTACACCAACTTTATTAAATAAACTCAAATATGAAAAAAGCTAGGCCGCTCTAGCTCTCATTGCCTCATATATAAATAGAATGGCATAGTTACAGCTTTCTATCCATTTCAGACTTTTAGACACGTTTTTGAGAAATCTGCATTTTTTGAGTTAAAACATTGTTGGAAACTGCAGCAAATAAGCGATATATTATGTAGCTGTTTCTAAAACGCTCCGGTTCAAAAATTGAGATATCTCTATAAACACTGGGATGACGTGATACCTACCCAAGAGAAGGAAATAAATGCGGAAAAACCTATTAACAAAATTATACACTTACCTCCTTTTAAGATGTTTCTTGCGATTCATTATTATTTAATAATTTATCATTCAAAAATCTCTATAAGTTTTTACCGTCAGATAAATTAAAGCCATAACAAATTGTAACAATAAAGTAACTTATCAAGGTTCACAGAACAAATGAAGCAAGGGCATGCATTTCGTCTTTTATATGCATGTTCTTCAGGTGGATATTTCTGCGTCCGCGCAGCCCCCGCGAAGTCTCGATTCGGAACATGCGGGAGTGGAACTAAATAAATACCTGGATTTATTTTGACGGTCACTTTGTTCATAATCTTGAAACATGTATCTAATACTAGTTGATTCCCGCGACATCGTTCGCGTGGATTGAGGTTTTTTATTCCCGCGGGAACTTTCTTATTTCCCGGGTTAAAAAGTAGCCTATATGCTATTCCAGACTATAAGTTATACTGATTATGAGCCTTTCAGCCAAATCGGTTCAGTCGTTGCGCCGTGATTGAGTAACAAACGTGCATACATCCAAACTTTCGCATTTATAATATTAATAGGATAATAGGATTCAATGAAATTTAATTTATTGTATAAACTAAATTATAAAGCTTTTACAGTTTGCCAGTTTCTGCCGTGCAATATACCGACTTAAACTGTAAAAAAATATAAATTTTTATAAAACTAGTCCATGCCCGCGACTTTGTTCACGTGGATTAAGGGTTTTTCTTATTTAATAACTTTCCCATTTATAATATATTAGTATCTATAGAATGATTCTTATACGTTTGTACAAAATCTCTTAACTTATAGTACGAGTAAAATTTTCAAACCAGCCTGGTTTTAGTATTTATAATTTAAAATTAAGTAATAGTTTTCCTCGTACTGTTCGTAACACAAAGCAATACCACTGCAACTTAATGTACAGGAAAGGTGTTATTTTCATTCTTTCATATTTCTTTCACTTTGCTTGCACTTAAGTTTTATGCGTTTACCGTATTGTTCTTTTAAAGAGCCATTTGTTTTAAGATCCGGCTTCATTACTTGAAAAACATTTTCCCGCTTAAGGTTCTACACAGCAAGTTGTTTTACTTTCTCATGGTGAAAATGTTTCCATTGTAAAAAAGAATTTTCTTTTTCTTTCAGGGGTTATATAAGGTCGGTGCTTTGTCGTAATTAACTGAAATTGCGGCAAAAAATTAAGCTCTTATAAAATATTCTTGCTTTTTTTTTGACAATGACAAATCTGCACTTATTTCCTGAATAATAGTAAAAGCAGATTTTCTTTCCTTATTTAGTTTAGTATAAAGTCCATACCACGCAATAGATTGTGGAATCATCTCCCTTCGACAGTGTTCCCACTTAATTACAAGGTTATTCAAGGGGCGAACCAATAAGTTTCTTAAAAGCCGGCAACGCATTGGTGGTGTCTCTGGTACTACAAGTGTTCATGGGCGGCGGTAATCACTTTACATCAGGTGACCCGCCAGCTCATTTGCCCGCTATTTATATTTAAAAAAAAAAGATTATTTTAACTATAACTTGCTTTTACCCGCGACATAAAAAGTAGCCTAAGTAAGGCTGAAATCTCAGACTTAAGATAGAGTTAAAACGAGACGGATTTATGTAAGAGCATATTTTTGTCACTTTCTAACCTCTTAGCTGAGTCAAAGCACGCTTTATAGATCTTAGCATTACTCTCCAGATCCTTAATTATATCCGTGCAAAAAATCACGTCAATCTGTTTCTCTGTTGCTGTTTGACTGAAGGACAAACCGACAAACAAATTATTACAGGCTTTCGCATTTATGATGATTATGGATATGGTGCTTGTATGGTTAGCAAAACAAGTCACGTATCACTTTGATAGTGAATAAGTCATCCACTTGACCAGCTCTTTTCTCTAATTAGTTCATTATTCTTAATTATGTGTTATGTGAACTTTGCTTCTAAGTGTGGCTGTATGCAAATTTTCACTTATGCGCCGCCTAGTCAGGGCCGTGGTAATTGCTTTCCTTACATAATTATAATTGGCGAGAAAAGTGTGCACATTAATTATTCATCAATCTACCCTCCCCTCATTTGCTGGCTTGAGATACGCCAGTTAAACAAATAAGTGCCACTATTTTTGTCAGAGCTCATAATTTATCGATTTCTCAATAATTTATCCGTTAATACGGTTGATAATTATTTATTTCCTAAAGCTAAGGAGTTGATAGTAATGAGGTGGGTACTGGGTAGTTATGGCAAGTAGGCACCAGCTATGGCGTCCATATTAATGTAAAATCAAATCTCTTCGATCAATAATGTAAATAGGAGGTCATTAAAGGAGTATGTTTTATCAACTTATTGCAAGTTGTAAAATTACAAGGATAAGTGTATCGGGCTTAGAAAGTTTAAAGAAAAATAAATTCTTTGAGGATTTTTTCCGCGAATATTACTTCATTTCGTTTTTTATGGGTACCACATAGCAATCATATCATATTATTGATTAATTTTATTTTACAATAATATTGATCAAAAAATTTCGTTCTAATATAATTAATATGCGAGATGTAGCTACGCGAAAGTGTGCTTGTTTGTTGGTTTGTCCTTCAATAACGTTGCAACAGAGCTACGGATCGATATGATTTTTTGCATGGCATTGAGGACCTAGAGAGTGACTCGGAAAATCAAAGAGTTCCAGCGGGATTTTAAAAACCAAATCCACGCAGACGAGGTCGCGGGCATCAACTAGTTGAATAATATATCTATTATCAAGTTATTTAAAGCAAAAACTGAGATATATGTGGCAAATATTCTGAGTTCAACATTAATCCGTCGCATATTTTATTTCTAAGAAATCTTGTTACTTGTTTTTACCAGTAGTCTATGGAATTGCCGGTCGATTTATCATTCGATTGTTCAAGTGCGTTCTTCCATTCAGCAGGAGTCTTGGCAAATCTATAGACGGCTGAGTCGGTCTTTTAACCGTCCATGCGAAATAGTTCCCAGTAAATTATACCTATAATACTACAGCACACTTATGCATGGAATACATTCCAGGAATTGTATCAAAATGACATAAAATTAAAACATAAGTGAAATAACGTCGAGCTATCCAAGTAGGCACTTCCAGTGTAAAGCATAATAATTATTAATGAGTGATATTATAAGAAGAATTTATTAAATATGAAATGCTTCTCTACAAATTTTACATTTACTGTAGGTACATACAACACTAGTCTCGCGTAGATTCCATTGCTTTTATTTCAGAATTTGTATAAAAATATAAAACAAATTCATTTCGAATTTTTGAGTAGGTATGTAGCGCGTGTTTAAAAAAAATACCTCTTCAAATTAATTTATTTTTACTCAATGACAAGATAGCCCTTGACGGCGATCACACCTGATGGTAAGTGACGATGCAGTCGAAGATGGTAGCGGACTATCTTGGAAGGGGTATGGCAACGTATATTCGACCCATACCCCTAATCGGTTTCTACACGCCATCGTGCCGGAACGCTATTTCACTTGGCGGCACGTCTTTGATGGTAGGGTGGTAACTAGCCACGGCCAAAGCCTCCCACCAGACATTTTTTAATTTCTAACCACCATTGCTTTTCATCCGTTTAAGGATGGAATTTCAAAAATCCTCCCTAAGTGCGAAACACCACACTAGTTTAGGCTTTAATTTATCATTCAGTCACGTATAGTTCCAGGTTATAAGTTCGAATTTAGGATTGACTGTTGAAACACTATGCGGGCATAATATCTGTCAAGTGGTTCTAATCAAAATAAAATAACATTCACTTGGAGAAAATCCGAAATGAAAAAAATATATATATTTTCAGAACTGTTTCCGTTTGCGGAACCCTAAAATCTATCCGTGTCTACCCTAATTTAACTGTCACCTGGAGATTTTTTTTATAATTATTACCGCACAGTTTCAAGAGTGGGAAGGTGTGAAAATAATTTAATTATAACTCGACGGCGTAACCACATGAATAAAGATAGGTTTCACTAAGCTACGTTAACATTCAGGCTCAAGGACGGAAGTACTTGACCACCCCCGCTCTCAGGACATGCCCCGTGAAAACTGTTTTGTTACTCTAAAAAGAAAAGGAAGCCCACACCTCAGCATTTATGGAAGAAAAGAAAATCTTATGCAAAAACTTTTCCTGCAATCTTTATTCAGGGACGCTAGCTGTTTTTAAATGAAAAAAAAAAAAAAAAAACAATTTTTGTTAAGCGCGACTGGTTTACGCGACTGCTTTTTTTGTCGTAAGTAAAAAATGTTTACCACTCACTGTAAACTACTCGCTCCACCGCTAAATACTTATTAAAAAAATGCAAAATTATTTTGCAATTATCAGTTTTTAGCTGATGGCCGTGATTTCATGCGCTTAAATCTCGGTTTTTTAAAAATCCTGTAAGATTTTTTTTATTTTTAGGGATAGAATTTCTGTCATAGACTGAATAACTCGCTTCATAGACATAATAGTATCTTCGTGCGAAGATTTGCTAAGATCCATTTACCGATTTTTAGGAAGGTTACAGACCGACATATTTTCATATTATTTGTAATAGCTAAATAAATCATTAATAAATAAAAAAATTACCACTTAATAATATCGAAAAAAAAATAAAGGTACGAAAAAATGTAAATATAAAATAGCTTAGATGCGCAAACACCGTAACTCCAAAGAAAGTGGTACAGACGCGTACAAAAGACTTGCTAGGTGCGTGAAAGGGCAGACAATGTCATGTATCAAGTTCATGCGAGGTTAACCAACCGTCCGCGTACAGTCGACGAGGAAACAAGACGTTTTTTTTACATGCAGATTAGTAGGGGGAAAGATCTTCTAGTATACTCCGTATAGTCCGTAGGCGTACTACTTACCATAAGTATGAGCGGGTATAGAGTATGTGACAGATAGAGCTTCGATTCAAGTTAACTTGTTTATAATTGAATGATCAGCTACGAGTAATGCTTCCACGGTGAAGGTAAACATTTTCAGAAAACCTGCATACTTGAGAATTTCCTCAAAGATGTGTGAAGTTAGCGAATTCGCACTTAGTCACCGCATGTTGCACCTTCCTAAATCTTTCTTACTCTGAGAGTAAGGAGGGTTCAGGGCAGGAGAGACTGACTCGTCGTCGTCTAAACCGATTGACATCCACTTTTGGATGTGGATATCTACAAGGCTCTCTAATCTAATGGATCACACACACACACGCACACATACACACACAGAACACACTCTTATGCCAACGAGGTTTGGTAGGATTAAAAAGGAATTTATAATATATATCATATTCATTAAATGGAAAATACTGATAGTTCTGATTTACGTAAACGAGACGGATAATTATTTTCCATTTTTGGATGAAAGGACAGTTTTCTTTTTCTTTTGTTAACATTGTTTAATTCAACTTTGCGATATGACGGATCTTTATTAAGATTTTTT
Organism: Hipparchia semele; assembly: GCA_933228805.2. NCBI lineage: Eukaryota > Metazoa > Arthropoda > Insecta > Lepidoptera > Nymphalidae > Hipparchia > Hipparchia semele. Next base: position 4,897,567 of record OW121725.1, on the reverse strand, counting down.
TTATTAAAACAGTGAGTAAATTAAAATTTAATTTAGCTCAATATTTATTCCATGTTAGCTAACCTGTGGTACTTATAAGAAGTCAAGACTACCACCCGTTCGTAAAGAAAAAATGTTAAAGTTCTATAAGATACCTACTATGTGCCTAGGTACTATCTTCTGGGCAGCTGGATGCAAAGCCGATTACTCCCATACAACTGTATTACCTATAATAATTTATGTAATAATGTAGAAGTATATAAAAAATTCATTACTTAATTGAATTATCGGCTTAATAATTGAATTTTTTTAATACATGCTATAAAAATTATGTAAACAATAATCTCTCTTTATTTATAAGAAAATCGTAAACAACTGTACAAAAACGATTACTTTACGTAGAGACAAGATATAGAAAGACTTGCCAACTAGCCGGTGACAATACCCGTGTAACTCTATACGTGGGAATAATTAGAGCGCCTCAGACCCCGGCTTGAGACAATGAGGATTTTGTTACCATTATAAAAACAAACACTTTTTCGGGGATTTTTCAAAGATTAAAACAAGTTTCGCCGCACACGCTCCGTCGTGCTCGCTTGTTTTAAGCCGTAGAAAAGAACACATACAACAATGTTGTAACAGGTGTTAAGTTTCAGGCAGGTGATGTGTTTTTCGAGGTAGGAAAAGTGTAAAAAATCTAGTTGTAAAGTTCTCTCTTTTAAGGACAGGCTTAAATATATTATACTAGCTTTTGTCCGCGGCTTCGTTCATGATGAGTTCGATTTTTAAATCCCAATGTCCCCCCTTTTAGGGTTTGAATTTTCAAAAATCCTTTCTTACGGATGCTTACGTCATAATGTACACCAAACATGTCAATTCGTCCAGCGGTTAGAGCTGTACGTTGATACATCAGTCAGTTAATCAATAAGTCAGTGAGTCACTTTTTCCTATATTTTTTTATTTTTATATAATTAAATTATATGCCAATAAAATCACACACAATATGTATGTGTGGAACAGTGGGACGTCGACATATAAATAAGTAAAGCTTCTTACCCATCATGCTGATATAATTTTCTTTAAAGTTCGTTAACCAAGCTGAACTTGACTAATATCCTCTCCCCTCCAAATGAGCGAAAAGCTATGTTAGGGGTAGGTACGAAAATAGTACAACGGATGTCGACCTTGCAGTTTCAATCCGTAGGTAGGTACCTAACCTTCACATAAAAAAAAGGTTTTGTTATTCTTATGAGCAAAACTATAATCGCTTTTATTTCAGCCTTTTATTATAGGAGTGATAAAGACTTCTATCTAATGAGTTAATCAATAACATTAAAACTTAATTTATCTACTAGAAAATGTGATTCACGTATAGTCGATTTTATCTCGATAGAAGTATCTGTCAGTACAGTGGTACAGTGTCGCATTAGTTACAAACGTTTAAAAGATTCTACGAAGCGAAAACGATGTAAAGCACCACGAACGAATCGGTATATCGGCGCTCGCTGTCCTTTTCCCCCATTATTTTTTCTTCCACTAAAGTCTAGGCAGACTTGGGGAGTCTGTCTTGCCCCTTTTGGGGGGTACTTGAGGCCCTTATCTGTTGTAAGTTTGTACAGCGTAGTGGATCGTAGGGGACCCCTTTGCTGATGCATCTTGAGTCGCGTGCCACCGTCGAAATGAAAGACGCAGTCGGGCATTTTGAAATATGACCGCTTTTTTTGGACATTTTCGCTTAGTATGGAAACTATGATTGATGAACTTGTTGTTTAAATAGATTTATGAAACCACGTTCTATGCACCTTTTGCTTCTATAATCCTTACTAATACGAGCATTATATAAATCTGAAAGTTGCGTTTGTTTGTTGGTTTGTCCTCAATCACGCGGCAACGACGTAACGGATCGATGTGATTTTTTGCATGATGTATGTCACGCTCCAAGTCCTCAAACTTGGAGGGTGACAGAGTAACTTTATTTCCGAAAAAAAAAGGATTCCTACGGGATTTTCAAAACCTAACTCCACCCGGATAAAGTTGTAGACAAAAGCTTGTTCTAAATAATTTCCAATGTTCCATAAGACATAGATATTTGTTTATCAATATTTTCCAATACATTTGAGTGCAACAACTCGGATGTTGTTTCCTATTTTTCTGCACTTGAAAAATCTCATAAATTTTCCAGAATAAATGTCCTATCCTTGTCGACATTTGAGGCTGGCTCCTCGTTTAAATAAAATCTGTATTTTTGGTCATTGGCAAACACGATGGCTGTAAAAATAACGATGCTGCAGTTAAAGCATTTGCTTTTTTTTTGTTTCATTTTTATTCGATTAATAGGTAGGTACGTCGGACTTCGACCATAGAGCTTTTTCTACTAATATTATAAATATGAAAGTGTTTGTTTATCCTTCAATAACGCAGGCACTCGAAAGAAAATCGACGTGATTTTTTTTGATGAGCATAATTGAGAACCTGTAGAGAGATGTAGAGAAATTTTTATTTCGGAAAAACAAAAAGTTCTCGAGGGATTTAAAAAAAATCTAATTCCATGTGGACAAAGTCACGGACGTAACCGCAGTGGTATACTCATATTCACTTGACGATTCAAAAACACTTTGTAAAACTTTATTTAAGTAAAATACTTTCTTGACTATTCTTTTATTTACAACTAGCTGATGCCTGCGACTTCGTCCGCGTAGATTTAGTTTTTTAAAAATCCCCCGGGATTTCATTGATTTTCCGGGATAAAAAGTACCCTATGTAACTCTCCCGGTCCTCAAGTATACCCATGCAAAAAATCACATTGATACGTAGCTCTGTTGCAGCGTTATTGAAGGACAAACCAACAAACCAACAAACAAACACTTTCGCATTTATATATATTAGTAAGGATGAGAATAAGGAAGTAAGGATAGTCTCTTATATTTTTTGTGTTCCTGCCTGTTTTCTTTCGACATGGTTGTCGAAGACTATTCTAGATCGGTACCTACTTATTTGTTTACTTTTTTTAATTATGCAACTCCTTCATTTCATTATGCAGAGTTCATGACATCATAATTACATTTTGTATAAATGTTAGGTATTAGGTATTGTGTCTTATAGTGTCTTATATTCGGACTAAAAATAACATGTAGCAATAATAAAGCGGGCCGTTTATCACGCACCCGTTCGCACATTGGCTGCAACCCCGCCTACTACTTATGCGTGTATGCAAGTTGAGGTTATTTTTTTTATCCTTCCCCCGGTCTGTCTGGTCTTCCCATTTTCGCCTTCAAAGCCACCACAATGCTGTGATTAACGTGCTCTTGGACGTCTAATGGGTTTCTTCGATTTTTTGCAGACGTCTCTATTACTACTATGATAAGGATTAATTTAAGATTTGATCTAAGATGGCGTACTTTGTTTCGTGTAGTTTGTTAAAATCGATTTTAACGCATTATTTTGATTGATGATTTTATCATAATTAGATGGCGCATAATAAAGGAGTTTAGCATAACCAAAAGGCATAACGTCCAACACGACCTTTGTTATATTCATTTCATCGTAACTATGAAACGAAAGCACTGACAAATCTATTCTAATAATCCTATTGAAATAATCTATTCTAATAGTCCTTGATTCCCTTGAGAACACTTTAATTTTCCGGGATAAAATGTAGCCTATGTGCTAATCCTGGGTATGAGCTAACTCCATTCCAAATTTCAGCCAAATCGGTTCAATTCGTTGTGGCGTGAAAGAGTAACAAACATTCACACACACACACACCATACACATACATACAAACTTTCCCCTTTATAATATTACTGTGATTCACATATTTCATAGAACCTCCACCAGAAGGCAGCAGCCACCAAATCATAAAATCAAATTTACCAATTAAGCAATAAGTCCTCAATCAGAGGCGACCGCGAACACCCAAAAATTACACTTATTAATACAGCATAACGCACAAAACTGAAAACTATGCCGTTCACTTTGAATCATCGATTCAGTAATGGCAGAGTCCTATTAAAAATAAAAATAAAAAAAATTGTGCCCACTACTGAACCCTGCATTCCCGCCTTGTAGTTAAGATTGACAGACGGAAGGGTTGAGGTGGGGGCGATAGGGAGGAATTGAAAGAGAGTGGAAAAAATTATACGTGGCAACCGACGCATCTTAACTTCCGAGCAGCCTTCCGAGCCGCGTCCTAAGGGGCAAGTACGCTTGAAAGATATTTTAAAACAAAACTGTAAACGGGTCACACGGAGGACTGTTAGTGAAGCGCGATGGGTCAATTTTTAACCGGCTTCAAAAAAGGAGGAAGTCTCAATTCGACAACGTACAGTACGTGTACAAACTAAAATAATTATTTTATACTTTTAAGTGAATTAACTCATATCCCGAAAAATAAGATTTATAAAAAGGAAGTGCATGCGGCGCAAGATCGCGGTGTGTGGTTCACGGTGGGAGGAATGATAGGCAAAGAACTACATGTCGTAGTTGTTAGCTTGTAATGATTGGTGCTTAATGGTGTTCGTTCCGGTTAATCTCGGGAACGGCTGGACCGATTTTACTGGTAGATAGCTGATGTTATCGGAAGTAACTTAGGTTACTTTTTTAATCGACTTTCGAAAAAGGAGGAGAAGTAATTGTGTTTTTCTCCCTATGTATATCGATATCTGCGTGATTTCTAAAAACCGATTGGCGTGAATCTTTTTTTTAATCGATACAAAAACTTTGCGAGATGGTCCCATAAAAACTTCGGATTCCAACTCCTCAATCTTCATGGTGCAGGAGTACTGCCCACCTAAACTGTGGGGATTTAGGAACTATAGATTATGAATAGTTATTGTAGGAACCAAGTAATAACTAAGTAGGTACACAACTCAATCCTGATGCTGCAGGGGTTCTGTCCACCTAAACTGTAGGGATATAGTGAAGACGCGAACGAAGTCGCGGGCGTCCACTGGTTTAAAATAAAAGCTTGCAATAAATTTTATTTTTCGCGAGTGCTAAACGCTCCGGCAGCACTATCGTCTTACAGGACAATGCTAAACTAACCCGACTATTCGTTTGTTTGACTCAAACTTCTTTCATACCGTTTCACTTTATTAATTATTGTTAACGAATGACATAGAGAAGGTTAGTATTTTTTTAATTTAAATTATTTTAATAATTATTAAAAACTAATTCAATCAATCAACATCCCTACTAATATTATAAATGCGAAAGTGTGTTTGTTGGTTTGTTGGTTTGTTGGTTTGTCCTTCAATCCCGCTGCAACAGAGCTTCGGATCGACGTAATTTTTTACATGTGTGTAGTTGAGAACCTGGAGAGTGACATAGGCTATTTTTTATCCCGGAAAATCAAAGAGTTCCCGCGGGATGATAAAAAACTAAATGTACGCGGACGAAGTCGCGGGTATCAGCTAGTAACAAATAAGCAAAAGAAAGTTAAAATATCATCCATTTGAAGATGGATTATACTTTTGAATTTGAATAAGTACTTTTTTCAATTTGTATACATATAAATAATTAATTTTATGAATATTATGGCGATCACTTTTACATATAATCTACATAATAATATTATTAAGTATCTATTAATACCATACTTAAAATTGACCTACGTACTTAAAGCAATATTATCGTAATAAAAAAAAATTATATTGTTAATTTTTACATGTTGAGGTCCACGAGGATATTGGAGGAAACACTCTTAATAGTATCGATAAAACTTAATCCCGCACAACATTTTTTCCATAGTATCGATGCAATTAAAAAAAAATCGTAACAAAAGTCCACGTCAACTCCTTGCATTTTCCTAAGTATGAATTATCCCGCTCGGTGTATTCGTTAAGGGGCGGATCCATTCATTCTTTTTGTCCGCTTGGAGCAGTTAAGGAGGTCCAGAGGAAGGGAGGCCACCCACCCCCCTGAACTTGCGACTCAGAATATTTTTTTTCTCGAGGACGTTGGAATCGACACACTTGGCGGTAGTTTGTTCCGCTCGGCGATGATAGTTCGAGTGACTTGGATTGCGAACGTTGAATATTTTTTTTTTGTGTAATTAATTTTTTCTTTCACTCATTCCGCTCTTCTTTGTCGTTGATGATTCGTATAAACCTTCTAACGGTTGTAAAAGATGATATTCATTTAAGAAGTAGGTCAGAACTTACTTACTTGAATAATATTTTAATCGTGTACATGATTTAATAAACAAGTGTAAACTGAAAATTTTAAACACCCCCGACATGTGAAATTAAAAAAAATGTAATTGCCATTTTGTGGTGGTGGCCATCTTGGATTTGACATTTATCATATCATAGTATTCTACTAGCCCTTTCATTTGACACCCATATTGAGGGAGTTGTGAAAAAATATATAATCCGCCATTTTGTGGCGGCGGCTATCTTGTACTGATTTTCATCAAACATAGCTAAGTCCACTCCCGACTAGTTCACCTTTCAAACAAAAAACAAAATCAAAATCGGTTCATCCGTTCAGCTGCTACGATGCCACACACACTCATACACACACATACAGACACGTCAAACTTATCATTTTTTAATCACTTTTAATCACCATAGTTACCATAAAAATCACTTTTTATGGTAACTATGGCATATGGTAGCTTGAAGAATATAAATTATAGGTACCTAGTATTATCTGAAATGATTACCACTTGCTAGATACAAAAAAAATAAATCAGTCCATCACCAAAATGCAAGTTTTAAGCCTTCAGCCAGGGTCAACTGTTCTGTCGTTGCACAGTGAAAATACAACAGTAAGAAGACATCTTCGCATTTATACTAGTGTCGATATGGATGTAGTGATAGTAAAAAAACATCGATACGGACTCAAAATAAAAATGCGACATCCCTAACACTCAAGGAGTTTGTAAGACGGTAATGAACCGAACCCTTTGAAAACACCTCGCGCCTCACCACTCGACACCTTAACACTGTCTTGAGATGCACATTTTTATTAGACCGCATAATTATGCAGCGCAAATAAAGTTATGGCTCCAGCAAACTGAGTGTGAAAACTCTAAAAGTGTAGATTCTTCTATCTACTTCATTTTTATTCACCTAAATTGAAATGAGAAGTTGTGTGATTACATTCAAACAGAATAGAGTTGAAACTATCACGTCTGTTGAAATTATTACCCCTTTATAATTTTAGTTTTGTCTGTAATTTGGAATAATGTAATACCAATATTGATACGAACCGCTAAGGTGTGAAACACCCTATTGGCGTCCGTGTTTTCTGCCACGTATAACTTGAGCACTTTCAAGTTAAGAATGGAATACGAGTCTTCTAGGCAAGTGCGCTCTTACATACCTCATCATTCCCTTCCATTAGGCATGCAATATTTTTTTCAAACTTCGCAGCGAATTTTGCTAGGCAATGTACATACATTACTTTACTCGTTTATACTCGACAACACTATTTTACCATTCAATGAGACTGTTAAGAACCTCGGCCTGATTATTGACTCCTCCTTTTCCTGGGTTCCACAAGTGAACCATGTTAGCAGACGTCTGTTTGCTGCTATCGGATCTCTAAAACGTTGGAAGAATCTACTCCCAATCAAAACTAAGATAATCCTAGCTGAAACACTTCTTTTACCAATACTGGATTATGCCGATAGCAGTTACACTGATCTTAATGAGGGATTACTGGACAAGCTTGAGCGTTTACAGAATATGTGCATACGATTTATTTTTGGCCTGAGAAAATTTGACCATATAAGCGAATACCGGGCTCGTCTCAAATGGCTTCCAATAAGACTGCGCAGAAATTATCATATCCTTTCCTTACTTTTCTCTATCCTCTATAGTCCGCATACTCCTAGTTATCTCAAAGAACGTTTCACCTTTCTCGCTTCCATCGATCGTCCCATGCTACTTCGCTCATGCCTAGACAACAAGCTCAAAGTTCCTCATAGAAATACTAATTTTTATGGCAAGTCATTCTCAGCATATGCTGTGGAGTTGTGGAACTCCCTGCCGAATAACGTCCGAAGCTCACCATCCTTAAATATTTTTAAAAATCGCCTGAAACAGGTATTAATATCCACATGCCATGCCAATTAAACTATATATTTATCGCAATTTCGTATAGATATATAAATATATATTTATGCTATGTTATATATATATATGTATATATAGGTATGTATGTATTATTTTATTTTATTTTATTTTATTTGTTTAAATAGATATTATAGTATTTGTTATGTTATTTGTTATGTAGTGTAAATATGTATATTGTATATTGCTTAGATAATACACCTTTATTTTGCACCATACTACCCTCACACATCATTTCACTCCTATCACCAATGGTTGCCTGGTAGAGATTGCTTTGTAGCAATAAGGCCGCCTTTGCATGCGTAGTTTTAAGTTTTATTTATTTTGTTTCTTTCTTGTGTGCAATAAAGTTTTTATCTATCTATCTATCTATCTACTTTTTTATTAGGTACATTACCTAATAAAAAAGTATGGTAAGAACATTCCTGTACTTAGGCAGTCTAATGTGTATATCTATTCAGCAATCTTTATCACACTTTCTGCTAAAATTGTAAGTAAACAAAACGCTAAAATTTAATTGTAAAGTACAAACCGAAACACTCACCATCAAATAAACTTAGCGTAGCTTACGTATTCATCTTTACATAAATACTTCATTTCACACCATTTTCACACCATTTTCTTTACCATTCAAGATAAGCTAAGTATAGGTTCCAATACCCTTCACCCCCGCGCTGTGTGTCGACTGGCAACCCAGTTGTACCTACTGAAATTCGCGGTCTGAACAAATTTTAGCTCGCATAGCTTCGCTTAGCTCACATAGTTGATTCCATGTTTAGCTAAGCTAAGTTACTTGCATTCGTTGTGTGTCTTACACTTAAAGGTGTTATCTTGCAAGTCGGTAAGTGCTAGGCCGTCGATCGGAGATAATCGTCAAACTTTTGACTCTAAACGCTTGCTTGCAACCGTACAACTTCGCCTTAATTACCGTCTGTGGGCGATTAAGGTAACAAAACACTTATTCTAGAAACTATACAGTCTATTTATACATTATCTGCATTAATAGTGAAACTATGTTTATCTGGGCATCATTCTAAAACTAAAATTTAAATCGTTTCATATTCCTCTTTACCTCATGATTGGTATTAGTTGAGCACTAAGAACGAGCAAAGTAATGGCTTAAATGGGATAAAAAAGAGAATAATATAAATAACTCAATAGGAGTTAGAGAATATTTGAGTTTGAGTTCTCTTTTTAGTAGAATCACTCTTTAGTTCTTTATCTGTCAAACACCTAACATCGGTCATCGTGAGAAAGCTAATTACTTGTTTACCTCGCGTAAACGCTTAAATAACATCTTCACCTGGGTATTTCTTAAGCTTCTAGAAGGCGAGGAGAGGACTTGAATGACGAGTTAGAAAAAACAAGAGTTTTTAGTACAGTTTATAGTAATTTCAAATCCCATGCGCTCTCAGTGGCCGACGTTGTGATCGAGATTTAAATATTTAAGGAAGTGGCCTCGAAGGAGCTTTATAGATTTTGGATTAGAGTTTAAATATAGAAGGAGGGAGGGTAGGTACCATTAAATCGAATCAGTAAGAAGGCGAGTCAAGGCTTATCTCGTTAAAACTTATCCAATACACTTAGCCTGGCAACAGATTAAGACAAGACTGTGTCTTGTAAGTTTTCCAGCTTACTTTGTATGCCAGTTTGTGTTTAGGAATTGCCTTTACTTTGTGGTTAGTGTGTTATTGGGATTGACACTGTGCCACTTTAAAGTTCACAGTGTGTTCGGTGAGGTGAAAATAGGACAAATATATAGAGCAAACTGACTATAATTTATTATTACTAACTGCGTTTGATGGTTACAACGTCTAAACAGACGTATTTATACATATTTTCTAAAACAACATAAAATATAACTAACTTGTTAATTTTTTTTTAGAAAAAGAATATTAGCCAAGCTGAACTTGCCTTATATTCTCCTCTCCCCTCCAAATAAGCGAAAAGCTTGTGCTAAGAATGGGTGCGACAATAGTGCAACGGGTGAGGCTCGAACCTGCGACCTTTCAGTTTTCAGTCCGATAGATGATGATCGAGGATTAAGGAAGAGGATCTGATGATAGAGCAGACAGGGTGTCAGGAATATCTTACATACAAACATCGCAGGTATTTTTTTTTCTCAATTTACCCTTGTCATTGAAGTGGTGGGTTATTTTTGGTTACTGAATTGGCCGATGTAGCGCCCGGTCATCCCGTAGACACAAATTGGGCAGTCAAGGCCGCAATGCATTTGCGGCGTAACAATTGCATGTAGGCCATGTCAATCAGTGAGTCAGCCAATTGCGCCATGGCGTTAAAACTAAGACGGTATAGGATGTGGCAAAGGTTAAATCTATATCGTCACATCCTCGCACGCTTCCTGCTTAATGCGAGTTAATTGTTCGTGCGCGTTCATATTGTGCTCCTAATTTAGTTCTCGAACTAGTTTTTATTCTGGTTTCGCACATGTTGTTAAAATTACTACGTCTTCGACCAATTTGATGAATTTATCGCCTTTTCACTAAGTAAAGGGATTTGATCACGGGAGTTAGGGTTCGATTGAAGAATATATCTGCTTAATTTAAAAAAGGGTTGAAATAAGTTGAGCTTTTAAGCTCTGTCGTGTAATTTTTTTCAATTTTAAATAATTTCAGGGTCTTTTATAAACTCCTTAATTTAAATAAATGCTACCCAAGTACTAGTACCCAGGTATCTATAGTGTTTTATTTGTTTCATTTCATCATCATTATACCGATCACATCTTATCAATTTCAAGGTTACATATTACACTAAAATCCTCCTCTTTCCTTACTCCTTTAATTCTCCTTCCTTCCTCCTTTCTTTCCTCTTTTAATTTTTCAACTCAATTTTTATCATAATAAAAAATTCGTGTAGATATTCCAAGACATTTATCAGTACAACATGTGTGTAACGGCATGACGCAAAACTCAACTGGGCAAGTGTGAAATGAGTGCGCATACTAATTGGTAAAAAGGAAATATCCTCAATGAATGATTAAGCAAGACGAGCCGACTTGTTTGTTGTGTCTGACAAATCCGGATTAAGATATATCTACGTACACAGTAGCCACATGTTGTATGTTCGAAGTGTGAGTCACATTATACAAGTGTACCTAAATTGAAAATTTAAAACACCCCTGACATGTGACTTTTTGACTGGACTATGTATACGATATATACCTACCTGCCTCCTATATATATATACTTACCCAGTTTTCAGCTCTATTGTCTGATCCTCTTCTTCGATTCTCGATCATCATCTATCTAACACCTACTCACTGAGACTATTCTGATGAGCAAACACATTATATGTAGCCCTCAAAAGCTTTCGAGAAGCAAGCAAAAATATATTTTGCTTTAAATTTCTTTAACTTTTTTGTGATTTTCACGTAAATTTTTTGACCACTGTCATCACAGTAATTACAAATTGAAGATACTATTACGAGTATAAACTAGCTTTTGCCCATAACTTCAGCTTTGTTCCCGTGTAGGGTTTTAAAAAAAATCTCCATATATTTTTTTTAATTTCATATGAAACCCCTTGTAGAGCGCATCGAGTATGAGATAGACATGAGCACTGTAATAGATATTCATAATACTAATTTGTCTCATCTATTGTTAGACAGGTAGAGCTAATTATGCCGAGGTCACATACATTAAGATTATACTATAATTGCTTGGGCCGTCCAACTAATCGAGCGACTAGTTGGCCGGCCCGGTCACTTCCTCTTGGACTATAAATAAACTCTAGGTGCGGAGTGTAAATTAATTAGCACATGTTTTTAATTTTCAGCAAGAAACAATTCACCACATTAAGCCAAATTGCGTCCATTTGGCTTAATAAATGTGGTTTATTTACCTATCTTGGCTTAGGTAGAACGTCCTTTCCCAACGTTAAAAAAAAAAGGTAGAACGTTCTTGTAACAGTTTGAAGCATCAATAGCCCAACCTTTAAAGGTGTGGACTGTAAACTGAAAGATCGCAGGTTCGATCCCCACACATTGCACTATTGTCGTACCCACTCCTAATACAAGCTTTCTGGTTATTTGGATATCGTGGATATTGCAGCTGGCTGTGAAATAACCAATTTTTATTTCACAGTATTTTAGGTATATTTCCGTTAATCTTACTGAAAATATGAGTTCCTTTCTTAGTTATTCTTCAGACGTGTCCACGTTATTTTACCGAAGTCGCCGTCGTAGCAATTTGTAATTATGTCGTAAAGCCGGGGAAGGCATTGAGCCCGAAGCTCAGCATTATTGCCAGATATTACACTTATGAACAACCGCCATTAAAACTGCAAGGAAACTTATCCCGTTACATATGCATGCAGCTTCCAGCCGAGTTTCAACCGGGGTCATTCATAACCCCAAAGTCCGTGCGACACACGCTCAATATAACTGGCCAACTCATATAAAACGAGGTATAATTTTAAAGTAAAAAGATCTACCTACTTTTAAACCTGCTTCAATCATGTAAGAATTTGGTTCAGAGTCAAACATATACGTATGTCTTACATGGAAATAGCAAAGATAGCCGAAATCCTATAAAAATAGAGTAAGTCATCATAATATATTATGTAGGTTTTTAATTACCCAGGTGCTTACTTTAAATACATATGTTAATTTAGTCGAAGTTAAAAAGTAGATTACTTAAAACTGAAGACATTACGAATGGGACAAAATCTTTTTTTGCTGGATTTAATGAATTTATTTGATTTTTTGATTGCAGAAGCAAATGACTCATATTTGAATATATTATTGCGTTTTGGAGTCTTTAATCTAAATGCACTATAGAGAGAATAAAGATTGTAAACAATATTCTTGAGCAAAATTTGTTTGGAATCATTGATTTTTTTTTCTATATGTGTATTTTTAATGTGTAGATAATCACAATTTACAAAAGCATCGAGTTTTTTTCCTCATCTCTTTCTCCCCGCATGCCAATGCATAAATCTACCCTTCTCACATTTTTGCTAAAAATCAACGTCGTTGCATATCCCTATAGTATTACACAAGTAACTTGAAGGCGGTATGTCACATATCTCCAGGATCACAGTCGCACTTCTGTATACTTTGGACGTTAACCAGGAGTCTTTTTGGCCTGAAGATATCATTCGCAACTTGTGTAATACAAGCGAATTCCTACAGAGCCATTCCGTAACTGTCTAGGATCGCGAAATGGTTACAACACTGGTTCGTAGCCACACTCACTGCTGCTACACTGCATGTAGTGAATTTTGGTAATAATGTTAGTTTTACGATATTTTTTATTAATGAGCTTAAATATATTTTTACGAAAGTCGATAGCGTATCAAATTACATTTCTAAAATTTTATTACACTTAAAGTTTATGACAGCGCATTCTTAAAAAATTTGCTTGAAACCTAAAAAATTTAAAAAAAATATTTTTTGTTATTTATGTTTATATTTAAGTTTTAGATTAAATTAGATTACTTTATTATTTTTATTATGAAAGTCACAATCTGCCGTAGAATTTTGAAAGAACAAGCATTTATTTAAAAGTTATGCCACACACACACAAACATGTGGTCACACATCACGATACTCTGAGGTAGATTATCTCGGCGCTTCCACCTCTCAAGCATTTAGCCAAAAAATCCAAGCAATAGAAGCGCCGGGTTAATAAAATATGTCATGTGTGGCACAACCCCACAAACCAAAAAAAAAGATCCAAGCTCAGCAAAAATTTCATGCATTTCTATAAGTTTATAGATATACTAGTAGGGCGCGTGGGTGCGCGGCTCGCTAAAGCGAACCGCGGTTTTTCTGTCCACCAAGTAGACCTTCGGGTCTTGATCATCTTTTTCCAAGGAACTATTCTTCCATCTTTCATAGTCTCTGAGATATACATCGACGAAATTTGTATGACCGCCACCTTGAATCCGCCATTTTGGTATTTTTTTTTCAGCTTATTGCCAATTGGATGAGGTTTCGAGTGATTTTTGTTTGGGCAACCTCTACCTATCTTCAATACCCTGACCGTGCTCCTCACCCGTCTCCAAAATCCTCAATAAATAGCTCCCTCCATATTTTTCATCCAAATGAATTTTTGTCCTCTATACGAAACCAACAGCGGAAAGGAACGTATCAAAGTCTTGCATACATTTTATATGAAAACCAAAAAAAATCCGCCATCTTGAATTTTTTTCTATTCATCACGTAGACAATCGGGTTCTGATCATCTTCTTCCAAGAAAGCACTCTTCCATCTTTTATACTATCTGAGATAGACACCAAAGAAATTTGTATGGCCGCCATCTTGAATCCGCCATTTTGGAGTTTTTTTCAACTTTCTGCCAATTGGGTGAGGTTTCGAGTGACATTTGGTTGAACACTCGACACCTATTTTCGATACCCTGGCCGGTGCTCCTCACTTGTCTCCGAAATCCTCAATCATCAGCTCTCTCCATATTTTTCTTCTGAATGAATTTTTGTCCTCTCTACGAAACCATTAGAAATTTTGAACAGGAACCTATTAAAGTCTTGCATAGATTTTGTATGGAAAAAAATAAATTCCGCCATCTTGAATTTTTTTTCTATTCATCAAGTAGACCTTCGGGTCCTAATCATCTTTTTCCAAAAAACCACTCTTCCATCTCTTATAGTCTCCGAGATAGACACCGACGAAATTTGTATGGCCGCCATCTTGAATCCGCCATTTTGGAGTTTTTTTTCGGCTCTCTGCCAATTGGATGAGGTTTCGAGTGACATTTGGTTGAACACCCCCCACCTATCTTCGATACCCTGGCCGGTGCTCCTCACCCGTCTCCGAAATCCTCAATCATCAGCTCTCTCCATATTTTTGTTCCGAATGAATTTTTCTCCTCTATACGAAACCGTGAGTGAAAAAAAATTTTTCCATACAAAATTTTACAGGAGAGGTGATCAATGAGTCAGTGAGTCAGTCAGTCAATCAGTGAATCAGCACGAGTAGCTATATATATATTAACTAGTAGGGTGCGTGGGTGCGCGGCTCGCTAAAGCGAACCGCGGTTTTTCTGTTCACCAAATAGATCTTCGGGATTGGTCATCTTTTTAGAAATTTGTATGGCTGCCATCTTGAATCCGCCATTTTGATTTTTTTTCAGCTCTCTGCCAATTGAATGAGGTTTCTGGTGGTTTTTGTTTGAGCACCCCCCCACCTAACTTCAATCCCCTGGCCGTGCTCCTCACCCGTCTCCGAAATCCTCAATCATCAGCTCTCTCCCCATATTTTTCCCCGAACCATCAGAAATTTTGAAAACGAACATATGAAAATTCCCAATTCGCTATATATTTTTTATGAAAAAAAAAAAATCCGCCATCTTGAATTTTTTTCTATTGATCACGTAGACCGTCGGGTCCTGATCATCTTTTTCCAAAAAATCATTCTTCTATCTTTCATAGTCTCCGAGATAGACACCGACGAAATTTGTTTGACCGCCATCTTGAATCCGCCATTTTCGAAATTTTTTTGGCTCTCTGCCAATTGGATGAGGTTTTGAGTTACTTCTGTTTGAACACCCTCCACCTATCTTGGATATCCTAGCCGTGCTCCTCACCCGTCTCCGAAATCCTCAATCATCAGCTCCCTCCATATTTTTCATCTAAATGAATTTTTGTCCTCTATACGAAACCATCAGAAATTTTGGAAAGGAACCTATCAAAGTCTTGCATACATTTTATACGAAAAAAATAAATTCCGCCATCTTGATATTTTTTCTATTCATCAAGTAGACCTGCTAGTATTAATAATCTTTTTCCAAGGAACTACTCTTCCATCTTTTATAGTCTCTGAGATAAACACCGACGAAATTTGTATGGCCGCCATCTTGGATCCGCCATTTTGAAGGTTTTTTTCAGCTCTCTGGCAATTGGATGAGGTTTCGAGTGACTTTTGTTTGAACACCCTCCACCTATCTTCAATATCCTGACCGAGCTCCTCATCCGTCTCCGAAATCCTCAATCATCAGCTCTCTCCATATTTTTTCTGTGAATGATTTTTTATCCTCCATACAAAATCAACATAAGTTTTGAGAAAGAACTATGTTTTAGTCTTGCATATATTTTGTATGGAAAAAAATTAATTCCGCCATCTTGAATTTTTTTTCTATTCATCAAGTAGACCTTCGGGTCCTGATCATCTTTTTCCAAGAAACCACTCTTCCATCTCTTATAGACTCCGAGATAGACACCGACGAAATTTGTATGGCCGCCATCTTGAATCCGCCATTTTGGAATTTTTTTTCGGCTCTCTGCCAATTGGATGAAGTTTCAAGTGACATTTGGTCGAACACCCCCCACCTATCTTCGATACCCTGGCCGGTGCTCCTCAGCCGTCTCCGAAATCCTCAATCATCAGCTCTCTCCATATTTTTCCTCCGAATGAATTTTTCTCCTCTATACGAAACCGTGAGTGAAAAAAAATTTTTCCATACAAAATTTTACAGGAGAGGTGATCAATGAGTCAGTGAGTGAGTGAGTGAGTGAATCAGTGAATCAGCACGAGTAGCTATATATATATTAATATTTATCTATAAGTTTCGTGTGATCAAAAAGTGATTATCCAATTATGAACTATGAAGAACTTATTTATCTAATTATTTATTTAAAAGAACTGTCTAGTTGCTTGATATTACAATATGTTCAATGTGATTTAATGATGACAATAGGTGTGACTTCACAAGGTGTTGAAGGCAGCTTAGATTGGTGTGGGTTATCATTAATGTTTTTGACGCCTTACAAAATTATACTAATTTTGTACTTGAACGGTACTAGACGATCTCCCTGGCGCAGTGGTGAGCACTGTGGTCTTAGAAGTCTCGGATTCGATTCCCGGCGTTTCGTACCAAAAATATAATTATTTAATGTTATAACGAAAACAGAAATACACATTCTCTGAAAATTTGAACTGTCTACCTTTTTCGGATCGTGAGATACAGTCCTTTGACAGACAGACGGAGAGGCGGACGGAGGAACGGACAGCGGAGGTATAGTGATAGGATTTGGTTAACCTTCGGATACGGAACCCTAAAAAATCAGTGGCATCAACAGCGATCCATAGGAGTGCAACAGTGAGAGGGGCACACGCTGCGCGGTGCGCGCACTTGAGTGATCAATTGAACCATTAGGGCCGGGCGGGTTCCGTTCCTTGCGGAACTCCTGCTCAATTGGTCGGCTAACGAGGAAACAATCTTGTGCGCGTTGTACGCACACCGCTTGCGGAGCTAGGCGACTCGCGAGGGGCGAGGGCACACCGACTTGTTTTATCACCCAGCTGTCAAAGAAGTTCTATTAAAAAAAAATCTCTCAAAAAAAATTAGGCATAAAAATTAAAAAATAACTTTTTTAATAAAAATTGAGTGTAAACACACCTTTTTAGTTTTAATAACTAAGCTCCCAAACATTAGTTAAATCGGCGACAAACTCTTTTTACAGACCCTGACTTTTTTTTGGTTTTTAGGTGAGCAATTTTAACTTATGATGAATTTAATTCGGGTATCATGTTTTCAACATGAAATTCGTAGTACCGAATAATAAACACATACATTTTGGAGTTTTAAGTAATCCTTATTCTTCAAACACATGACAATGACATGACATCATAGACCACGTTCTACACTCTATGGGCGGTAGAGATAATCGTTTCTAGAAAAACAATCTAAAAAGAAGCCGTAGAAAAAAATTCTTCGCAACAAAAACTGTTGTCACTGCGGATACATGTATTTGTTTGCTTAGGAAGCTCGCATCTTTAAAACAATAACAAACATTAACCCCCAGTTAACTTATAATACTAATGATAAGCAACAGAATGGAATGAATACAGCGCCTACACTACTCACCAATTTTTTAATGTCATTTAATGACAACCTTAAAATGATTACTTTAAGTTTGACATTGTATGTCATGTCAAAACAATATTAAAATAATACTGCTTTAAACGTTGGTAGTGCGTATACAGTACCTAAAGGCCTTGTACTTTTTCGCCTGTTTTTTTTTTTCGCTATCCTAGCCTGTATCTACTCTCCAAGTCCTTTATAAATCTCTTATACGTCTATCCGTTGTACCGTTGCTGCGTGATTGAAAGACTAACCAACAAAACAAACACACTTTCGCATTTATAATACTAGTGGTTCGCCCCGAACTGAGACCTCGCGATATCCCATAATTCCCAAAAGTTTTAATTATATATTGTAATAATTAACTTTTAACATTAGATGCAATAAAAAAAAATAGTTGACATAAAACTGTTTTACTGACACAGCGCCATCTATTAGCATTATTGTGAAGCTATTAGCATTTAAAATTAAATAATTTCGTTTCTTTATAACATTTATCTAATTTTAGTATTTGTTGTTCAAGTACAGGATATAACTGAATTTTCAACCAAGTTTCACGTTTTAATATTCAGTAATTCTTGACATATGGCTCAAATTAAAATCTCCACTTTGAAAGCCCCCCATTTCGTCAATTTTAAGGGAAAAATTAAAAAAAAAATATTTTTGTACTCTGATCAAAGTCGTCTTTAAAAAAATATATTGCAAGTCTATGTAACGCAACAAACAAAATTTTACTTCAAACACGCTTCTATGAGAGCCCCCCTGAAATAAAGTTTTTTATATTTTTTTATACAATGTTCGGCTGAAGGTCATCAGTTTACATATTATATTTAAATTTGAAGTAATTATGTTCAGTAATTCAGAAGTTATAGGGCTCTGACAGACATTTGGACGTACACACTTCTCTGTCCAGTACAGACAAGCGCCCTAGTTGACTCAGAGAACTCGCTTCGCTCGTTCAATTAGTAAGGATGCGAAATTTCTGGATGTTTGATATTCCTTCACCCCACAACGATTGAACCTATTTGGCCGTGGAATGGAGATAGCTCATAACTTCGCTGCTCATAACCCAAAATGAACATAGGCTAGGTTCCCGCGGAATCAAAAAAATTTAATCCACACGGACAAAGTCGCAGGCATTATGTAGTTTTAATATTGAATAAGGATATAGAGAATGAACGTATCTACATTTTCTCAATTTTACAGGAGAGCAAAAAATAGGATGATTTGCCTCCTCATTCTTTACCAGTTATTTAAAAGAAATAATTATAATTTATGAGTAATGGATAATATTTTTTTTTGGAATTTGTGATATATTGAATATTGTCGTTTTGGTAGTTTGTGACCAGTTTTATGAAAAAGAAAAAAAAATGATTTTTGAATTTTTTGTAGATACGTTCATCTGGTTTTTACACCGCGATTTAAAAAAATAGATTATTTTTATAACTGTTGTTATGTGATCGCCCCCTTAGGATTGTTTGGGAGGAAGAGACAATTTGATGATAGTTGGTGGAAGGAACTCGCGTACAGCCAATGGATGAGATGTTGTGACGAGCCGTCTCCGACTCGAGGATGTCTCTATTCATCCAATTGAACGCTCGTTCAGCATTTTACTATTACTCTATTTTTAGATTACCTATTATATTTTTAGCTAGTTACACTACTCTAGGTGAACTTATATTTATTATTTATTTATTTTACTTTTTATTTGAACCAAAACAACTACAAAGAAAAAGTATATATTAAAAAAGACAAAGGGTATGACACAAAAGGCGGCCTTATCGCTTAGTAGCGATCTCTACCAGGCAACCTTAGGAATAGGAAAACTTAAGAAAGAAATGCGTTGTAGGCGGTCATTTCCTTTATACATACAAATAATTACATACTAATACATATATCAAACGAGTCATATTGAGCCGCTAGATATAGACGGTACAAGACCGAGACCTGTGAAAGTCTTTGCAATATGCTTTTGTCTAGCAGTGGATGACTATTGGTAAAGAAGAAGACGAAGGTACCTGATACGCAGCTTTGGAAGACTCATACGGTAGACGAATGATCTGAAGTCGACTTAAGCGGCACAAGACCGTGTTCTGTGGCTTTGTAAGAGGAAATGAAAGGGGGATGTCCAGCTATGAATGTCGATCAGGTAGACAACGCATTATACGCCTACAATATACACATCTCATAAAACTGTTAATGTTAAAAATTACAACTTCCTGGACGCAACGCATTGGTGGACAGTATAATACATATTAAGTGAGAGGTTCGATTCTTGGCAGTGGCGATTTTGAAAATAATTTCTGAATAGATTCTAGTAGGAGACTTTGGCCGTGGCTAGTTACCACCCTATCGCCATGGACATCTACATAGTGATATTAGATATAATTAGGTAGGTATAGTGTTTACTTAAAACTGTCATACCACCTTCAAGTTAGCCCGCTACCACCTTAGACTGTATTGACACTATCGTGTTTTTTTTTATTCTATGACAAGATAGCCCTTGCTGAGCTGCTTCGTCACCGAGAAAGCACGAGTGTCCTGTTATACTAGGTGCCGTCCGGCGTTACGGGACTTCCCCCTAATTGTAAAACTTACTTTTGAGGAAAACAACAGTAACATACCTATATTCTGTTTTGTTTTTCATTAACTTAATAAATATAGAAGGAAAAAGTTGTTCCAAAATTTCAATCCAATATCGGACAGTTATTTGCATCTTAATTAAATAAACGCTAGATAATATTTCTATGCATTATTGTGCATAGGAAAAAACCTTGAAGTTTCAACACTCAATCCATATGGAATATCCGATACATCGTGGGTGTTAAATAACCCACAGATAACACGTTCAAGTGCTAATGAGTAATTCCATGCTTAACAATTCTGAAGCGTGACAAAAAATTACCATGATTCGCTGATTAGTTACTGAGAAACTGACTGCAACATTCGAGTTCTGTAACAACAGCCCGACCACGCGATAGAGCTGGTAACAAAAACAAAAAAAAACAACAATCCCATTATTTTGTTATCTGTAGGAAACGAAAAAAATGTCGTTCTTCGACTTAAACCCGTAAAATTATGCTGCAAGCCACTAATAAGTGCGTAAAAACTTAAGGACGGAAATACTAATAATGTAATTGAGATAAAGCTATATTTTCCTTCAAAATACAATAACACTGTTTCTGTTTTTGATAAGACACCAACCAGATGTATGCTCAGTTACTTTATCGGACTCAAGTCCATGTCATAAGCGTACGCGTTTAAACTACCTTCGAAGCAGCCTACGTCGTACCAAACATGAAAATGACAAAGAAACCACACATATTCAATACTGTAGCTTTCATTCGCATTTTATCTATTGAAAACATATAACACTTGATAAAGAAGAATGAAAAATGGCCTGAGCCGTAAAAGCCCGACCCGACTAGGCAAAGCAATAAATAAATAGATAGATCTGATAGATAGATAGATCATTTATTCACCAAAATGCAGGTACAATGTGATGTAATATGAAAAAAACGGGCCTTATACATTTTACCAGAACTGGTGTGTAAATATTGTACAATGAAATATGAAACAAATGTCAGTATTAAAAGTTAATAAATTTAAATGTCATAGTATCTAATAAGGAAGGGTTACAATTAAAACAGTATAATATGTAATGTACTATTTATATATGTTACCGCAGGGCTTTTCCGGGTCATCTTATGGTAGGTATATTGTCAGTGACCTAGCTACTAATAAGTCAATACAGAACTATTCATCATCATTATTATCGTCATCATCATCATCATGATCATCATCAGCGATCCATAAATGACTCACTACTAAACGCACGTCTCCTCTCAGATTAGAGTTATTAGCTACAAGTCCATCACGCTGGGCCAATGCAAATTGGTGACTACATATCGTCGGCTTAATTATTTATCAAACTTCGTAACTCCAAAGGACATCATCCATTTTGGGCTTAATCTGAAAGTGCCGGCCAAAAAAAAATTTTGCTGTATTTCGTTAGAACTTGTCCACCTAAACATTTTTTATTATGACACCGAAGCTGTAGAACCATTAACCTTGGTTTTATTTAAGTTTAAAAATCTGTATTTTCTCGAGTATATGAAGTGTTTTTAATAATAATAAAAAACTGGAGTGCCCAGCAGTCTGTTCTACCTCTCAGCAGCCGAGCCCGGCTGACCTGATCGCCTTTTGGTGAAGTGTGTGGTCAAGAGAGATGGATGATGAGAGATGGATGGATGCTTGAGGAAGGCTTTTGGATTGCGGCGGTAGAGAAAGCATGTGCCTCAATAGAGCTAATGAACCCAGTCGCCATCTCTCCGGAGGATGTACCTGGTGCGGTGCGCCGGGCCGCGAACTGGAAAATTCCGGGATCCGATGGATTGCATCATTACTGGCTGAAGGGTTTTTCGTTCTGCTATGCTATCTGGCCCAACGATTCCAAGAAGCTCTCGAGTAAAGGGCACTCCCGAGTCTTCACCACCAGAATCACTCATTTAGCTCCAAAGTCCACCGATGCCGCTGACCCGACTAAGTACCGCCCCATCACATATCTTACTACCATCTATAAGACATTGACATCCGTTGAGCCTGGGCCAACTGGTCAAACTAAGTCGCTGGAATTTCTCCACAGTCTGGATTGACAATAAGAAGGCATTCGACTCGGTGCCCCATTCATGGCTCTTGAGGGTCCTTTAGCTGTAGAAAGTCAATAGGACAGTTTGAGACTATCTCGGAGAATGTATGGCAATGGAGCACGATCCTTTGTCTTCATGATGAGCGGTTGGCAGCTTCCGATGATTGGATAAGGATACGATGGGGTATCTCCCAGGGCGATTGTCTGAGTCCACTTTGGTTTTGTCTGTCTCTGAACCCGCTCAGCTCATTGCTGAAGAGATTAGGGACGGGCTTACAGTTTCGGAGAGCAGGGACAAAAGGGCCTCACATGGATGACTTCAAACTGCTAGCACCCAATTCCACCCACCTGAGGGAGTTGCTGAACATCACCACCGAGTTCAGTAATTCCATCAAGATGGAACTTGGACTAGATAAGTGTGCGGTCCTACATGTGGAGAGGGGACAAGTTACTCATTGGGCCGAGACCAATCTCGAGCTGACAAGCATCAGAACCCTCTCTGAAGCTGAGTCATACCAGTATCTGGGTAAAGGAGACGGACATGAAACAATCAGTTTGCGTGGTCTTTTTTGGACGCGTGGTAAAAGTCTGTAAAAGCTATTTGTCAGGTGTCAATAAGGTCCGAGCTTATAACTGTTGGATCATACCTGTTCTCATGTACACCTTTGGCGTACTCGGATCCACTCAGACCGAATTAGGTGCCCTGGATAGAGAAATCCGCATGACTATGACTCTCTATATACGCATGCACCATCCGAAATCATCTGTTATGAGGCAGGCTGTTAATCCAGGCTGCAAAGAAATCGTCTGTTATGTATATCCCCTGAAAAGGTTGAGGCGTATTAAACGTCAAAACCATGCATAATTGGGAGATGTCCAACCTCAGAACCTACATTGAGACGAAGAGAGAGAGCCCAATGCAATGAGCCCAATAGAGACGTCATAGAATGTGGTAAAGGACTTACTCCCTTATCTTTGGCTGAAACCGAATGGCAGAAATCAGTGGTACTAAGCACCTCTGACTGGGAGAGCCTGCGCTCTCCATACGGAAGGAGAAGAAGTTGCACGGACGCTTTTTGCTAACACTGAGTATCTCCACAGGTACAACCAAGCGGCCAAAATCCTTCACCGAGAGTCGGCTCTAAAGTACGGTCTCCTGAATGAGAGAGTGCCGTAGCACGATTCTGACGAATAAACCTGATATCGTGCTGATGGATCGAGCACAGTCGAGGATGTTTTAGTGGATATTACCATCGAACATGACGAAAACCTCCTGAGAGTGGAGACACAGAAAAAACGGAAGTATTTCGATCTGGCTCACGAGGTTTCTGGCATGTGGCATGTTCCACTGAAACCATCTCGATTGTACAAATTCCAGTCAGCCTCGATCACCATCTGAGACGGCTGGGGTTCCATGGTATTTCCAGCCAAGGTGCAGTCTATTTCACAATTATTATGCAATAGATATTGCTTGTGTGGTATTTTTTGGGTGTGTGGTTAGGATCGGATAGGTACCACTTAACAAAACTCCAAAAAAAGCAAAAAAAATTGGCTTAGAAACACTTAATATACTCGAGAAAATACAAATTTTTAAACTTAAATAAAACCAAGGTTAATGGTTCTACAGCTTCGGTGTCATAATAAAAAATGTTTAGGTGGACAAGTTCTAACGAAATCCAGCAAAATTTTTTTTTGGCCGGCACTTTCAGATTAAGCCCAAAAATGTATGAGTCGCGGAGGATCTCCTTTCCGATTTTTTTATTTTGACGCCATCTAGTGTAAAATTCGGTAACGAACACGATAGAATCACTCGTATCTCCCACTTGTTTTTAGTTTTTTTGCTATTTACAAAACATAAAAATACCACGGCATAAGCCGACGCCATTTTGACCTAATATATAAGTCCATTTATTGAATCATGATAACAGATAATAAATCATAATTACAACAAACATAAGCAGAATAATGTTCAAATGTAAATAAAACTGTTTGTCTATGTTTTTATTGTTAGTTAGGTATTAAGTAAAAAAGTTTTTTCTTTCTCCTGTAAAGTTTGACCAAATGGAGATACGAAGTTTGATAATTAACATTTGAGAACATTATGGCGAACTATCGGATTTCCCTCAGATTATTTTCTTCAACATTGCTTTATTAATTATTATTTAATTGCAGAACAATTGGCCAAGTACAAAATTGGAACTTTTCATTACAGGTTAATATACCTAAAGCCTTTTATTGCGTAGTACTTTTTCATTTTCCTGAATGATGCATGGACAGTTTCAATCGGAGTTTTTATTTCTGAATCTGACTCCCATTCTTCATTTACTCACTTTGGTACAGATTCAAGGACTTAGAACCTGCTATTGTTACAATTGGCATTTTTGCTGATTTCGCGATATGAGTGGGTATGTAGGTAGGTAGACAAAGCTTTGCGAGATTCATTGTTAGATCTGAATTTCCCACTACACTCACTAATAAATATTAATATTATCTCATAAATGATATGTTTTATTTTCTGTAGATCTTGTAAAAGAACCATATCGTTAGTATCTGATGTTATATAATTAATAATATACTTATATAATTTGTACGTTTATACATGCAATGTGGCTACTTTGTATTTTTTCACCGTCATCGACTAACCCAAAGTGATTTTTTTGGACTCTTTTGTCATTTTTTTGCCTAGAGAATTTTTATATAGAATAACAGATATTTCTAGACTATTTCAAATGGTATAGTTAATATTTAATTTGCAAGTAGAACTGCGCGATCCTTCGTGGAAAAATAAAGTGACTTTACTATGTATTTCATAATAAACCAAGTAAGTAGTTACCTACTCATTATTTCATGATCTGCAAATAATGCGGAAGAATGCACTAATTATTATTGAAATTATGTTTATTATTTTGGATTTGTTTGTAATTAATAAAATACCACATAAATTTTTGAAACCTCAACTGGTGTTTGCTTCCTTGTTTTAATAAATAATTAGGTGAGGTAGGTTTATGTTATGCAACTTGTTTGTCACAGAATATTTAACGCTTTCAAGTAAAAATATTATGTACTAAGTTAGGTATGCAATATTATCTTATTAGTCATAAATTAGTTCGTGATTCACCCACTTATTAGGCTCCTACTAAAAACATGCACCGAAATTTCCAGTAGCATAACGTTGACTGAGCTAAATTAAAACCGTTTAGAATTAACAAAGATACTTTACTTGTTATTTTTATTTATCTACTACATTACAAAAATCTCATCACATAACAATAAAACAATAAATAATTAATCACTCAATCCCACTAGAATAAGCATTTAATTATTTATTTGCAAAAAATTACAAAATTAATAAACGAACAGTGTTTTCAAAGTGGCCGTTATAGGTATGTCCAAATAAATTGGAATAAAAAATAATACAATGTCAAATTATATAAACTATACATATCTAATCAATTAATTATACAATGCCAAAATAATTTTCAAATAAAATTGAAGATTTATTTTTTTAAAGAATATTAGCCAAGCTGAAATTGATTTATATTCTCCTCTCCCCTGCAAATAAGCGAAAAGCTTGTGCTAGGACTCCTAGTCTAGAAGTAGGTACGACAATAGTGCAACGGGTGGGGTTCGAACCTGCGACCTTTCAGTTTTCAGACCGCCCCTTTAACCATTGGGCTATTAAAGCTTGAAATTATGTTCTTAACCATATTATTTAGATCCAACTTTCAAATTTTGTTTTCCAATCCTTCATTTATAATTTTGAACCCCTAAGTCTCTGCCAATGATTGCCTCTATTTAATTAATAAATATAATAACTTTCCAACTCTCCTCGCCACTTGTGACTTGGGCGGTATTCAATACAACGTGATATGTTTATCGGTTTTCTGTTCAGGACAGGCCGGCGTGTGCGATAAGGAGGCATCGTTTCGCAACTTTGTCCATTATTACTCATACCTACCGTGAATAATTAATACTTTATCAAGTAGGATCGTGTATGCATCCATTTCAGGGAACCACGCATCGAGTAGGTACCTACCTACCAAGTCGATACGTTAGATTCTGCCAAATAGAAAAAACGATTCCATTCTGAAGAAACAGAAAAAAAACGATATACCTAAATATTTTTTTTTGTTAATTATGTATTATCAAAATATAATTCAAAATGTTCTTATATGATTACTAGCTATTGCCTGCGGCTTCGCTCGCGGCTTAAGTTCGATTTTTCAAATGTCTATTTTACCCCCTTAGGGGCTTTATTTTCAAAAATTCTTTCTTAGCGGCTGCCTACGTCATAATAGCTATGCCAAATTTCAGTCCGATCCGTCCATCGGTTAGAGCTATGCGTTGATAGATCAGTCAGTCAGTCAGTCAGTTTAGATTTGCTCATTTCGCAAACAACTTTGCATAAGTACCGTCTCTTATTGGCTAAGTTTAACCAGTTACGAAAGGTAAACTATTTTTCTAATTTCGTAGCTGGTTACGAAATATACATAGTTACCCACGTGGATGGAAGGACGTTAACGTATCCTTATCACATTTTGCTGAAAACCTTAAACTTCAGGCCGCTGTTTCACAATAATTTAAGCTTGTCTAATCCATATCTAAATTCAGCAAAGCTTACTTATTTTCCCATAACATCTTACAGCTTGACAAAAAGAATAAAATCTAACTAGAACACAACAATTCCGAAACAAGTATTCGCTTATACCAGTTTAATTATTTCATAGCTCTCTTTACCTCTTTGTATATTCTGTTACCAACAAAAAGAATTTTTCGTACCAAAGAACCTCTTGTGGGAGGCAAACAATATCCAAAAAGATGCTTAAATATTCTTTCTCTTATACTACAATATATAAGGCTGTGATTATCTTCTATTGTCTTCTTAGTATTGCCCTTTGCGTTTCTGCAAAAGCAGACTTGCATGCTTATAATAGTATAGCCATGGCATTTTTTTTTACTTAACAAAGTAAAAATATGAACAAAGTTTCGTAACATTCAGATTTAAGTGATGTGCTGTGTAATACTTAACAATCGATATATTATTTATTGATTGAATTAATAAAATTGAAATTTTGTCTAAGAAAAAATGATAATAATGTTTTGATAAAATTGTTATCGCCATCACGACTATAAATGCGAAAGTGTGTTTGTTGGTAGTTTGTCCTTCAATCAAGCAGCAACCGATCAACGGACTTGGAGAGTAACATAGGCTAAGGTATATTTCGGAAAAACAGAGGGTTTCCGCAGGATTTTTAAGAACCTAACTCCACGCGGACGGAGTCGCCGGCAAAATCTTAAGCAAAAGTGCCGAAAACATTAAACACAACACCTTCCTTTTATTTATTTATTTATACAACTTTATTGCATGAAAAACAAGAACAAAATACATAAGTAAATAAACAGTGTAACACAAAAGGTGACCTTATCACTAATAGTGATCTCTTCCAGGCAACCTGTACGAGAGAACTAAATGTAAGTGAGAGACGGGGATCGCAATAAATATATAGGATTATTTATATTATTACATAATTATAAAAATACTATAATAAATACATAATATATCTTCCTTTTGTAAAAAAAAGTAAAGAATTATATGAAACAAAGACTAATTAAGGCCCTAGGTGGCGTGTCTCTCGCATCGGAGATATGGTCGTGCAATATTGGCCATATGTCACCGCGATACTGGTGGTAGATAATGACTAATAAGTGCCTGTCTTCCGTGCAGCGTCGGGGTGGGCGTGTGTCGATACATTTTTGTGCTGTGCCATTTTTAAAAGCTTTTATTTAACTTACAATGTATGCATGAATGTAGCTATGTTTGTTCGGTTGGCATCTTGCAACTCAATTTTGAAGCAGATACCTTCGACCGATTGAGCTGAAAGCATGCACGCTTAGTTTGAATGACAACGCATGGTAAGCTGTGTGACGTCATTCTAAATCCAAGATGGCGGACTAGTTATTTTTATCGCATTTATATAAAAGCTTGTTTTAAAAAAAGATTACTTTTAATTAACCGACTTCTTAATTTACAAGTCTTTTTTATTTAATTCCTAAAATTCGGTAGTACGGAGCTTGCTCGTTATAGAAATTTCATTATTGGAAATACTGTGTGTATCTTAAATTACAAACTCAGCTACTTTGTTACCCGACTACGATAAAGCCAAATAGAAGGAATATGTATGTATATTCCACCGTAGCGCATAAACTACTGAGTTGATTTTCACGAATGAGATGTCAATCGATTTGTTGTGATAGTCCAGGTGACATAGGCTACATTTTATGCGAACAAACTCAATCAATATGATGGTTGTTACATCCAATTTTTCATAGTTTTTTATAGTTCCAGTTTTTATACTTAACAGTTATTCTATTCGTAATTTCAGCAATTTGAGCTGATCGTGAATTATTTATTAGAATGTATTATTAAATGTTACGTAGCACGAAATCGAAAGACAACGAAGTAGTAAAACAATTTCCATCGCGAGTGCCGTACCACACTAGACAATTGCATTTATCGATATCGATTAAAGTCGCCGCACGCTTCGATCTTATCGCAAGTTTTTATTTTCGTGATACCCGCCGATAAGGGAAATGTCCTTTTTCATAGAAGGCCATAATGGCGTAGGAGACACGCTATCCAAATCATAACTTATGCATGCTGATTGCCGCTTCACCCTTTACTGGACACAATCATTCTTTTTTACTATCTTTAAATATCGTCATTGACTGTGATATAGGTAATATCTTGTCATTTGTTCTATCTTATACTAGCTTTTTAAGTTCGATTAATTTTGGTTAGATTAAGGATTTTAAACTATTTTATTTTTGAACGAGCGAAGCGAAGTTCTCTGAGTCAACTAGGGCGCTTGCCTACTAGACAGAGAAGTGTGTTCGTCTAAATGTCTGTCAGAGCCCTATAACTTCTGAATTACTGAACGTAATTACTTCAAATTTAAATATAATATGTAAACTGATGGCCTTCAGCCGAACATTGTATAAAAAAATATAAAAAGCTTTATTTCAGGGGGGCTCTCATAGAAGCGTATTTGAAGTAAAATCTTGTTTGTTGCTCTACATAGACTTGCGATATATCTTTTTAAAGACGACTTTGAACAGAGTACAAAAATATATTTTTTTTAATTTTTCCCTAAAAATTGACCAAATCGGGGGGTTTCAAAGTGGAGATTTTAATTTGAGCCATATGTCAAGAATTACTGAATATTAGAACGTGAAACTTGGTTGAAAATTCAGTTATATCCTGTACTTGAACAACAAATACTAAAATTAGATAAATGTTATAAAGAAACGAAAATTATTTAATTTTAATGCGCCATCTATTAGCATTATTGTGAAGTTAATAGCTTCACTATAGATGGCGCTGTGTCAGTAAAACAGTTTTATGTCAACTATTATTTTTTTTATTGCGTCTAATGTTAAAAGTTAATTATTACAATATATAATTAAAACTTTTGGGAATTATGGGATATCGCGAGGTCTCAGTTCGGGGCGAACCACTAGTTTATTTAAAATCAACCCCTAAGGGTTGATTTTTCAAAATCCTTCCATAGCGGAATTAGGCTTCCGTCATAATAGCTGAATAGAATGCAATTGCAATATTATATCCTTCTGTATCCTACTCTCCTACTAGGTACTTTTGTTACTCAATCACACCTCAGCGGCTGAACCGATTTCGCTGGGCACAGCGACACACTTAGGCTACATTTTATCCCGGAAAATTAAAGAGTGCCTGCGGGAATCCAAAGCCCTTAACCCGCGTACGAAGTCGCGGGTTAAGGGGTTTGGACATCAGCTAGTGAGTTAATATTTTTGCACGGGAGATTTTCCTTAATAGATGTGGTATACTAAAAAAAGAGTTTCTACGTCATTCATGACCTTAATTAAATAAAATTATAATTAATTAGAATGGAATGGTAGGTATAAACAATTTACCACAATTATTACATAAATGCTTCAAATCATTGTGCTTCAAAAACAATATGTTTAAGGAATACGAGTATTTTACGTAATTTCCTCCTGGACTTCTTTCCCCTGGAACAATCTGATTTGCCGACTACATAACTACAAGTCCTCAACTATACCCATGCAAAAATCCGTTGCTCTGTTGCTTAAAGGATAAACCAACAAACAAAAAAATAAACACGATTTCGCATTTATAATACCTATTGGTAAGGGAATGGTGGACATGACGTGGATATTACGACCACCAGACATGCATGTTAGAATGCATGTTATCATAACATCTGAAAGCATTTAAATTTTTAATACGCGATTGCAATTATTTTAGTCTTGTTGCTGTAACCACGTGACTAAACTATGTCTTATCATGACAAATAGTTGGTATCCATGTTATTCCATTTCGTGGATCAATGAGTACAATGTAAAAAGATTTGACTAACAGTATAATCCTTCCAAAAGAGGGGAAAAAAGAAGGAGTAGACCATTCCGAAGGTGGGAAGATGATTTGAAGGCAACAGCAGGAATATTGTGGAAGCGAAAAGCTCATGAACGCGAAGCATGGATAAGCCTGGGGGAGGCCTATGCTAGAAAGCAAGACAATTAATTAATTACTGGTGTCCATATAAAGTAAAAAAAGATTAATACTGTAAATATATTAGATATAAGTTTATAAATTGTAAAAAAAATTGTCATATTATTTTATCTTATACGTTTTCTGCGTGTGCTTCCGTATACGACTACGTGCTGGAGTGGCGACTCCGCAACGGGAACGAGACGAGATCAAACGAGTCGCAGGGAGCCGCTGGATTAAGGCGGCGCAAAACCGAGGCCTGTGGAAAAGACCTATGTCCAGCAGTGGACGTCTATCGGTTGATAAACAAAAAGAAAGAAGATACGTCTTCGTCGTCGTAACCCAATAGACTTCCACTGTGCAATGTGGGGAATGTATGGTAGACATAGTGTTGTTGGGAGTTCCACACACCGCAGTGTTGTGCCGCCTATATCCAGTGGCTGAAGACATCGGTCCTTCTTGTGGGGGATCTGCCCTCAATGCGATTTCTGGTACGAGGCCGCCATTGCAACTCGTTCGTGTTCGTGTATGTGATTATCTATGCCGATGCTAAAAGATCACTTTAATTTCCGCATGAAACGAATTTCCAACCAACGAAACCCCTTCCCATTATATGAACTGCGAATATCACACACCTGTGTACAATTGTCTTATTACCAACCCCCCAAACGCGGCCATATGGTCCAACTGACCATAAGTCACCGGTAAAGAACAATAAATAAATGCAAAGGTAATTGCGAGGGAGGGTGGAAAGCATTCCCACGCATTCCTACACTGTCCTGGGGTGGAAATAGCCGTACCGTGCCATATGCCACACGATAGCATCGAAGTCTTATTATTTTATAGTCCGATTAGACCATTAAGAGTTTAATGACTGTTTGGACTTAACGTTACAGTGTGAGTTTTGACAATTATGACGACCTCCTTTGCGCTTGGCGATCGCCTTGGTCTTATAATTATTATGTGGAAGGTCTCAGATTCAGGGGCAATTTGGGATTTTATAAATTCTGAATTGTCGCTGCTCTGGACTGGAGGTTTCGATCGTGGCTAGCTACCACCTACCTAATGTCAATGATGCACCGCCAAGTAGTTCAGCATTGCAGCATGATGGCGTTTAGAAACAGATTAGGGGCATAGGTTTTATTTAAACTGTCCTACCTTCCAAGAAAGTATTTTTTTAACCCCGGCCCCGACGAAAAAAGAGGACGGAAAAGTTTGACTTGTGTATCTGTGTAGCTTCCTTAGGAATGGACCGATTTTAATGCGGTTTTTTCTGTTTGAAAGCTAATTAGATCGAGATAGATCTTAGCTATAAACAATTTATGAAGATCTGCTGATACACGTGATGCCATGTGATCACGTAAAGGTGCTCCAAGCAGTTGTCTCTATTTTGACATTTCCAGTGGTTTTAAAAAACAATGGAAAGTTGCTAAGAACTGTCGAACCCACATTTCGTCATACATAATGCTGGTTTGACAGTTTTTCTTAGTTAGCAACTTTCGATAGCCATTGAGAAGAATAGCCTTACAGATCTTGCTCGATCTATCACCCAGAGACCGAGCTTTAGTACCAGGGCCTATAGGCTATATTACCAACGCTTAAAGCAGTAGTATTTCAATTTTGTTTTGAGATGATAACCTTACAGTAATTACTTTAGGTTTAAATACGTTTTTTTTTCGGTTTAGGCTTGTGTAAGCTCTTACGAATGTCATGTACATATACATTATATTATGATAACTCAAAACAAAACTGAAATAATGCTGCTTTAAGCGTTGGTAATATAGGCCCAGGCCACGTTGAGGGTTAAAATTAATACGAAGTTGAATTTCCTTCCCACTTACCAACTATTTTAATTCCAGCCATGGGAATCGTGTACAGGCGGAAAAGAAACATTTCCGTAAAAATTAGATGTCGGGTCACGCCAAATTAAACAGGGGTTGAAATAGGGATGTGATTTGTCGATAACTATTAAATATAAACAGTTATAAACACAAAGCGGCGTTATTAAACCGCTCCTCACAGATCGAATATACGTAGAAGGAGAAGTACCTACATACGTTAAAACTCTACGTTATTTCTAAAGACATTTATACACTTTATACCTATTATGATGCGAAAATTTGTGCTTGGTACCTCAAGTGCCAAGCCGACCTTGATAAAAATTGATAAATATCACTATTGTGTATACTTCATGAAATATCGACATTTTCTGATCAACTATCAAGGGTGTGGTGTACACCCCTGACGGTGCAATATGGAAAATCAACAGGTCGTGTCGGGAGCACATGCCTACACAGTTTGTGTAAGGACCTTTATATATCACGACACTAAATTGTTCAATTTTCTCATGATTATCGTATGGAAATAAATTTTAACAAAATTTTAATACATTTTGTAAGATAAATGTTGACTAGATAAATCTAAAGGATAGGTGAAGATGCTCATGATAAAAAAAAATTAATGTTATTTAAACGCCTATAAAACATCTAATATATAAAAATGAATCGCTTAATGTGTTGGTAAGCGCATCACGCGTGAACGGCTGGACCGATTTCGCTAATTCTTTTTTTATTGTGTTTGTTATTGTTAGGAGAAGGTTCTTATGAAAGAAAAAATTAAGAAAATTGCGCGGAAAATTAGAAAATTTAAGAAAACTTAACCACCATATTAAATTATTTCTAATGTAACCGCTTTTACAATTCAAACTTTTTTGATGTAACCTTATGGCGTTTGACATAACATTGACAGAATGCGTGCTGCCAATTTCGTCAAAGAGGATGTAAAAAAACTTAAGACAGGACAACGTCTGTCGGGTCCGCTAGTTTCTTATAAAACTTATATTTATAAGTTTTTTTTTGTAATATCCCTCCTAATATTATAAATGAAATATGTAGTATTTATTTATTGCTTTTTTCTTCAATCATGCCGCCACAAAGCTGCGGATTTTTGCATGAAGCCACTTTTATCCTGGAATACCCTAGTATTATTAGTACCCTTAGCGCCAGTAAGGTATCAAGTCATGAGATATAAAATAACCACACCCGTAGTAATTTGAGAGAACATTACAAATATTTCCGTGTATTTCTAAGACGAGCACCAGTCAGGCGTATGTCGTTCCGTCTAAAAGAGCTAGTCAGAGTCCAGCTATCCTGGTCACAGTTTGACAGTACATTGCTTATTCATGTTGGTAATTATCGAAATTGTTCCGTGCGCTCAATGGCATTACGATACAATTTTTTTTTTAATATTCAACGAGGGGTGGGGACCTTGACTGTAACACTATTGTTCAGTCTTCGTTATTATCTGTGACGAATTTCGAAACACTCGTACAAAGTTATGCTAACAGGTGATTCGATTAATATAATTTTACTACTAGGTAATACACATCCCTATCACTTTGAAATTAGGGTTTCTTTTTATTCAACAACAAGATAGTCCTTGACTGCGATACTGCCTGATGGTAAGTGACGATGCAATCTAAGATGGTAGCGGACTAACTTGGAAGGGGTATGGTAGTGAAAATTCAACCCATCGCGCCGGAAAGTTAAATCGCTTGGTGGCACGTCTTTGACGGTAGGGTGGTAACTAGCTACGGCCAAAGCCTCCCACCAGACAAGACCTACCTACATCTAAATTGTTTCAATTGAAAATAATTATTTGTTTGAAATACTGAACGGAATAGTAAACTATTGCCGAGTAACGTTTAACTGAAAAAAAAAAAAAATAAGATGTTCTTTGTACTGAAAAGCGGGTTATACGTTACTCCACCGTAGCACCAATGTTCTTCTTTTAAAAAAAAATATAAGTACCAAAGCTTAGAGGTGCTCAATAGTCGTTTAACGCGGACCGCAGCCACCGTGACGGCGGTCGCAACTCGCAAGCCGGCCATCATCGGAAGTCATCCGCTATTGATAGCATCTCATTGTTCGCAAATAGCCGGATGTTGCTAGAGACGCGGCCGAGACCCGGCTCCAATGTACGTGCGGTGCCGAAATTAACCGGACAAATCCGTCATGCTGATAACAAAACCAGAGAAGTTAATATCTATACTAATATTATAAAGCTGAAGAGTTTGTTTGTTTGAACGCGCTAATCTCAGGAACTGGTTCGAATTGAAAAATTATTTTTGTGTTGGATAGTCCATTTATCGAGGAAGGATTTAGGCTATATAATATCACGCTGATTATAATAACAGAAATTGATGCGGACGAAGTCGCAGGCAACATCTAGTTTCAAATATTTGCTCGAAACTAATCGTAAAAGCTTGCATGCTGGGTGAAACTATGGTACCCAATTTAAATCAACTGTCTCATATTACGCGTTGGACCTAGGTCCCCGCGCAAGCTTAAGATCCAGGCTTTACCAGTGAGAGTACACAAATAAACTAATATAAATCAACATTAATTTGTATGAATCCTAACCCATACCTGCATATGCATTATATACGTATAATATTGGTGGTTATAAAGCGGAATAATACCTATAGCGAAGTTTAAACTGTGCTATATAAACGTGGTAGTAGAACGCTTATGCTCGTAATTAGCATTAAAATAAAATCATTTGGTTAGAAGTCTTAAGAGTAATTCGTGTTGGTGTATGTAGGTACGCTGGCATATAAACCACTTACCTTAAAATTCTGCACGAAAAAATGCATAGCTTTCATTAAATAAGCAGCAGAAAAGTCAACAAAATAGACAGGAATTTTTGGAGGCAAAGAAATAATAGGATGGTTATGAATTAACTCACAAAATTCTTATGGGATTTCATGAATTAAAAACGAAATAATAAATTAGGTTTTAAAGCCGAATAACGGAAACCGGAATTAGGTATGTTTTTTAAATTCTGAAAAAACACTGATAGGTAGATTTAAACTTCATAATAATAAACATTCGAATGTGATAAGTATATGTTTATTTTTTTCACCCAATGTGCTCGTAAAGCAAAATTCTCGGAGTATATAACT
Organism: Hipparchia semele; assembly: GCA_933228805.2. NCBI lineage: Eukaryota > Metazoa > Arthropoda > Insecta > Lepidoptera > Nymphalidae > Hipparchia > Hipparchia semele. The sequence continues at coordinate 4,861,509 of OW121725.1, read as the reverse complement.
AGTTTTCCAAATGCCAGAAGAGTTAAGAAAGAGCGTTAAGAGTTAAAATCTCAGGTCCTCACAACCCTCAGTAATTCTCAATAACTGCACAGTGTGCCGGGATAGCGATAATTTATAATTATCTTATAAGTTTTAACTTAATGATAGATAGATAGTTTTCGGTGGTCCAGGCTTTCTAACTTGCAACTTGACAGAGCTATGTGAGTTTCAAGCAACTAAATATCACTTGCTCAACTGTGGACGAAAACGTCGTAAGAAAACCTTGCCTGACAGTTTTCTATACACGTAATGTTCTCAAGTAGGGTTAGTACTAGATTTAATTCGATTTATCATATTTGTATTCGATGACATTAAGTAATATGAACCTTATTTGTATTTTTTTACAGTCACAAATACAGTCCAACCAAGCGTTAATTTTTAGCGTAAACTTATAATAATGCATGCACGAAATTAAGCTCTTTTAATGCAGCTATGGTTCAATTTACTTTGATTCTAATTCCATCGAATACGAATACGATCAATCGAATTAAATCCTATACTACCTAACCCTAAAGGTTTGTCAAGTCTGCCAATCTTTGTTCCTAGTGCACCAGAAAGATTATATATTTTTGTCAATGTTTGGGAATGCACTGGCCCTAAGATACGGGATTTCCTAGTTTAGGGGTCAGGATTCCAACGATATGTATTGTATTGAGTTTTCCTAATAAAGATTAATTATTATTATTAATCCAGCCTTAGCCATCACTGTGGATTGTGACCTAATGTGCCCAATAGTGGACTAACGACGGGTTGAGATGACGATGATTTTTAAACAGCGAACTAATTAATTTAAAGCTTTTGAAAAAAAAAGAGCTTTGTTTCGTTTTTGCACTTCAAAGTGGAATATAATAAACTGAAAGGATGCCGTGCCGTGTTTTAATGGAGTCGTGTGTTAACGCCGCATGTCTCACAGAATTATTTCTGACATTTTTAGATTCATTGTCCTCCATGAATACGAAGTCACGCTCCAAAAGAAATTAATGCGGTTGATACATACGCTTGGCCTTTTGTTGTGTTCGCAGCACATATTTTCACATGCTGTTGCCGTAACTACCTTTCAAATACCTATTCTATTCTGACATACTTACGGTTACATTACATTTTATTTATTAATTAATTAATTAAGGATTGTTGTAAGCACACAGCGGGTGATGGAGAGAGTTTTGCTCGGTGTTTCCCCTCGTAATCAAATCAGAACCAAAGTAGGTAGTTAAAAATAGCTCAATGATTAGCGAAGCTAATTTTATTTTAAGCAAGGATAGAAGCTCTTATAAGAAAATCTTTAACCTATTCCTATAAGGTATCCTTAGATTTTTAAACTGCCTGCACCAATAGAGGTTAGTAGACTTAGGTACTACGTTGTTTTTATGTGCCAATTGAACACTGTTAGAAGTGTATTAAAAGTTTAAAAGGAAGCGAAATCTTCGACCAAACTAGATGTTAAAATATTACTTCAATGTTAAATATTTTCCTTAACATTTCCATTCTTATATCATCCCCTGAGGGATGAAAAGCTTGAAAAGGATTTTAATGCAGTTTGTCACATTGTATTTAGTTACATATTTTGTTTGTATTTTGGAGTTGTCTACAGACTAATATGCATTAGGTATATTTTGGATAATTTTCTCTATTTTTCTCCATACTTACCTACTCCAAGCAAACAACTAATGGGTATATTATATTGAAAAAAAGTGATTTGGAAATTAAAATAAACGCGGAAATATTTTTTATTATTTTGCATGATTTTAACATGCAAAATAATATCTACAAAATATTTCAGAGTAAATTTTAAGTAGGTACCAAGTTACTGTTTCAATATTTAGTTGAAGACATTAAAACTTAAAAAGTTAACCGCGTTTTGAAAATTTATAGAAAGCTTTGCTTTGGAAAGTTGCTAATGATAAAATTTTAATAAACTTTTCCCATGTTAGTCTAGTACGAGTATGCATGCCGTAATCTTAAGGGCTCGCTCGACGTGCGGGCGTACGGGCGTGCAGCGTGCAAGGCGCCAGCGCCAGACGCTCGCGCGCGTCGCACGAGCAGGTGCGCTGATCGCTCCCCTCTCTGTTCCAGAACGGGCGATGCGCCTCGAGTAGCGCGGTGGGGCCCAGCCCGCCGCCCGTCCGGCCAATTGGGGCCCGCCTCGCCTATGATGTCATCGGAGGAGGAGGCCGACTCACACGCGCCCTACTCGGATAAACTACTGAAGAAACAGAAACGCGTCAGACAGCGCGTGGACGCCGGTGAGCCGCGCAATTCTTATTCGACTCTCGCGACGAACGGACTCGCGCCCGCGCGCGCCGCACACATGAGTGGCGGACTTTACGGCGCCATCTTCGAGGGCCGCCAACACTTCGGACTCTTCGGTCCCTGCTACGCTCCGGCTGAGATGCTAAATGAATTACTAGGCCGAGCGCCCAGGCAGGAGGATGCCGGCGACGACGCCAGCGGTGGCGACATGCTCCGCGACCGCGTGCTTCGCGACATCCTCCAGAGCCAGAAGAAGGGCCTGATGAGGCTATCTCCGGACAATAACAATGTGCTCGCTAATAATAATAATGATGAACCCAAAGAAGAAAAGATGTCACCCGAACGGCCGGTTTCGCGGGACTCCCGGCCCGACCTCGACGAGGCTCTGCTGAATCTCGAAAGTGCCGGTGATTCCCGAACCTCGCCGCCGCCCGCGCCTCCACCTAGCGAGCCGCTCCTCGCTCCCAAGTCGGAGCCCGAGGACCGTGATAGTGACGCTCAACGATCTTCACCGCGACCTCTGGACGTTAAACGTGCTCGTGTAGAAAATATAGTGTCGACGATGCGTGCTAGCCCTGCTCCCCAGCAGCCGCAAGTGAACGGCTGTAAGAAACGGAAGCTCTATCACCCACAGCAACACGACGGTGCAGCGGAGCGCTATGTGGCCAGCCACGCCAGCAATGGGCAAACAATTTCGGACGAATCTGAGGATGACGGTGAGCGACCGCCCATTCAACAAAAGTTAGTAGAAAAAAATGCTTTAAAATCACAATTAAGAACTATGCAAGAACAGCTTGCGGAAATGCAAGAAAAATATTTGCAATTGTGCAATAGAATGGGTCAGGAGTCCGAGACGGTGGACAATGATGGTGCTTCTAGTGACGTAGAACAAACAGAAGATCCTGTGCCTAAATTAGAACCATCTTCACCTGCCAAAGAAGTACCACCGTCAATACCTAATAGTGTAGCACCCAATAATTTATTATCACAAGTTATGAGTAAGATGATGAGTGCAAAATTTCAACAAGCTCACTCTGCAGCTCACGGTCACCTTCCGCATGGTTTCAATGGAAGTTTGCCACTGATGCCTCATTTGCCTACCAGTGATCACATGCATCCACCACATACTCATCAACACCTTAATAACGCTGCCGCCATGTACCTTAATGTAAGTCAAAAGCTATTTTTAGAACAAGAAGCTAGAATGAAAGAAGCGAATGAACAACAACAACAGCAACAAAATAATCAACAACAAAGGCCACAATCAAACCAGCATTCGCCACAACATAGACAATTAGGTCCAACTCCTAAACCCCCGCTATCATCAGAACTAGCAGAACGCTTAGATGCATTACGGAGCAATTCTGGTTCAGTAGGCCCTGTATCAGGAGCCGATCTAGAGGGACTAGCCGAGGTTCTAAAGAGTGAGATCACAGCTTCGCTGGCAAGTTTGATTGACTCGATCGTCACCCGATTTGTACACCAGCGTCGCATTTTGGGAAAGCAGTCGGAAGCGGCAGCGGCGGCAGCCGAACAATTCAACAAGGATTTGATGAGGGCAACTCGGCTTCTAGACCAGCCAACGACGCCAAAAGTGCCCGAACGGCCATCTGGGCAAATGTCAGGTAACCCACCCGTCCATCACCCGGGCGCGCCGAATGGCGTCCCGTTTATGACAAATAACCCGATGTTTATGAATCATATGAACGGTCCTCGTGCGCCAGGTGGTGCGGCCTTCCCGCTGCACCACGAGGCGGGCGGGCCCGGCCACGGCGCTCACATGCGGCCTCCCGCAGGCATGTTCCAGACGCCACAGAAACCACTGCAGCCGCACTTCGGCCCGATGAACGGTCATTACGACCGAGAACAGAACCCCGACCCGAGTGAACCCCTGAGCCTGGTCGTGACGCCTAAGAAGAAGCGGCACAAGGTGACCGACACACGCATCACCCCACGAACAGTAAGCAGGATTCTGGGCGAGGGAGTAGGACACTCGCCGGAGAGCAAGTTCCCGGAGTCGCCTTCGCCGCGTTCGTTTCCGAGCGGACTGAACCTGCAGACCAGCGTAGCGATAGCGAACCCTTCGTTGCACGAGAGCCAAGTGTTCTCGCCGTACTCGCCATTCTTAGGGGCTGGCGGTGGGCTGGCGCGGTCGCCGCCCGCGCCCGAGCGGGACTCGCCGCCGCTGCCGAACGCGCCTGCGATGTTCCTGCTGGGGCACCACAGCTCGCCGGACTACCTGCGGCCGCACCACCCGCACGTGTCGCACCACGCCTCGGTGCCGCACCATCCGCACCACATGGACGTGCAGGACCCGCACTCCGACTGCAACTCCACCGATCTGCCTTACGACGGAGTTCAGCCTACTATATCCTTTTCAAATAGAACATTTAAGTCTTTCTGAACGCGAATTTTCCTATATTTATCAAAATTACATAAATATAGGAAATTACACTCCTGAGGTTTGAATTTGATAAAATAAAATATTTAAAAAGAGCTGTTTTATTTTTTTCATAACAAAAAGCAAATTCAAACCTCGAAATGTCTCATCCCAACCGTATTCCAACCAAAATCAGTGTAATGTCAGTTACTTTGAAACTATGGGATTCCTAAGCCATTATCAAAATTTTATCAAGTTTTTCGATACTCATATAATGTTGAAGTTAGGTGTCGCAAGAGAATTCAATCCGCTGTGCCTTTAACTACTCTACAACATTAACTTTACACTGAGTAGCTAACATCGACTCAAAAGCACTTTTAAAAATACTAATTAGATGCATGAGAACCAAAGTCATACAGACCTACGTAATATCATATAGCTAAGTATAGCTAGTCCTCACCGCTCAAGCCGTACATGCAACAGCCCACAGATATCTTATTTCTGTAATGTTTAACCTTACGACTGCCCCACCTACTTCCTACCCAGTACTAGATATTATACGACTCTTGAAACCAAACAAGTGTTGCGGTTTCTACGCTTTACTATACTTGTCTGTCGCCCATCTATAGATACATGAAGGAAATAACCGTAAACTTAATTAAACGCCTTATGGCTCGATAACTCGTTATCGTAATGCATAACATAATGTTCACTTCAAACCTTATACCCTATCTCACTGGATAAGGTCTCTGGTAGAGATCTCTTGTAAAGATAAGTGTTTATTTGTCCACCTTTACTTCATTTATAGGTAGGCGTTGTTTGGTTGATAGATACTTCTTTATCGTAATTAAAAGTAAGGAGAAAGATATTCTTTACCCAAGCAAAAGAGTAGGTACCTATTTCTTTTTCCTTACATCATCTCCCATTGACTTGGGTTACTGCTAGAGTTATACAGATAGGTACGAGTATTTACGTACGTTGTTTGGTACCAAATCAATAATAAACAAGAAGCGTTAACTTTTCTGTCGCTTCTTTAATTACATTTGCTCCATATATTTTCTGATCCGCATTAGAATATAACCAACGACGCCAGTATAGATATCTGCTAAGGTACTTTATAAGATTAGATGCAAATGGATTAAATACTTGTGGTGCTTCAATCAGTCTACGTAATACCGGGATATAATCAGATTTACGCAACTTTTTCTCTCAATCCCGATTCCTTGGATTAGTGACAAGCAAGAATATTACTTTGTGCACTAAAGACCAATAACTTTTTAAAATTAAAGTCATGATATCATGAATAATTTTCCAATAAGCGGAAAAATCTCCAATTAAACCCTTGTGCCAGAAATAAACATGAAGTAGTGTAACGGATGGGTGGTAATTTGAACATTCGAATATCAATCGACTTGAGAATTTATTAGGTAAAATATGAAATGAATAAATTAATTTTAAAGTTAAATTAAGCAAAATCTTGAACGTTAAAATATTAATGGTTACTGAATACAGTTGGTGCAACTGTGTGCAACTCGTACCTACAAATTATATGGAATGTAAATGTTACTTGTGTCTTCATCTGACAACTTTTAGTGTCTAGTTGCTTACACCACTTTGTGAGTGGAAGCACCTGGACACAATAATACGTTTGCGCAGTTGTTGGTTGATTTCATATGGATTGTATGTGAATAAAATATTCAATGGTAGCTTGTATATTGTAGGTATTCGACGCAAAATACAAAAGCGTCTTACTGTAAATATGACCCCAATGTGATTCTTAACTCCCGTGCACTCTTCAACGTTGACGCCGATGCACCTCCGTAAAGCGAAGCTGATGTTCTTCTGGGTGCGGTACCCGAGCTCCGCGGTGCTCAAGATGTACTTCCCGGACATCAAGTTCAACAAAAACAACACAGCACAGCTCGTCAAATGGTTCTCAAACTTCAGGTAAGACTTCTTTCCATTTATAAAACCATCTTTTGACAACCTTCCTGGCACAGTGGTGAGCGCTGAGGTCTTATTACTGGGAGGTCTTGGGTTCGACCCAACCCTACTCGCCCTATCGCCGTGCGACCTATCGGATCGGATTGTGAATCTAAACCGACCCACTCAAATATTTACCTCCTTAGGTAGAGGTTTAACTTTGGCAAAAAGTAAAAGAAGTGGTTCAATCCAAGATAGCATTTTTGGGTATTAAAATTTAAACATAACCTCATCTAACCGCCTATCGTGCAATTCACCCTTAATAACAGTTTCACAACGTGTAGTTCATATTATTTGCTTGAAACACTTCAAATTATAGTCGGGTGTGAAAATAATTTACCCAATTACTAAAGAACGGCAATGTGAATTAAGGCTTATAGACAAATGTTTCGAGACAATCTATTTAATTTTATCATTTGTCATAAGAATAAGCGACCTGATCGGCAATCCAATTAAAACATTAAAGATTTTATTAAGGACAATCGTATAAGTAATTTACTTACTTCTTAATCTCCTTAAGTTGCCTAGTTACTTATACAGGGTGTCCCACGGCTATGCCACATGGAGGGGAAGTACCTTAAATATTGTAGATGGAACATTTTACTGAAAGAAGACTTCATTTTAATTTAAAAAACAATTTGAACTGCATTCATAGATTTTTAAATAATTGCCTGGTTGAACCGGGACTCGAACCCGCTATACGAGAAAAAAAATTAACCTGTATCTTTATCATACCGATCGGAAGGCTTCATCATAAGGATTATTTTTTGTTAAATAACATAGCATGAGAAATAAAAGGAAGACCATGAATTTTAGCCTTTGATGTAAAATTTTGTTCAGAAAAATGAAAAGCTGACATTGGCGTATCGACATGTCCTTCAATCCCGCTGCAAACTGTTGCAGCGGGATTGAAGGACAAACCAATAAATTAACAAACAAACACACTTTCGCATTTATAGGTAATATAATAAGGATTAGTAAGGATAGTAAGGATCGGGAAATGATGCGTACTTCTCAAGTGGGTACTCATTAGTAATAGTTCATGTCAGTTGTACGTCGATACGCCAATGTCAGCTTTTCATTTTTCTGAACAAAATTTTACATCAAAGGCTAAAATTCATGGTCTTCCTTATATTTCTCATGCTATGTTATTTAACAAAAAATAATCCTTATGATGAAGCCTTCCGATCGGTATGATAAAGATACAGGTTAATTTTTTTTCTCGTATAGCGGGTTCGAGTCCCGGTTCAACCAGGCAATTATTTAAAAATCTATGAATGCAGTTTAAATTGTTTTTTAAATTAAAATGAAGTCTTCTTTCAGTAAAATGTTCCATCTACAATATTTAAGGTACTTCCCCTCCATGTGGCATAGCCGTGGGACACCCTGTATAATCTTATTTCGGCTAATAATCTAGCTTCATATAATATCTTATTAGATTAGTCACTGATTCTGCCTTTTTCTTTATATTTAACTTTACGTAATCATTTTGTATATTTGCCACAAAATATTATAATAATCTCCTTTATCTGCCCTTCTAATAAAAAAGGCATGCACTTCTAACTTTTTGAGTATTTCGGGCGTTTTGAATTAAATATCACTTTATTTAATGGTGAATGTAAACATCAAAACTACATGCCCGTTAATTCTTCATTAATATATTCTCAAATTAATATCTGAAGTCTACCAAACCAAATTTGATCAGCGAGATGGACCCCATGGTCCATCTCGCTGATCAAATTTGGTTCATATTAAGAAGGTATGGACCTTCTTAATATGAAAGGAGACTCGTGCCCACCACACACACACACACAATGGATGGCGATTGATTGATAACGGGGTTGAATAAGAAAAACACAGAAACAAAAATATATTTCTACAGAAACTCTTATTCTTAAGTCGGTAATTAAAATCGTTAAACAGTTAACTATCGTAAACTATTGATATTAGATTATCCCACGCAATACCATAGAAGGGCTGTTAAATTCACTATTTCCTCATTAACAAATAGGGTTACGCCCCGGTCAATTGATTTCATGCAACAGATAAATGGAGGTTTATAGAAATATTTGGTAGTCCGTGATCAATTTTTAAACGTAGGTAAAATCTACTATTATATATTATGTGATAGTATGTTTGCCATTAAATTGCGTATTATAAAAAATCAAACCTATGCATTACGCAAGCTCCCAACGCCTAGACCTAACAGAATAATCAATGGAGAAATAACTGGGAATTATAGGGACTACCATTTACCAAGCATTCTTGTAAGTTAGAATTGTTTCCTTTAATTTGTTACACGAAAGGCGATAAAGGACTGCATAAGTTATCGCAAGCAGGATAAATAATTAATTCCTAATAGGTATTGCTTTTTGCGTTAGGGAAAATTAAATATCGATTTACAGAATTTATCGTAGCGGAGTATTCGTAGCTCTTCTACGTAGCTTAGATGCCGCTACGAAGTTATTTCGCAAAGTTAAGATTATTTTTTTTATTCGATGACAAGATAGCCCTTGACTGCGATATCACCTGATGGTAAGTGACGATGCAGTCTAAGATGGTAGCGGACTAACTTGGAAGGGGTATAGCAGTGTAAATTCAACCCATACCCCTAATCGGTTTCTACACGCCATCGTGCCGGAACGCTAAATCGCTTGGCGGCACGTCTTTGACGGTAGGGTGGTAACTAGCCACGGCTAAAGCCTCCCACCAGACAAATTTTATTGATAACATTCATAGACGTCATAAATCATATTCATGCATTAATAGATTAGATAAAATAGTGGACTATGCCAGTAAAAATCTTCCGAAATTGTAGACCGTAAAAGGTTGAAAGGCGATAGATTCAAATTCAACTTGTTGCACTATTATCATCGCAAGCAAGGGAAAAGTATTGATTTGTACTCGACTTTTCACGTTATCAATCCCACGATAAGAGGGACTGGCAAAGCCCGTGCTTATATGATATCGCACACTTCCCCTTCTAGCATATCTCCCTATTCTGCGATATAACCTGTGCTATCACTTAAGTGGGATAGAAACATATCTATCACGATAACGTTATAAATGTGCAAAGCTCTTGAATAACATGGGCTCTATAGGCGTCCTGCGATATGCTTCATCAAAAATTTTGATTTTTGTCTTTGTAACAAAGTTCCCAGAATAGGTACGCTCTAAAATATTATTTTTACTATTACCAAATAGATATTTTTTTATCTTTAAAAGAATATTAGGCGAGATGAAGTTGACTAATATCCTCCTCTCCCTCTAATAGTGCAATGGGTGGGGTTTGACTGAACACATTTGGCTGAAATTTAGCACAGAGATAGTTTATAGTCTGGAATAACACATAGGCTACTTTTTATCCCGGAAAATAAGAGCATTCCCGCGGGAATCAAAAAACCTTAATCCACGCGAACGAAGTCGCAGGCATCAACTAGTGTAAATATAAATGTTAATACAAATACGAATACATACACGTCCCTTTCCTTTACCTAGTAGATAATAAAAACATCACGTGTCCGTGTGTACAGAGCACTTGAAAATACTAGTATTATACATTGGCAATATTAGAGCTTTTGTATCTCAAGCCACTCTTATCTGGCGATATGGGAACTTGGTAAAAGCTTTGATAAGATTAATTCACACTTACACTGTGTGGGCTTTTATGTTTCATAGAATTGCTGATTTTTAGTATCAACTAGCGGACGTCCGCGACTTCGTCCGCTTTGTCAATTCACAATCGACAGTTCCTAAATCCCCATAATTTAGGGGGCAGTACCCCTGCAGCATCAGGATTGAGGAGTTGGATCCTGAAGTTTTTATGGGAGCATCTCGCAAAGTTTTTGTATCTATTAAAAAAAGATTCAAGTACTAATTTTTCGAAAGTCGGTTAAAAAAGTAGCCTATGTTACTCCCGATAGCATCAGCTATCGTTTGATTGAATGCCCGTCAAAATTGGTCCATGCGTTCCCGAGATTAACAGCAACAAACAAACAGATATACAGACAAAAATTTTAAATTTGTTTTTTTTTTTTGTTATAAATAGGTACCTACCTACCGTATTTTCTTATAATATATGCATTTAGTAATTACTATTTTATTTATTTGTATGTATTAATTTAGATCAGTTTGTGTAAAATATGCTTGTTACTAGGTATATTTTCCTGGTAGGATGGATAAATATGCATACTTGACTGCTCTGAGGGATTAGGTAATTCATTTTACCTAAAAATTTGCGTCTTAAAATGATTGTGGTTTGCCTTGTAGGAAGTTTAGTAGAAACAATTAATGGTCTCGAAATATAATATCATGTAATGTTTTAAAATTAAATTACATTATTACAATTAAAATACATAGACTGCTAAATCCCCCCGTGGTCGGTAATGAAGATATTTTCAAAACTACCACGAAAAAGTTAAAACATTCTTCGGAACCGAACTAGCCCCATTTGTATTGTCCCTTAATGGGTGCTTTGTGGACGGAAAACGGCCATTTCCTCGCGATAACCATCTGAAAGGAAAACTGAAAGGGTGAGGGGTCAGTGGGCAATTACAAACTAAGGTGTCCCTAAGACGAATTGATGGCTTGCGTTTTAAAACAGGAAATGGTTGCGATTCGTCACGTCACAATTACATACATGAGGGGTATAGGTTGAATGTACACTGCCATACCACTTCCAAGTTAGCCCACTACCATCTTAGACTGCATCGCAGTCAAGGACTATCTTGTCATCGAATTTATTTTAAATATATATATATTTTTTTAATTGGACCCTCCATACAAAATTGACGATTAGCTGATTGATTTACTATGGGAGGTCCAAATTTTTTTTTCATATTTCGACCTATGTTCCTTGGGGAAAGTTGTTCAGTTTCATGAGCACATTCACCTCCTTCAGGGTTTACGGGGAATAAAATAGCACCGTGTATATTTAAAATAAAGGTTTTTAATACATATTATAACTCAGTATTTTTTTATACTGAGTAATGATGGTGATGATGATTGTATAGAATGAATCACATCTCTGTTATTCTAATTAAGGAAATTATTACACACATACCGTGTGTGTTTAAAGTGAAAAGTTAATTTGTGGACGGTTTAATAATGCTTATCAGTCATTTAATTACTACTTTTAAGATTAGCTTAATGAACGATTGGAGCTTTTTAACGAAGTAGGTAACATAGAAATTACACAATTAAAATTTTTTTATACGATAACGCAACATTGATGTTCAATAGCACTTAATCATTGACGTAGTTAAAAAATAATTGTTCCTAATTTTGGAAACAAAGAATCTTTAAAAACCTGAAAAACTGTGTACCAAAAATAATCTTGAAAAAAATAGACAAACTTTAAGAAAAACAAAATACAAGATGCTCCCTTTATTTTGCATTGATTTAGCGTTATTTATAACAAATATAATACATATAGTACGATTCCTTATTTTTACCTCAAGCAATAAAATAATATTAATGCCTATTTAATAATATTGCCTATAATGTAAAGTGGGTACTAGTATAGGAAAAATGGTATTAATTAATTAATTGTTATATTCAATGTCGCTACAATGTATCTTTGGTGTATCAAATAAATCCTATTTCCTATTAATATTATAAACGCGAAAGTTTGTATGTTTGTTACTCAATCACGCCGATTTGGCTGAAATTTGGCACAGAGATAGAATACATTCTGGAATAGCACATAGGCCACTTTTTATCCCGGGAAATAAGAGAGTTCCCACGGGAATAAAAAACCTTAATCCAAGCGAACGAAGTCGGGGGAATCATCTAGGAGATAAATAATTAAAATAACGTAGGCAAAAGTAACGTAGGCAAAGCAGCTTTGTTTATTATCTACGGAAAACTGAGCTATAAAATCTGCACACACGTGAAAAAGAATGTATGAACATCCTGAAAAATATTTTCACTTCAAAAAGTGTTAGGTAGTGTTGAAGGCATACATTGATATTGAAGGCGCAAAGAAGGCACAACTGGCCACTTGTTGACGTTCGTACGGGAAGGGCTCTACCGTCGAGAGCTCCTTGTCTTTCAGCCGCTTAGCCGTTTTGTCGTATGCACCTTAAGCCGATTTCTCCAGCCTTTTGAGTGGCAAACAAGTCGACGGAACAACAGAAGTGCAGCTCATATTTCGCAAGCCATTTTTTCATGTGTAACCAGCATAGTTTGTTTTTTGTGCTGCAACGCACTGACGGCGTATTTAATTTGGTTTAAAGTACAGAAAATGCAGTTACTTACGAGTAACGTTTCGTCGAGGTGTAACTTTGACGTTCTTTTACAAACAACAACATTCATCGGTTGAACTTTACTCGATGATGATGATTGAATTCAACAAAAACTATTACAGAGTCGTGAGTAAAAACTCTAAAATTGTTTACTATCAGTACTAACTATACAGTGATAGTTGGTAAATAGAGAAATCCTTGCATAAATTGAGCGAAATAGGCTGTTCTCAATAAACGAATGCAACAGAATTCTTGTTGGAGCCGCCGAAGTTCTCGAAATTAGCCCTAGAATCTTTAGACTCCGCAAAACAAACAAGCCTCACAAAGTCGATGCAAAGACAAATTCTTTTGGCGCGCTACTCAAAGAAAACCCAGAGGCAAACAAAGAGTCACTCGTAGAATTAGCCGCCGACGATAGCACTAATTAGCAACGGTGACTCGTTTAAGTTATTTCGCTTAATTAAGTTGCGCAGAAGTGGTCTGCGGCCGGCCCGTCAGGGAAGGCGTAAATTGTTAGAATAGGCAACACTCCAATTAATCTTTACACACATCCAACTAGTCGCATGAGGGGCTGCACTTAGTCTGAGCTCATACCTTTTAACACGTCATACACCGGCGACCTGGCGACTGAGCGAGGGAGCACACCTTTCACACTTGTCCTAAAGCGTTACTCTCTAAAGCGAAACCGTCATACAATTTAATTACATTTTTCAGACCCCGGTCTCCCATTTAGCCCACAATAAGCCGGCATAAATCACAACTTATTTAACCATACGTTAAAATAGCACGAAGTAATAAGTCCGCCACTAATTAGAATAACTTGTATCAAAAGTAAATATTTTAATTAATTCAACTGAGAATAAAATCTCTCGTATGCAAGGACTCTCACGGTCGGAAACGGAAATGTTCAAACCTTACGTCGCAATTTTGATATGCCTTTTTAACTTACCGCGCTAACTCGCTTCGTACGTATTTAGTTCAATATTTAATTTTTTTGTAATTAAAAATTTTAAGTGCGCAATTTAATATTGAAACGCTCGAAATGTTATCCAAGTGTAAAGGAAATATTGCGGATCTAAGCACGGGGCACGACTCTAGATGCCGCTGGCGCGGGTTGCCAAGTTGCGACGTGTGAAGTCTCGCATTGTATGCGCTGCTTCTAAAATTTAATTGGTTGGCTAATACAGTGCAACCGTGGAGTCTAATTTACGTGTTAACATTTTTAATAAGGCCCGGCGAGGCTAGGGCGCCAAGTGGCCGGCCATTTATATCGCGCCACGCTCATGCGAGCACCTCCAGTAATTAATACGACCCTTTCGAGGAAGCTTATGAGTAGTTTTCCTTCTCAAAAGCTGCTAATTACTCGTCACTTGAGCTCTCGCGTCTTATGAAAGAGAAGTCGCCTGAAGAGTATATAAATGCATGAAACATGGCCTCGGAACAAAGTTATTTTTACAAATGTTGCGCAACTCTATAACGGGTTTCATTTTATGAGGGAAAAAATTAAGTGGTTCTTATGAAGAAATTTTGATGTCCCATAATATATTGAAACGTCACAACAACTTTTAACAAAAAATTTAATTGAAAAATTTTAATCTTTGATATGGAAACATAATAAAATCTATTCCTTAGTTAGTCTAGTCCAAGAACCAAGTTTTTTACGTACTACACTGATGATGAATCCGTGCTACAAGTGAAAACGTAGACGTAACTTACGCATTTGTCCTAAACTTTTTCTGCAATTTATTTACCTTTTAAGACAGCTTAGGAAAATTAGATTGTACCTACGTATACTGAATTAAAAAATACTGTACGTAGTCTGCAGTAAAAAAAAATATTTCTCTCAGAAATAAGATACAGAAGTTATAGTTAAGTAAAGACTATCCGAGAATAATCAATTTTTTTTTAAGAATACTAGCCAAGCTGAACTTCACTTATATTCTCTTCTCCCCTCCAAATAAGCGGAAAGCTTGTGCTAGGAGTGGCTACGACAATACTGCAACGGGCGGGGCTCGAACCTGCAACCTTTCAGTTTTCAGTCCGTACCTTAACCGTTGGGCTATGGAAACTTGAAATTCTTCTCTTTTGGGGATCGGCTAAAAAATGTGACGAGTCAGTACTAAATTCGTACCGTGTCTTTACTTCCGAATGTTAAGGCGTACACGCACGCGATGTAGCTCCTAATAGGCGAGGGGCGAGGTTGAATATTTACATATCATTGCGATACGCTGAACATCGTAAAATATTAGCCTTTCGCCGGCCACGTCGTTAATAATATAATTAAAACACGCAAGGCGAGGTACTTATCGTAGTAATCAAGAAATGCGCGATGTGAGGGACTCGATGCGCCGGTTATCTAGTGGCCTACTTTATTTTTTATACTAAAATATGGAAATGCACAGCTATTTTGAGTAACAAAAAATGTTTTCCCTTATCTCATACGGTACAGAACGCTTGGGGGTTCATTGCTTACTGCTTGCTTTGGCATAGATCTGTTCAAATTTGGAGTGCAAAAATGTGCGAAGTCTTAAATCTAGGAAACAAAAGGCCTTCTTTTTGTATGGATATTTAAAAAAATGGAGGCTAATAATAGGGCGTCGTGAATACGCGTCGATGATATAACCGGCGAAAGCATGAGTAAGGCATCCATCAACTAATGAAAGCGTAATTAGGAAAGTGGAGGTTTCTTCCAAACGCCCGCCTTATCTTGTCTTCGATGGGGCATTAGGTTTTTAATTACCACACCCTACACCCCATATAGACCTATTACACTGAATTAATTCGGGCCTTCGTTTTATTACTCATCACAAATTGACTTCGCGATAAAACGTTAAAGAAAATGAAGAATTTTATTATGAACATAATACACATCATACCTATCAGATTATTTTATCATCTTCCGTTTGAAACTTTGTGGTTTTTGAAGCCCATCTCAGATGTAGGTATTACCATTATAAATTCATAATATATACGAACACTAGGTATTGTAAATTACTAACTAATTGACAGACAACGCAACAAGGGATTTGAAATTTCCGACGAGCAACAAACAATTTTTTGAAATCTCAATGATTAGAATAAAAATGAATTTAATCAAAATGTTTATTAATTAGTACCATTAATGAGGTAAACAATAGGTGTATTTTTGTTATATTCACAAACAAAACATGCGAGGTCGCGACACGCCTTCCCGCGGTCTCGAAGGAGCGGGCGCGGCGTTCTTTCATTAGTTTCTACCTTAAAAAACTTAATACGCTTCTAATGACACGACACACTACTTTTGGGCGGGAACTTGGATGTCACGCGATTTTTATTTTCCTTTTTACGGAGATAGCTGGCCAGTGATAAAGCTATAATGAACCTCTTTTGTCAGCAATGGAAATGGGACATGCTTTCTGAAATTAATATATATATAGCTACTCGTGCTGATTCACTGATTCACTCACTCACTCACTCACTGACTCATTGATCACCTCTCCTGTAAAATTTTGTATGAAAAAAAATTTTTTCACGCACGGTTTCGTATAGAGGACAAAAATTCATTCGGAGGAAAAATATGGAGAGAGCTGATGATTGAGGATTTCGGAGACGGGTGAGGAGCACCGGCCAGGGTATCGAAGTTAGGTGGGGGGTGTTCAACCAAATGTCACTCGAAACCTCATCCAATTGGCAGAGAGCCGAAAAAAAACCCCAAAATGGCGGATTCAAGATGGCGGCCATACAAATTTCGTCGGTGTCTATCTCGGAAACTATAAAGGATGGAAGAGTGGTTTCTTCGAAAAGGATGATCAGGACTCGAAAGTCTACTAGATGAATAGAAAAAAAATCAAGATGGCGGAATTTATTTTTTTCCATACAAAATATATGCAAGACTTTGATTGGTTCTTTTTCAAAATTTCTGATGGTTTCGTAGAGAGGACAAAAATTTATTCGGAGGAAAAATATGGAGAGAGCTGATGGTTGAGGATTTCGGAGACGGGTGAGGAGCACCGACCAGGGTATCGAAGTTAGGTGGGGGGTGTTCAACCAAATGTCACTCGAAACCTCATCCAATTGGCAGAGAGTCGAAAAAAAACTCCAAAATGGCGGATTCAAGATGGCGGCCGTACAAATTTCGTCGGTGCCTATCTCGGAAACTATAAAGGATGGAAGAGTAGTTTCTTCGAAAAGGATGATCAGGACTCGAAGGTCTACTTGATGAATAGAAAAAAAATCAAGATGGCGGATTTTTTATTTTTCATATAAAATGTATGCAAGGATTTGATACGTTCCTTTCCGCTGATGGTTTCGTATAGAGGACAAAAATTCATTTGGATAAAAAATACGGAGGGAGCTGATGATTAAGGATTTCGAAGACGGGTGAAGAGCACGGCCAGGATATTAATGATAGGTGGGGGCTGCTCAAACAAAAGTCACTCGAAACCTCATCCAATTAGCAGTGAGCTGAAAAAAAACACCAAAATGGCGGATTCAAGATGGCGGCCGTACAAATTT
Source organism: Hipparchia semele (assembly GCA_933228805.2). NCBI lineage: Eukaryota > Metazoa > Arthropoda > Insecta > Lepidoptera > Nymphalidae > Hipparchia > Hipparchia semele. Next base: position 4,844,118 of record OW121725.1, on the reverse strand, counting down.
CGCCGGAGACTTTTAAAGATGGAAGAGTGGTTTCTTAGAAAAAGATGATCAAGACCCGAAGGTCTACTTGGTGGACAGAAAAACCGCGGTTCGCTTTAGCGAGCCGCGCACCCACGCGCCCTACTAGTTTATTATATGACTTTTTTTAATGAATATTAGCCAAGTTCCACTTTCCCTTCAAACTGAGCGTAAAACTTGTGATAGAACTAGGTATAGTCACCATAGGCGGGGCCTTCTACGAGATGTCAACGACAACACGATCATCCAGTAATTTGATACTAAACCTATATATATGTACAAAAAAAATGTTTTTTTCCTGATGCTGAGTACCAAAGTGATGCTCAATGCCATTACAATCTAGCCTAACTTAGTTGACTAATTAGTAATTTTAATTTAACCTAAACTTATAAATTATTATCGTAATATACCTACTAAGAGATTGTCAAATGACGCATCTTGGTTGTTCTTGATAATAGTCCTTAGAGACACTTGTTCTTTTATGTGTTCTTTCATGCAGATCTAACACTACACAGTACTACACTATCACTATTCTAAAAAAATTAAATTATAAATAAAATATCATATAAATTTTATTAGTAACATGCATGCATAATAACATCTACAATTTTATTTCTGTAGAAAAATAGCCGCTCTTTTATGTACTACTTATAAAAGAACACAGAGTTCTATATTTTTTTATTCTATTTTCTTAATGCGATATAAACAATTAAATAGTTGGTTATAGATAGGTATATCTTCTATTAAATTAATAACTTCTTAGGGCGTGGTCAGAGGCTTGTTTGGTTGCAGCACTTGGATAATTTCCCATGTGTATACAGCCTATGCCGCTCCTTACTACTATTACTTTCAATAATCACTCATGAATTCTTATGAGTAAGGTACAACTTCCTGAATGATACGTACTTATTAACCTTCTATTGATACATAATGCGATAATTATTATTATAAGTATTTAAAACTACAGCCTACATTGTAGGCTTCAGTTGAGATAGTTAAATTGGTCGATTTCGAATAAAAAAAAATTCAAAGATAACTTAATATTTTACTGGCAACAAATTTTTGTCGCCATTTAAAGGAATAAATAAAGGAAAAATTCCACAAGTATATCTATTACAACTTGGAACAATGAATGTATTCTTACTTTGTCCAATTAATACAAAGACGTAAAACCGAACCAATTAAAATATTATAAAATTAATATTTATGATATTTTAAATAACGTAGTCGTCTTGCGCACGTCCAATTAAGTTTGACCTCTTGATACTTGCCAGAACAAATGAAGGGTATAAGATTGTTGAAGTGTTAGAGATCTGGCCCGATTGGTCGCGTCGTTTCCATTCCCAAGGGAGATAAGGCTGCGCCAGCGCTGCTTCCGCCGCTGCCGATAGTGGTCAGCAAGACAGAAGGATACGACAAGGGCAAAATATGATAACAGCGTAAAAAATAACAATGTTTGAAACAAGAAAAAATATTATACGACAGGAATTGCGTCTCATTATTCATTCTCGCGGGGATTAATTATTCTAAAATGATATACCTACCTACTGAAATAATAGATCATGCTTTCTCTTGATATATCACCATCGCCATCTCAACCTATATCGGCTCACCACTGGACTCAAGTCTCCACTCGAATGAGAAGGACTCAGGCCATATTCTCCCACGCTGATCGAGTGCGGATTTTTTTTTAAAGAATATTGGCCTAGCTGAAGTTGACTAATATCCTCCTATCCCCTTCAAATAAGCGGAAAGCTTGTGCTAGGAGGGGGTACGACGATAGTGCAACGGGTGGGGTTCGAACCTGCGACCTTTCAGTTTTTTCAGTCCGCACCTTTAACCGTTGGGCTATTGAGGATTTGCAGAACAGATGACAATGTCATTAATCTTAATCTTTGCTTCCCCCCTAAATAATAATGCTCAGATTTTATATATCCCATTGCATAGATGCTCTATAAAATGCAGCTTTTCATATAGGTATGGTTTAATAAAGAGTTTATTAAATAAACAGCATAATTAATAAAATTATAGTAGTTCATTAATGACATAATTTCTGTAATAAATGTGAATCTTTCATTCAACAATATGTTAATACCTTCGATCACAGAAAAAAATAGTTAATACCAAAGGACTTGAGAAAAGTTTAATGATTATTACATACCAGTAGTAATCGTGTTAACTATTAAGGCCGGAATTAAAAGGATGATCCATTATACTTACATGAAAATACTCATAACAAGTTCAAGTGAAAACTCGTACCGTGGAAATCTTAGTAATAAATAGCAATGACACAACCCCCGGGGAAATAACTTGAGTAAAACTGAAAATGCGATGGCAAGCAGTCGGTTTGACGTAATGACGCCTGCCAACACTAAAGTAATTATTGTTAGACACGTGATCAACACCCTTCATATTAAAACATCTCGCATTACTATTTGTCACGATAAAACAAATAGATCGGGAGGTGGTGGTCAGATTTGGCACTTAAAGCACATATACAATTCTGGTAGGTACACACTCGCACTAATTTTTCGACTTTTGCTTGAAGTGTCACAACAATGTGTAACATTGAATAGAACACTTATACCGGTTTTTATAAGTGAGTAGGTACAGTTGTTAAATGTTTTCCCGGGATAAAAGGTAGCCTATGTTACTCTTCAATTCCTAATCTATACTCCATTACCCCTGTAAAATACCACTTCTATATAAACGTAGGGGAAAGTGGGGGAAACACGAACACCTAAGGAAAAACTTAAATAAAACAGTGGAATTTTATCACAGAGTTTCTTTATTTTTTAATTATAAAGTTTACTTATCTGCCTAACGAATTTACTAATCAACAATTATATTTTTAATAAATTGTAATAATATGAAAAAAAAAACCTAACCTAACCTACGTTTTTATCTTAATACTACATACACGACCATTACAATTATTTACTTCTTTAACATCATCGTCTTCTCAGACGTCTACATATTTGGATATTCCACATTGATGGACGTTTGGTACTCAATCACGCCGCAGCAATTAAACCGATTTGGCCGTTTGGTACAGAGATAGAGTATGATCTGGAATGACACATAGGCAACCCCGGAAAATTAAAAAATTCACGCGCGACACGCGACGAAGTCGCGGGTATCAGCTAATTTAGCTCGCATTTTTTGTCCTTCTTTCTGACCTTAATCATGTCCAAATTCAGGCAGTTATCTCTTGGACTATAATAAAACTCGATTTTGTCCCGATAAACAAAATACATGTCGGTGCATCTGGTTCGCATTTGTATGAAGGTTTTTCTCTGCAATAAATGTCTATCACCGGGCATTTTTAGACTACGCCTCTTCAATAACGCTTTTCAATTATTTATTATTACTTTATTTTAATACACTATGCGTACGTGTTTACTTGTTTGTTTTTAATATTACATATGAAATGTTATTTGACTTTGGTAGATTTATGTGTGCTACATCCACGTATCATAATATTTTATGTAATACAAGCTTACGGGAAAATAACAATATTTTTTTATTAATTAATAGCTTATTCACGACTTTGTTTACTTGGATTAAGGGTTTTAGAAGTCATATAGAAGATCTTTGATTTTCCGTGTCAAAAAGTATTTTTCAGGATACAAAGCTACTTTTCCTCAAAATTAATTCACTGTTAAGGCTTAAAAAGATTATTAGATTGCTATTTCACATTTAAAATATTAATATCTATACTTATAATAAAACTGTAACGGGACGAATTCTGTACATTAAATATAATTTGAAAATTTTAATTGGAGGATGCTTTATTATCGATACTGAGCCCAAAACAATGTTTTTTTTTTTAAATTTTTTTATCGTCGATAATAAAGCATCCTTGTTTGTAATGTTCACAATAGATTTCTAATTATTGCCTGTGATTAAAAATGCCAGGCGAATACATTCTTTTCACAAAGTTACATTAGATCACGCCACAGTTTATATGCTTATGATACAGCTACGACGATACAAGCTATCAATCTTAAAACAAATAAATCCTAGATAGATATAACTCCTCACCCTCACATTCACGCCGCGCGGCCGATCCAAGAGCGAGTAGTTCTATACGTAATTGAAATACATAAAGCACTGTATTTTACATCTCGTATAACATTAATTACTCGTCTAGTAGGCACGGAGTCGTACACTCAAAGCAGTCCGACTAAAAATAAAGAAGAGGCTCGCTTTTTGAAACTGTCTCAAAACAGTAATTAGCGAACTAATCCTGAAATCAAGTAACCGCGAACGGTCAGCTTTATGCGGCCCTTAAACGGCTCGCGTCTGCTCAACCCTTTTTTTTCGAAATTTTAATACCGAGTATAGTTGGGGTAATAAAATCTCCGCAAGCACTCAAATGAGCTGAACTTTTGAAGCGTGGGGTACAAGACAGAGGCAGGTCAGCGAGGGAGTCATTAGCCAGGCCCGCACTCCGCGCTGCCATTCACTCGCCAATGACGCCATTCCACCCTATGAAACTAAAAACTCGAAAAAAAAAAGAGTAAACGAGAATTTCGACAAGTAAGATGCGGCCGATTCCACCATAGTCTTGGTTTCATTAAAACGTGTAAATAAACCCAGAAAATACAAATACACATCTTTTTTGAGACTATAAACATGCGCTTCTATGTGGTCAGATCGTGCGTGTGTGAGTGTATTTATTGTCACGTTTTCAAAGCAACTTAGACCTATAGCTTAAGCACGATACAAGTAATTTTGTATGAAAATGACAGGAGCGCTTGCTGACGTTAACTTCACCTTTACTATTCGAAAGTTAAAATGTTCATACTACTGATATAGGTCTGTTCTCCATAGTCTATGAAAAATAAAAGGCACTGATATGAGGCCTTGGCTTTTCAAGTAAACGGACATGATTTGTTGACGTGAACCTTTCATTTTAAATTTTCGCTGTTCGGTTGCGCCTTAGCTATTGCAATTTTCCATTTAACTGGGAAACAACTTATCAAGGGTAGACAATTTTGTAACAGTATCTGGTAGTATAATATATGTACTGTACAATGTTCATAGTCTCTAAGTAACAAAATCCGATAACGTTTAAAAGTCAACCTACTGTTAAAATTCATTTAAAATAGTGACCCCCTAGTAAATATGTGAGTTGCTCGGTTACAAAACGAACGTGTGCCAATTTTAGATTTTCCGTTACAAGATAAGAGAATTATTCGCGAGAAAGTTGCCGTTGCATGTACAGAGGCATAGATTATCGTCTACAGCCCGCATACAGTCGACTTACGACATTTTGTTTTAATGATAGCTTACGGTTTTACATGTAGAAGATCTATTTTTTGGCATACAACACTTTTTATAAATGCTTTCGCTTTTTTTTCATGGTTTGTCTTTCAATCACGCCGCAACAGAGCTACGTATTGGAGTAATTTTTTTTCATAGGTATAGTTGAGGATTTGATAGGCTACTTTCATTTCGGAAAAACTAATTTTTAAAACCTAACTCTACTTGAATGAAGACGTCAGCAAAAACTAGTGAGTAATTAATTAAACTGACTAATATAAATGTTTTTTCGGGCTGTTAGTCATAGGCCACAAGGTTAGGTAAAAATTACGAAAATTCTGGCAATTAAATATAGTATCTAAGGTAGTAGGTACTAATTGTTTCCACCACAAAACATTTTGCAGATTAAAACAACGCAATTTTAATAAAAAGTCACGTGAATGAGGTGTAGCCGGAAGGTTACATTTTTCATCGCGATAGTGAAATTTCCAACTAACATATCCAGCTTTGTTCCGACGAGTAAACTCTTTAATATTATGTTTCATATTACGTAATATCGCATGACTTAATAATTTTCCTTTGAACTTTGTCTGAGTGCGGCCCTGTGTCGGACGGCGCAGTCTGAAAAAAAGTTTTTTCACTAACTGAAGCATTAATCCGGCCCGGTATTAGTTTACTCGCTTTTACTTGCGCCTGTGTGTGCGCCGTGTGCATGTGTGCACCGCGCCGTGCGACTTTTCCACAGAGAACAAATAAACAGACGCGGCGCTTTTCTCGCAACTTTACACTCTTTATATACAGGATCAACTTTTCCAACACGATATTACATGGAACATAGCTGGTTTCATATTAAGCCTACTGACTCAAATTAATTTTCAAAGTAAAAAAACCCCCTCTTTTCACATTCCGTCATTCGTATTAGGGAACCGGGTTGATTCGAAACGTAACATTTTTAAAGTTCCTAGCACGCTTTAGTCATGCGAGCTTTCTGATAGTGTAAAACTGTTATACTACAAGAGCTCAACTAACTAAAATTATTCTCAGATATCAAGCCATAATCAATTTGACTGGCACGCTAACATTAGCGTCACATTACATTAGCGTTAGTAGACGCATGTCTAGTCTGTGATGTGCATACGTGTAGAAGTTAAACCCTGCAAATAGCAGGCGTCAATAAAAAAAAACTCCGAAGGTTTCGAAAAAGATAACAAAAAGTAAATATTTCCTCCCTCTACCGCTTTTTTACTCTGCGCCGCTCATTCCGCCGTACTCTACTAAAGCTGGACGGCGTCCACTCTCACAAACGCAGCGCTGCCCGTGTAGTGCAGCCACCAGGTAGGTATGGGTATAACGTAATACCTCCCCATATCATTTGAGCCGGCATCAGGTTTTAATAACCATTGTATTTGGCAACGATCGAAATGAGTGTTTGGTGAAGTCACTGGGAAATGTCTGCGAACTATTTTTCAGTTGCGAACTAAATTACGCACCCTTTAGTTTTATATATGGGGATCTTTTTTTTTTTTCATGCGTCGGTATTAACATTGGGTATTAACTTTTTGGACAGAACCCTAACTGCACGTCAGAAAGCTACAATTGGAGTTACGTTAATCAGACGAATACACATACATCTATAGATAAACCGTCTAATTTACTTTAATGTAGAAATAAGAGAATAGATAGTCAGGTAGGAGTTTCGATTCGCGACATCTTTAAGCACTTGATCTCTAATTCATTAATTATACGTGTTCTACATATAAACTACGAAAGCAGCGAAAAATTATAAGAAAAATATTTGCCTTTATCATGAAAGCCCGTCAAAGTTGGAGTGAGTTGGCAATTTGTTCCGATAAAACTCCATAGTCAATCTTCATGAAATACCTACCTAGCGAGGTACCTACATAGGTAAGTCTTTATCACACGGTACTCTATAAAAAAAAAACAATAAACAGCTGTATATTTGCAACTCGTATTTGCATGAAGAGAAAAAAAAAAACATCTTAATTAGCGTAGATATCTCAAGCGGTTCTTGCCCCTCGTAAGCACATTTAAATACACACCCGCATTGCCTGTCATAAATAACAGCAAGCCATCAAGTCAATACATCACTTTGACCCAAATTCGACACAATTCTAAGACTAACGGTATTTTTAATTACAGCTTTAAATCTACCTATTGGAAATCAAACTATATTAACGAAGTACCTTTTAATAGCTTATGGTTTTGTTAAATAAAAGAATTGCTTCTGTAAATAGTTCTTTCAATTCACTAGGGCGCGTGAGCTTTACTTGTGGTTACGTCGTATACATGCACATTGTGTAAGTGTGCGTGCCTGTCAGGAGCCTAGGTTAGAGCGGTCAAACACAAGTAAGCTCTCGCTCCCACTTATATACAGACATTACACATTGACATTACTTATAGACACACACACAACCCTAGTCCACGAGCCCTCGTGAATTGCAACAACTATACCTATTGCTTAATATTTTAAGATCTTTCGACCAGTTCAGCTGTGCAATTCTCTAAAACAGATTTTTTTTTTTTTTGAGCACGCAAGAAATCAAGTTTAAAATAAAAAGATTCGTACCGAATGAGTCAACAACGAAAGGAAGAAATAAAAAAAGAACAATAACTCTGACCCCTTGGAGAAAGATCTTAAATGGCTTAAAGCTATAGAATACAAAGTAATAGAAGCGGCACATGCAGAAGTTAATAAAATAAGTTACCTACATTGAAATAAAATTAGATATTTATTTGCTCAATTTGTTTACAGAGGATAACAAATTTTAGCCCCTTAGGGCTTGAATTTTCAAAAATCCTTTCTTAGCCTATATCACAATAGCAATCTGCATGTCTTTCAGCCCGATCCGTCCAGTGATTTGAACCAATAAACAAAAACACTTTCGCATTTATAATATTAGTAGGATTGTAAGATTATACGTATTAGGTTCACTAGAAATGCTTTGAAACAGTTCTTTTTATCCAAAATTGTAAGACCGTCTTATAAAATGGAAGACAGCCCGTCCCCTATACTCATTCTCAAGTCTACAGTAAGTGTTTGGTTCACACGGGAATCGAATGTTCTTGAGGGGAGCGTTAAGACATTAGCGCCGAGATTTCTCCTTGGGGACCCCTTGCGGTTGGACTTGCGAAACAAAAGGGGTTTAAAATGTTGCAAATCAACTAAATTGTGTGAATATTTACACAATTTGTAGTGTAAGTTAACCGTAGAGTATTGTTCCATAGGTTAAATAAAATTATTCCATCTATGGCCACTTTTGTATGTCAGAAACATGTCAGACATCTTTAAGCTGTACAACATGTTATTCGTATGTAACAACAGTAGTAGTAGTGTAGTGTATGGAAGAAGTACAGTACTACTTCCATAGTATGTATACAATAAAAGATTAATTATATGACAGCTAAGATAATAAACTAAAGAACTGTCAGTGCTCTCTCTTTAAATGAGAAATTACACCTTAAAATATATAACTAAATATTGGTTATATAGACCAGGGTAGATCCCTGTAAAAATAATAAAAAGTGAAAAAAAATAGTAGTAGGATGAAACCCATTAGAAAAGGAGGGGAATATTATAAAAATGAAAGGAAAAATAATTTACGGGCGATCTGAGGTCGGGAAGGGGTGGGGGTGAGTTTTTAAGGGGAAAAAACGGTTTTTCTCGATTTCCGGCAAAACTAAAAGTCCTATCGAAAAAAGTCAAATGGCAAAGTTATAGGTAATAAAAAGATCTAAAACTTTTGTATTTACACTTTTTTCACATAACCTCAAAATTTATGTGAAAAATTCAAAAAACCAAGTTTTTGGTTTTTTATTTTTATCTTTTACAAAAATTATTTTTTTTTTAACTAAATTTGGTGAAAACTTACCTTTTTATGTCCCAAATACGCTGTAATTTATTTGATTAAAAATATTTATTTTTTCACCTTATTTTGAATTAATATCGAAAAAAACACCCTAATTTTCAATCGAAAAGTCACCCGTCAAAATATCAGCTTTTTTCAAAAAGTTAGTATGTTTTCTGTTCGTTGAAATCTCTACTTTCCGATGGTGAAAAAAAAAATATATGTTACTACAGTAAATCTTCTCAGAAAATAATTTCAATCTTTAGGTTATGTTACGTTAAGCATACTATTTTTTAAAGAAAATATTAGATTTTAATGTTTGAGTTGATTTTCTTGAAGATAATTGTGACAAGTTTACTTAAAAAAATAAAACAAAAATTTTTATCTGTATCAATCAACTCAAACATTAAAATCTAATATTTTCTTTAAAAAATAGTATGCTTAACGTAACATAACCTAAAGATTGAAATTATTTTCTGAGAAGATTTACTGTAGTAACATATATTTTTTTTTTCACCATCGGAAAGTAGAGATTTCAACGAAGAGAAAACATACTAACTTTTTGAAAAAAGCTGATATTTTGACGGGTGACTTTTCGATTGAAAATTAGGGTGTTTTTTTCGATATTAATTCAAAATAAGGTGAAAAAATAAATATTTTTAATCAAATAAATTACAGCGTATTTGGGACATAAAAAGGTAAGTTTTCACCAAATTTCGTTAAAAAAAAATAATTTTTGTAAAAGATAAAAATAAAAAACCAAAAACTTGGTTTTTTGAATTTTTCACATAAATTTTGAGGTTATGTGAAAAAAGTGTAAATACAAAAGTTTTAGATCTTTTTATTACCTACAACTTTGCCATTTGACTTTTTTCGATAGGACTTTTAGTTTTGCCGGAAATCGAGAAAAACCGTTTTTCCCCCTTAAAAACTCACCCCCACCCCTTCCCGACCTCAGATCGCCCGTAAATTATTTTTCCTTTCATCTTTATAATATTCCCCTCCTTTTCTAATGGGTTTCATCCTACTACTATTTTGTTTCGTTTTAAAAATTATCTACACTGGTCTAATAGTGGAACATAAAAACACAAAGTAAACAGACATTCATTTGTTATTTAAAAAATAATATAGGTTAGGCATGTTTTCCAAGCTGTCGTTAGCTTAAATAATACAGTTTATTTAATTACCTGCCAAAGTTACTTCCTTAAAATCGACAAAAGCCAAGGCTCTAAGAAACTTTTGCAAAAAAACCAACTGCCTTCAGTAAACAATGACATTCAAGACGCAGCCCCAGGTAGGCGCAAGATGCGATGTCTTAAGAAACCCATGGACAATAGAAAAAACATTTTATACAAAAATAAACTTTATCGTACACCGTTTAGTGTTTATATTTATTTGGTGTCAGTGACAATCCTCTTGGATTTTTTCATTCGTCTCAAATATTCCACGTAAGTTACCGTCTTACTTTCAAGCGATATAACACTTTATTAACCCATGAAAAAGTACAATTTTCCTTAGCGTGCTGATCACCGAAAATTCGTTAAACGAATGCGTGCACAATGGCAACAGCTGATTCCCACAGCAACGGTTTTTAATTCACATTTTTATTCCGAATGGATGTCAACAGATTCGGGTTGAAAAGTGCGAATTTATTGTGAAACCAACTTAACATTACCTTGTTAAAGGAAAGATATTTTTCAATGTAGGTATAACCACATACATTTCCACGCCGAGTACCGTTTCTAGGGTAATTTCTTTTTTCGCATCACCTACTTAAGCCGCCCGCATGCCTATCAAAATCGGTCGATACAGACGGATACGTTAACGGCCTACAAATTACTTTGCAAACAGAATATTCTTGCCATTACTCTGTATTTTATAAAAGCCATCTACCAAAGAGGTTTCCAATTCCAGAATTACCCGAATTTTCATTCGCTACCCGTGCTACCACCAGTCTTACTACCAGTAAATACCTACTAACATTTTAGTACGTATACTTACGTTATTCAATTTTTTTCCGGAATATCGCATTGGTTTCTCTCTTTGTGTCATCATTCTGATTGCTGAGAGACCTACTTCCTTCAATTATACACATAACGGTGAGAAATTTCTTGGGACAAATGTGGTTGACACCCAAATCCTATCTACAACGTAACTACCTAGGTACAACGTCGACTCTGAGGCTGAGATCTATAGACTGCACTCTGTCTCAGCTCAGACTTAAGACAGAGTTAAATCGAGACAGATTTATGTATATACATGATCTCAGCCTAATATTTACCATATCAAACTTTTGTGACCAATCCGATACATTGGTACAAGTTCTGCACAGTATCAAACCTACCCGAGAGAAGCCGGTGCGGTTCAACTAGTTCAAACTAAAATTCCAATCGGTCAATGATCCTCAAACGGCATCTAATTTCAAGGCACTTAATAATTAGAAAGAACACTTGGAGTATATTTTAAAAACGGTCATCACCCACTTCGATGCTGCGACTCGTTTAATAGTCACATCTGTTAAAACAGTTATCAGTAATAGTCCAATATTGATGACATTAAATATTTTCACCACGTGAACACACTTGTTCGCTAATGATCCATAATAATACTAAGCATCGACATAGATCGTCATGATCGTAGAACAACGACGGATCTGTCTTTACAGTAGGTACAGCCATTGGAGATAATTTCTGAAGTTTTGTTATCTCTATCTTTTTTAAATTAAAATCTACAGAAATGAAGTTTCACATATATACCCCTTAAATGATTCTGTTTTAAAAAAGTAAACAAATACTAGCGATTTAAATACCCGCGATTTAAATCCTTAATATGAAATGAAGTGGACAATGGTGAAGCTTTTATCACTTAAAATAGAATTTTCTTACAGCTTCTCTCGAAACTGTATCCGGGAAATTGTAAAATGGTATAGGTCTTTATTATTTATAGACCATATTTCATAGCACGTGAATTCAAATTCTATGCTACAGGACCTTAACTGGATCGAAAAATTCGACATTTCCAACCGAAACGTTTGTCGTGATTGTTCTTTATGTCTGTCGTGGTTACATTAATAATTATTAGTTGAAAGTGTTGGTGGTAACGCCGTATTATCGTAGTTTGTTATTTGTGCGATATACCCCTAACTTAGCGCACATTGTAAGCGTTCCATCCCTATCCTAATTAGGAAAATACGGCTAGGCGTAGAGAGTAGCGTGAGTACCTAAACATCATAGCGCCTCTCACCAGCTAAAAAGACATCTAATTATTAAGACACTTCATTTACTTACTCAATTAGTAAGGCTGCAATCTCTCGCAGAGTGCCAATTAAAAAATAATAGAAACCCCGGTGTGCGAGCGAGAGGTTGGAGTGTGCTCGCTCGCGCAAGTGGCTTAGAGATGATCCGCGTCGATTGATAGCTCACTATTGAGTGATTCAGGTTTGCAGTTCTCTACTCTTTCCTTTTTAACATCATACTTCGATTTATTTCGAACAGCATTTACCTATGCCGCATCCTATAAACGCAACACCTGCGTTTTATTGGTTACTTGAAAAATATAAAAAATAGAGGCCTCCCGAAAAAAATTACAGTTCAACAAATTGAGTTTATCAAAAAAGATCGGACTGCGGTATTGTTTATATTTTTAGCTCGCGCAGTGAAATAAAATAATAAGCATAAAGCGCATTCAAAAGAGAGCAATCCGAAACCTAATTGAAATTTGCATGTCGAAATAAAAAGTCGACTTGAAACCCTTCATACGCCGGTAACAATTTTTCCAAAAGTAACGCGTCACTCGACGAGACGCGAAAAACTGAATTAGCCCGTCTGAATGCAAAACGTAAGTAATTAGCCTCGCGAGACTCTCGATCCGCCCTCGCAAGCGAAGCGAGGCGAAGATAGCGGAGCGATCCGGCGCGACAAGCGAACTGAGCGAAAATGACTAATCAAATCCTCTCCGCCCTTCACGGCTTTCGAGAGCTTTTTATATTTTCATTGTGCCCTCGAGTGTCACACGGCAGGTGAATTCGCCTACACGTCGCTCGCTCCCATTGCGGAGTACGCAGCATAGGTGCTCGTACCCTACAGCGGAATACTCTACACGACTCACGGCTCAATACAAGGCTTGAAATATTGCCAGTTATTATCCCGCATCGGGATCGGTTAATATCAAGCCCTTGTCTACCTACGTTGTTATCTATCAGGGTAGGGGAAATATAGAACCAGAATTTAAAAACGTTCATATAAAGTACCTATCTTAGAACATTTATTAAACTTCCTTAACGAGATCTCACTCACCTTGTACTTGACGTACACTGGTATTTGAAGATATAGTCTAAAATAGAGCCGGGCCAATTCGGAAGGGGTATGGTAGTTAAATGAAACTCCTATCGGTTTCTTCACGTCTTCGAATCGCTTTGCGGTAGGATAACTAGCAACGGCTGAATGCTACCAAACCAGACCAGAAGCAATTTTGAATTTATAAATTATCCCAATGCGCAACTCAAATCCTCAAGAGCAAAACTTGATAAGTTACGGTTGTAACAAATGACCATTGCACTAATTGTCGTACTCAAACTTGCTTGGAGCTTGCTTCAGGCAAGCTTAGTAAGAGATGGAATAGCAGGAATCTTCAAGAACTGAAATCACAGCTCTCGCCACTGCGCCAGAAAGGTTATCGAAATCATTTAACATTTTCATGGAATATGTATTAATCATTAGGGTTTTTATTAAGTTTTGTGAGAGTATTGAATTATTATTATTTTCTCCACACGAATAATGCGTGCACCCTCAATTTTAATCCTATCATCATATCCACCATGCATCATGGCTGCCTGGAAGAGATCGCTTCTTAACGATAAAGCCGCCATTTGTGCTCTCATTTATATAATTTATTTTAACTTAAATTTTACTTCATATGTTTCTATCTAATGTGGTGTACAATAAAGTGTATTCACTTCATTTCATTAACTAACTGTTCCTGTTTTGATTGTTTCAGGGAGTTCTACTACATCCAGATGGAGAAGTACGCGCGGCAGGCCATCAGCGAGGGTCTGAAGGCGGCGGACGACCTGCACGTGGCGGGCGACTCCGAGCTGTACAGAGTGCTCAACTTGCATTACAACAGAAACAACCACATTGAAGTGAGTACGATCATTATTTATTTATACTTACGTAGTTGATATTCTTTTTTCGGATGTAGCTGTGCAAAAACAATACCTATCATACCACTTTATAATTTTACCTTACTCACTCTCGAGGCAACCTGGAAGTCTACTCGATTTAATATATTTTTTAATGCGTTTTATTTGTACAAAAATAAAATAAAATGCAATATCGTCTTAAAAATCTTCATCTTCGTCATCAAAAATTCGACGCCCTACTTTAAAGTTAAGACGAAGTCAGGTCCAAATTATAATTGTTCTAATCAAACAATTTTTTTTCTAGGTTCCCCCGAACTTCAGATACGTGGTTGAGCAGACGCTCAGGGAGTTCTTCCGCGCCATCCAGGGCGGCAAGGACAACGAGCAGAGCTGGAAGAAGTCCATCTACAAGGTGATCTCGCGGCTCGACGACCCCGTGCCCGAGTACTTCAAGTCACCGAACTTCCTCGAGCAGCTGGAGTGAGCGCCACATCGACTCGACGCACACAAAAGTTTCGGCTAACTAAATTTAAAAAAAAAAAATCCATTGGACGATTGTTTCGCACACCAAAATTTTACGACACTCGCATTTAGGCCTTCAGATTCAAAATTATTAATAAAAAAGTTTAATTAAATTATTGAAAATTGAATTTGTACGTTGGACGTCGAGCGACGTGGCGGCGACGTGGCGACGTGGCGGCGTCGCGCCACGGCCCGCGCTCTACTAGGAAATTCATTAGGTTATACGAGTAAGAGAAAATTTAAGTCACCTAGAATTTTATTTCTGCACATAATATATTTCGCTATATATAATTATTATTATATTATTATTAAGTATTATCATAAATGGTTTTTATAGTTATGTATATCTTAAAATCATTTATTGATTTATTATTTAAGGAAAAAAACGATTAATATATTAACTGCTTAAGTTTTGAATGTTTTGTTGTTTTTTTTATAATTTTGACCGTCCTTTGCCCTTTCCTCGACCTTTGGAGAACAGTTTATTAGTTGAATATTTCCCGTACCACTTGCTTTTGAGGCGCGCCCCGCGTCGCCGAAGATTGTCAACCTTTACCTCGTCATAATTATTTTAGGAATAATTAACGTTAACCATAGTCATTAGTACAATAGAGCAGGGTTATTTTTCGATCCACAGACAAAGAATTTAAACATTATTTTTATACTGATAGCCGGTTATAAGTTCGTGCAGATTTTTCAATAGAATAAAGATAAACAGACACCAAATTCAAAAATTTTGTAAACATCTTGAGTTTCGATTAATGTAAACATCCTCGGTTGTATTTTCCACGTTTCGGCATCGTTCGGCAGTGTTCAGTTGGTCCGGAACATCGGCGAGGAGCCTCGCACCGGACATAGGGTTAAGTTTATTCGTTAGATAAAATATTATATTCCGAAAATGCGTGCGCTCCGACCCAGCAGCGCATCGTGCGGAGCGTCCGATCCCGCCGCATCGTTTTGATATATATTTAATTTTAAAAAATATACGATACTCATGACTTTAGCGACCGTAAAACTTTTAAACACTATATCTATAATCCTATACATATAACCACACGACGTATTATACTGGCATTCCTTTTCTAACCGTTGAAATATTCGAAAGGGACTTGCGGCCCGGACGCTTCGCAGGCGGACGCAGCGCGGTGGCTCTCACCGCTCATAGACGATATCCCACCCCCAAGCTGGACAATAGTTGAAGGCAACAATAACAATAGACCGATTAATATCTCTCGACACGATTAACCGAACTACAGACCGACTCGACGTCAATCGAACCATTCAAACGCACTGGGCCACCTCGTCCGATCAGAAGTGCCTTCAAAAATGTTGATTTTTTACGAAAAATAAATAAGAAATTAATACAAAAGGGCCCTCAATAGAACCTCTCGCCCAACCGAAGCCGCCGCGCGGCGCCCGCGCATCGCGCGCACGCATGCAGTTCGCCGTATCGAACATACAATATACATACACACATTACTATTATACTATAGAAGAATACTTAGTTTGATTCGTAGATATATGTAGCGTGGCGGATTCGACGCTTGTCGCTGAACTACTGAAGAAGCAGCCGACGATCGACCGCACAATAGGTATCTACCTTATGATATTAAACCAAAAACAATAGTCAAGAGGCAGGTCGTTCAGAGACAACCTCGAGTCCGCTGCTGAACTTGATGTATTTGTTATAACGTGTAGAAGCCGGCCACCTTCCCTGCGACGCGGACACAGTTTCAGTTCACATCCTCAGTTCGACAGAAAACTTCTCACAGAATATAATTTATCGCTTCTTTATATAGATAATTCACAATAAGATAGATAGTTGTACAGAGATGTATAGCGACGTGTACATAAATACGGTAATTTTAATACAGAAGAGTTACGAGGTAAACTATCTCTTAGTGCTAACGGTATTTAATTAAGGCTCAATAGACGAACGGCAATTGTGAATTGATTTGCGGAATTGTACAGAATCTTAAGACATCTTCAGTTCACGGTACTACAGGCGCTCAGGGCGGGCGGCCGGCCCTAGATAAGCAAGTGTAAGCATTTTTTCATTTGGTATTACACTTTGTTAACGTTTCATTTGTAACCATTTGAACTATTACAATAATATAAGAGTACCTCAGTTTAGGATGGACCAGGCGTCGACTGGTATGCTTAGAGTAGTGTTCAGGTTAGGTGTGAGTGATGACACGATACCTTTTAAGACATCGACACATAGAAATAAACACGCAGCCTCCCCCCCTCTTTGATGCACCGGTTTTATGTTCCAAATTCGTTCCCCCGTACACTTTCACGGAGTGTAATACAGCCAATCTTTCACAGCAATAGCCCGGGTTCATTTTCTCGATTCTCGTCGGTTCGTCGGTACGCAACGCAGTCGCCGCTGGGCTTATTCATGAACGAAAATCGTTCCATGTTACGTTGAAATTTGTATTTTGTTAATGTTACCTGTTTTGTTCTTGCCATAACCGTGGTGTTTCAGAGTTAAGAGTGGGTTCCCACGGCATTGTACTGCAGCTTTTTTGAAAGGTAATCTTTATCGAAAACATAATATAGTTTGTGACGACCTCCCTGGCGCAGTGGTGAGCGCTGTGGTCTTATAACTGGGAGGTCTCGGGTTCGATTCCCGGCGGGGGCAATTTAGTAATTTATTATTTCTAAATTGTCTCTGGTCTGGTCTGGTGGGAGGCTTTGGCCGTGGCTAGTTACCACCCTACCGTCAAAAAAGTGCCGCCAAGCGATTTAGCGTTCCGGCACGATGGCGTGTAGAAACCGATTAGGAGTATGGGTTGAATTTACACTGCTATACCCCTTCCAAGTTAGCCCGCTACCATCTTAGACTGCATCGTCACTTACCATCAGGTGAGATCGCAGTCAAGGGCTATCTTGTCACAGAATAAAAAAAAATAAAAAAAAAAATAGTCGCGCATACATGAGCCATAGAACCGTTAGTACCACACTTCGTTTGCAAACTTTTTTTGCAGTATAACGACGTATGAACGGTTCTATGGTGCCACTATGTTTTTGGCAAAGTTTATCCTGCAAAAAACATGTACGAGTACAATGCCGTGTGAATGTAGCCTTATCGTCATAGAATCATCGCGATGCCGAATTGATACTGAATTGAAAATGGAATTGAACATAACCTGTTACAGGAATATTTAGGAACGTATGAAGAATAGCAGCTCAATTCCTTATTAGCTCTGAAACTCCAACCACTTTCGGTATACCTATGTAATTCCTTGTATAGTAAGTAATGAATCCGTTATTCCAATCTCTCCATAGATTTTTCAATAATAATCTATATTAAACAAGTTAACGATTAACGCAGGCTACACACACATATTACAATAGAAATGTATTGATTTCCCATCAACAGTATTCAACCGACATGCCGTAATTTGCAGATAAGTACTTGGAGCCGTTTTTTTGATATATATAATATTTTCTGGCAAGGTAGAAGTAAACAACAGAACATTGTAAAGATGTTATTTTCTCTCAACGTAAGAATTGTTTTGTCCGGATTTTATACTTGAGTGATTCACTGTGTAACAGTAATAAGACCACAATGGATATAATTATTATTGTTCCATCGAGTCGATTTTTAATCGATTTTCGTGTTCGTATAACTTGTAAGTTATCGGTTGACAATTTGTTCTAATTTAATGTAAAGACTCAAGTTTGAACATCGAAATATTAAGTCCACAGTGATCATGGGGCTAACCCACAGAAAAAAGTACAAAATTCGGTGTGACTTTAAAACTCATGTTTGTAACTATATTTATGTATTGTAGATTTATAAAAAATTGTCCTTTTGGCGATGACAACTCTAATTGTTTCGACCGTACGTATCTAGATAATAGTTTATTTAAGTTTCATAAAAATGTATCTAATGTTTTTCCTTTACATTTTTAGTAGTATTTTTGAATCCGTCTACGAAATGTTTGGAATATCGATATAAAATGAAATTATCTAATTATTTTCAAAATTGATTATAAGACAAAAAAAACAATATATATGTATAATATATTCGGTTTCGCGTTTGGGTATTATGGTTCCTAAATTTTGGAAATTGTAGTAGACTCTATTGTGTAGCGATTCATTTTTTGGAGTTAGGAAACATTAGATGTACCAAATAGCTGTATCAACTTTTCTATACGAAAGAAATTCAATAAGAAAAATGCTGAAAATTAGTTAGTTATAAAATAAGTATCATTCATTTATATAATATTATCGTATATGAAAAAAATTACAAAATTGAGCACGGATGTACTATTAGGATCTGAAAAACAAATACTGCCGATGCTTATTTCAGTAAGTACTCGTATTAAGTAAGATAGGCTGAACGCTCGACTGTATATGCGAAACCATGAAGATTTATCGAAAATCTGTCAAACGCAGAGTCCAGGAAGATCTGAGCGTTCGTAATTTTGTATATGAGAGTATATATTATATAATATGTAGTAGTAAAATAAACGATAATTTCAATATCCTTGTGGTCTTCATTCGTAACAGCGATACACGTTCATTTCGTATTCTTATGTGTTTATATGTACGAGTAACTATATTATGTTATGTTGTTATTATAGTTTCGACGAGTCGCAGTCCGTGTGACATATACGTTTCGTATAATATATTTGTAAATTACTGCGAGCGGACGCGGTGCCGGTGATAAAATTAGAATCAAAATTGAAAAAAAAAAAAAACAAAATTAAGTAATCAATGGCGAAGTGTTGTCTGTTCTCCGCGCCGTTCCTCGACCGCTTCGATTCGGTTTGGGCGGACAACGGACAAGCTGTCGTTAAGGAAAATAAAAATTCGACTAGGGTTTAGGCATTGTTTTCGATATCCTCGCATTTCGGCTAAGTAACAAGGGCCCGCGTCCGCTTGTTTTCGATATATTTAGTACAAATTTCAAATGTTAAGGTTACGAGGCTCAAAGCTTTTCTTTCGAGGCGCCCGCGCCGCCGCCCCGACCTCGCGTTGACGATATAATGAGTCGTGTATAAAATTTTATTCAAAAGAGTATTTTTGTATTGAATATTTCTAAAGTTGGTGTAAAGATCAAAATTTCATAAATTATAGCGATGACAAAAATGGACATTAGGTAAATTAGAATGTCATGCGTTTTTTGTATTTAATTTTAAGAATAGTATCGGATATTAAACGTTTAGGATCATTAAACATTTGTAAATAAAAAGTTGAAAGGCGCGTGGGCGCGGCGGCGGCCGGGCTACCGTTATATAGATAAAAAAATATATAAATAACTAAAAGATGTTTATATGGTTCTGGGTGTAAAAAGATACTCTAAATGCATTTTTAAGGTGAAAAGTGGAAACAAAAAAATAAATTTAAACGATTCCTTGGTATTTGTCTTAGAATGGCTGCAACCGGGTCACTATTGTAATCTGTGGGCCTCAGACAAATCATACCTAATGTCACAAAACTAACCTAACCTACATTAATTATAACGGTTCTTAATAATACAACACTAATATAATGTATCACATTGTCATAATGCTTATATTTTCGAGCGTGTGTCTTTGTCCGTGAATGTTTAGGATCTAACCACTGTTTAATGTTTTAGACATAACATAAAGTGGAAGTATTGTGGAAGGAAAAGTACTTAATTGATAAAAAAAAATGTAATCTAAATTGAATCTAACAGTCTCACGACCGGTAGATCGTTGCAAATTGCGTTCATATTATTGGTAAATGAAAATTGGCGGTTCTAAAATATGTTGAAACAAAATTGAAAATCAAAGGAAAAAGTAAAGCGTAAGTAAAGTAGAGATACATCAGCATGGAGACTTGTTGATACCACTGAGGGATGTTTCTTCGTGAATATAACGAGTAATAAAGCTAAGCTTTTATTTGAGCATCGTCTTTTATTTATGTACCCCTTCCTCCTTATCCGACACAATCTAGGTTCTCTATGTTAATATAAGTGCATAAGGCGCGGTTGGAAAGGCATTCCGAACCAGTGGTAGATTCATTTGACGATTCGGAAGTACTTTGTAAAAGTTTATTTGAATAAAAAAATATTCTATTCTATTCAAAAGTAATACTATGTTTATGGTTGGTGTCACAATATTTTCATAGATTAATTGCCAATTATCATTAACACAGTCAATTACAGTTCCTTCTCGCAGAATCAGGCTATTTTTCTGCTATATAATTATAGTAGGAAGTACGAATTACGAGGAACGAAAGGAAGATAACTAATTAGATAATTTTATTTACTAGCTACGTAGCTACGACTGTATTTGAAAAAAGTTCTCGTAAAATAAAAATGTAGCGGTGCTACGAGCACGAGCGCTACGAAAAAGCGCCATCTCTGACAAACTTAGAAAACTATTTCAAACGCCGAAGTAGTCCCATGAAGAACCACAAGGTAAGGAGAACCTCTGGCACCTTTTATGGTTCTTAGCTGAAGAACTTGTGGAATTATTTAAAACTGAAACCTAACGTCCACACCAGAGTGAGAGGAGGTACCTCTACCTATCTATCTAGAGATAGAAATTCTTAATAACGCACCACTAAAACCAAACAGTAAGTACACGTTTATCTCACGAAGTTACGGGCGCTTTACTTGTGGTTACGTCGTGTACATGCACATTGCGTAAGTGTGCGTGCCTGTCAGGAGCCTAGGTGGAAACGGTCAGGCGTGAGCAAGTTCTCGCTCACGCTTATACAGATACGACACACACACATCATGAGCCACGAGCCTTTTTTTTATTGGATGACAAGATAGTCCTTAACTGCAATCTCACCTGATGGTAAGTGACGATGGAGTCTAAGATGGTAGCGAACTAACTTGAAGGGGTATTGCAGTGTACATTCAACACATACCCCTAATCGGTTTCTACACGCCATCGTGCCGGAACGCTGAATCGCTTGACGGCACGTTTTTGGCGGTAGGGTGGTAACTAGCCACGGCCAAAACCTCTCACCAAACCAGACCAGAAACAATTTAGAAATTATAAATTCCCAAATTGTCCCGTTGCGAATCGAACCCGAGACTTCCCAGTTATAAGACCACAGCGCTCACCACTGCGCCAAGGAGGTCGTCAAATGAAATGAAAGAAATGAGCCTTCGTGAAATGAAAGAAGTGAGTAAGAACTTATAAAACAAAAGGGGTTATTTGACAACGGTATTAGAAACAGGGTGGATAGGTAAGTGCTTACACAGCTACCTAACTAACCCGTAAAAGCGCAACCCTAAGAATTAGAAATTGGTAATAAGCAAAAAATAATTAACAGCTTTCAATATTTAACACTTAGGTACCTACTAAGGCAAGGCACACAACCCTAAATCAATCATGATGCTAATCGGATTCAAGTTGTCTCATTAAGTAGGTTCACACTGCGTTCCCCCATCTTGCGAGTTGAGACTTGAGACCTATGAAATATTCAAATTGAACCTAATTTGTCCACAACGCTTAGTGCAGCATGTTTCTCCCTTCATTGCTGATATCTAAGAAATATCTACCTAACATACCCTATATCCCAATATGATCCCTATTAAGTAGGTCCTATCTACTTAATTAAAATTTTAGAAAGTGTGAATAGAATCGAAATTAAGGTTTTCTTCTCACCTCATAGTAGGTAACCTACCTGAACGTAACGTAGTGTACGACGACTTTTAAATGCATTGATTAAGGTTTTGTAAATTCGAACTTTTGGTTTTTCAGTCCGCGCCGTTACGCTATTGAAATTTCAAAAATTCATAATTCAAAATTATTCACTTCATGAAGGCCAATTCTTAGCTCTTATGACACGTCAACACTCTACCACCGGTTCGGAATTCAGTTTCTGCTAAGAATAGTCAGTAATAAATTCAGCAGTTGCTCTTTTCATAACAAAATATTACAATATTAATGTATAGCTCCATAATATTACAATTTAATAAGTTATTAGGTACACTATCTTGTGGGTAGTTGAATTCCAAATAACTTTGTAATAACCTCGATGTGTCTTTACGCATTGTTTATTGTGTAATGGAAAATCCAGCAATTCTTTCGGAGAGGTGCGTTACAAGACATTAATTTTTGAAGAACGTCGCAATCATGGTTTGAAAACTTGCTAAATGACATATTTACTTACTGTTTCTAACTGGAAAAGTTACACTAGGGCTCTACGTCGTTATTACTTTAATTACAAAACAAAGAACTAGGTACCTTGATACTCACTAAACAACAATAAGCCCTGTTTCTACGTCGCTTCGTTGCTGGTAACCTACCCTAGGCAGGCAATAGGTAGGTAAGCAAGTATCACCCCTTACCCTTGAAATGGCAGCATAAATATTAATAAGCAACTATAAGCAACTCGTATATATCAGTCTGAAGAGGCTCTAAATTATGGTTTTGAATAGACCTCGAAGTGTTGATCACAGCTTACTAAGCAATGCTTAGTTATTGAGAAAAATTTTGAACCTACCTAAATAAGCCTGAGTGGGTACCTACCCACAATTACTCACGCACGAACTGCATAATATTATATTCAATAAATAAACGATTAAATGCGTGTCAGGCCACCCGCAGTGCAGGGTTCCATAGTTACCCGTCACTTTATGAAATATGCATACTTAAAAGTGAGTAGGTTCATATTAGGTTTTTAAGCTATTGCATAGCTTCTATCGCGGGCCTTGAGCGTGGAGACCGAATCAAGAAATTCTGTAACGAAAATAACCTGACACGGGGCTCCTCTCACCGCTAGATGGCGTTGATAAAAAATGCTATGCAATAGCTTTACCGCGGCAGTCCCCGAGTGCCACACGTCTTTTATTTCATTAAAATTTCAAATCTGTAGTAGTTACGACCTGTGTAAAAGGCTATAGTATGTACCTACCACCATCACAATATGATTTTGGCACAAAACTCAATAAGAGATGTCAATGTGCAGATAAATTGATCTATCGAATGTTTTAACTCACCTCAAAATTTGATTTATTTATCGAAAATAGGTATTTTCTTAGTCTGTGTCACGGCCGTGGCTAATTACCACTCCACAAAAACATGCTCAGAGTTTGACGTGCCGTCAAGCGATTAAGCGTCCCGGTACGATGGTGTGTAGAAGCAGATTCGTAGTGATAGGTTGGTATAAAAAACAATATTTTACAATTCAATATTTTAATTTATTGAATTACTTTGCTTCAGTACATATTCTAAATTAACTAGGTACTTAGTCAATAACATTATAACTTAAAGATCTATAAAAAATAGATGTAGCTCTTACATAGGATTATTTATATCAACCATATAATTCTTTAGCTAGTAGGTACATACATAGCAAAATATTAAAAAGTTAAAATAAATTGTTATGAATGAATTAAAAAACATGCATCATGAATTATATTAGAACATCCTTTCCTTTTAAACTTTAGTTAATGAATTGACATTTAATTAGCCGTAGGAAATAAACTGATTTATTCTAGACAACATTTAAATATAGGTACATTAATTTAATTACCTGTAGACAGTATGGTATAACTAGTCTTAGACCAGTAGTTACACTGCTGTCTCCTATTCGAAAGGTTGTGAATTAGATCCTACAACTTTTCAAATAGATCTGATTGTTCGGAGTTATGTGTATTTGAATTATATCACATGCTTTCAGTGGTGTGCAGAGGATAGGCATTACGCTGGCATATGATTTAAAAGGAAGAAAATCGACAGTACGAGTTATAAAAACTTAAGGGTAGGCTTTTTATAATTTGTACAATGCCTACCCTTAAGTTTTTTATAATTTGCACTGAAGATTTTTTCCATTTTGTCTCATCTGCCTACCCTGCAGTACATCCTGTGCAAGCCACTGCATGCTTTAACAGTGAAAGAAAACATCATGAGGAAACCTGCAAGCCTGAGAGTTCTCCATATTCTCAAATTATTAAAAAAAAAAATGTGTACAAAGTCTACAATTAGCATTGGCCCCACGTGATGGACTATGGCCTATAGCCCTTCTCTGGGTGGAAACCTGCACTCATTAGCGAGCTGTTGATAGGTCATAAGCCTCAATAGCTCAACGGTTAAGGGTGCGGACTGAAAAACTGAGAGGTCGCAGGTTCGAACCCCACCCGTTGCACTATTGTCGTACCCATTCCTAGCACAAGCTTTTCGCTTATTTGGAGAGGAAAGGAGAATATAAGTCAAGTTCAGCTTGGTTAATATGCTTTTTAAAAAAAAAATGATGATGATAATGAGACAGTGTGGAAACAATTAAAATTATAACTAGCAAAAAACCCTAATTCGATCAACACAATTGTTATTACTTCTGTGTACCTTCACTCCCACTTTTATGAGCACACCGCTTCAAAGATGTGCCGTCAAGCAATTTAACATTCTGGGACGATAGCGTGTAGAAACCGATTAAGGATATGGGTTCAATTTACACTGCCACACTTGTTCCAAGTTAGACTGGATCGTCGTTTACCATCAGATGAGATCGCAGTCAAGGACTATCTTGTCATCGAATAAAAAAAGTGACGACATCCACTTGCACTTATATTACACAGCCCATCCAGCATCTAATATCACTACTCAGAGATATACTGTTATTTAACGCTAACTCTTTGTGTTGTTCTTCTGGTTTTCCAATTCCCCGATGCCAATTAACATTAACTTAATATGCGCTTTTGTCTCCACTGCCTTATTGCATATTTCTTCTGATTTCTGCTCAAATACCTTTATTCTAGCATCTAAATACTTGAAAGCTTCATCAGTTGAGAACTCTAAATAGTGGTTTAGGCCAATGTTCATTAGTAGTGTTGATGTATCAGTCACAGAAGCTTCCATAAAGAAATTACATCCGATGTTTACTTGGGACTTAAAACCGTCTGGGTGCACCGCTTTATCCGTGATAACCTTGAGTGCGTGTTTCTGCTGTATGAGGTCAGTTAATTCGGCATTTATCTGTTGCAACTTTAAATGCAAAATTCGTAAATCTTCTTTGAGAACATCTTCGATAAATCGTTGGTATTTTGCAATAGTTTCATTAATGTTTGTTTCAGTCATTGTCAACCAATAAATAATTTGATTTGTTTTTTTCAATGTTACATTGCAATTTAAAACTTAGCCTCCTTTAGTGCTTAAAGAATTATGATTTCAATTAATTAAAATCCAACATATAAAGGATAATGACTAACCCTACACATAACCTAAAAATTGCTAAAAAATTAAAAATCTACTTTTATTTGAGTTGACAATTTCAGATGAATATTTGACATTTGACAATGACATAAATATTTGACACATCAAAATGAAATTGACAATTACCATGGAAGTAGGAACAACGTACCATAGGCAAAATCTAACATAATATATAAAATCCAAATTATTTCCATATTATTTACCTATTTTATTTAGATTAATAATTCATCAAAAGAAAAACACATTTTTAATTTTAACATTATTACATTATTTGAGCGACATCTATTTATGTACTATCAAACTTCTTTGTATAGATAACGCCACCTACATTTTCATCTTAGTACTATGTAATGATTCGTACTACGTTGGCCTTTTGCAAGTTGCCACCAGTTGCCACCTCACTGGTACTAATAAGTTACAGTAGATGGCGGTGTTCACAATGAACATTTTAAAAAAAAAGCAATTCAATGCAAATTAAATATTCAAACTATGAGTTATCTAGAAAATTGGAAACAGGTAGAATACTTACATTCTTCTAAAAAATTTCAAGCTTTTTGGAGGTCTCATACCAATATGATAAAATGTTCATCATTGGGCATTGCTCAACGCTCATCGTCTATTATTAGGTAGAACCTTTTCAAGAAGGTAACACTAACCACTAATCCAATCGACCTGATATTTTAAATCTATATCTATACAATGGGTAGGTAAGTACCCGTGTTCACCAACAATCCTAAAATTTTAGGGAAACTTATGCATCATAACGTATTGATGCACTACCTACATTATCATAAATGTTGCATAAATGATACGATTAACACTTGTAAGTTACAGTACGTAATACGTTTATGATCAAATGTAGGAATTTAAAAAATTCTTTATAGTTAGGTAACTACAAAGAATGGTATCATTAGTCTAGAGTTGATTTTATTTAATTTTTAGGTATTTATTATAATGTATTTAGGAAATTCTTTTCATAAAATCATAATACTGGTAGGTACCTACCAGTTTACCAGTGGGTACCGAGTACCGACTGTCGCAACAATTACTTACCTACCTATTTTATTCATCCGCCATAGGTTTTTTTTCGACTCAGGAATAAGTAAATATAAAAAAAAACGAGTAAATATCGATCATTGAAAACGTTTATTTGACAAATAGGTAGTTTATGAACATCATTTCATGAATAAAATCTTCAACCTAGGTACATATTTTCCTCTGTAAATACAACAAGTTGTATTAAAACTATGAATAAAAACTTGTACAGTATATTATTATAATTGTTAATTAAGTTACGGTAAAGAAGTACCTAGATAATATAGATTGTGTACCAACTAGGTAGGTATATCTCCTTTTAATTGTCAAAGGATGAACGAAAAAATTTAGAAAAAAAATACGTAGGTACAATACATGGAATTCCTACTTCCCAGGTACAACATTACATAGATAGTTTACCTAATAATACACGTAAAAAATTCGGTATTACTAAACGATAGATAGATAGACATTAATAAAAATATATATATATTATTATTTATTAATAAACGATAAGTAGATATTTAGCCTCATTAGCTCAAGGGGTCTGAATTCTGAATTGAACATGGAAAGTTGGGCTCTAAATTTTTTTTGCCGCAAATTAAAGTTACCTACTTTCTCTGGCAGGTGGTAGAGTGGAAAAAACGAGACTTTATTAATCTTATAAAAAAAAAAGTGATCCACTTAATTTTAATTGTCCAGACTAATCCCTTATTTACTTTTTTATATTAATAAGATAATATTTTCAATAGAAAGTGCTCCTCTGAGCAATTAAAAGTTGACTGAAGTTTTTTAACATTTTTTAATACAAATTAGGTAGGTATAGATTAAAATATCGTAACGCCTATTTCATCATCCTAAAGAAGGTAAACTTTAGACAACGAATACAGACGTTCTGGCATTATTATGGCCAATACAAAATATTATCGTCGGTTAAACTTTAGGTAGGCAAGTAGGTATTTAATGATGATTGTGAAATAGGCTAAACTAAATATTGTTGGGAGATATCGTATTTTTATTTCTCGCTCGCGTGGATTTAGTTTTTAAAAATTCCGCGGGAACTCTTTAATTTTCCGGGATAAAAAGTAGCCTAACTAACTCTCCCGGTCCTCAACTATACCCATGCAAAAAATCACGGCAATCCGTTGTTGCAATCGATGTTGGTTCCATAACCTTATACAGGAGGAACATAGGTACGTTTCGAGTTGAATAGATAAATAGGCAGCAAATTAGAGATTAGAAGCAGATTGAAATCCGTTGTACTAATACATTATTGAAAGGGAAATACGGGAAATAGGAATATTAGGGTATCTCTGTATCACGAGTGGCCAACCGGTCGATCGCGGCTATTAGTTGAGTCGATTGCGGCATGACTTTACAAATCTAGCGGAAGATGTTCAGGCGCAATGCTCACACTAATGTTATGACTAGAGACCGGATTATATGCAACATAAAAAGCTTGTTATATGCATGCAAATATGCATGAAAAATGCTTGAAATATGCACGAAAACTGGCAGAATATGCAAAATTAAATGATAAATTTTAGGAATCCCTAAAAAATAGAAAAGTAATTATTCATTTTTTTTATTTCAAAATCAGCATACAATTAGTAAATTATTTTTTGATAGGCGATAATAGGTACAGTAAGTAACATTATATGATATTAAAATGATTTAGAATTTGTGTAAACGTAAACAATCAAATATTTTTCTAAATTTTCAGTGGTAAGATTGTATCTACGGTCACTTAGAATATTTTTGTAAGTAGAAAAGGTTCGCTCCATATCCATTGAGGTAACTGGGCAGAATTTGAACTTGGGTGATATGGCACTTATAGTTTCCGGCAAAATTTCTACCGTCCCATTAATGAAACTATCAATTTGACACAAGCTTTGAAAACCTGGGTTATTGCTCAATATGTTTTCAAACTTTTCTTTAAGTTTATGGGATAATGCGGCGGCGGCGGAACGCAGAGTGAGTGAAAAATATTGTAAATGTACCGATAATATGCATCATAACTAGATCTTAGGTAAAATATGCTATTACCGCTGAGAATGGCTAAAATATGCAAATGCATATGCGAATATGCAAATGCATATAATCCGGTCTCTAGTTATGACTTATGAACAAGTAGTTAGTAACTAGTTACTAAGAATTCAATTTTATGTTTTCCCTTTTAATCAAATAAAAAAGACGTGTGGCACTCGGGGACTGCCGCGGTAAAGCTACTGCATAGCATTTTTTATCCACGCCATCTAGCGGTGAGAGGAGTCCCGTGTCAGGTTATTTTCGTTACGAAATTTCTGGATTCAGTCTCCACGCTCAAGGCCCGCGATAGAAGCTATGCAATAGCTTAAAAATACTTCATAAGTAACTTATACTGGTTCATTTATTAACCGACTTCCAAAAAGGAGGAGGTTATTAAGAAGTATGAAATTGGTAGATCTCATAGGGTTTCGTCAGTAAATAGATCTAAGCTCTAATCAAATTGGCCACCCCTGCTCTATATTTATCAATCCGCGTGATGCGGTCCTAAAAAGTTTTATTCCTACGGTATAAGGGTGAAAATGATATCGCCTTGGCTGACGTGTAGAACGCGAAGGCCATCAGGAAAAATATTTTTGTTGATTGCTTTCAGAGGTGACTAGGGTGCTATAATAGCCAAACCCCCATTTCGGAGGTATATTCATACTGACTATACTCTGCTGACTATACAGGATGATTTTTGGCTCTGCACAATTTTTTTTATGTTGTATATAAACGAAATTTAATCAACATATATTTTTTATTTTACTTAAGAACTAGCTTTATCCCGCGGCTTCACTCACGTTAAGTTCGATTCTTCCAATCCCTATTTTATCCTCTTAGGGGCTGAATTTTCAAAAATCCTTTCTTAGCGGATGCATACATCATAAGCTATCTGTATGCAAAATTTCAGCCCGATCCGTCCAGCGGTTTGAGATGTGCGTTGATAGATCAGTCAGTCAGTCACCTTTGCCTTTTATATATTTAGAAGATACCAAAGTTATCGTTTACCAAGGAGGTCCACTTTTAAATAGATGGTTACGGTCACCCTACAAACGTAATCTATCAGCTGTTGATACATTAGGCGCGCGCGGCGGCCGTTGAGCTGAGCGCGTATTTTAATTTCGTCGAATAATGTGAGCATGATTTGCTTATTTACTGGTCAGATATGGTAAAAAATATTTCAAAAAAGGTACAAAACTATTAATGGAAATATGTTCTTTTAATCTTATAGAACTACAAAAAAAAATTTGTGCACTACCAAAAAATTATCCTGTATTATGGTACATAGCGGCTTTAATTACTGAATAGGCGAGGAGACCCTAAGTCAAGTTTAACATGGCTAGGAGTTTGGATAAAAAAAAATTGCACAAATTGGGCCTTCAAAAAAACGTAATTATTGTTATGATCAAAACTATCTTTTATTTCTAAACCACGAAATAGGGAAATAATAATAATAGGTTTAAAATAGAGCTTGTATTAAAATAAAAATATACTGATAAGTAGCTAAGTATATACTATGGATATAGTATGTATGGTTACATGCCATATATGTATAGCAGAATATTAGATATAAAAAAAAGAAAGCTGAAATTCAAGAATATCTATTCTTTATTACCTCTTTATTTTACACATAGCGCTAACAACTGTAACAAAAAATAAATAAAAAGAAAAACAAAAAATCAAAAAATAATATTGTATTGTACCTATGCTCCTGTTTATTGTTCTGGTGTCATTATGCTTGATTTTTAACCCAATTAGTGCTTGTGCAAATTGGGAATCCGTTACATTCACTTGGTAAATTCACTTATAGGAGTACAAAATTACATTCGACGCGCAAAGTGAAATTGTAAGTTAAAATGATAAAAATATTATGATGTGTATTAGAGGTTAGATATTTTTAACTGACCTCCAAAAAGGAGGAGGTTATCAATTCGGTTGGTATCTTTTTTTTTTAATTCTGTTTAAAAAACCGACTTTAAGCGCTACAGCAAAGTATATCAAGTGTGCCTATAAAATTTGAAAAGTTCCCTGGATTTCTCCAGGATTCCATCATCAGATCTTGACCTGATGACTATGGGGTCACCTGGGAAGAACCAAACAAAAAAGAATTTTCCAAAAAGGTTTAGGCGTATTCGAGTAATCAGGGAACATCCATAAAAAATTAAAAAAAGGTTCCGACGAATTTGAACACATCTCTTTTTATAATTAAATATTGGCCAAATAGATAAAACAAATTGTTATGAATAAATCATTTTATTTTATGATTTTAACATCAATTTTTTGTTGACAGTTTCCCTGCCTTCGATAGTCTTGGTTGAACATCAAGGTTAATAAATAAATAATTCATGACAAAAACTATTTATCACGATTTTAATTATTTATTAAGTAAATATTTTTTTATTTTTCAATAATATATAAAAACGGCTTAGTTATATACGGGATGCATTCAAGAAATCGCTTAAAAGAAAAAGCAACCCGTGTCTAATATAACTTTCTAAGTCGCAATGCGTTATTTTACCATTTATTTGTAACATAATCTTTTTTATCACAATGACTCACAAACAAAGCTAAGGAAATAAGTGCCAGTTTCACCATCGCCGACATAAATTATCGCCGAGAAATGTTTAACCGTTTAAGTGCCGATTTTACCAATAAAATAAGTCTTATCCGAGCGTAAAAATATTTTGGCAGATTTTCAATACAAAAACTATCAGAACCCCAAATTCATTCATCGGTTAAACATCACTTGACGTTGGTGAAATCGGCACTAAGTTATATTGACGTTCTGACAGTTTTGTAATGAAAATCTGCCAAAACGTCTTTATTCCTATTTTAAACGTTAGTCGGCGATTGTAAAATTGGCACTTAGGGTCGATTTTACCAGCTTTGACAATCGTTTGAGCAGGGAATTAATTTGATATTTTGGCAGATATTCAGTACAAAAACTGTTAGAATACAATCTGATCGATTAGGTATAATATTTATGTAGTTATTAAAAAGAAAATAGCATTCTCTACTACTCTATCTACTATTTAGTTGAAAAAGTTTTCCTTGAGTAGCATGATGAAAAAGTTAATAAGTTCGGAAAAATCTTATTAAACATTAAAATATAATATCCATATTTATGTACAAGATATTATGTTATCATAATTTTATGCTATAAAAAACATGTGTTTGTTAGTTTAATGTATTTTAGGTTTTTTTTTTATGTGCCTAGTTACCTGAAATAAATAAAATAACAAGCGTATGTCAACTGTCTAAAATTTTGGAGTTCAAAGAGAAAAATCAACTTCATAGTTTAAAAATAAAGCATAATAACACCATTTTAACATTAAAATTTAAAATTGTATTGTAAAACACTAGCTCGTGAGCTTCCAACCGAAACGTTTCAAAATATTTACAGGTTCACTTAAAACTATATTTCGTTAACTAATGTGATGGACTAAAAATGCTTATAATCTACTAAAATAATCCACTATTCATATATTTACATGTCTAGACAAGAGTTACTTTAAAACAGCGAGCAAAATTACATTAAAATTAGTTTTTACTATAAAATCTTTAGTGACAAACACGTTTTACAAAAAGTTGGCGTGAAATTTTCATGCAGTTTCCTTCCCTGCACGAACTTTGTACAGACACATCGAAATTACGCATTAAGTCTAACTATTAGCGACATCGCGACACAGCTACAATAGAATTCACACTTAGAGGTACTTAATACTAGTAATGTCCTCCCGACCGAATCCAGCCACGGCGGCCAATCTCCACAGAAAATAGCCATCTGCGCGGGAGATATTATAGTACACAAGTGTGTGCGCAAACACAGGTGCACTCTCTATTCCCTCACTTCATAACCCGATGGAACGGAAAATCCGACACTACCGGAAAGAGATCAGGCGCAGGACCGACGGCTTTACGTGCACGGGGGTGATTCACCACCGACTTCCTAACTCCGGGCTAGTACTGAAAATTTCGTAACAGAAAACCCAATACAGTTTTGGCCCGACCCGGGAATCGAACCCGGGACCTCGTCATCCATAGTCGAACTTGCTAACCACTAGACCAACGAGGCAGTATACTAGTAAGAATTAGGTAGCCTGCCTAATTCATAAGATACTAGCATGGAGTTAGGAAATACCTAAGGATTAAGAATTTTCTTAATCCATGGATACCAGTGACCTATTAGAGGCCAGAGGTACTTACATAGATACGGGTACCTAATCCTAAGTGCAAATTCCATGATGTCTAATCTAGAATTTAAGATGTTCTTAAAAATTAAATGTTATTTATTCTCATAATGGATGGTATTCGTAATTTTGTGACGCGAAAATTTGGACGAAAATTTTACATTCAATTTAATTCCGAGGCTCTAATATTGCCAAATTTTGATTTGACACACATGACAGATTTGCATTCTTATGTTGAGATCTATAGAGCGTGCTCTGACTTAGCTCAGACTCAAGATAAGATTTAAAACGAGCCACAATATGCTCCGACATAAATCTATCTTATCTCTGTGTCTAGGCTCTAGTCTGAGCAGAGTGAGAGTGCGGTCTATAGATATCAGCCTTAGGGTAAAAACAATATGTCGAAGATGCCTCACTGCGATACCTCGCGGTCGCGGTTTAGCTCGCTACCTCGATGTCACCTCCATGTAAAAGAAATGTATGCAAACAGACGAGCACGAACATGTCGAAGATACCTCGCTGTACTGCGATGTATCGCAGTGAGGTTTCCTTCGACATGATCGTGCTTATCTGTTTTCATACATTTGTTTTACATGGAGATGACATCGAGGTAGCGAGCTAAACCGCGACCGCGAGGTATCGCAGTGAGGCATCTTCGGCATGTACCCTTAAAGTCATTTTGAAGAGTTACACTAGAGCTCTGATTTTTAATTGGACCATATCAAAATGGAATTCTTGTGTAATCTAACATTTAAAATATTCAAGAACAAAATATTTCTATCTAGATAAAAAGGGACAGCAAATTCGTTTTATACAATGAATTAGTTAAAATGGACTAAATTTTACATAATGAGTAAGGACGTATATAAGTAACACAATGAATATCACAAAGGGAGTTGTGATGATATAATTCGATGGGCGGAAACCGTTAAACCTAAATCCTAAAGGAGACGGTCCAAAATTGTATGGAGCCTGGGACAGGTCGTGTACCAGTAATAACATAAAATAAAATAAAATATTAAAGCATTTTTGACCCATCAAATCCACGAACTCATCTTAATTTCAATGCTAATATTATTTATTTTCTACACGTAAGGCAACATAATATACGTAATCATGGCGGGTGGATTCATGTTTCTGACGTTAGCTGTCAAAATATTATGGGGTCACTTGTCAGATCACTCAGAAATGACATTTGACAGAACTGTGTCTGGGTACCTACCCACTGCCTTCTATGTGGCTGAAAGGTAGCCATCTTGTAAGTGTTGTGTACAGTACCGAAAAACTTGAAATTACATTTTTATTTTTGCAATTTATTTATTATGATTGTCTAATTGATTTTATTGTTAATGATCTCTTTGTATTTTATCACTTTTCATGGTATATGGTACAAGAGTAGTCCCAAAATGGACCGTCTCCTTTAACTGGGACCATAAATAATAAAAAAAATCAGCTTTTAGCCTAGAGTTTTAGCTTACTTAGCAGAAAATCTTAAGTTTATTAGGATTCATTCACAATTTACATCTAAAAGCTAAACGATTAAAACTACAGCTCTTATAAATAATAACCATAATAAATCATAAGGGATCTGGGAGCCCACCGTATTATTATCCGAGAAAAACCGCACAGTGATGGGCTTTATGGAAGGGATCTCGACCCTCTACGATGAGGACGATATGTCTGATACGACGCAATGAGTGAATGGAAAAGATACACGAAAGACTACCGCGTACCCCGTACGTGCTCACTTTATAGTTTGTATTACAGGAAGGCTATTTAAATTGGGCAGTAAAAATGCTTACAGACTTCCAGATTTATGTCCAGCAGTGGACGTCTGTCGGTTGTTAACGAAGAAAAAAGTGGAAGCAACTGAACACGAAAAGTGTTTACGTCTCCGCAGGTAGCGGTTGATTTCTTATTGAGGGTTTAGCATACAGAGGGTAGTCTGTGAATATTGGAGGAAACATGTTACAAATACAGGCGCCATTAGAGTCATTAGTCAGTCGTGCTAGGACCACGGGTCGGATAGCACGTCGGTTGTGTAACACACATCATGTGTGCTTGGAGTGAGCATTGGTATATACGGACTATATACTTGACTACTATATACGTGAGTGTTTGAGTATACTACAGAGGAAAGAAAGAAAGAAAAGAAAGAAAAAGCATTTATTTAAGAAATTGTGCCACACATCACAATACACTGAGGTACATTATTCCGACACTTCCACTCAGGTATTTCAGAGGGTACAAATATAAAATATTCAAAGGTAGCTTGACGTATCCAACACAAGACAAAAAGTGTATCTGTTAGCGCAGCGCCTAATAGTGGACTGTGGCTTTAAACGTTCAGCAGAAAAACAGATTGTATGAAGCGGTTTTTCTATTGAGTTACCTTTTCAATAGAAAAACCGCATGCTGAGAAAGTTGTATAGTTGTTGCTGTTTTTATTTATTTTATATTATATAGTAGAAATCTCGAAAAAGTGTTAAAGAATAAGTCAATACACACGCACGTTTTAAATCACGCATCAGCTTCTATAAGCGATAGCAGTCAGTGTAGAATCACTGAAAAGTAGGTAATTGTTTTTTTTTAATAAATACTAATAAGAATCAATATTTTTTATGAAATAAATAATAACGAATATTTTTGTCCCGTGAGATACACAAGAATCATTTTAGTGCAAGATTATTTATTGATGATGGATTAGATTTGATGGTGACCAAAAATAATTCGTTAAATAAATAAATAATTAGGTAAATTAGGCTGAGTAGGTATTATGGCCCGTTAAATATAAAATTGCGAAACATTGAATAACTTCCCTCAAAAATATACCCACCTACCATGTATAGGCAAAAAGTTAATCATAAATAATGGCATGTAATTAAACGAGCTTCTATTTAATACCATTATTGGCTTCTAAATTACTAAGTCAGCTTCAACTAGTGAGCCTCTAAAAAATATAATTTTAGCATCTATATTTATAACTTAGCTTCAAACCGTGAACTCCTAAAATACTTAAATATTAGCATCAAATAATACACCAAATCTTCAACCACATTTTTATTTTTATTTTTTTGTGAGAAAAATGAAATAAAAAAATGTTTCTAACTAAATAAAAAAAACGTTTTTTTTTGATAAAATGAAATTAAAAAAATGATTGTTTTTAAATTTAACTCAAGATAAATACCTACACATGTCGGCAACACTGGCCAACTGATTAATATTAAGTATAGTTATTTGTAGGAAAGTAGGATTAGAGTGATTATTATTTAAAGCGCCATTTAGTGACGATAGTCTTGTAACGTTTCATGACGGAAGTTTCGTAGCATTGGTATCATTGTTCCCTCCCCACTCGTTCGGTCCATAAAAGGGAAGCGTACAGCGTGTATTGATTCATTCGTCATTCGAGGAGAGCTCGGCTGCCGTCGAGAGCAGACGCGTGCTCCGGCGCTCGGGCCCTAGGAGTTTTCGTTTTTACTTGTGCGACCTGCCTTCGAAACTTCTGCGTCCACGGTGGTGTTGGGTCAACACGACACCCCCTCCGGCTTAGGCTCCCGGTCTGCCACCAGCGGCAAGCCCCGGGGACCAGGTCGGCGGGGTGCTGGCGTGCCAGCACCTTCGTTGGGCCGCGCCCAGGCAGCCTCGCCCCGCGCTCCGCTACCGCTCGTCCCTCTTGCGCGCCCGCGTCATCGCGCGCCCGTGCACCCCGCGCCCGCGCACCTCGCGCCCGCGCACCTCGCGCCAGCGCTCCTCGCGCCCGCGCCCCCTGCCCATCTCGCGCCTCCCTGCGCACCCATCATGTCGCATCCAATCTCATCGCCGCAGATTATGCGGCGTGCGACCCGACCCCGTCCCCTACGTCGTAGGGTTTTCGTGCGGTCGAAGGCAGTGCTCGAGGCCGGCCTGGACGCTTTTATAGCGGCCGGCCAGGTTACTCGCGCAGTCTTACCGGCCAGACTGCCCCAATCGGGGCCCTCGACAGGAGCAGGCGAAGAGTCTTTCGTCGCGAGCCCGCTGACGCTCTCGCCCGCCCTGTCCTCGGACACCACTGACCCGCCTCTGCCCAGGCGCACGCCAGCGCCTACCACCAGTCGCGCGCCAACACCAGCTGCGCGCTCCACGACACCCGCTGCGCCGAAACGCGCCGCAATTACGCCTCCGCCGCGTGTCTCACCGCGTACACCGCGCTTCACCACGCCGCCTCCGCCCATCGCCGTTGGACGCTTCCCTTCCCCGCCGAAGGTTAGAGGACCGGCTGCCTTTTTGCCGAATATGCCGACACTCTCGCCTGTCTCCCCTATGGAGACCGCGACGACGAGTCCGACATACTCGGCCGCAGCCGCGTCCAAAAAGAAGCCCACGGCGGGCGGAACCCCCGCTACCACCACTACTACGACCGCCGCCGCTGCTGGCCCCGCCACTGCCCGCGCTGCCGCCGCCGCCCCCGCCGCTGCCGCTGCCGCCACCGCCGCCGCCGCCGCCGCCGCAACCGCCACCGCCACGTCCACCAAAACGACCAACCAGTACCCGCCGCTGGTCGTCGAGGTGCTCCCGGACTGGCCCTTCCACTTCCGAGAGCTCAAAAAGACTCTCGGACACGCACCCAACGGACGCCCGTTTGGCAAGGGCGTCCGCTTCATGCCGAAGTCAGACCAGGAGTTCCGCGCCATCCAGCGCTATCTCACGCAGCTGGAGAGTAGTGCGCGGATCTCCTGGTTTTGTTATTCGCTGCCCGCCGACCGGAGCGTGAAGGTGGCGATCCGCGGCCTGCCGGCTAACACCGAGCCGGCATTAGTGGAACGGGAGCTGCGCGAGCTCGGGTACGTCCCGGAGCACGTGCGAGCGATCCCCGCTCGCCCGGGCAGACCGGGCTGCCTCATGTTCGCGCAGCTGCAGCGGACACCGGACCTCATACCGGGCATATACGAGGTGCACGAGCTCCTCTGTATGCCCGGTATTACCATCGAGGCGTGGCGCGGCCGCAAAGGCCCTGCGCAGTGCCATCGGTGCCAGCAGTTCCGGCACTCTTCCCACAACTGCCACCGGCCCATAGCCTGTGTGCGGTGTGGGGAGTCTCACCCGGCCCGGGAGTGCCAGCGTCCCCGGGAGGAACCGCCGACGTGCGCTAACTGTGGCGGCGCGCACACGGCCAACAACGCCAACTGCCCGGTGTTCCGCAAGGAATTGCGCAACCGCCGGGCAGGCACCACCGCGCGCACCGCTGCACCAGCGCGCGCGCGCTCCACCACCGCCCACGCATCGGAGGCCGATGCGCCCGGGTCGCTCATGGCTGCCGCCAACCAGCCACAGCGCCCGGGCAAACGCCGCCGCAAGCGTGGCAAGCGCGCGCAAGCGCGTCGCCCCGCTGCGCCCCCCACCTCCTCGGCTGCGCCGCCCGCTGCACCAAAGCCTCCCCGCGGACCGCTGGACCCCAGATTGACCAACGTCATCAGCACCCTTAACAAGGTGCTGGTGGCCATCCAGGAGCAGCGTGATCCCATTCCGCTGATCCTGGATTGCATCGCGGAGCTCTGCACAACCCGTGCATGAGCCCGCCCCACCCGGACACGACCGCTTCCTCGCCGCTGGCTGATGGGCGCTCGCCGGTATACTACCGGTGGGCTCGACCTCGCTGAGCGGCGGGCGTAAGCATATCCTGGACCTACCTCCCTGCTGCAGGTCGCTGATCGCCCGCGATTTTACGCGGGCTCGATCGCACGGCAGCAGGACACACCCGGAGTAGACTTTTTCCCCCGGACGTGACACCGTGGACCGATTCGGTCCAATCCAGTGCCCCGCCTGTCGTCGCAGGCGGCGTTGGATCCCACCGAAAGGGGCCATTGCCCCGAGCGGTTACCCCGAGGCCCGTGAGGGCCTGCGCGGACGACTCTCGAGCGCATTCGTCATTCTGTGTCGAGTCAGTCGACTGAAGTTAGTTGTCGCTCATCATCTCTAATCAGTAGAGAGTTAGATTAGCGGTTGGTTAGAATTGTCGCGGTTATTATGTGTTAGCGAAATATTGAAATAGTAAAAGATATACAACTTTAATGTATTGAAATATTACCTATAGATTTTGATGAGTGTAATTAATTGTTGATTAAATAATACTTTGATATCTTTGATAGTTACCCTCACGTTCAGATGGTGGTTTGTCTGACGTGTTGCGGTTAAATAGATTAGATGTGAGGACAGGGGCCGTTATAGGGGCGGTTGGAGACGGCTTTAGGTAGGGTTTCAGCGTTTTAAGAGATCAGATCTCTTAAGGCGTGATTAGTTTAGAGTTCTAAATCCCCATTTCTGGATTGTGTCCTACAGTTCAGAAGTGGGATAGACCTATGCTCACTGCTAGCCTTGATAACCTCGCACACAGCCGTTAGTTTTTGTCTTCACGTTCGAGCGAATAACTTTTACTGTTCGATTCCCATCTGTGGTTTTGGGAGATTTGGAAAAAGGAAAACACTTCCCTTTTTGATGTTCGGTTTTGACATTGAGCAGGAATATAGTGTTCTTGTTGAAACGGGTCGTTGACTCGTTTAGGTAAACGAGCGTGTGCCAATTTGTGCTATAGTTTGCAGGTAGTTGCATAAAGGTACTTTGTGCAAACGCGGTGCCAAGCAGCAGCGGCTTCAGTATTGTGTGCTGCGTTGCTGTCTGCGACGGTGCCTGGTTACGCGTTTCCTGTCGGCGCACTGGCGACCGCGTCTGAACGTGTCGCTGCGCCGATGACGCGCTGCTGTGCGCCTCACCTGTCTGCGCGCTGGCGAGCACGTCGGAGCGTGTCGCTGCGCCTCATGACGCTCTTCTGCGCGCCTCCCCTATCTGCGCGCTGCCGAACACACCGAAGCGTGTTGCAACGGCAGCCACGGCGCTGCTGCGCGCCTCACCTGTCTGCGCGCTGGCGAGCACCTTGGAACGTGTCGCTGCGGCGATGACGCGCTGCTGTGCGCCTCACCTGTCCGCGCCGGCGAGCACGCTGAAGCGTGTCGCTGCGGCGGACTCCGCGCCTCACCTGTCTGCGCGCTGGCGAGCGCGCTGAAGCGTGTCGCAGCGGCGGACTCTGCGCTTCACCTGTCTGCGCGCTGCCGAGCACGCTGTAGCGTGTTGCAACGACGGCGCTTCAGAGGCGCCTCTCTGCGCATCACCGGCCTGCGCGTCGCCTGTTGGTGCCGGGCGAGCCTGACGCAGCGCCGGCTGCGAGACTTCTGCGCATCACCTGACTGCGCGCTGGCGAGCACGCTGGAGCGTGTCGCAGCGGCGGACTCCGCGCTTTACCTGTTTGCGCGTCACCGGTTGGCGCCTGCCGAGCACATCGTTGCTTGTTGCGACGCCTGCCACGGCGTGCCAGTTGCACATGAGATGTGCTTTGCTAAGTACAAGCCTACGTGTCGGTAAGAAGTTTCCAATATATTTTTGACCATTTGAGTAAAATCATGGCAAATTCATGCCCGCTATAGTTACGTTAGCTAGAAACCTTTTTCTAACCTCTTTTATGCGAAGGTTAACAAAGAATCAGTGTTGACTTTACGAGTTAAGTTAAATGGAAAAATGAGATTCCTGTTTGGTCGAATAGCTTA
Source organism: Hipparchia semele (assembly GCA_933228805.2). Classification (NCBI taxonomy): domain Eukaryota; kingdom Metazoa; phylum Arthropoda; class Insecta; order Lepidoptera; family Nymphalidae; genus Hipparchia; species Hipparchia semele. Next base: position 4,803,324 of record OW121725.1, on the reverse strand, counting down.
AAATATTGTGGTTTCGTGAAAACTAGTTAATGTGCGATCTCGTATGTAGATGCGCTTAAAAGAATTCAGAAAGTACAGCCATTGCGAGATTTGTGATATTATTCAACAGTTGATGAATTTCGGTTCCTTGTTTATCATTCTTTGTCCAATTATCTTTGGAAGAGATAATTAAATTGAGTTATCCCCGTTTACGTTGGTGCATTTCGTAATATGTGACGCATTGTGATTTAAATTTATCGTACAATGAGCAATTATCAAACCGGGTATTCTCATAAAATATAGTGTGGGTAATCGAAGTATAGATTGCACAGTTTGTTTATTAAAGATCGTGTTGCAAAAGTTATATTTGCGTAACGAAGGTAGAAAATTAAATTCGAGACGTGTGTAGTTCAGTTACTGTCTTCAAGTAAAACAAATTTGATTATGTGGTTTGTGGTTATCTTATTGATCTATAATAATGTTTCTTATAGTTTGCTGACGTTTCCAATATGTTTTGACGATAGGAGTGAAATTTTGGTGTTTCGATTTGAGTGAGTAGTAATTTTGGGTAGTACCTTCGATGGTATTCAGTTATTTAGATTTTTGATAAAACTTAAACGGGTACTTTGTTTAATTTGCTGGTGTCACTTATTTGTTAAATAGAAAATTTGTCACATAAATATGTACCGGTGGTAGTTCATTCGTCTCAGTTAAATTATTAATTGGTGAATAAAGATAACCTACGCGTATAATTAAGGGATGCTATCAATGAAATTAGTGATAATTCCGCACATGCGCATATTACGAGATGTACTTGCACTGACTTACATAATTGAAAAGAATCTTATTTAAATATTAGTTGTCGACTTTAAAGAAATTTACTTTTCTTATTTGAATCATTGAATCATTAGTTAAAGTCAGGTTAGACCAAGCTATCATACTTTGATCGATGTTTTGACTAAGCAAATTTGATTTGACTGACTGACATTAAACAGTTTGTTAATTTTTGGGATTTTGGTATACAACCACGATTACGTGGCAAGCGATGTAAAGTACATCGTAGACAGATATCACTTGTTTATTTTTACTTGACTCTTCTAGTTTCTTGACCTTATGGTTAAATTGAGTCGTCTATAGAATTGAACTACTGATCCGACTGATTCGTACCACACTGAACTGAAGAGTAGAATGTATGGCCACTATAAGTTGCTCAGAGTGATATGCGCGTGGTTTTGCACGCGAGAAGATGAGCAGCTGAGCTGATGAAATATAAAGGACAACCCTGGTCCTGTTAACATACTGGACAACCCTGGTCCACTAATTTCGGGACAACCCTGGTCCTGTTAGGTACTGGACAACCCTGGTCCGGTATTCATTTTTGGACAACCCTGGTCCTTAAATGAAAGATTTCAGGACAACCCTGGTCCTGTTAGGTTCTGGACAACCCTGGTCCACTAATTTCGGAACAACCCTGGTCCACTAGTTTCGGGACAGCCCTGGTCCTGTTAGGTACTGGACAGCCCTGGTCCGGTATTTATTTTTGGACAGCCCTGGTCCTTAAATGAAGGATTTCAGGACAACCCTGGTCCTGTTAGGTTCTGGACAGCCCTGGTCCTTAAATAATAATAATAATGTTTTATTTTCAGGTTACAAGATTAATATTAGAATTGATTATGTGTATAATAATAATGTTTTATTTTCAGGTTACAGGACCCATAGTTTTGCATATATATGTTGCGTTAATATTATAATTAATATAGAATTTGTATTATTCATGGAGCTAAGAACTTATAATACAGTGTTTTTAAGCTGCCGTACCTTGTTGTCAGTCGCCCGAGGTCGAACGACTCGATTTGGATGGCCGACTGTCGGCAACACTGGCCAACTGATTAATATTAAGTATAGTTATTTGTAGGAAAGTAGGATTAGAGTGATTATTATTTAAAGCGCCATTTAGTGACGATAGTCTTGTAACGTTTCATGACGGAAGTTTCGTAGCATTGGTATCATTGTTCCCTCCCCACTCGTTCGGTCCATAAAAGGGAAGCGTACAGCGTGTATTGATTCATTCGTCATTCTGTGTCGAGTCAGTCGACTGAAGTTAGTTGTCGCTCATCATCTCTAATCAGTAGAGAGTTAGATTAGCGGTTGGTTAGAATTGTCGCGGTTATTATGTGTTAGCGAAATATTGAAATAGTAAAAGATATACAACTTTAATGTATTGAAATATTACCTATAGATTTTGATGAGTGTAATTAATTGTTGATTAAATAATACTTTGATATCTTTGATAGTTACCCTCACGTTCAGATGGTGGTTTGTCTGACGTGTTGCGGTTAAATAGATTAGATGTGAGGACAGGGGCCGTTATAGGGGCGGTTGGAGACGGCTTTAGGTAGGGTTTCAGCGTTTTAAGAGATCAGATCTCTTAAGGCGTGATTAGTTTAGAGTTCTAAATCCCCATTTCTGGATTGTGTCCTACACACATAACATTATAACATTTTTGAAAAAAAAATTCAAATTTTTTTTCTACTTTTTTTTTAGTTTTAGGTAGGTTTACGATCCCGACAAAACCTAAGTGCCCGGCCTTCGGCCGGGCACCTGAATATTCATGTATAACCCTAACCTAACCTAACTTTAGTTTAAAGAAAAAATTATCCAAAAATAATTGCAATATTAACACACTAACAACAGAACAACAAAAAAAACAAATGCATGTTTTGAATGGCGCTCTCTGATTGGTGCAAATAGCCATAACCAACGAGATCGTGCAAATTGCCAGTCGCATCCGTCTCACTCGCACCAACGAAATCGTGCAAATGGCCAGTCGTATCCATCTCACACGCACCAAATCGTGCAGTGGCAGTGGACAATAATAAAAATAGTGGCTCTTTATTTGATGCTTTCTTTGGAATATTTTGTGGCCATTGTGAAGAAGCCGAGTTAGTATATTAGAAGCTTCATCATTTTCCCGTTGCTGAGTTATTAAATTAGAAGCTAGGTTTTGATGCCAAAAAATAAATTTTGTTGGTCGACTTATTATATTCCATAAATAATGTTTGTCGGCAAACCAAAAATAACACATTAGGAGTTCTCATTCTCCCATAAATCAAAATGTAGCCAATGAGAGGTATAAGGAGGTACTTACATATAACTCCTATGGTAAATGTATGTATGCCATATACATGTAAGGGCATAGACAATCACCGTAATCGGGGCGGGTACGCTCCGTGGTTTGAAAGGTGGTTTGTAATTCTTTGAGCGTACAATACACCGCACCTACCTATCACCGGTAATCAAAATGCAATGTTGCGTTACGAAAAGGGCTGTCGATATAGGGAATTTAATATTTTTTCCGTCTCGATCAAAGTGACGGCCTATTAGCACAAAATACAATACAGAAAACATTAAATTATGTGTTATAGGTAGGCACAGGCAAAAAGTTAATTAGAGCTAACATTGTGTGGAATGTGTGGGGTAAGGGCAAAAAGTTAACAGAGCTTCTAACGGACGCCGTTTAACTCGCAGATGAACACTTCATACAAATATCACTAACACCAACAAAAAGTACAGCGGAAAGGACTGAGTGAGCAAAAGAGAAAGAAAGAGTCAATAGAACTGGTGTTAAGGCAAAAGTCAAAACTCTTTGTCAGTGGAAATGTAAACATATTTTTAATTCGCGATAAAAAAAAGAGGAGCGTTATATCTGTATCTCGATACCTCCTACGTAAGTTGTGGTATCCCACAAAATTGGCATTTTAGGTTTTGTGCACTATATTATTTGTTTTTATCTATTTTATATGTTCGTTTAAAAAAAAATCTACATACATTCAAGATACATAAAGTTGTATCGTTGTTAAAACAACGGCCTAAACCATTGTAGGTATACCAGGTATACCTTCACAACAATTAACGCGTCACGTAAGCGTTTTGGAGATACAACAACTTACGTAGGTGGTATCCACCTGTGTGTCTGAGTTCTGTGAGTGTGAGTTCTATCATTACGCACCTATTGTAGTGATGAAGGCACACGCACACGAAATTAATACGATAGAGGTGCGATAGAGATTCTAAGTCAAGTGAAGTCGTGGGGCATAAAAATAGTGGGGCGCGTTTTCGTGGATCTATACGCTTTTGCAGTGGAAATTTGCCAATAAACTAGTTCGCTGAATGAATAATGAGCCTCACGAAGTTGTACTCGACAACCCTAATTGTATAAAGCCTACAGTGCGCATTAGTAATTCGATTCGAAGCAGGGCGGCGCCGCGATGGCTCCGCCCGCCTCGACGCCTGCGTGAAAATGTACGAGGTTCTGCTATAATACCACCTATAATACCACTTGGCTGTACCCCTTAGTAGCCCAACCTTTGATGAAGTCGTTAGATGATTCTCGATGGGTCGAACAGCGAACTTAAACGATTGCAAAAGCGCCCAGAGTTAAAGGTGAAACGGTTTATATATTAGAAGTTTTGTGAAAAACTGGATTTTCAAACTGCGCGACGCAAAAGAGGTTAATGTGTTTATCGGCTGTGTGACGTGTGCTGCGTGGTTGAAGGATAAAACAAAAACCAAAAACAAACACTTTCGACTTCATCGGCGTGGATAGTTTTTGCTTCCCACGGGAACTCTTTCATTTTCCGGGATAAAATATGTGTTAATCCTGGGTATGAGCTATCTTCATTCCAAATTTCAGCCAAATCGGTTAATTCATTGTGGCGTGACGGAGTAACAAACATACACAGACATACACATACAAACTTTTGCCTTTATAATATTAGTGTGATTAGAATTATATTTTTTTTAAAGTATTTTAGAGATTGTATAGAATACCGGACTTACATTGCCTTTAACACGGATAATATCAATATATTTGATGTCTGAACCGTAACGCATTGCATAATAAACGCTTCATTAAATCAAAACTCATTACAATATGTATTTCAATACACTAAGCATGTAACACTATTACAATTAATTGAGTGTTGTTTTGTAAGTTACGAGTATCTATACAACCGGTTTTCGCTTGACCGCGAAATTCTAAAGCCTGAAATACACACGATGCGCGAAGGAAAGTTATTACTGCTGCTCCTCACGTAGTAATACGAGCAAATGCGAAGCGCGCATAATATCAATAACGTCTCGCTGTGCAATTGCCATCTACGTAACCCCACACTTTCTTCCCTAAAGTTAAATTTATTTAACTATTTATTCCCCTAAGGTTTAATTTATTTGACTAACAGCTCCAAGTGAACGTTTTGTAGTCAACAACAACTCCCTCAATATTGTCAAATGAAAGGGCTTGACTAGTAGAATACTATACACTATCATAAATTTCAAATCCAAGATGGCCGCCACCACAAAATGGCGAATTACATATTTTTTTAATTTCACATGTCGGGGGTGTTTTAAATTTTCAATTTACACTTGTTTCCGGCAAGCAGATAACGCGGGTACGCGGCGCGGTAGCATCGTATACCTAAAAGACTAAACGCCTAAGATCAAAAGGCGACATGTATTTAGGAAGAAAAATTTGACTTTTATTTTAAGATGTATCTTCTTTACTATATTCTTTAAAGAATATCGTATATATTTCATTACTTAAAGTAGTACCTACATTAAAAATTCCCCAAGAATAAAGATCGCGTTTTATACAATTCATGAATTTTTGTGGACATGTAAAAACAAGAACAACTATTAAAATATCACTGGACAAAATGAAATGGACGCAAGAAATATTAAGGCTCAATTACACAGTTCTAGTACGTTTCATAGAATGAGTAAGTAGTAGAATAAAGATATAAGTATAATTAAGTTTGATACTAAATTATAAACATCTAAGTTTTGAGAAACTTTAGAATGGTTTGTTGAGAAGTATCCGGTATAGTTCGTTGAAACCGGAACTGTGTAATCCGAGCCTAAGTGCATACATTTCAATCATATTTATCTACGTTCGACTAAAATTAACATACGAACTAGGGCTTCCAATCCTGCATTAGATTTGTGATCCCAGAATTTGCGAGATTAGTTTGAAGTATACCCACAAACTATAAAGAAGTATACGTATTTGATAGCTATAGTGAGGTGATGGCAATCTCTTCTGATTGGTTGACTCTCTCACTTTTGGCTAAAATACAGAGTTGCAATAAAGATGCTATAACTTCAGCCAATACGATGCTGCTATCTACACACTTCATCAAATCACAAAACTCGGTCTTAGTATGAGAAATTGTAAAAAATAGTGAAATGTGACTACGAGTAAAGACATTATTGTTGACGCCTTAGAACACTTACGTAATAAACTTAAATGTCCTAAGTTTGTTTAATGCTCTAAAGCAAAGGCTGGAATTTAAAAAAGTTACCAAACTTAGAAATAACAGAGAGAACCAACACTTTTTTTTTTTTGAAAAACTATGTATGTATGTATGTTATTAAGAATGTACAGTACAATTGCATATTGTGATAGTAGATAACTTCCATGCAAGTTATTGAATTATGGTTCCCAATCAAGGTTTATGTTTGAAGAATCTTACTTTTTACGTTGATAGTAGACTTCGCTATATAAAATAATTATATTAAATGACATTGGGGATATAAACTGTAATGATAATAATTGGAAAACAATTCATTCAATTGCTTGCGCCACAGTTGACTATTTTAATTTTCTCTCACGACAATGTCATAATAAATAGCACTTCTTGCAAATGCATAATTTCAAGACTAAGCCAATCAATCAATTTAATACCTATCGCATTTCATGACGTTACATAAATATGATGTCTTAAAAGTACTTTAAAAATCGCAAATAATGTTACCTTTAGGTAGGTACTATTAGGTATTATGTGGTAATGTGTAGTACAGTGCCCAAAATATCAGGTCTCATTTAGCCTGATATTTTGAGCACTAGTTTATTATGACAAGATTGGAAGTCCTAATACGGCCCTAAAGTAACAATAAGGTATTCTTTAGCGTCACCAACACGTTATATATACATGTGTATACAGATCTATCACTAGTTTGGTAGTTCATAGTTCACAATCGTGCTCAGCCGGGAGTCGAAGCCGCACTAACAGTCCGCGCCGTCTCTCGATGTAGAGGTCGATGGGGGCTCGGGGTCCTGCGCCATCTGTAATAGACAAACACTATAATATAATAGAGAACTCATTTGTAAGACCTTCAGAAGGAGATGTACGAATATGCCTCAGCATAGCTAGCATGGGCGGGAGAAATTTTATCCCCGGGGAAAGAATAAAATGTTTATCCCCTCGCTTAGTTTCATCCAACTGTCGAGCATGTCCCATGTCCCATATCCCTTGTCAGTGGATAAAATCGGGGGATAAAACTTTTATCTCCTCCCTATGCTAACCCTGCAGGTCAGCCCTTATGCAGAGCATGTGTAGAGGATGACGAGACACGTACAATGTACATGATTGGAACACGTACTGGAACCTGTACCTTGCACTTGCATCTCGGTTTATTATTTCTATTTCAATCCATATTATATGAACTTCTAGTTTTTACGCGATAACCATTATTAGTAGTGAAGATACAAGGTTACAACTAGGGTTGTTTTTTTTTTTTCAGACTATAAGGGACAAATGGTTAAATGGGTAAAAATACGGGATTTCAGTTTTTTACCCGGGACAAATAAAAACAAAATTGTTTAGTGTCTTTTGTTGATATTTTAATCATTTTGATGAATGAACATTTTGAGTGTCGAGTCAGTTTAAACATATTTTTATTCGTCTTAACATATCTGCAAAAATCAATACAATTAATAATCGTAATTATAAACGGTCATCAACTCGCTTTTTTACGAATGTTACGTGTGTGAATGCTTGGATCGATTTCATAATGAAAAACGAAGTACAGTTCAAATACGGGACATAGCCCGTCCCGCCGGGACATTTTAAATTATGCCTAAAATACGGGAAATATGTCCCGGGAAATACGGGACGTCTGGCAACGCTAGTTACTATTATTTACGACTCTAGTTTAAGTAAAAACTATATAGTTCATTAAAACATTTTAACTTGAATACTTTAGAAAACTTTTTTGAAAAAAATAGACACATGGGCATTATACATGCAATTAATTGTAACATACTGTACAAAAAGTAATGGTAAGCATACGTCATACGGGTAATAATTATTCTTTACAAGAGGGTAATTAAAATATTATTTGATGGTCAAGATCGCTGGATCGAAAATTATTTTAATACATTTTATTGTTTCGAAATAAATATCATATTGACGTCTATACCTATATTTTTTCGTTTTGTCGAGGATTAGTTAACTTAAAACTTGTGTTTGATTTCAAATAAAAAGACGGGCGTTATAAGTTCGACATGTGTATCTGTCTGTCCCCTCGTAGCTCTCTAACGAATGAACCGATTTTGATGAAGTTTTTTCTGTTTGAAAGCTAACATTAAATGGCACTGGCTGTATGTTGGTGAAATCTAGTTCGCGGTGTGAAAATCGTCAAGACCTATCATAAGAAACTGCCGTGGCAGATGCTTTTCATTCAAATTCGAAATTCGATATTCAAATCATCTTTCAGGATGTAGTCAGGTAAACAACTAGGATCTTGCTGTTAACTTTCGCTTCTAGTACCGCGTGGGAATTCTGAAAGGGACTCGATATCTAACTTTCCTACCAAGGTATGGATAGGTAGAAAAAAAATCCTCTCGGTTGCGCCAAAGGACTCATTAAAAAACTAGTTGGCTAATAATAAGTTACTAAAAAAACCTGGTCCAGTGGTGAGCGCTGTGATCTCATAACTGGGAGGTCTCGATTCCCGGCGGGGGCAATTGAGAATTTATAATTTCTGAATTGTCTCTGGTCTGGTCTGGTCTGGTGGGAGGCTTTGGCCGTGGCTAGTTAACACCCTATCGTCAAAGACGTGCCGCCAAGCGATTTAAGCGTTCCGGCACGATGGCGTTTAGAAACCGTTTAGGGGTATGGGTTGAATGTACACTGCCACACCCCTTCCACAGCCCGCTACCATTTTAGACTGCATCTCACTTACCATCAGGTGAGATCGCAGTCAAGGACTATCTTGTCTACATATAAAAAAACATTTTGGATATTGCGGACATACTATCTATACTATTATAATAAAGAGAGAGCGCGAATTTTGTGAGAGTGTATGTATGTCCGGAGCAAACTTTGGAACCACCGCACCTATTACAATAATTCTTTTACCATTTCAAAGGTACATTATTCCAGATGGTTATAGGCTATAATTATGTTAATAAATGTATTATGTGCAAATTTGTTAAAGAAGTCGGAAATTATTTTGACTCTTAAACGTTTTCAAGGCGTGCGCTGGGTCATATACTGTTATTGGATGAAAATGATGTATGGGTGAATTGTTCCTCTTAAAGAGTTCTAAAAAAAAGTCCGCGATAGCATATGTCTATATTCTAAGGATAACTTACAGTAACCATTTCTATCTTTCAAATTTTGATTAAAAATAATGAATTATTTTCGAAGCTTCTTTAACCGATGTGATGTCAATCTATATCTTAATAAATATGTTTATTATCGTAAGTATTTAATTTAGAACATATTTGCCCTTTACACTATACAATTTAAATAAATATCTTAGGAGTTATCGGAAAATTAATATTTCCGCGCGACAAAATAATAAAATGGTGCCGGCTGGCGCGGCGGGGCACGGTGGCGGGTATCGGTGCGGGATATTCGTGTGGTTCCTGTGGTGATCTTATTAACAAACGTCTCCTATAAGAAGCTCACAAGAACAAATATTTAATTTTCAACCCGGATGAAGTCGGCGCGGGCTTCTAGTATGTAATAATTATAGCATTAGTATCATAGCTTGTAGCCCATTCGCAATAGTGTAGTTTGTCATTGTAGTTGTATTTATCCTGTAGTTCTTTGTACCTTCTGATTATAGTGAACTCTTCATCTTTTCTTCTCTTTTCTTTACCTAACCCCCCATAGACGTATGTTATGGATGTGTGTTGTGTTAGAAGCTGTTATTAATTTTCAGAGTTCTTCTAGATCTCTATATCCGTGACTCACTCAACTTCAATTATTAAATGGCTACTTTACCCGTTTGTGCACACACATAAATACTATTTTAACATATTATTTACGGTACTACTCGATTGCTCCACACGAAATGTCGTTATAACAAGCTCAACAAGTATTGGCATTTGATACAATATTTTGTAAACATAAATATTGAATAAGCTAAGAAATGTGCGTTTTAAAATTGATAATTAGAGCCGATTTCATGAACGTAAAATAAGTCTAACTCAAAGGTGTGTTTATTTGTTGGTTTTTCCTTCAGTCACGCCGAACATAATCACTCAATTATTATTATTGGCGTGGATATACTCAAAGACTTGGTGATGTATATAATTATTCAAAGATCTAGAGAGTGAAAAAGGATAGGTAGGTACTATTTATCCCTGGAAATGTAACGGGTTCCCGGGTGATTTATAAAAAACCTACAGAAGAAGTCGCCGGTAAAAGTTAATCTACTAGAGATAAAGTAATAGGTAAGTACGAGTATTATACAGTACATTTCATATTACTATATTGTATTCCTAATTAACTTACATAAATCTTAGTAAAATCCTGTATGAAAGTTGATTTCCAACATAAATTATGAGTATGATTATATGGCAATTAGCTTTTGTCCGCGTCTTGGTTCGCGTGACTTAGGTTACTTGTTTTCCGGGGTAAAAGGCCACTTTTCTTGCCATTAAAAAACCCGAGAAAATGAATTTTTTTTTTAATAATTTTCTTTTTTTTCGTGAATTTTTCCGACATTATAAAAAGTATTCTGCTTTTCGGGGCGGAGACAAATCAAACATCATAAAAATCGGTCTAACCGTTCTAGAGTTATAAGTGCTCGAACAAACCCGACTTTGTTTTATATTATGTATGTTAAGATGAACCTAATTAATCATGTTAATAATCCATTCCTTTTCCAACTGTTCAGTTTAAGCCTAATTAACTACACACACCATAAATGCTGTACAAAAGCAAGCACGAAAATCGTCGCTCACACTGAAATATATATTTTTGACCTTTACCACTCTATAATTTCACTTTACTCATTTTCAAGGGAAGTTGGAAGAAATTTCTTTTTTTTTTTAGTGATAAGCTTCACCTATGTCTACTTCTTCTAATATATGTTGTCTTGTAAATCCTTATAAGTACATATCGGCGCAAAGGCGATTAGAACCTTAGATTACAACTGTTTTAAAACCGCTTAAATAACAATTCATTGTTCATTGTTGATTTTGAAACTCATTTTAATTGTGTAAACTTAAATTCGACGGTAGATGATGATTAATTTTTACGGATGATTAATTTTTAAAAATTACGGATGAAATACGGCTGTCCAATGCACTGCGCGGCATTATCGCTCAGAACGTCGAGCCGTACGCATCTCTGTACGGTATTGTTGTCAAAATAATAAAAGTGAGTCTGATTAATTGGAGTTTGTTTTTGCCATGAGCAATAAACATTGAACACCGTGACGTCAGCAATGCTGACGTCATTCTTTCTAAAAACAATTCTGACGGTCTCGAGCCTTCATACATAAAAAATAAAAATAAATAAATATCGGTCAAGGGGCCAATGTAGCGAGACAGCAGCATACCGACCGACTTCGTATAAAAAACCGATAAGACAATTGCACCTTGCAACAAAGTTGTAATCCAGTCGCGAGCCGCGTCGGATCGGCATCCACGCACGGTAAATGTTTTCACTCCACTTCATAGTAAAATGAGCCGTGTTTAACCAATCGTCTAATGATGAAATATTTAAATGGGCTTAAAATTTTGCTCACGACTTGATGCGCGTGGAGTAGGTAGGTAAGGTTCTTTTTAAATCCCACAGGAACTGTTATTAAAGGGATAAAAGTCTTTCTCTTTGCCGACGCAAAGGAGGGTAATGTGTTTATCAGTGTATGTATGTATGTATGTATGTATGTATGTATGTATGTATGTATGTATGTATGTATGTATGTATGTATGTATGTATGTATGTATGTATGTATGTATGTATGTATGTATGTATGTATGTATGTATGTATGTATGTATGTATGTATGTATGTATGTATGTATGTATGTATGTGGCGCTCTGCAGACCAAACGTGTTGGCCGATTTTGATGACTCTTACGTCAATCGATTTGTGTTACTCTTGAGAGTGTCACTAAAGACATGGAAGACTTTGAAAAAATTTCGGAGGAACCGTTCTTACGAAATTTTTTCAATGTTTTGTCATTGTTACGTTTTGAACGTTTTTGTTAACTTTATATTAGTTATTTATTTTGTTTGGTTACAATAGTTAGCGTAACATCTTCTACGATGAGTAAAAAAGGAAAAGTTTTGCATAGCGCAGACTATGAATTACATTGGTGACTTTTTTCAAACGGAAAAAAATAAGAAATTAAAAAATTACGCCTTTGGACTTTCAAGATATCATTGCCATGAAAAACATTGCCAGAGAAGAAAACTTCCGTCACAGGTTACAATAAAAAATAAAAAATTAAGTATTATTTTCTTGTCAACGGTACGGTATGACGTCATTTTGTAACAGTCGACGACGGCCAACTTGACGTGGACGGGTAGTATATCCCCATGCCCATTGCTACTTCAGCACTGGTAGCATGGGCGGGAGAAATTTTATCCCCGGGAAAAGGATAAAACGTTTATCCCCTCGCTTAGCTTTATCCACCCGTCGAGCATGGGCACAGCGGTGGAAATAACACTCAGTGGATATACTTATAGAAATATACATCGCCTTCTCCTCTGTCGCCATGCTTTAGAGTAGGGAAAAGATAATTTTATCCCCTGTCAGTGGATAAAATCGGGGGATAAAGCTTTTATCTCCTGCCCATGCTACCAGTGCAGTTTCGCGATTCGGTGAGCCATACCCTATAGGTATAGTGTTACGCCTAAAAAAAGATACAGGTTTCCGCACAATGATTTCCCGCGCCGCGGGGCGCATGATAAATTCTCTGTGGTAGGGTACATAAATCCTCTCATATCCTTTACATCGAATTCCACGGACAAATTAACACCACTAATGAACTAATTAGTTAAACATTGGCAGTTAATGAGCCCCTAAGAATTATAAGCCCATTTAAAGCTTATTGTTCATCGCAAGTATTTTTATCGCCCCTGAACGGAATATTTATGGCTCCATTTTAGCGTCTGTCCATCTGCTTTTATAATTTTTTTTATTTTTTTATTCGATGACAAGATAGCTTTTGACCGCGATCTCACCTGATGCTAAGTGACGATGGAGTCTAAGCTGGTAGCGGGCTAACTTGGAAGGGGTAGAGAGGTGTAAATTCAACCCATACCCCTAATCGGTTTCTACACGCCATCGTGCCGGAACGCTACATCGCGTTCCGGCACGATGGCGGAACGCTACAGCGCAAGTGTGACTATTTGAATAGTTCCCTCGATTTCTCTAGGATTCCATCACCACCTGATGTGGTGGTGATGGAGAAGTCATCAATCCTGACCTGATGGTCGTGGGACCACCTGGGATATACCCTTTCAAACAAAAAAAGAATTTTCCAAATCGGTCCGAGTAATCGGGGAACATACATAAAAAATAAAAAAAGATTCCGACGAATTGAGAACCTCCTCCTTTTTTGAAGTCGGTTAAAAAGGCCTAAAAATTCTAAATTTAAAAAAACCCGTCTATGCCAATGATTATACAATATCATAGGTCTATGCACCTTTACGAAAACAATGAAGTACTAAAACAGTTTTCTCAAACGAACGAAAAAAGAAAAACTGACAAAAAGTATAAGGGCTTATCGCTTTTATTTAAGTACGATTGATAAATAAAGGCAGTGTTTTTAGGTTCCGTAGAAAACAACAAGGTATCCTTGAAGATTCGCCAAGTCTGTCTGCTGTCTGTCCTCGGCTTTACTCAGACTATTGGTATTGTAGATTGGAATACATAATATAATAAACAGGCCTAAAAAATTGTAAAATAAAAAACTTGAGGGGTACCTTCCCTAGTCGTAAAGCGGGGATGATGTTTTTTAATCATTTATCTGCATTGTGTGGGGTGCAATGATATTTATATGTATAAAGTGGGGTGTCGTTAAATAGATCTTTCAAAAATATTGGGGGTTGTTTACATTTTTTAGATTTAGGGGTGGGAATCTCAGAATCCTTACTATATAACATTATTAATGTGAAAGTTTGTTTGTTGGTTTGTTAGTTTGTCCTTCAATCACGCCGCAACAAAACGACGTGATCTTTTGCGACGTGATATTTTTATCCTGGAAAATCAAAGAGTTCCCGCGGGATTTCAAAAACTAAATCCATGCGAGCGAAGCCGCGGGCATCAACTAGTCTAAAAATAAAGAAGGGCGCATGTTATGACAACCACAACGTAACGGAACCCTATGCGCTATATGTGGCTCGCATTTTTTCTAAATCGGCTACTCTTTGATTCTGCGGTAGTTACCCGTATATTTCTTTGATCACAATGTCTTACAAATTCAATATTTTTTATTGTCTATTATACAGTGTAATTCTGTACGGAAGGCAAATAACACTGTTATTATAATGATTAATTAGCCCTCATGAACAAATTGCGGGTAAATTATATTAATTGTTGTTATACAACACGAGAATAATAAGCCTGAATCACAATAATAAGCATGAATTATATGAATTCGCATTTAGCTGGATGGTTTTGAAAACACTTGTAGACATCGTGAGTCAAAGGTAATATGTGCAAAGGTGTAGGTGAATAGGTGTTTTATAATACATACTAGCTTTTGCCAGCGGCCTCGCTCACGTTATTTTCGATATTTCAAACCTCTATTTTACCCCTTTAGGGGTTGAACCCTTTAGGCCTAGAGGTTGAATTTTCAAAAATCCTTTCTTAGCGGAAGCGTTCGTCATAATAGCTATCTGTATGCCCAGCCCGATCCATCCATTGATTAGAGCTGTGCGTTGATAGACCAGTCAGTCAATCAGTCAGTCAGTCACCTTTTCCTTTTATATATTTAGAAGACTAGCTTTTGCCCGCGACGTCGTCTGTTTGGAATTAGCTTTTAAAAATCCCACTAGAATCTGTTTTCCGTGATAAAAGGTAAGCTTAAGTCACTCTCCAAGTCCACAACTCTACCCAAATCACGTCATTCCGTTGTTGCGTGATTGAAGGACAAACCAACGAACAATGGCATTCCGAACCAGTGGTAGATTCATTTGACGATTCGGAAGCATTTTGTAAAAGTTTATTTGAATAAAAAATTTATTCTATTCTATTCCAATGGTGGTCATAACGCGGTAGGATTTTCATTCAGCTTAAGGCCTTAAGAAGCGTGAATGAGTTTGACGGCAAATTTACATAGCAACGGAGCAGGCACGCTCGCGCAGATTTAGGTGAGTTTCGGGATAAAAAATACTTTACTCGAATGTAATACGGAATAAAAATAAAACTCTCAAGTAAAAATATTACTTACTATTTTCAAGACCTTTTTTGTGTGCAAGAATTAATTAAAAAGCTTGTGTCATTTTGGAGAACATTTGCAAATTATGACAAAAATAGCTACTCTTTGGTGATTTTTTTTTCACAAGAGATGGTTTTTAAAAATAGAATTTTGTTCCAGTAAAAACATTTATAGAACCTTTATCTTTAATTTTGTATTTTTTCTGTACGGCTCAAATCAAGCATTCTGTTCACAATTTGATTTAAATATCCATGAATTTAGGCATTTCACACCTCTTAGCGCCTTAAGTATAATCGCTGCTGTGACTGACGGTTAAAGTACCTAATAGATTTATAAATACATATCAAAAATTCCGAGGCCGGCGGGATTCGAACCCACATCTCTCTGGGAATCGCGCCCGAGTGTGTTATCCGTTACACCACTGATTGGCTTACCAAGACAGAACTGTAATCGTGTACTCGCAGGTTTTATATCATTTCAATGAACATATTTTGAACTAGCTGTGCCCGCGACTTCGTTCGCGTGGAATAGTGACTTTTCGGGGCGCGGCTCTCAGCGCGCTTTATATAGCCACGGACGCTCAGGCGCGAGGCGTGTAGTACGTACTCTGTACGTTAAAAATGTTCGCCGTGATTCTTTAAATTGACATAACTTTTTTATTTATGAACCGATTGACATGAAATAAACACTAAATGTTAAGTGAAGCTTACTACAATATATTAGTCAAAACCGTATCTAAATCGAATAAGCCGTTTCTGATATTAGCATACACAAACACACAGACAAACAGACAAACAGACAAAAAAAATTTAATTACAGTTTCGGGTTCGGCATCGATATAATAACAACCCCTGCTACTTTTTTTTTATATATTTCCATTGTACAGACACCACTTTTCTACAATTTTATTATATGCATAGATGTTCTATAGTTATTTGCTAACAACATATTATAAGATACTAGACGATGCCCGCGACTTTGTCCGCGGCACTCATTTCGTACAAATTGCAATTTTTGAGTTAGGTAACTATATAGTTCTAAACGTGCCATATGTCTATCAGTATGTTTATGGAGGAAAACTTGTTAGCAGATGTACTACTGTTTAATGCCTATTAAGCGTTTGGCGTATCCTGCACGTATATACCTATAGACGCGGGCGACGTCAGGTAGGTAAATCAGCAAGTGCGCGATTACAGTTCTACCGTGGTAAGCAGTTTCATATCATTTCAATAAACATATTCTAATCTAATATTATGTGTGGTGTACAATAAAAGTGTATTCATTCATTCATTCATTCATATTTTTGATTTACTATAGTTGCTTGCAACATATAAAAGATATTTAGAACAAACTAATTTAATGCCCGCGATTTCCGCTCTGGTCCACTTTGGTGATTTAGTTTTTAAAAATCCCGCGGAAACTATTTGCTGTTGAATGGATATGTCATTCTCCAGGTCCTCAACTCTACCCATGCAAAAAATAACGTCGATCCGTAGCTATGTTGTGGCGTGATCGAAGGACACACCACTCCTTGGGACCCCTTGGGACCCCAACGACCATCAGACCAGATAATGTATGCAATTTTTATGACTGTGCTGGTATCTACATAATTGTAGATATGAACGGCTTATCTTGTATTTATGAGTGCGATGATTGATGTTAAAAAAAAATCATCACTCATAATTATGAGTAGTTAGGGAATGATGCATAATATCATAAATACCTCTAATTACGAGAAAATGATACGAGAGAATATTAAACCATCTGTCTATAGACACTTGGCATTTTTTTCAAGATCTTAGAAGTTCATAGTAACAAAAAACGTTCTACATTGTTGCATTTAAATAAAAAAGGAGTTTTAAGCTATAGCTTTTCTGTTAAAGTATACATGTATAGCTTTTCTGTTAAAGTATATGTATAGATTTGTTAGTGATTCTCTCAAATTGATATAGTTATATAAGTAGTTCATTTTGTATATATTAATTGTATTATTATAATTGTAATATTTTGTGAGTACCGATGGGGCTGACATGAAGGTCACCTTCAAAAGTCCCTTATTAAAAATGAGAATTAAAAAAAAAAAAAAAAAAAAGCTATAGCTTCTATCGCGGGCCTTGAGCGTGGAGACCGAATCCAGAAATTCCGTAACGAAAATAACCTGACACGGGACTCCTCTCACCGCTAGATGGCGTTGATAAAAAATGCTATGCAATAGCTTTACCGCAGCAGTCCCCGAGTGCCACACGTCTTTTTTATTCTATAAATGGTATTAATAAGCGCGGTTTGTAAACCAAAATATTCATATCGAAGACGTTTAACAAGTGTAAATTGAAAAAAAAAAAAAAAAAACTCCCGATATGTGAATCTATGGTCGGACTATGATCCATCATTAGATCCTCTTCCTCGATAACACGTACTCATTGAGTTTATTCGAGCCCAAACACACTATATCTGCTGTAAGTAGCTGAGAAGCTGGGTGTCCTTCAGACTATTTGATGTTAAAGCATCATCCCAAGGTTGCCATGTCTTGGGAATAATCCAAAGTAACAGTACACTTTAAATCAATCGCACCAGTAAAAGTTCGTAAAACCCTATAATAAAGTAGCAAATGAGCTGATGAGCTTAAAACGCCAAGGCATATCCTCATAAATTATAGCTAAGATCCACCTCGATTCTGTTAGCTTTCAAACAGAAACAAGCTATAATATATATTATAGGATACTTTTTATCCTGATAAACAATAAGGTTTATCCGGCATAGGGGATGAAAGTTTTTGTTGATTTTGCTCCATGACTTCGTCAAATCTAAACCGATTTCGATAATTCTTTTTTTTATTATAAATTGTGTACTATTATAAATATTTTGTCCAATTTTGATGAAGATCTACTAAACATTATCGGAGATAGAGGACATAACTTCTCGCGGATAGTAGCAAGTCACTCTAAACTTTTTCCACGTAGACGAAGTCGCGGGAATCAGCTAGTTGATTACATAAAATTATTTCATTTAAAGTTTAGAATAATATAATGTATATTATCAGTTAGTATTCATTAACGTCGTAGTTTAATGAATATCCCAACAGTTGTCATTAGTGGTGATGATAAATAAAATGCGTATTTAACAAAGCTGAAAAAAGCTTAATTGGCAGTTCTATTATGCAGATGCAGGAGTATGAACTAGTGTAAATACTGAATACATTGCACTATCTATAAAGTTTGCATTTGTTTTATATGTGGGTAATTCAGTTTATTATAACTATCAGACATCCAGATCCACATAGAAAAAGTAGGTATCAGCGATAGACGCAAACCCCAACTAGTTTTACAAGTTTAACGATTAAGTAATTATGTACCTACTACTTTAACGAACTTAACCGAATCGAACGAAAATAAACTTTTCAACACACTTGCTCATAAAATGGCTCCCGGTTCACCGCAATTAGGCACACAATGACACCTTTAACTCAAACTGTGACTTTTGATTACTATTATTCACAATGTGAGTTATAGAATTTTTTTTTTAATTTTATTGGTTGAGTTGCTTTGTTCTTAAAAAAGTTTCTATTACAAAAAAAATCCTACCTATTGCCAAGATACCTATTGCTTGCTCATTTCATACAACTTCGTATTTAAATAGATAATTTCAACTTGTACGTGTCTCAAATATAACTTTTGTTTTTTCTGCAATACTTAAAGAAAACTGGAAATTCCCCATTTTGTACGTGGCTATAAGAGAAAAGCCAAAAAAAAAAAAAAGAAACCTCACTCTTTTAGGCTATGGCCATTAAAGGTGTGCGCGCATTCCGGAAAACTGATTAAATCAAATAAACCCCTGAATAGGCTGTATGATCGTCGATCTTTGCCTGCCCTCAAGAGCATCTCAAGAGGGCGAACAAAAAAACAACATTATTTTTTCCCGCCATTGCGAAAAAATTTTCACAACTCATTTTCACCGTTTTGTACCATAATGTATATCAACATAAAAAACGCTAGAACCCTACCTAAAGCCGTCTCCAACCGCCCCTTATAACGGCCCCTGTCCTCACATCTAACCTATTTAACCACAACACGTCAGACAAACCACCATCTGAACGTGAGGGTAACTATCAAACATATCTAAGTAGGTATTTAATTAATTACACTCATCGGAAGCTACGGGTAATATATATTCGATTAGGGCGTGATTGCTATCACCACCCGTCAATCAAATACCACGACCTAGACGCGGGAGCATCCAATAGCCGTATGAGTCTCTGGAAGAGACTGAATTAATAACGTCCGAAGCGCTGTATTTATACTAACGGCGCGCGGCGCCAGACGGACGCTACGACGTCAACAAAGTCAAACTACCTACAACTAGTCTTATCAAACTACCTTCAATACCGACAATAAAGTTGTATATCTTTACTATTTCAATATATCGCTAACACGGCCGTCCTGCATGGTGACCGCCCCGGGCACCCCACGAGTCTCATCAATCATTCTACACTCATCGGAATATTTCATTATGTGACTCCAGAACTCAACATGACCATACCACCCAAGCGAACTAGCCACTTGCACTTTTTAACATTTCACCTCCTTAACTGTACCAAGTTTAGTGAAGAATGTCCATCATGCGACCCTGGAGCTCATTCAACATGACCATCCCACCTAAGGGAACTAGCCAAACTTAGGAGACAGATGTGTCATTATTGAAAACCACTTGCACTTAAAGAACATTTCGCTCACTTAAGTGTACCAAGTTCGTCTTTAAGCTCAGGCGCTCGCACTCCAATGTGACGTTCTTCATTCAAATTCAAAATCATTTATTCATTACGTAAACTGTGCAACACAAAATGTCAATGTCCATGATGCAATATTCCTCATCAACCCTTTTCTCTTTTTTTTATCACTGCTCGGTCTAACCTGACTTTATCTAATGATCCAAATAAGCAATTTCTCACGTTTTAATTTGACTGATTTTAAACTGACAAAAATTTAATGTGGGCAATAATAATTGAACTGTGAACGCGTTCATCCCACTTCTGATATCAACATAAAAAACGCTAGAACCCTACCTAAAGCCGTCTCCAACCGCCCCTTATAACGGCCCCTGTCCTCACATCTAACCTATTTAACCACAACACGTCAGACAAACCACCATCTGAACGTGAGGGTAACTATCAAACATATCTAAGTAGGTATTTAATTAATTACACTCATCGGAAGCTACGGGTAATATATATTCGATTAGGGCGTGATTGCTATCACCACCCGTCAATCAAATACCACGACCTAGACGCGGGAGCATCCAATAGCCGTATGAGTCTCAGGAAGAGACTGAATTAATAACGTCCGAAGCGCTGTATTTATACTAACGGCGCGCGGCGCCAGACGGACGCTACGACGTCAACAAAGTCAAACTACCTACAACTAGTCTTATCAAACTACCTTCAATACCGACAATAAAGTTGTATATCTTTACTATTTCAATATATCGCTAACATATACTATTTTAGTATTATTTTCTTTACAAGTGTGTTGAAAAACGTCGTATGATACACGTGTATATTGATGATTACCGTCCTCGGCTACCTTAAGACCCTCACCTAACGGCTCGGGTCTCAATAGCGCCTCAGCGGTAATCACCAACTTTGACACTTGTACCATAATGTACTATTATCTATACATACTAATATTATAAAGCTGAAGAGTTTGTTTGTTTGAACGCGCTAATCTCAGGAACTACTGGTTCGAAATGAAAAATTCTTTTTGTGTTGGATAGTCCATTTATCGAGGAAGGCTTTAGGCTATATAACATCACGCTGATCATAATAACAGAAATTGACGCGGACGAAGTCGCTACAGCTAGTAAAATAATATAGGTAAATATTATAAAATATCAACTTATCAAAAAATACCTGTCTTTTCGGTTTCTTCAATTATTATTAATTACAAGAATTAGTTAATATGGTAATTTCTAGAATTTTAATAACTCTAAAACATAACTGACAAGTCATTTAATGACTATTCTAAGACTTAACAGTATTCATTGAAATAGCATTTTCTCAGACACGATCACATAATATACTGAAGAGAGAACTCTTAAGACATTAGAATGAATAAAATTCAAAATTTATTTATTTCATGTAGGCTAACTTGTAGCTCTTATGACACGTCATAAATCTACCACCGGTTCGGATTGCAGATTCTGCTGAGAAGAGCCGGCAAGAAACTCGGCAGTTGCTCTTTTCAAAAAAAATTTTTTTTACAAAGCTATGCTATCCAGTGCTTCCACAATAAAGCTTCAAAAATGCAAAAATGCATACGTAGGTACACCAATCCAACGCGTATCAAGATGTCATGTCAATAAATCATACTAACTGTATAGTTAAAACTTAAATAGCTATTATATAGTATTCGTTGTAGTTATTTCAGAACAACTTTTGGTGTGTGAATCACATCAAAACATTAATTACATTATATTTCGTGACCATAACCAAACATGAATTTTCTTGATTTACAATACAGCAAACAACCATTAGTAAGTAATTGACCCTAATACCTAAATTCTGCTATCATAAATTGCAGAACTCATTAAATTATAATAATATCTTTTAGATATCGTGTCGGGAAGCGCAATTTATTCGTACCGACAAGCTGAGGACATATTTTGTTTAAGTATTGTATGCAGATGTCGTATTGATTTAAACAGAACATAAATCGATTTTCGCCTTTTACTGGGTTTCTTCCCGGAGGATTATTATTGCATTAATGTCTTTATTTATTTTATGTAGCACAGATCATGTTTTAGAGAATATTAAAGATGTTTATGTTCCATTTGCATAGAATAAAGCCACTAGTCAAATGATTTAACCAGATGCATTAGTTTTAATGATAATGCTCTTCTAATTGGAGCATAGCCTGGATGTTTCATTATCTCATTTTTGCATTGTTTCTATTGTTTTTTTTTTTGTTTTTTACTTTGTCTCTGCTTTGCTATTTAATTCAGTCATGTTTTTTTATGTAATTTTTTCTGCTTTAACTATTGATTATTGATTGATAGAGATTATTGATTTTCTTTCAAAGGATGTGCTTCCTCAGAAGGGCATTATAGAAGTGAAACCAGGCCACGGTACGTGTTAGTTTGATATAAAATCAGTAGCGCTCATAAAGTTTGGGGCGTCAAAAACTTTTGCACTCAATGTCTTTGAACACTGTTGAAACTATAAATCGTAATGACAATTTTATGGTGCATTTCAAGGACTCCTATATTAATTTTATGTATTTTTACTATGTGCTATTTTATGGAACTTACAAAGAATCGTTATAATATAATTTTATATTAGTCATCACTACATAGTATAAAACAAAGTCGCTTTTTCTGTCCCCATATCCCCTTGGTCATCATGCTGCGACCAATAGGAGCTAAGCATCAGTGAAAAATGTTGCAAAAACGGGGAAAGTTATCCACATTTAAAATATTTCTTTTAAAAACTCCTTAATCGCGACCATAATAACAGAAATTGACGCGGACGAAGTCGAGGGCAACAGCTAGTAGTAAATAAAATTCAAGTAATTCTCTCAAATCTAAGCCTCAATAGCCCAATGGTTAAAGGAGCGGACTGACAACTGAAAGGTCGCAGGTTCCCACCCGTTCAACTATTGTCGTACCCACTCCCAGCACAAGCTTTCCGCTTATTAGGAGGGGACAGGAGAATATTAGTCAACTTCAGCTTGATTAATATTCTTTAAAAAAAATAAAGAAAAAAGACGTGTGGCACTCGGGGACTGCCGCGGTAAAGCTATTGCATAGCATTTTTTATCAACGTCATCTAGCGAATCACCGTAGAGGAGTCCTGTGTCAGGCTATTTTCGTTACGGAATTTCTGGAATCGGTCTCCACGCTGGCCCGCGATAGAAGCTATGCAATAGCTTAAAAATTGTTCAACATTCGCAAGTAGGTACATACATCGATGGGTACATATAGATCTATCTGAGATATTCTCAATGATAACACTGTATGCCATTGTTCCACAATGTTTTACGTCGATTCCATAACAAGTTATACTATCCGTAATCCAACAGTTTTCTTAACTTAACTAACAATATTAGCCGATGTTTCTCAAATAATTGTGCAGTTACAGTGTTTAATAATAATCGCGTGGATCATTTACAATTTACATTAACGCGCTGTCTTTGAGATTACTAAACATTTATAAGAATGACAGTATATTGGTAGAATTGCCATTGTAGTTTGTAGATACATATTTAGCATCTAGAACAGACAGAGTTGACCCGATAAAATGTCGGCGGAAATAGAACAAACGACATGTTCTTACAATTCACGAGGGCGCGTGAGCTTTATTTGTGGTTACGTCGTGTGCATGTACATTGCGTTAGTGTGCGTGCCTGTCAGGAGTCTAGGTGGGAGCGGTCAGGCGCGAGCAAGCTCTCGCTCACACTTATACAGATACAACACGCACACAACCATGAGCCACGCGCCCTTGTGAATTGTAAGAACTATACTTTACGCAAAGTTTATGAAAATTTGGCATAAAATTGGTTGTCACTTTTTATCGTCTAAAAGACCAAGGTTTACCTTTCGATATTAAATGTCTGATTTACTACAACGCATATTTCACGTCAGTTAAGTTGAAAAGTTATACTATATCCTTTGATCTCTATAAAAATGTAAGTAATAAAACAAGGTATAAGTAACAAATTAGCATATCCCAACCACTTAATTATCGGCTAAATCTAGCATTAAAACGTCTGGCCAGGTTTTACGGCTCGCTAAATTCGAGACTCTAAGCCGATCGTAAAAGGAACTTATTCCAGAAAGTGCCAATCAAAGTACGGCGGCTCGTAAAACCATGAAATAAAGTACTTTAAACTTTAACTAACGTCCGTAGTTGTGCTACGGCTAAGTAGAAGCTGGTAAAGTTTGATTTAAAAGTATCTAAAACGTTTTCTAATTTTATTTCAACGAAATCTCAGTTGTGTTTTCTATGTAGGTACATACATAGTTCACGACACTACACAATACACATGTTTCTTAGCAGTTGAATTTAATATGTCCGATTGTATGCGAAATTGAAAGATGGAATCAGTCCTGGATGGAAGAATTCGAAACCATTGTTCGACCATTTATTTCTTCCATGCTCTATCATTTTTATTTTTTCTGCCTCTACATAATAAGGTATTACTATTATTAGTTTTTATCACACTAATATTATAAAAGCGAAAGTTTCTATGTGTATGTACTCCTTCACGCCACAATGAATTCGACCGTTCCGTAGAACAAAGTCTCATCTACTAAATTCACAACTTGAAATTTGAGCCTTAAAAGTCACATCTGCAAGGCTCAAATCTCAAGTTATGAATTTAGCAGATGAGACTTTGTTCTACGGAATGGTCGAATTAACCGATTTGGTTTTTTGGATTAAAGATAGTTCATAAGTACATAGGTCAGGACTTGTTTTTGTGAGCAATAAAGACGTATTTTCTATTCTATTCATTCATTTCTACCAACTGCTAAACACCTTCAATTAAATAAGTGATTTAATTGCGAATTCGTTT
The DNA here is from genome assembly GCA_933228805.2 of Hipparchia semele. Taxonomy (NCBI): domain Eukaryota; kingdom Metazoa; phylum Arthropoda; class Insecta; order Lepidoptera; family Nymphalidae; genus Hipparchia; species Hipparchia semele. The sequence continues at coordinate 4,778,312 of OW121725.1, read as the reverse complement.
TATACTTAACGGTACCAAAAAAAAAACAGCTGTCGAACCTAAATTGAAAAGTTTATAAAACGTCGATAGTAAGTCAACCATGCTGAAACCGGAGTCCAAACAATTACGAGAAAAGCCAAAGCTGCTAAGACCTCCCAGGTGTCGGACAGAAGGTATTTTTTTAGTGAGGAACGGCGAATGTCAAATAAAAACTATTTTTCTTTAATTATGGCAAAAGTTTATAAATAAAAGTAAAAATTAACAAATTCAAGTTTTTACCGTTCAATTAAGCCAGTAAACTTTCCCAGTTTCCCGTACGATTGGCACCAAAAAAGAAAAGTTATGTTAAACACTAATTAATCAGGTCCTATTTATATATCATGACTAGCCTTATTAATTCCATTGTCTTTCGGAGCGGGCCGTTCAAAATGTTATTAATTAAATTGAAATTTTAGTCCTATAAAAAAATTAGGACGAAGAATTTTGTGCATAAATTAATTTAAAAGAAAAAATAATGTATTTTATGATATTTTTAAATTACTTATATCAAATATCGTCAGTTATTGAACGGGCTTTTTTAAGTTTTTCCCTTTTAAAAAATAACTGTACACTGGCATTTTACTTTAAAGTCGCTAATAAGACCTCTGCATGACTGCGCCAGGGACGTCAGCAAACGATTCTTTTCAGGCTTTAATATTTCTTTTTGATGTGAAAAAAAAAACTTCATCAAATCCAGTCTATTCAAATAGTACCTAAGATTTGATCCGAATATAACACAGACAAAGTCGAGGTGAAATATTGTGAATTACTGTGACTCGTTGGATAACTCAGAAAGTGTTAAAGGTTTTTAAAAGAATCTGCAGACTAAAAACTTTAGTTTTTTTTTTTTTAGGAAAATAGCACTTTTGTCATTACACCAGAATAGTAATTTTGAAACTAATAGAGTTTCGGACTCCTGTATTGTGCATTTGCATAGGTTAAAACATAGACGCATCTCTATAACTTTATGTTAAACTGAGCGATATGAAAATATTCACCTAATATAACATCAGAACTCAACTGAAATTCATTTTAATAAGGCTATAGTGGCGTTCTGCACACCCAGTTTAATCATCAAAACGTCGGATATGCCCCAAGTTATGCGAAGTCGCATAAAATGAGGTCATAAACGCTGCATCCACTTAGTTTTATTACTACCGACTACCTAAGCGGATGTTTCGTCGAAAATCAGCTATATTATAACTTGACGCACCTATGGTGGTTTTATGGTGTTGGAGTTCGCGAAATTATCGTTAACGTCACTAATAATAGTCGTTGGATTGTATTCAAAAGAATATTGGAAACGAAAATGTATTTGGTACAAAAGAAAGGTATATAATAAAAGGTATATAATAATTATAGTTTCATGGTGTTGATATTATAATTATTGATTTATAGATAAAATGTAGATCACAAGAACTCATCCGTTTATATTCTTTAAGAAATGGAGGATATATTTTAGACTTTTAGACAATCAAAGTTTAAAATGTCAGCTTGATTGCGAAGCGAAGCATATGACTTGAAGCGCTAAATTTTGCACAAAGAAAACTAATATTTTTTGTGTGCAAAGTAAAAAATATATATTTGTAAATTGTGAGGTTTAAATATCCTTCCTACCTTTAGCAAGAAAGAAAGAGATTGAACATTCTAGCAATCAATCCCCATAATATTTGACAGTTTAGTTAAGTCATGCTTCGTTTAGTTTTCGGTTGACTGATTTTATTTTACTCGTAATGTAATTTTTGCCCTGTTATTACATTCGAACAAATTTTGTTTGGAAGAAAAACAATAGCATTCTACGGTTATTTTTATTTCACTAATCTGTAGGGATAGTTAATGTATTTCACACTTATTTCACACCATCATAAAAAAGCTAAAGCAAAAAGTCAAGCAAAGCAATACAGGTAAAGGTGTTTTAAAACTAGCTTCACAGTTTTACGCTTGACCACAATCTTACCTGATACCTTTTTTTCTGGTTTACAAAAGATTACAATCAACGCATCAAGGAGGCACTAATCTAAACATGGATTATGACTTGCGTAAACAGAAGTTGTTCACATTAGACATCGTTTACACGAAGACAAAGTCGCAGAACAAGTTAGTTTATAACATGTCTGTCATTTTGATACAGACACATTAACTGTTGAAAGATTTTTGAATTTCGAAAAAGTCATTTTTTAAATGAATTCCATTTGTTCCGTTTTACTTAATTACTTATTATATTACATATTATTAGATCGTAGGTACACAGTCTTGGAAGAACGTCATCAAGGAGACGGACAGACGGACTTGCTATATGTATTATTATTTGGTGTATATGTATTATTATTTAAAAAGATGCTATTTCAATTATGATTTCTGAATCGTTTCAGAGATCGAAAAAACCTTGCCTTTTTTTGTATTCTGGGATTTTATTACTTATAGATTTTTACGCACATTTAAGACCGATACTAGCATTTTTAAATTTGCCCTTGTTTACATTTTGCTAGTTATTTTTTTTATTTTTTTTATTTATTTTTGAGGAAACATACAGTGTTGTAAAAATATTAAAGCTAAAACAGATATATAATACTTAAACCTAAAATTGTTTCCAATGAAACTTAGCACATATTAATTACATTATTATCCGACAACGGAACAATCAAGTGTAGCAGAGAAGAGAAAACAAAAACGATAGGTCATAATTTTAAACTGAAGCTTTCCGAAAACCGACTGACGTATAGCTAGTCGGTTAATGCAAGCTAAATCTTACATTCGAAACGAATAATAATAATATAATATCTACTCCCCGTGGGAAAATTCCAAGATATCGACGCGGAAAATATAAGGGGAACACTTTCCTATATAATAAACTTTTGGCAACTTCTTACATGCCGTACCGAATTATTATGAAACAAAGAACTCTATTTTCGTTATCCCCAATAAAATGTCTAGTTTATGCTTTGTAAATGGTTCCTGCGATAGAATTATATCTAAACTTCGCCGTCTGAACTTTATTAACGTGTCTGTATCGGCTATTAAATTGGACACTAATTAACGTAGTAATAATATTACTATAGAGTTTACGTTCAATTTTCAAATTCAAAATTTTCGTTTTACAGATTCAATAAATTAGTACCTCCTTACTCATCAGGAGGCCTACCTATGTTGTTCTACTACTGCCGTCCACAAGCTATAATGCCGTTAACTACCAAGACCATATTTCCTAATATAAACCCAAAAACATTTACACTAGGGTTAATATTAGGAAATATTGATTTGGTAGTTAACGGCATTTTAGCTTAAGGACGGCAGACTAGGCATGAGTTATAAACTCACAAAACAAAAAAAATTTTTTCGAACGACGAAGAGTACAATAGAGTACTTCATTGTTAAATGACATGACAAATTACGACAGACATCTGCCATTAGGCGCTTCATTTACCCGACGCTTGTAACATATCCACCTCTTTTTATACATATACTATATCATAGGAGGCTTACCAACTTTAAAAGTAGTATTATTTTAATATTGTTTTGAGATGTCATACAATGATGTCCATATGTTACATTTAAAGGTTGACATTTCTTAACATGTCAAAACAATGTTGACATAATACTGTGTTAAGCCCCCTGTACATCGTCATGATTGTAGAACAATTGTGACGGATTTGCAAAAAATCAAAAAATGACTCTAGCATATTTAGACATTTAATTAACAATTATTTGTTTACTATTTTAAAACCTTAAAACAGACCTTTTCAATGGATAATGTGAAATTTCATTTCTACAGTTATTTTCATTTCAAAAGTTATGACAGCAAAATTTCAAAAATTATTTCAAATGGCTGTACTGTAAGCTTGATATAAAATGTAGATCCGCCGTTGTTCTACGATCATGACGAAATAATATTGCAACTGTAAATATACAGGGTGTCCCACGGCTATGCCACATGGAGGGGAAGTACCTTAAATATTGTAGATGGAACATTTTACTGAAAGAAGACTTCATTTTAATTTAAAAAAAAATTTAAACTGCATTCATAGATTTTTAAATAATTGCCTGGTTGAACCGGGACTCGAACCCGCTATACGAGAAAAAAAACTAACCTGTATCTTTATCATACCGATCGGAAGGCTTCATCATAAGGATTATTTTTTGTTAAATAACATAGCATGAGAAATAAAAGGAAGACCATGAATTTTAGCCTTTGATGTAAAATTTTGTTCAGAAAAATGAAAAGCTGACATTGGCGTATCGACATACATTAACTGACATGAACTATTACTAATGAGTACCCACTTGAGAAGGACGCATCATTTCTCGATCCTTACTATCCTTACTAATCCTTACTTATATTACCTATAAATGCGAAAGTGCGTTTGTTTGTTGATTTATTGGTTTGTCCTTCAATTCCGCTGCAACAGAGCTACGAATTGCATTGAATGAGCTCTTGACTTAGTTTTTCACTCTAATTTTTCAATACTTACTGGTGATTCAAAATCAAGAATTAAACGAAAAACTGTAAGAGTTGAAATGAAATTGATGTAAGTGACGAAGTTCTAAAAGACTTCTACCTTATATATCTTTAATAATATATATAAAATTCAAAGTCCTGACTGACTGAGATATCAACGCACAGCCTAAACTACTGAAGTTAGAAACTTGAAATTTTTACAGTTGGTTCCTTTTATGACGTAGGCGCACACTAAGGAAGGATTTTTGAAAATTGAACCCCTAAGGGGGTAAAATAGGGGTTTGAAAAATCGAACTTAACGTGAGCAAAGCCGCGAGCTAAAGCTAGTATATTATGTACTAGCTGTTGCCCGCGACTTCGTCCGCGTGGATTTAGTTTTTAAGAATCCCGTGGGAACGCTTTGATCTTCCGGATTAATAAATAGCCTTCGGTTCGGTTCTTGTTCGGTTCTCGTCGGGTGACCGCCCTCGACCACCGACTTACCGCATCGCATTGTTCGCCCGCGCTATTTTTTCTTTTTGCTCGGCTTCTAAGAGTCGTACCGAGATATTGAATAGCCTATAACCTTCCTCAAGAATTGGGCTATCAGATACAAAAAGAATTTAACAAATCCGACTGATAGTTCCAGAGATTAGCGCGTTCAAACAAACAAACTCTTCCACTTTATTATATTAAGTACAGATTTAGATCAGAGTCGCTAAAGCATTAATATTCTCACGCATAATTAATTATTCTTCCAACTTAGCTAAAAAATATCTCACCCAATAATGGGTACAAGTTATACATGCACGTTCCCTTTTAAAACTCACTAACGATTTCAGAGCATAATCGACCCTAATTTATTCATGATTAAATGAAAAATAAAAAACCGACCAAGTGCGAGTAGCGCACACGAAATATATTATCGTTACAACGATTGTTAAGGTCGAGCAAAAAATGCCGAAAAAATCACGTTTTTTGTATGCGGACTCTCGTATATTTCATATTTTATTTTTATTATTTGTTGTTATAGCGGCAATAGATGTACACATTACACATTCTGTGAAAATTTCAAGTATCTACTTATTATGGTTCATGAGATATAGACAGACTGACGGACGAACTGACGGCCAGCGGAGGCTAAGTAATAGGGTCCCGTTGGCTCCCTTTAGCTACGAATCCTAAAAAATGAATATACATAGGTATTATAATGAAAAAAATTCAATTCGGCTAAACTAAAAATTTTGTAATTGGCTCATTATCACTTCGAAAAATAATACTAAATAAATATTCGTTTCAAAAAACCGACTTCAAACGCCAATACAAAGTATAAAAATAGTTTTATTTTGTACACGTTTGTTGAAGTCGGGCGGCTTAAATAGAAACGATGAAACAGATACGCCATGCTCACCCGATTTCATAAGCGTGTCTTTTATATGTCACCATAAGGTAAGCGTCACGCATCGATTTTTACCTAAATTTAGTTTTTTTTCTTGTTCTCCTCTCCCCTTTCAAAGAAGTGAAAACTTGTATTAGGAAAAAGGGTACGTCATAGGACAAGGGTGCAACGGGACTTGCAACCTTTTAAATTTTCAGTCCGCACCTGTAACCGTTGGGCTATTGAGGCTTAGTTTTTATTACAAACTAGCTTTTGCCCCCGCGACTTCGTCCGCGTGGAATTAGATTCCAATTTTTCCTGAATTTTCTTTGCTATAAACCTCACGGAGCCCGAGACCTTTCCAACGAATGCAAAACCGTGGAAATCGGTTCGTGCGTTCTGGAGTTATAGCGTCAGGAAGGAAAACCCGACTTATTTTTGTATTACAAATAAATATTTTAAACTATTTCTAGGACACGTCGATATTTCCTTATAAAACTAGTGGTTCGCTCCGAACTGAGACCTCGCGATATCCCATAATTCCCAAAAGTTTTAATTATATATTGTAATAATTAACTTTTAACATTAGACGCAATAAAAATAATAATAGTTGACATAAAACTGTTTTACTGACACAGCGCCATCTATAGTGAAGCATTATAGTGAAGCTATTAGCTTCACAATAATGCTAATAGATGGCGCATTAAAATTATATAATTTCGTTTCTTTATAACATTTATCTAATTTTAGTATTTGTTGTTCAAGTACAGGATATAACTGAATTTTCAAACAAGTTTCACGTTCTAATATTCAGTAATTCAGAAGTTACAGGGCTCTGACAGACATTTAGACGTACACTTCTCTGTCTAGTAGGCAAGCGCCCTAGTTGACTCAGAGAACTCGCTTCGCTCGTTCAATAACATATTATTTTTGAAGTTAATATGCGCGGTTAATTCAAAATCAAAAAAAAATAATCAATTTCAAAAAATTTGGGTACCTATCAAAAAAACAAGCTAACACACTTTCGCATTTAAATAGTAGTAGAATAGGACTTAAAAAACACAATCCCCCACCCCCACCTCCCTAAAAAAAAATATAAACGTTCTTCACAGTTCCTGTGTTGAGTTATGTTTAGGTCCCTCTTAAAGCTTAACTCTCGGGGCTCTGGTTGCAACCGGAGAGTGAAGTAGGTACTAAAGACGGTGTACCGAGTACTGACAAACCTTTTCTTTGTTTCGTCCACAGCAATGTTTACTGTAACGTCACGTGCGCATGACCACACCAACGCGTATATTTCCAAAACAATCACAGGGGACACAAGTCATTGCAAATTGTGCGTGGGATTTCCGCTACTTCGTAAGCGTGGATTGAGGTTTTTCACTTCTCGCGTGAACTCTTTTACGAGTATATTCAGCTGAATCGGTTCAGTCGTTGCGGCGCGGCGTGATTGAGTAACAAACATCTATCCATCCATCCACCCTTCCATCCATCCATACATCCAAACCTTCGCATTTATAATTTTAGTAGGATACATAATGAGGTACGATTAACAATCCTACTAATAGTTGTTTGTTACTTAATTACGCTGCAATGACTAAACCGATTTGGCTGAAATATACTATTCTAGCCGGTGCACTCTATATGTCTTGACTTTTTCTAAATTAAATAATAATTTTGAATTTTGAACTTATTACTTTCACTTTGTTCTCAAAGCTGTTCAAAAAGTTAAGACCTAGGAATATGAAAAATATATGAAATTTTTTACGTACTTAGGAGCACTTTTATGAAATACCTAACGTGGTCCGCCCAAAAATGTAACACCCACGTTTAACAGATATTTTGTAATAGTTTTGTTAAATCTTTTATATTGTTACTAGCTTTTGCTCGCGGCTTTGCTCACGTTAAGTTCGATTTTTCAAACCCCTATTTAACCCCCTTAGGGGTTGAATTTTCAAAAATCCTTCCTTTGTGTGCGCCTATGTCATAAAAGGAACCAACTGTAAAAATTTCAAGTTTCTAACTTCAGTAGTTTAGGCTGTGCGTTGATATCTCAGTCAGTCAGTCAGGACTTTGAATTATATATATGGGTAATTCTACGATAAGAGGTTCTAAGTCCATAGAGAATACGGCTACGGAGAAAAGTAGCTGTTTTTTCATTAAACACTTATATTACGATTTTTGTCCTATTTATTTATCTTTTCACGTAAGGGCAAGTCACTTTATGCATATTTTATTAAAAAATCAAAAAAATCAAAAAAGTCAAAAAATTCAAAAAATTCAAAAAATTCAAAAAAAGTCAAAAAAGACTTTTTTGACATTTTTGACGGTTTTTGACTTTTTGACTTTTTTTGACTTTTTTTTTACTTTTTTGACTTTTTTTGACTTTTTTGTCTTTGTTGACTTTGTTGACTTTATTGACTTTGTTTGTTTGCACTAACCTTATCTCCCCTGGTCAACAAGTTTCTCTCCTGACATTTATCTTGCCAGGTGAAATATGGCAGGTGAGAGACGTTTTCATGATAAATTGTATTGTTTTAATTGACATAAGAAGTTTTTCGGTACATTATGTATCACACTTTCACTAGTCCATCATTATTAAATTAGACCAGTAAATGCAAATAAATTGAATGAATAATATAACTTTTATGACTTGCCAGGTGAGAGACACAATGACCTCGCGAAACGACTACTTCGAATCAACGGTCGCAACAACTAACAAATGACGGCGCTCTTAGCGGCTCACGTGTTTTGCATTACTAACTTCACGTCCGTAGATGACTTTGAGCAATTTTTGGAATATGGCCGTTTTATATTAGTGTTTGTAATAGCGGAATGAAATTTTCTAGAGTAGATACCCAAAAACAGTGGGACAAAAGTAAAGTGTAAAATATATTGCAAATAAATAAATATTTTTCTATTTTTCCTTAACAATACTTAAATACATTTATTGAAATTTGTGTTTAAAATACTTTAGTTTAATAACTGATACAAAAAAAATATGTATCGTTTAAAATTAAACTGAAAACGACAGAGGGACAGGCCAGGTTAGAGACTTTTTTAGGCTTTATAAGGAATTTCAGAAAAATATACTTTAATTAGGCATTGAATCGTGATGTTATTTAATAAAGTACATTTAGGTGATGTGTTTCATTGCAAAAATAACAACATATAAAGTAAAATTTTTATTTTAAACTGATTGCCGCACAAGTTACCTCTTATCGTAGAACTACCCATATATAGATTTATTGGCGCGTATTCATTAGTTTTCCTAAAATGGCAAGAGTATTTGTTTTTACGGCATGCCACTCAAAGTGCTTCATTTATACATACTTAAAAATAATTGGTCCATCGGGCATGGCTGGGAGCAGCCTCGGATGTTTTATTTCGTATAACATGGTAAATGGCATGCTGAGGGTGTGTCCGTTTTATTTTAAGTGAGGACAAAAATGCCGATAACATGCGACTGTCAAAAACTCGAGCATTCACTGCGGGCCAGCGTTCTCGGGGCTTCGTCGTCGCCACTCATAATATATTTCACTCATATTACTATTCGTAATTGAATATAAGTTGACCCTCCTGATTCACTAATTACTCCACCTTATTTCTTTATTCCTACCAGTATATTCGAAATTAATTAATTAATTAATTAATTAAAAATGCTGAACCAGCAAGACGCAAAAGCGTATGAACATTCCGCGTTCCAGTAATGGTATGAGAAATAAAAATGCGAAAATTTATTATATTAAGTCGTTAGGTATACTTATTAGCAGTAGGTTTTTTAATAGAAGATTTTTGCTTGGCGACAATCAAGTTGAATTATGTTTTGGTGTGGTCTCGATTTGAGTATTGGAATCGCTTCTTGCCCGGAAGATTCTTGCTTTAATACCAATAAATAAAATTGAAGTGTCTGTTTGTAATATCAAAAGAACAGCTTTTTAATAACTGCATACGAAAGTAAATACGGTACTTATAACAAGAAAACTATATATAAAATTGTTGTCTGTCTGTTTGTTGCCGCTAATCTCGGGAACGTCTGGACCGATTTTGACGGAATTTTCACTGGTAGATAGCTGATATTATCGGGCACAGCATAGGCTACTTTTTACCCGACTTTCGAAAAAGGAGGAGAAGGAGTTGTGTTTTTCTACCTCTGTATATCGATATCTCCGTGATTTCTTAACCGATTTGCGTGATTTTTTTTTTAATTGAAACAAAAATTTTGCAAGATGCTCCCATAAAAATTTCGGGTTCCAACTTCTCAATCTCTGATGCTGCAGGGTTTCTGCCCACCTAAACTGTGGGGATTTAGGAACTGTCGATTGAGAATTGAAGAAGCGGACGAAGTCGCGGACGTCCGCTAGTTCTTATATATTAGGAAAAATATCGTAATAGATTTATAAATACACATCAATATACGTGTGGTTCAATTTGGCCGTAGTGTAACGGTTAACACACTCGGGCGCGATTCCCAGAGATGTGGGTTCTTATAGTATTAGTATATTTAGTGGATCTTTATAATATTAGTATAGATTAAGGTTACCATGTTTTGGAAATAAATCGAACCAGTGAAAGTTTGTAAGACCCTTTAATCAAGTAGGAAATGAGCTGATGATCTTCAAAAGCCTGAGTAGATCTTAGTGTTTAATCAGTCAATCAGTCAGTCACCTTTCGCTCTTATAGATAGGTATAGATAGTTTGGGCGTCGCAAATCAGAAGCACAGCAAATAACAATCGGTATAAATCCGCCATTTTGTCCTTTATTAATATCGGCAATGTCTCATTGGTACACGACATTGATAATAACAATAGTTATTAGTTTACTGACAAGAAATGAAATTCATTATTATTCATTACATTGAAATTTTCTTGCTCGAATAATAGTTTAGTACCTTAATAGGTATTTATCTCAACATATTATTTTTACCCGACTTCCAAAAAGGAGGAGGTTATCAATTCGGCCGGTATATTTTTTTTTTTCTATGTATGCCCACCGATTACTCCGATATCGGTTTCATCGTTTCTATTTAAGCCGCCCGACTTCAACAAACGTGTACAAAATAAAATTATTTTTATACTTTGTAGCGGCGTTTGAAGTCGGTTTTTTGAAAAGAATTTTTATTATTTAAAAATATTAAGTCACGATTTTTTTAGAAAATTGTGTGGTTTATACTTTTCCTTGTCACCTGAAACTAGGAACCGTTCAAGGCGAAAACCTTTTTGCCTTGAACGGTTACCTATGCCTACTGGTATATCCATATTACAAAATTTTTGCTGGTAGGAGGCTTTGGTCGGAAGTCGGAACTAGTTACCACCCTACCGTCAAAGACGTGCCGCCAAGGATTTAACGATGACGTGTAGAAACAGATTAGGGGTATGGTTTGAATGTACACTACCATACCCCTCCCAAATTAGCCCGCCACCATCTTAGACTGCATCGTCTCTTACCATCAGGTGAGATCACAGAGAAGGACTATCTTGTCATCCAATAAAAGAAATATATGGATGGGCACATAGTTCAAAGAATTCCTTGCTTGGTTTGTTGATTTTTCCTTCAATCACGTAACCAAGTTACGGACCGACGTGGATATACTTAATTAAAGATTAGTTTTATATACTACTTACTATACGAGTATTACATGTATCTACTCCATGTGGATTTGTTTGCAACCTAACTCTACAAAGATGAAGTCGCAGGCAAAAGCTAGTACTGTTTTCTTCGCCAGCGCAGTGAAGAAGCATAATAAACTCGATATTAGTATCGCATGAAGCACGACAAGGTGACATATCGTTAAACTCTATGGCCGTTAATTTTTACGAGCGTGTTCAAAAGGACACCCCTCGCGGACCAAAGACAAGCTCTTTGAAGAGCCGGGATATATAAATCATAAGAGAATTGTCCGCGCGATACGTCACAGAGATGTCTGAGTAAGTACAGATGCTGTAACTTGTGCTCCCATTTATATTTGATCTGACTGAATTTCGCTTAGTCCGATTCTCAGCTGATGATAGATCAGTAGGATACACTGAAATATAGCTATAGTGCATTTTCAATTTTTTTAAAGTGTACAATACCATGTCAGACAGACAGGCTAAGAAGAATATAAATCGGTGGACCTAGAAACTCCCCTAAAGGGGTGAAAAGACATGGTAAAGTTAGCAACAATGCCAAAGAAACCTTCATACAAACACACTCTCGAAAAAAACACACTCGTCTCGCAGTCGAGGATAATTAACATCGATCGTTTAAACTAAATCTCAAATATGGTTGAACGAAGCAACGCGAACGGCTGGATCATGCGTCATGCTCGTGAACGGGTGCCACCAACGGAAATGGGTCTACTTTCTGTCTGCCCGTCTTAATGCCCATGGATTGTAACATACAAATATAGGTATGCATTTTTGAAACTTCATTGTGGAAACACTGTATACATAGTACAGTTTTGTTACCTATTGCAAAAATTTTTTTTGAAAAGAGCAACCGCCAAGTTTATTGCTGGCTCTTCTCGGCAGGAAGGGCATTCCGAACCAGTGGTACATTCATCGACGATTCAAAAACACTTGTAAAAGTTTATTTTAATAAAAAATATTGCTATTCTATAAATCTACTTGCCTACCTAGATACCTACAAGCTGAGAAAAACCTAGCAGAAGTGGCTCTAATTTAAAAAGAACTCGCACAGAAAGCATCACTATAATACTTTTTAATGCTCCAACAAAATGCAAAACAAGAAACTGAGCCATGATGCATACGAAATTCAAAGCTATTTTTTACGACAAATTAACTTTTACCACCCAAGTGTTTGGGACACAATTTTTCGAGTTTATTACAAGTGGGGCATTTACGACCGGACACACGTGAAATATAGTTTCAGAGTAAAATATTGTCCCCTCATCGTAAATCATATTATACCCACAGTTTGGCAATCATACAGAAGCAACCAAGGTTCTATGAATGTAACCTCTTACACAAAAACGACGCGCGGAGCTTTGTTGCAAGTCTTTCAACACTCAAAAGACTTGGCAATTTTATACTCCCTGGAAACGACAACGAAACGTGACAATTGTGACAGCAGAATTCGCTAAATAATCGATTAGTAAAATCCAAAAAGGATGTGTAAAGGTAATCCTATCGCAACAAGGTAAATATGCCCAAGTTGGGCAATGAAACTTGATTTTGTCGACCTCAAATGTACGCTGCACAGGAGATTCAAACGAGGGAGGATTCGCAATGGCAGGCACACGTGAATAATCATTGTACTACACGTTTACTGTATGCTAGCTGAACTGTGTTATAGCATGGTAAGTTGTAACTTAATTACTTGCGAGTGAATGGGTACGGACGAGTGAACGAACAAGACGCGATGATCGATGCAGAGGATGCGGGGTCGAAAATAACTTGAAAAACTTAAGTGCAAAATAGTTCAAGTACATCAGCTTTATGGTTTGTTAAGCAAGGTTAATGGAGGGGACTTTATTAATATAACATCATGAAGTTGTCGCTCGACTCTATTCCATCTCTGTTCAAATCTTAACCCCCTAAGGAAATAGAGGGGTGTTATAATCGATGTGTGTATCTATGTATCCTTGTATCTTATATCTGTGTGTATGTCTCTTCTCTCGTAGCTCCCTAATAAATGGTCCGATTTTGATGTGGTTTTTTCAGTTTGAAAGCTAACGTGATCGAGATGGATCTTAGCAATAATTTATGAAGATCTGCTCAGGTATTTGAAGATCATCAGCTCATTTCCTACTTGATTAAACGGTCTTACGAACTTTTACTGGTCCGATTGATGGTGTACTGTTTGGATTATTTCAAAGTATGGTAACCTTGAGCGGATGCTGCAGTCTACGGTATACCCAACTTCTCAGCAACTTACAAAGATTCGTGATGAAAATATCGACAATTTGAACTGAAACTGGTTGAAAATAGCCAGGCAATCATTTAAAGATAAGTAGCTCAAAAAAATCTATCATTCAAAACGTAACCGTGCCGAATCAAAAGACCCCATTCACAATCCTATTAATTGAACAACACTATAAAAGCCAAGGCGACGAACATACTCGTAAAACATAGGTGAGTTGACGATCTTTGTAATATTCAAAGAAAACATTGTACTATTTTATCGTTCCTCTTAATAGAGACTTAACACCCGTGTCCCAGCAAAGCGTCCGAACCGGGCGGCGTTAGAAATAAATAAAACTTTTAAACGAATTATGTGAGACGCCGTAAAGCTACACTGTTCCTTTTGATGCGTGATTGACATCTGTGACGATGCGTCCGATCGTAAACGTGTGAACAATTCGATACTTTGGAGTCTGTTTTGTATTGGAGTTTGGACTAACCTAAGCCTTTTTATGTCCTCACATCCAGTCAATCCACACAGTAGAAGATCCGAGTCAATAAAGCGAGATTTTATTGCAAAATTGAAGTTTGCAATAAAATCAAAATTAATAGAACTGCCTATTACTTTTTTTTATTATGATTATTATATATAATAGGTACGACTCGTACGAGTATCTGTGACTTTGTTGTAATTTCTTAAATGTGCGTACAATTCGATATATATATATATGTATACCTTAATATGTCTTTACATCCAGTCAATCCACGCAGTACTTCTACTGTTGGGATCTCGCTTTATTCGACTCAATAAAATTATATTGTCAGGTTGAAAGAAAAATTGGGCAGTTTTCTCACCTCCGTGCCAAACAAAAAAAAAAAAAAAAAACAAAAACTCACAAATAGATTTTCATCTTTAGAATTCATAATATTAATATGGATTTTTTTACAGATTTAAGAGCCTGTTTTAATTGATTTTTAGTTTTAAGTTTTTTTTTAATATCCTAATGTTGGCAGCCCTAAAGGAAAACAAAAGGCAACGTTTTTATTTGCATAAAGTCAAAGATCAAACAGTGATTTCACCATTCGGATTCTCGGAATTGCCGTTTATTTTGTCCACCTCTATATCCTATCGAGTTTATAACAGCTACATTACAGTTTGTTGCTCAGTTTGTTGTCAGTCACGCCACAACAAAACGTTGGATCAACATGATTTGTTGCATGAGTATACGAGTGGTTGAGGACTATGCCACGCCCTTCAGAGTGACGTGGCCATAGGCTTTTTATTTTGAAAAACAAAGAGTTCTCGCAGGTTATAAAAAACTTAACTCCTCAATGAGAGGACAAGTCTCAGAAGGACATAATTTAACGAGAAAAACACTGCATTAGGCAACGGTTATCGCAAAGATAAGCCCACACAAACCGCGTTCAAACTAACAAGACAAGTTATGTTCTTGCTTTCCTTTTATAAGAATAAATAGGCACGAGTTTTATAGAGGTCGAGACATTCTCAATAACCATTATTCATTATTTGAATACAATACTATTTTAAAAGATGCCTGATTTTTGTTTTCTTCTTTAATTTTTAGTAAAAAAAAAAAACTAAAAAAAGCCAAAGAAAGAAAGTCTCCATTCCAAACTACTCGTAGTTTGATATAAGTAATGAGTTTGAGATATGCTAACTAGTTTAATTGATCTTAAATGTTTATGCACTACAAATAGACCGTTTACTCTCCATTTATCATAGCTGTTCGCGTGTGAAGCGGAACAATTAAAGTCTTTATGCCTTTGATTTAAAGGCGTTGATGTTTCACTACCGCGCGAAATATGTGTGTGTTTCGCTACTGTACAAAATGCGTAGAATGATTATCCTCTAGAATCCTACCAAGCGTATCGCCGAAAGGGACAGGTAATAAAGTACATACAATATTAAAACGCTGCAACGCACCATTGTTTATATTCGAGATCAGTTTTAATAACTTAAAGCACTCTTTATTTCGAGTTACAGACTTTAATTTAACACTAAAATTATCATAACACTGTGAAATAACTACTTTTGGTACGTCTTATTGCTCACAATGTACTTATTGTGAGCAACAACTCAAAACGTGGCACGCAGTGAGAGACGGATATAGACATAGCTGTGTCTCATTCTATCTTAACATCGCTATACTGCATCTCTTTCGTGTGGGAGTGAGTACTTCTCTGTCTACGACAAAATGCGTCAAGTTTGACAAGTAGCATTCGAACCAACATTTTAAACGAAATTATTATACTCACTAGACGACAGACGTCAAGCGAGGAGATTTACAACCAGCGAGATGAGTAATTATTAGGCTTAATGACTGTGATCAGACGGTATTCATCGTGGCCAGTGACCACTACGCGGAACGTTCAAGTCCAGCCCGCCACCTGTTGCTGTGCATCGACTGACACGCGGTACAAGATGTGGAAGATAAGCGATTGTAATTTCATTTCTTTTGGAGTAACTGAACTTGTCTGTCCTAACAAGAAATAAACGGTCAAATGCGTGTCAGGCCACGCGCAGTGTAGGGTTCCGTAGTGTCCCGTCAATATGCATATTTAAAAGGGAGTACATTTTTGTGATTTTTTTTTAAATAACATTACAAAATAATGATTTAAGATAAAATTCTTATGGCAATACGTTTCGATAACCTATAACTTTTGATTAAGTTAAACTTGAATTTTTCACAGCAATGAGACCATTGAACTTTGTAATCGGTATACTTAGTATAACTTAGTACTTATCTACCTCAAGCCGTTTTCGAGGAAAAGGACTATAATAATCGATTGTTACAATATTCATCAAAGTCAGCTCAGTAGTTTAGAGGCTACGGTGGAACAAACATATACTTACTATTTTTTTATTTGTATTTTACCTTTTGAGCAGTACAAATCAATAATGTTCTATCTAATTATCTCTTTTTGTGCACAAAAAACTGCGCATTGATCTATTGAAAAAACTCTTTTTATAACAACTATCATACAATTATAACCAAAGATTGATTAAATAAAAGCGGCCAAGTGCGAGTCGGACTCACCCATGAAGGGTTCCGTAGCAGTAAGTAACATAACGACCGTAGCAATTAACATAGTCGCATGTGAAAAACCACTACTCCAGGGCACGGCCGCTCAAAGCTTCAAATATGTGAAAAGTGAAAAACAGTCAACATATCCAACCCTTGCACTTGCAAAAACCAAAGATGGTTGGTTGATTCCAAAAGTTTCACAATTGGTGGGGGCATTGCTATCCCCATTCTAAGACCCTTAATGCAACAAAACGAAAATCGCCAAAATGTAGATCCGACACTGTTAATTGCTACGGTCGATAATATAAAAGTTCTTTTAGTTCGTTGTAACTTTAAATGAAAGGTAAATTGCGGTTTATTCGTTGAAAGTTTGCATGGTTACGGGGGGGGGGGGGGACACAACATACATTTTACCACTTTGTAACTGTCTCTCGCGCAAGACTGTCTGTCTTTTTTTGTCTATTTTTGTGTGAAAATCTTAATGCGGTTCACAGAATACATCTACTTACCATGTTTCAACAGTATTATAGTTTCGGAAAAAAGTGGCTGTTACATACGGACGGACAGACAGACATGATGAATCTACAAGGGTTCCGTTTTTTGCCATTTGGCTACGGAACCCTAAAAATGCATTAAATGTTAAACGAGCCCGTTAAACAAGTTTAAATTAACGTTAATCTAATAAATAACTAGAATGCAACTATAAAAGTAGCATATTAGAAATTGTGATAGTAATTAAAACTAGAATGTTTATGTTAATAACGGAATAATTAGCGTTAATTATAGCGGGTCGCCATTAGGACACTGAGCCCCGGCTAGGCATTATTGCTCTGAATGTTTGAGCGGAACCTACCACCTGTAAGTCGGGTGTTTCTACTCGTGGGGCAAGTTAGAAGCTTTTAGCGGGTTGCAGTTCAGAGCTCCAATGCTTTTTTTTATTCGATGACAACATAGTCCTTGACTGCGATCTCACCTAATGACCTTGCTGACCGGAGAAGGACTAAAATCCGAGAAGAACGACGTTCAAACACCACTACTCGTTGCACTAATATCGTGCAAATGCAGAAGACTGTCAATGCTGCCTGGTACACTGAGGTTTATTTTCCTCAAGTCATCTGCGACCAAAACTCAAAAGTTTTTGAAACAATCGAAGGTCACGGACCTTAAACATCTTCCTTATAGCCGATTTTGGTCTCTTTCCGCTGATCAAGAACCAGTGGAAAGACGATTTTGTGACTGATGACGAGTCATTGAGTGCATGGTGTGAGGCCTGCGCCAGTGTTTCAAAGGATCTATGGAAGATGATATTTGATACGTGGTTTGAACGCTTTCATAAGTGTATTAACAGTGATGGATACTATTTTGATAAACTTTAATAAATAGTGATATTTTTGCAAGACCCTACGTATGTTCGAACACACAGATAAATATTTCTCATGCAAAGTAAAGATTATATAAGTGAAATTCCAATCACTTGTAAATTAGACCAGCGCGACTGCAACTTTGTTGCAAGTGACATTTACGTTACCATGCAGGGCACTTGAAATGCCATCCGTTGTTTTTATAATACCCAAGTACAGACAGTATTTGATACTGGAATCAGGGCTGCCACGTTGCCATCCCGTTATTCTTTTTTATCTATGAAATGGTAATGCCTTATGAAGGTATGAATTTAACAGATTTTTTTTCTTTTTGAAATGAATTTGAATTGAATTGAAGTTTCTGTATAGTTGATGCACGCGACTTCATTCGCGTGGATTAAGGTTTTTTAATTCCCGCGGAAACTCTTTTATTTTCCAGAATAAAACGGAGCCTATGTGTTGTTCCAGACTATAATTGAACGAGCGAAGCGAGTTCTCTGAGTCAACTAGGGTGAATTTGCGCTTGTCTGTACTGGACAGAGAAGTATGTCTGTCAGAGCCCTATAACTTCTGAATTACTGAACGTTATTACTTCAAATTTAAATATAATATGTAAACTGATGGTCTTCAGCCGAACATTGTATAAAAAAATATAAAAAGCTTTATTTCAGGGGGGCTCTCATAGAAGCGTGTTTGAAGTAAAATTTTGTTTGTTGCGTTACATAGACTTGCGATATATTTTTTTAAAGACGACTTTGAACAGAGTACAAAAATTTTTTTTTTTTTTAATCTTTCCCTTAAAATTGACGAAATGGGGGGGCTTTCAAAGTGGAGATTTTAATTTGAGCCATATGTCAAGAATGACAAGATATTAGAACTTGAAACTTAGTGGTAAATTCAGTTATATCTTGTACTTGAACAACAAATACTAAAATTAGATAAATATTATAAAGAAACGAAATTATTTAACTTTTAAGTGGAGATTTAATTTGAGCCATATGTCAAAAAGTATTGCATATTAGAACCTGAAACTTTGTAGAAAATTCAGTTATATCCTGTACTTGAACAACAAATACTAAAATTAGATAAATATTATAAAGAAACGAAATTATTTAATTTTTAATGCTAATAGCTTCACAATAATGCTAATAGATGGCGCTGTATCAGTAAAACAGTTTTGCGTCAACTATTATTGTTTTTTATTGCGTCTAATGTTAAAAGTTAATTATTACAATATATAACTAGTGGTTCGCCCCGAACTGAGACCTCGCGATATCCCATAATTCCCAAAAGTTTTAATTATATATTGTAATAATTAACTTTTAACATTAGACGCAATAAAAAAAATAATAGTTGACATAAAACTGTTTTACTGACACAGCGCCATCTATTAGCATTATAGTGAAGCTATTAGCTTCACAATAATGCTAATAGATGGCGCATTAAAATTAAATAATTTCGTTTCTTTATAACATTTATCTAATTTTAGTATTTGTTGTTCAAGTACAGGATATAACTGAATTTTCAACCAAGTTTCACGTTCTAATATTCAGTAATTCAGAAGTTATAGGGCTCTGACAGACATTTGGACGGACACACTTCTCTGTCTAGTAGGCAAGCGCCCTAGTTGACTCAGAGAACTCGCTTCGCTCGTTCAATTAAAACTATCTTTTGGGAATTATGGGATACCGCGAGGTCTCAGTTCGGGGCGAACCACTAGTTTATCTCTGTGCCAAACAACTCAGTCAATTTCGGTTCAGTCATTGCGGCGTGGTTGAGTAATAAACATCCATCCATCCATCCATCCATCCATACATCCAAATTTTGGCAATATTAATATTTGTTTGCGGATAGCCTGATTGTGCGAGGTGGAACTCACGTTTTCAAAATTTTTGTCTGTCTATTTGCACGCCCTTATTTCGGATCGGCTGAACCAATTTTACAGGATTTTCACAGGCAGGTTTCGCAGGCTTCTACAAAGAGTAGTCTAGGCTATATTTTATATCGGAAATGTTAGGGTTTAAAAAATAAAAACTGTGGATATTGGGGGCGTATTAACGCCTTAAACGCTGAACCGATTTTGAGGAAAATTGGCACAGAATAGCTTGCATCTTGGAAGTGAATATAAACAACTTTTTATTTTTTGAAATCAAAAAAATCCCACTCTTAAAATATCAAAATATGCGCGCAGATGAAGTCGCTGGCAGCGTCTAGTTAAAAATAAGGAACTATCCAATTTTATTAGATTTGGTAACCCTAACCTTAATGATATTTGCCAACTGCATAAAACGGGTTAACTGTACTTACTCTACTGCGTTGTTAATCCGCCATCGGGTTAAAAATAGTTATGCAGTTTTGAGTTATATGACGCATCTAAATCATTTTGAATTTCGTAGTAGAAATATTTATAATATGTAGGTAAGTAGATACCTAATAATTGATGTTCCATTTTGCATATTTTAAAACGGCACATATTGCTGTTTTACATTATTAATTTTATTTATGTACTTCGATGGGAGATAATTTCTTTGATAGATAGGTAGGCAGGTATTAAATTATAGGGCTTCGCGAAAGTCTCTGGAGAATTCACGTTATAATACACGTGAATTACACGTATTAATAATACAAAATACAATATTATTTTTATTGGGATTTAGTTACTTTAGATTACTAGATAAATAAGTTTTGTTAAAGGTTACTTACACACTTGACAAGTAAAATTATAATAAGTTAAGTAAAAGTATTATGATTTATAACTTTTTATAGTACATAGAGCGATGCAAAACTTCTATCACAGATAGTCCATTCATTAGGGAGCTACGAGAGAATAGACAGACACACAGATACACACTCGTTTTTTGTTGGGAGTTAAGAGGTTAGCAGAGAGAGAGAAGATGGATGAGGAAGATTTAGAATAGTACTACTCTACTATAGGAAAGGCATTTAGGCCTCCACAGGCTGACATGAGACACTAGTTAAGTTTTGAATATGTGAATTAAGTGGGCGTAATCCTTTTTAAATATTGATATCGTATTCGATTAAAGATTCCGCTCCGATCGTAAAGTGTTAACTTTATGTTAACTCCAATAACTTAAAGCAATTTTACGCTAAATACGAGTTTGCGATATGCAGCTTAGTAGTCGAGTAATATAAGGCCAACTATACACACGATACATTACGGGCTTTATGGTAACCTTAGAAGTTAAATAACTGGCTTTAACATTGAAGGTAAACATCGAGCAACGTCCATGCCTGAAAATTCTCCACAACGTTCTCAAAAGTGTATGAAGTCTAACAATCTACACTTGAAAAGCGCGATGGACCACACCCTTCGTATTTTGAGTGGGTCCAAATGTTGTTCTAATAAGTAATCACTTGGATAAAAACTGGTTGAAGTCACGGGCGACTGTTAGTATAATGCCGCATTTTCGTTAGGGAACCTTTCTTGCGCGACTCTGTCGAACGAAACTCGACACGAAATTCACGTGACCTCGCTTGGGACATTTTCGGATCGCGCAACTTGTCACAAGTCGACGGTCTGCGAGCGTCGACACACGCAAACTTTGTGTCCCTCGACAGTCGCCGGACAGGCTTTGAGTGGTGAAAACTTGTGTCGCTTTGTGTTCCGAAAATGGCAGTATGACACTGAACAACACTATTTCCTCGGGCGACATACTGATAATGTGAACGAGTCATATGTCGCGCGACATTATCCCACAACTTTTGTAGCGACAACTACGTGAATGTCGAGCGACAAGTATCTGCGACATGTCACCTAGTGAAAATGCGGCTTAATACGATTCGACCTATCTCGGTTTTGGGTAGAGCTTTCATATATATGTTGATATTAGTAAACAAAACAATAAATCATCATGTAGTTAAAAATCTAAATGGAGAATAATACGCGCTTGTAAGTGTATGGGGAATTACGGTATTTTGGTTGCTTTGTTTTGTGGAAGTATTTAAAATTGTTGAAGGTTCGTCTTTTTAAAAATGCAGTAAATATAGCCCACGCTCTTGTAAGATGCATCGCAAAAAGTCTTAAATGGATGACAGGAAAAAAGGTGTGTGGTGGCCCTAAATTAGAAATCAAATAAAAGTAATAAATGTAATTTATATCGTGGAAATATGTATGAATATACATTTTATAGAGCCGGCGCAATGTTGAAAGTGCTCCTGCGATATTAAAAGTTTAATAATATAGTTGATAACAGCCTTAATTAGCTAATCTTTTATTTATGTATAGGTACATGGAACTATATATCAATTCTTTAAATAAAAATACTGAAAATATTATTTTTGAACCATGCTCGGAGTATCCACAACCATCGGACAAAACTCAGCAAGCCATGAAGCTAAAGCGGCAATAGATCAAACTGCACCAATGTAATTGCAACTTGACCAAAGTAGGGCAAAAAGAAAATATGACAAAAAAAGCCATATGTAGTACCGACCTAGTACAGTTTCGGATTACCTTGTCGGAGGAAAAAAGGAAGGAACACCAAAAAAAGTGGCAATGGATTGAGCACATAGCTCGAAAAACTGTGAAACGTTTGGATCCCAAATAACAAAGTGATAAAATTGCGACCTTGCACGATAAACGTAGCGTTCGAAGACAGTCCACTACCGAAGAGCCGCAAGACACGAGCGCGCACAAGATCGATTTCTGTAGGGATCTTGGGATCCAACAGTCGACGTTTTTTTACTCAACAACCTTTTTGAATTCTTTTTCTCATTGCCCATAGATTGAAATTAGGTATGAATTAGGTCACATAAAGATGCCATATTTTATCATAAAAAAGAAATGTTTAGAAAACCACATCGGTGGAACTGAGTTTAAATAACAATAAAATATACAATAGAGTCTCCAAATTATGTAATATCAGGAACTATACAACAAAACAGGCCAAGAAAGCAATTACCGAGTGGTTAAAAAAATTAACATATAATGACACAGAAAATATAATAGCAAATAGGACATAATCTTTTAGAATAATACAAATATTATATATCATTTATTTTATTATATAATACATATACACTATACATTAACACATATATATATATATATATTCATCATAATTATTATGTTATTACAGACTTAATTCAAGTAATCACTTGTGGTAACTTGCTCCACCTATAATAGTTTAATGTTACTGGTAATCGCAATAAGGTCCTCACGATACAGGTCTTTCCTAGTGTGAGGACCAACGATAAAATTTGTATTTATTTAATAGTTTTTGGTAATAAAGTTATTTTATTTTATTTTATTTTATTTATAACGTCACATGGTATCAGAAGTGGGATTCGAACGTCAAGCCACGACCGAAGTCTCCCACCATACAAACATCTATCACACTTCACATCACATCACATCACACTTCACACTATCACACTAATATTATAAAGCCGAAAGTTTGTATGTGTGTGTGTGTGTGTGTGTGTGTATGTTTGTTACTCTTTCACCCAAATACTACTGGACCGATTTGGCTGAAATTTAAAATGGAGATAGATTATACCTTGGATTAAAACATAGGCTACTTTTATCCCGTCACACTAATATTATAAAGCCGAAAGTTTGTATGTGTGTGTGTGTGTGTGTGTGTGTATGTTTGTTACTCTTTCACCCAAATACTACTGGACCGATTTGGCTGAAATTTAAAATGGAGATAGATTATACCTTGGATTAAAACATAGGCTACTTTTATCCCGGAAAATCAAAGAGTTCCCGCGGGATTTAAAAAACTAAATTCACGCGGACGAAGTCGCGGGCATCAGCTAGTCGGGTCATAAGGACGACCAACGATGCAAAATAACAGCTGACAAATTAATATTATTGTTATGTACCTACGAGTATGTTATTGCCCCATTACAGTATTTAAAGGTCGTGCGCTCTCACACGTACCTACACACTTATAGGGGATGTTTATGACCATCATGGAGCTTATCCTTCAAGATGACCATTGATGCATGTAACCCTATTGAAATATGCCTTGACTTTTGATGAACGAATGAAAACGATAGCGAATAGGAAAAAATATTGACAAGACATGCTATGGCAGAGATCGAGAGATATAAAACCTGCTAATTGGAACACGGTTAAAGGATATACATAGAGTTTATCGATACATCTACAGATACAACTAAATAAAATGAAAAGTTCTGTTAGTGATTTATACTAAAGTACCTCTTGTTAAGCACATAATAAATAATTAGTTAAATACGAAATTATGAAACCCAAGAATCTATTTATAATAGTATAGATATATTATTTAATATTGAGGAAAATAAATGTTTTTTGTCAGAATCAGAAATACTTTTTTTTATCAAGGATCCAGTATTGATTGTCGTCAAGATCAAGCCTATTTCGGATAAAAAAAAGGGAAAAGCAACCTTTTTTGAGTAGTTTTCTTTTTGATTTAGGTGTGCGATATACATATAATAAAATTATTGATAAATCTTAAACATTTAAAAGTAAAAATTGTTAGCGAAATATTGAAATACGAGAAGTAAAGATATACAACTTAAATGTAGGGAAGGTAGTTTGATAAAATCGATATTTGACTTTTTTGACGACGTAGGCGCCCGTCTGGTGCACAAGACTGACACCGACTTGAACGGTATAACTACGGCGTTACGAATTCAGTGTCTTCCAGAGACTCATTCGGCTATTAGATGCTCCCGCGTCTAGATCGTCGTATTTGATTGAGGGATTGCGATAGCAATCGCGCCCTAATCGAATAAATATTGCTCGAAGGTTTAGATGAGTTTAATTGATTAAATAATACTTTGATATGTTTGATAATTACCCTCACGTTGAGATGGTGGTTTGTCTGACGCGTTGTGGTTAAATTGATTAGATGTGCGGTCAGGGGCCGTTATAAGGGGATTGTGGAGACGGCTTTAGGTAGGGTTACAGCGTTTTGAGTTGTCAAAGTTTCATATCATAAGTATCATCCTACCCACTGGAACGAGGAAAAGTGCCCAGAACGATAACCCGCGACGAGTATAAACCTCGCTGAACGGTGAAACTAATAATGTTGCTCATATAAAAATAGCTTTATAATAGTGAAATTAAAAATAGCAATAACAGTTCAGCATTATTACTACATGTCGAAGTAGTAACAAAACAAAAGAATAACCCAAAGGTATGGAATTGCGTGCTAAAAAAGCCTGTTTTAAAAATAAACAAAACAGATCGATTTCCTTCGTTAAATTGGTACAAACCATCAGTCCTAACTCATAATTCATATATAACTCGTATGCGATGAGTGCACGGTGTCATTGCTGTTATTTTAATCGCTCGATTGATCCAAGTGTATAATCAGAATCGCACGAGATTTATGTGAGAAGCAATAAATTAGACCTCTCGTAGCCACGAGCGAAAATAACTAATATGATATCCGAGATGCGCTACACACTCTCGAAAAAAAAGGCTCGGGTAGGCGCCAAGAAATCCTGTCACAGACACAGGATGGGTTTAGAAGTTGCACTAAATTCTGAATAAACCATTCTTCGGTGGGTATTATATCTTTTTAAGCTATTGCATAGCTTCTATCGCGGGCCAGCGTGGAGACCGAATCCAGAAATTCCGTAACGAAAATAACCTGACACGGGACTCCTCTACGGTGAGCCGCTAGATGGCGCTGATAAAAAATGCTATGCAATAGCTTTACCGCGGCAGTCCCCGAGTGCCACACGCCTTTTTTTTTAAACATAAAATGGTAGACTCACACGAGTACAGCACTCGCTGTAGCACATGTTATTTTTTAACCCCCGACGGAAAAAGAAGGGTTATAAGTTTGACATGTGATCTGTGTATCTGTGTGTCTATTTGTTCCCTAAAAAATGGTCTATTCGTCCGATCCGATTTTGATGTGGTTTTCCTTGAAAACTAACGTGATCAAAACGGATCTTAACTATTTACTTGTGAAGATCTCTTCAGGCGCTTGAAGATCTTCAGCTCATTTCTTACTTGATTAAAGGGTCTTACAAACTTTCACTGGTACGATTCTTTTTGACAGAGTGGTCGTGGCCGCTAAAATGATGCGACATTAGTCGTCGTCGGTCTCCTTAGTTTTGTGTCACACCGCCTCCCGCGCGATGCTCCTTCACTTTTGGTGGTTTGTGGCATTGCGAGAGCACTCCACCACAGTTATCTGGGTCACCGCTTTGATTAAACCTGTCCATCGCGTGGGGAAGCGTCCTCTCGCTCTTTTCCCCTCCACCTGGCCCTGCACTATCAACCGCTCAATCAATCCTTCGTTTCTGGAGATGTGGCCAAAGAACTTCAGAATTCGTAATTGCAGTCGACGATAGCCTTTCCTTTATCTTCAGTTCTTTCAAGATGATACGATTAGCGTATACGCTATTATATTGGTATATTACCCATCCAGCAGTCCTTAGCGGTCTATGTCACCATCAAGTTTCTTTCAAGTCGATTATAACTCTTACTATACTCTTTTTCTAATTAATATTTTGTAGAATCATAATACATATAACGTAGCGATATTATACG
Organism: Hipparchia semele; assembly: GCA_933228805.2. NCBI lineage: Eukaryota > Metazoa > Arthropoda > Insecta > Lepidoptera > Nymphalidae > Hipparchia > Hipparchia semele. The sequence goes on along the minus strand of OW121725.1, from coordinate 4,751,713 downwards.
AACGTCATTATAAAAGTGATTCGATTTTACAAATTACTTAATGATATCTTGAGCTGCCATGAACAGCTCGGAGGTCCATCCCATAATAAAGCCTTCTCCTTTATTTATGCCCGCTTTAACCATACGGACATTTCGTTTGTAGCTTGTAATTATTTTTGGCGTAATAAGACGCAAATTATAGGAAGCGTAAATTATGTATGTTTCGAATTGTAGGTATGTATAGAATTGTAATCATAATATGAGACGAGCACAATTAAATTGAGGTGAACTCAAAAGCCAGCATCCCTTGCGTATCTCATCCATTACTAAGTTAATGATCACATCTCACAATTGTCTACGCATAAAAATTCTTTTCAAAAAACCGACTTCAACGCCACTACAAAGTATAAAAATAATTTTATTTTGTACACATTTGTTGAAGTCGGGCGGCTTAAATAGAAACGATGAAACTGATACGCGATGCTCGCTCGATTTCAAGAAACTTGGTACAAACAATATCAATTTCTAAACGACAGTTCCTAAATCCGCACAGTTTAGGTAGGCAGTACCCCTGCAGCATCAGTATTGAAGAGCTAGGACCTTGAGTTCCACGGTGTAGAATATGCTTGATACTAACAATATCAATTCGCAAGCGAAAGTTCCTAAGTCCTCACGGTTTAAGTGGGCAGTACCCTGCAGCATCAGGATTGAGGAGCTAGAACCTAGACCGCAATGGTGTAGTATATGCTTATTACATACAATAACAATTTATGATTAGCAGTTCCTAAATCCCTACAATTTAGGTGGGCAGTAGCCTGCAGCATCAGGATTGAGGAGCTAGAACCTAGACCTCTATGGTGTAGTATATGCTTATTACATACAATAACAATTTATGATTAGCAGTTCCTAAATCCCTACAATTTAGGTGGGCAGTACCCTGCAGCATCAGGATTGAGGAGCTAGAACCTAGACCTCTATGGTGTAGTATATGCTTATTACATACAATAACAATTTATGATTAGCAGTTCCTAAATCCCTACAATTTAGGTGGGCAGTAGCCTGCAGCATCAGGATTGAGGAGCTAGAACCTAGACCTCTATGGTGTAGTATATGCTTATTACATACAATAACAATTCATGATTAGCATTTCCTAAATCCCTATAATTTAAGTTGGCAGTACCCTGCAGCATCAGGATTGAGGAGTAGGAGCTGGAGCTCTATGGTCTAGTATATGCTTAGGCCAAGCATACCAATTCGTAAACGACGGTTCCTAAAGTCCCATAATTTAGGGGGGAAAAACCCCTGCAGCATCAGGCTTGAGGAGTTGAAGGTAAAAATTTTTATGGGACCATTTCGCGAGCTTCTTCTGTCGATTAAAAAAAAAATCTTGTGAATCAGTCAAGAAACCCCGGAGTAATCGGTGGGCATGTATAGAAAAAAAAAAAAAGATACCGGCCGAATTGATAATCTCCTCCTTTTTGGAAGTCCGTTAAAAATGTCTAAAAATTGCCTATTTTTTTATCTTATTGGGCAAATTCAGAGAAATACATCAGTTGCCAACCAATTATTCTAGTCTAACGCGCCAGAAATATTTTCTGTCAAATTTTATAGTGCCCATATCGCGCCTACATTCGGAAATAATTTTACGTAGATATATGTTCTTCAGTTCTTCACCTTTTTCATCTTTAATAACCAATGTAGTACTACGCTGGACAATCTGTAGCTATGAGATATTTATATTTTATGATCAAAGTAGGCCTTGTTGACAACCAAAATTTATTTCACAGTTAAATAATATTTTTGACATTTCAAACACATCTAGGAGTGACCGAGTTAAATTTAATGGATGATTAAATCAGAGCTCAGTACGACTAAAATGCGGCACAACATTTTCATAGCAAAGTTAACGATTTTAAGAGAAGTGAAGACAACCGTCACTGTTATTTATATTATGAGCGGTAAGTATTTACTATCGCAGTCCCCGATCACCTAGTTCTAATTATGTGAAGTATTCTCCTTCTCTCTCTTTATCTGAAGTTTTTGCTATGCGTGTGAAAGGGATAGTTGCCTCGTTGGTCTAAGATTGCTTGTCTCGTCTAGCTTATTCGGTGAGGTATGTAACTACGACAACACAACTATGGAAAGTGACATGGCATTTTCAATCTTTAAAACGATTCTTAAATCTAGCTCAAGGGTCTGTCAGTCTTGTTCAACGAAGAGTAATTTACGCAAAAAATCTGACGATGCGATATCGCCTGTTGCCATGTTACAATTTACATTTCGCTTTCCTGCCTGAAACAATTAATTCCATGCAGTCATTTAAATTTTTTTATCCATTACAAAGGGATTGATTTTCTTTTTTTTTTTTATTTGCTTGAATATACTTTAATCGGGTCCTAATAGTTCCTTACTTCATATGTTTTTCTTTGGTTAATTATATTGTTTTAGAATAGGTACTGTAAAAACAAATGTCTCGATTGAAGTTTATGACGAAAATAAAAGTCTATTCTGTAATTTTCACAGCGTAGTAATGTAATTTTTCAAGTGTTTTATCTTCGTTTTGATTTATTATAATGTCTATAATGCCATCGAGCGAACAGCAACTTTTCACTGAAAACCCTATACCTATTATAAAGTTTATTTCATTTGAAAATGGCTGCCATTCCATAGATAAATTTAAACAGCCTGACAATATTTTATGGGATATTTAGGTGCGGTTTACGACGGCAGACGGGACCGAGTCCGGAGTCTGTCTAGATTTTAATACTAGTTCTAAGAGATAAAGCAATAAACGTTTCGTTTTAAAGATAGGCTTTTAGTACTGTGCATAAATTTTGTAAGGTGGTTTTGTTAGTTTTAATTATTATGGATGTCAGGATTATTTACCTGCCTATGCGTACAGAATATGTCAGAATATGTCCTTAATATACACTAGTGGTTCGCCCCGAACTGAGACCTCACGGTATCCCATAATTTAACATTAGTCGCAATAAAAATAATAATAGTTAGCGCAAAACTGTTTTATTATGGTTTTACCGATAGTAAATACAGCGCCATCTATCAACAATATTGTGAAGCTATAGAATCTATTAGCATTAAAAATTAAATAATTTCGTTTCTTATTATTTATCTAATTTTGGTATTTGTTGTTCAAGTACAGGATATAACTGAATTTACAACCAAAGGAGGTGGGTTGATAAGGCCCAAAATCCGCCCCTCATACACTCGAAAAAAAAAGTTCCAGATTCCGACAAATTGTAAATGTATTTATATACTTGAAGATATAAACTTTATTTTAATATAAAGTTTAGGTGATAAAAAAAATAGTAAGTTACAGAAAATATTACCCAAAAAGAGTGTGTTTCTTTTACTTTTCGTACATTTTCATACATTTTAGTCGTTTTTTAAGCTTTGATTTAATATTTTAGAATGAGGCGCTCCATGAACCAAAATAAATTAATACTCATATAAAAGCTTATAAAAAGGAGCATCATTATCAGTTACGTTTACCATGGTTCATGGAGCGCCTCATACTAAAATATTAAATCAAAGCTTAAAAAACGACTAAAATTTATGAAAATGTAAGAAAAGTAAAAGAAACACTCTCTTTTTGGGTAATATTTTCTGTAACTTACTATTTTTTTTATCACCTAAACTTTATATTAAAATAAAGTTTATATCTTCAAGTATATAAATACATTTACAATTTGTCGAAATCTGGAACTTTTCGACCGTAGCAATTAACAGTGTCGGATCTACATTTTGGCGATTTTCGTTTTGTTGCATTAAGGGTCTTAGAATGGGGATAGCAATGCCCCCACCAATTGTGAAACTTTTGGAATCAACCAACCATCTTTGGTTTTTGCAAGTGCAAGGGTTGGATTTGTTGACTGTTTTTCACTTTTCACATATTTGAAGCTTTGAGCGGCCGTGCCCTGGAGTAGTGGTTTTTCACATGCGACTATGTTAATTGCTACGGTCGTTTTTTTTTCGAGTGTATGAGGGGCGAATTTTGTTGCCTTATCAACCCACCTCCTTTCAGGTTCTAATATACAGTAATTTTTGACATATGGTTCAAATTAAATCTCTACTTTGGAAGCCCCCCATTTCGTCAATTTTAAGGGAAAAATTAAAAAAAAAAATATTTTTATACTCTGTTCAAAATCGTTTTTAAAAAGATATATCGCAAGTAAAAAAAATTTACTTCACACACGCTTCTATGAGAGCCCCCCTGAAATAAAGCGTTTATATTTTTTTATGCAATATTCGGCTGAAAGCCATTATATTTAAATTTGAAGTAATTACGTTCACTAATTCAGAAGTTATAAGGCTCTGACAGACGGACGGACGGACGGACGGCGGATGGACAAGTGCAAATTCACTCAAGTAGACTCAGAGACCTCGCTTCGCTTGGTCAATTAATTGGTTTATTCAACCAAGATATAGTTAGATAGCTAGACTGCAGTCCTAAATGTGATTAGGAATGCAGTCTTAAATTATGCGATCCGCTACCGCAGGTTCGATCCCGGGCATACCTATGCTTTTTCGGAGTTATGTCCATTTAAGCAATTAAATAACATTCTTCAAGGGTGAAGGAAAACATCGCAAAAAAACCTGCATGCCAAAAAGACCTCCATAATGTTTTCAAAGGGGTGTGAAGTTTGCTAACTTTCATTGGGCAAGCCTGGTGAAATATGGCGTATCCTTTTCATTAGAAAGGTGACCTGACCTGTAGTGAACCGGCCGATGAGTTGAGATGAATTAATGAAATTTTATCTCGGGAAATAAGAGAGTTCCCTCGGGAATAAAAAACCTTAATCCACGCGAACGAAGTCGCGGGTATCATCTAGTCAATAATATAAACGTAAAAATTCTTTTTACAAAACCGACTTCAAACGCCACTATAAAGTACCTATATCAATTTTGCCTATAAAATTTGAAAAGTGTCCTCGAGAAATCTCCAGGATCCTATCATCAGATCCTGACCTGATAACAATGGGACCTGGGAAGTATACCCTTTCAAACAAAAAAAGAATTTTCCAAATCGGTCCAGGCGTCTTCAAGTAATCGGGCGACATCCACACAAAATAAAAATAAAAAAGATTCCAACGAATTGAGAACGTCCTCCTTTTTGGAAGTCGGTTAAAAAGATTACCACTATACCCCAAGGATCTCTAAAACACTAATCTTGTTCTTATTATATTTTTAAACAGAAATTCAATCCGCCTGAACGAAGGTGGCCGGCGAAAACTTTTTGTTTTCACACAATAATGTACGAAAGAGATGTGCGAAATTTGAACCGGTTACGACATCTTGGATTACAGGCCACGACCGGCAATTATCACCTTTTTTTGGTAAGCAATGTCCTCTATAACACTAGTTCTCGCTGGACTATACCAGGTTATACTTAAAGCTTTAGTGTATAACTTACTTACTGCTAACCATTTGTTGATTGCTGAAAAGGTGCATCGATAGAGGCATAGTTCTTTCATTTCACGAGGGCGCGTGGCTCATGGTTGTGTGTGTGTTGTATCTATATAATTGGGAGCGAGAGCTAGCTCCCGCCTGATCACTCCCATCTAGGCTCCTGACAGGCACGCACACTTACGCAATGTCCATGTACACGACGTAACCACACGTAAAGCGCCCGTAACTTCGTGATATAAACGTTTTATAAGTTTCAATTGTAGTAATGAATTATTTGACTGAATTGGCCGATTGGCTGAATTTATGGCATTTATGCTGCAACCACGCAAATGAGGCAAAAATTTAAATGTGTAACTAACTAACTGTTAACTGCTTGTCGATTGCGCCTGACTTCAACATACGTGTAAAACTAAAATTATTTTATACTTGTAGTGGCTTTTGAAGTCGGTTTTTGAAAATAATTTTTATTTTTATGTTCGTATAAAATGCAGCCTGTGGGTAAGTTATATGGACCATAATAAAGAATCAATTGACAACCTATCACATTAGTGACATCAAAATCTGATCAGTAATTTAGCAATGAGAAGAACATACATAAATACAAACATACATACATATAATGCTTTAATCCTTCCTTAGCCTTAGTCGGATAAAAAAGAACAAGTATCATAGAGGACAGTTATATAAGAGATTGATGCAACTTTGTAGCATCTAGCCTGATCTCCAGTGATGCGTACCTCCTGAACATTTTAACAATCTTTAACATAAACTCTTTGTAGGAAACCGTAAGCCGAAGATGAGAAAAAAGTGTTTTTTTTTTGTGGTAGATTTGTGACATATCATAAGTGCTACAGGGTAGCCTACATGAAATAAATAAATTTTGAATTATTTTTTTTGAATTTTTATCGATGAATCTCCACAGATCAGGACGACAGGATGAGAAAGTAAAAAAATTAAAATTGAAAAATTGTACAAAGAAAAATTAGAAGTGAAATAATAAACCTGCTAAAAAAATCTTGTAAGCTACATTAAAGCTTAGCGAAACGAAGACACATAATTAATCTATACTATTACTAGCTTTTGCCCCCGCGACTTCGTCCGCGTGGAATTAGATTTTGGGGTGGAATTTTCAAAAACTGTGACACACGTACTTCTTTATTTTTAACTGAAAGCTCAAATACCAACTTTGATGGAAACAGCTTGAAAAATGACGGACTTTCATATAAACTTCCATCCCCTATTTAAACCCCTTAGGGGTGGAATTTCCAATAATCCTTTCTTAGTGTGCGCCTACGTCATAAAAGGAACCAACTGTAAAAATTTCAAGCTTCTAACTTCAGTAGTTTAGGCTTCGCGTTGATATCTCAGTCAGTCAGTCAGGACTTTGAATTTTATATAAGTATTGGATATTAAAAATAACAAAACACTGTTGGTAACGCGATTTTTGTTTGACTGATGTAATGACGTGGAAACTGATGCATTTTATCTCGCGTGCCGAAACTAATACAAAAGAAACGCGAGTTTCGGAACGCGACATTAAACTCCTCCAACTATGTATTCTGTGCTCCAACGCACACACGCACATTGTTTTGATAGATATGATCTTTGACGTTAGGAACACACCTACATTGCTTAGACAACAGTGAGTGCTTGTAATTTAATATGAACTTTATACCATAGCAATAAAGCTCAAATTGACTACGTTTTAGTTTCAAATCATTTGTATGGGAAAAAGAAAAGGGCTATTTTTAGGGTTTTTCAAGCAATAATTCTAATTTTTCTCGCCGTAAAAACCATCCTTGAACTTCAACGAACATTTTAAAAAAAGATTTGGCCAAATTGGTCCAGGCGTTGTTGAGTTATGCGCTTACCAACACATTTTGCGATTCATTTTTATATTATAGATAATAAAGAGAGAGCGCGAATTTTGTGAGTTTGTATGTATGTCCGGAGCAAACTTTGGAACCACCGCACCTATTACAATAATTCTTTTACCATTTCAAAGGTACATTATTCCAGATGGTTATAGGCTATAATTATGTTAATAAATGTATTATCGCTAGATATTATGTACAAATTTGTTAAAGAAGTCGGAAATTTTTTTGACTCTTAAACATTTTCATGGCGTGCGCTGGGTCATATACTGTTATTGGATGAAAATGATGTATGGGTGAATTGTTCCTCTTAAAGAGTTCTAAAAAAAAGTCCGCGATAGCATATGTCTATATTCTAAGGATAACTTACAGTAACCATTTCTGTCTTTCAAATTTTGATTAAAAATAATGAATTATTTTCGAAGCTTCTTTAACCGATGTGATGTCAATCTATATCTAAATAAATATGTTTATTAGCGTAAGTATTTAATTTAGAACATATTTGCCCTTTCCACTATACAATTTAAATAAATATCTTAGGAGTTATCGGAAAATTAATAATTCCGCGCGACAAAATAATGAAATGGTGACGGCTGGCGCGGTGGGGCACGGTGGCGGGTATCGGTGCGGGATATTCGTGTGGTTCCTGTGGTGATCTTATTGACAATCGTCTCCTATAAGAAGCTCACAAGAACAAATATTTAATTTTCAACCCGGACGTAGTCGGCGCGGACTTCTAGTATCTAATAAAAGCAACGACTCTGACCACCACGTCAGAGGTGAGCCGAAAAAAAAAAGTGTTTAACTTTATTTTATCGATTAGCTGTTGCCCGCGCATTCATCCGCGTGGATTTAGTTGGGAACTCTGATTTTCCGGAGTAAAAAGTAGCCAATTACACTCTCCAGGTCCTCAACTATACCCATGCAAAAACTTACGTCAGTCCGTAGCTTTGTTGCAGCGTGATTGAACGATAAACCAACTAACAAACACTTTCGCGTTTATAATATTCGAACCACACCCGTTGCACTATTTTCGTACCCACTCCTAGCACAAGCTTTACGCTTATTTGGAGGGGATAGGAGGATAATAGTCAACTTCAGCTTGGCTAATATTCTTATAAAAAAAAATAGTAAGGATTTTCAGTTGGTAGAGTATAACAAGCTATCTTTTCTAAGTTGGCTCCGACATTGGTCGTTCCTTTTTGTAAGGAACTACGCCTTTCGGTTCCTCAATTAATTAACGCCCCTTTATGATGCCAAAGACCTTTGTAAAACGAGTTTGTTGTGTAAACCATCAGCGCACTATGGTCGCGAAATCTCAATACACCGGCCGCAGACACGCCTCGTTGCACTCGCAGTATGTGTCAAGTCTACGATGGAACGGGCCAGCTTTGTACAGGAATAGCTTTTTCCCTTTTATCTATCACTAGGTTAACGTAACTTCGTCCGCATGGATTCATGTTTTACTAGATGATGCCCGCGACTTCGTCCGGGGTTTTTGATTCCCGCGGGAACTCTTTAGTTTTCTGGGATAAAATATAGCCTATATATCCAGGGTATAGTTAATCTATCTCCGTTCTAAACAGCCAAATCCGTTGAGCAGTTTTCGCGTGAAAAAGTAACAAAGATACACAATACACATACACGCATTTATAAAATTAGTGTCTGGAATAAAATGCCTGTGTGTTAATCCAGGGAATAATCCATCTCCATTCCAAATTTCAGCCAAATCCTTTTAGTACTTTTCGCTTGAAAGATAATCACATAGACGGAAATTTTATTTCGATAAGAGAAATTTTAAATATTTGGGTTACGCTAAAAATATTTAAATGGAAAAAGGTCATTTCAGCTTTAAGATTACAATAAAGCGCAAAAAGCGATTAAGCAAAATTTGTTATTAGACGGTACAACACAAAGGATTTTAAGGCAGCGCCGCAGCTGCTAGCTAATGTCAACAGTGACATTTACGCGCGAAAAGTTTTACGACCCGTAGACGCATCAAATAAATAGTGATGCACGACCACGTAATCGATAACTGTGAAACAAAATCTGACTATGGTAATTAGACAGGTAGCGAATACACCGACAAGGCCTCATGGAGCGGTTCTCACCCGCGCCCTTACTTTAAATAAAGTTTTTTAATATTTAAACACAATCATCATTTTTGTTTTTTTAACATCTTAACTAGTCTCGAAAATATAGTGCTTTAAAGTATCCTGTTAGACAGAGAGAGTTTTACTGACATGTGGCGTCACAAATTCAGTAGCCCCATACACTGTCCATACAAAATATCGTTTTAGAAAGAGACGGATACAGTCGCAGTAAGCGTATAACTTATTTATTTTTTGACCGATTAATTTTCTGTTTCTACAAATGTTATTCTTACATGTTACATTTTCGATTGTAATTAATGAATATCCACATTTCGACAACAGTAAAATACCCTATTGCGATATAGCTGATTTATTTCAAAACTTAGTTTAGAGTTCTTAGGCTTGACATTAAATGTACTCATATGTTTGGTTTTCCATTCCCTTATTCTTCAGTCAGGGTGACGACTTCGGTGAGAAAGGCAACCAGCGAAGGACCTAGCGATTTATACAATTGAATACTTGGCCAGTTAGAAGAATGAAATTTATTACCATAATAACCTAATTAATAATTCTTAGTACCAATTCAAATGACTCTTTTTTGGATTATCCCTTTACGGTTGTCTCACAGAAAATTAATCTTTTTCATGCTACTCTAAAACAATAAGGAGGCATAGTTTTTTTTTAATAATTCATATTCAGTAATATTACACAGCATAATTACTATGCACAGAATAATTTCTTGTCACTGATATTCAAGAATTCGTTAATTTTAATGAAGTATCGATGCTTTGTAAATGATTTACCGACTTTGGGTCCGGTCGCTCAGCGCTCTACGTGCGTACATCACTAAGACGTTTTTACGATCGTCTCGTCTCGTACCCGAGTTCCATTTTTAAATGGGTCTTTACTTGAGGTAGGTTATTGGATTAACGATATTATATTATTATGCATTGTACGTTAACCCAAGAATTTTTACGTATACATTTATATTTATTTATTTGTTTTCTCTCTGTTGGTTGTTGTTACTTTAATGTTTTAAGTGGTATTGCAATTGCAAGTTAAGTTCAGACATAATTTATAGCTGTAGTACTTGTAGGCAATAAAATTTAATTACATTGGTTTGGTGGCAGTATATTTACTCTCAAAACTTAATTTGCGGTTCGCGCCGTAACCCATTGTACATTAGCCATATTTCTAGAAGTTGCTTTTTGAAAACAAAAGCTAATAGATTATTATTAGATACTAGCGGATGCCCACGACTTCGTCTGCTTCTTCTATTCACAATCGACAGTTCCTAAATCCCCACAGTTTACAGCGGAAACCGGCAATACCTGTTACGGTTCATGAGGTAGGGACAATCCGCTGATAGACAGACGGACGGACGGACACACAGATAGCAGAGGCTTATAATAGTAGGTAATAGGGTCCCGTTGTACCCTTTGGGTACTTTATTTGTTTGTAGTGTTGGGTATTATATGTTATTGGTAGGTCACTTGATGAGAAATATAAACAGCATCTTGAATTTAAGTATAACATATCACCACAGCCAAACCTACGTGCTCTATGTAGTTGATAAGAAAAAGCTTTAAATAAAGAACAACAAGAGAAGAAATCCTTCCATAAAAGAAAGCGCTTTAAAATTTTCCTCGGCGCAGTCTGCGTATAATTTACGAGTAGCGCGCTATAAAAGTTTTTGTAGCGGAGACCATAAAGCCTCCATCCCTTTTCCACGTTGGTTTACGAGCGTGAAAAGGCGAGATAGCTATATATTTCTCTAGTGGTTTTATTGCTGCATCGTGGCTATGTGCTGGTAGCATCCTTGTTTGAAAGTTAATTTTATGTAAAACTAGCCCATAATGCACTATTCTTTACTATTATTTCTGTTTAGTACCAAATAAATACGTCATAATTATATTGAAATAATAAAAATGCAATGAAATTATACTGAAGGTACATACATAAGTACCTAAGTGTTAAAAAAAAAATTATTAACCTTATTAATCTTTTCATTAAGCGCGAATTTTTTTAAGATGTCAAAAATACGATTCTAACAAATGTGATTGGTTGATAAAATTAGCTGTTCACATGTTTTTTGACGTCATATTTCGTTCCAACCAACGGTGTGTGTTTTGCAGTTTTGAATTTTTATAAAGTGCGTCTTGACAAGTACGGCGGAGTGTAGGGCGCCACCAGGCTAGATGGAATGATGATATCCGGAAAGCATCAAGCAGCAAGGCATCGATGATGATGATCGATAGATGCGAAAGGCAACGTTGGTGGTACTTCGAAGAGGCTCATGTCCAACAGTGGATGTATTTGGGCTGATGACGATGATGAAAGTTCTCTTAAATCGTAAATGACTCTACCACTGGTTCGGAATGCTGTCCCAACCGAGAAGAACCATAACAGATTACCTTTATCCGCCAGCTGGATTGTTGTAGGCCCTTGACCAGTGCTATCGAATGATATGCACCGTTACAACAATATCATACCTACCCTCTTCGAGTATCTCGAAGTAAGTAAATAGTAAGTTAACATGTAACAGAGTTGCATGGAATCAATCGGCTTGCTCGGCTACACACAAGTTAAAAGTTTTAGCTAATAAGTTGTAACATTTTAGTATTACGTAGCTATACATTAATATTGTAATTTGTTAGGAAAAAAGCAACTGTTGAGTTTCTTGCCGGCTCTTTTCAGCAGAATCTGCATTCCGAACCGGTGGTAGATTTATGACGTGTCATAACCATAAGAGCTACAACTTGGCCTACATGAAATAAATAATTTTGAATTTGGATTTAAGTAGTAAGTATTCTACTTTGTATAAACGAAATAAGTCGCCTGTAATATGGAACAGTAAGGACTTATGAAGCTCTCAGCTAATTAGGCCAGTGCAATGCTTCACGACTTGACTGAACACATTATGATAAACTTCAAGATTATGTTACCCAGCTATTGCATCTGCATCTAGTCGTCATTCTGTCTTATCCTACTCATCCTACTAAATATTATAAATGCGAAAGTTTGGATGTACGGATAGATGAATGTTTGTAATCATGCCGCAACGACTGAACCGATTTATTTTAAATTTGGAGTGGGGATGGTCCACTTGCACCAAACCCCTAAATATATTTAAGTTAAATTTTCTATACTTGTCCTTTTCTTGTTCACTCTGAACTAACCTTGCCAAAAGTGACAGCATTGCAAAACTTAACTAAACATGACTAAGCAGATTGGTGCAAGTCAGCCATAATCTACGTTTGTCTGAGAATTAAAACGAACTTACTTGTAAGTGAAGTTCAATTATAATTATACGAGGACTAGCTTTTGCTCGCGGCTTCGCTCACGTTAAATTCGATTTTTTAAACTCCTATTTTACCCCCTTAGGGGTTGAATTTTCAAAAATCCTTTCTTAGCGGATGCCTACGTCATAATAGCTGCCTGGATGAAAAAATTCAGCCCGATCCGTCCAGTGGTTAGGGCTGTGCGTTGATAGATCAGTCAGTCAGTCAATCAGTCACCTTTGCCTTTTATATATTTAGATTAATCCGAAGAGATCATGAACGTTCCCTAGTGATGCCTGTCTATTCAATAATGCCAGCCAGTAGTTTCAGATTTAATTGTTATTATGATAAAACATTCAAATATGCCTTTCTCCGACACATCCAAGAAACGTTATGACCTAAGTCTGCAGTTATGTCCCTGTCATTATGTGTCTGAAAATGTGCGGGATTGTTTGCAGTATTTTATTGGTAATAACTTGAAGGAGAGTGGTCTTTATCCGCTACACGTCGCGTTTTATTGTTATCACCGAAAGATTTTATTGCCTATCGTGCTGCAGCTCCGGAATTGATGACGCAGTTAAGATATCTACCGCGTTTAGTTCGTGCCGTATTCCTTTGTTATGTGCCACAGCACAGGTGGAATATGAATAACTTAAGACAAAATTGGGTCGATGCCGGTGAGCCAAAACTTCATTTATGTTCATTCCACCTGTTTCATAGGACCTAAGGACACTTATGGTCTATTAATTTAAACAGAAATTGATCCATATCAATCAACATTGACTTGAAAATGGTTTCTAGTCTATCTATGTTGATGGCTTTGGACTGGGATATGATTTAAGACAAAATTGGGTCGATGCCGGTGAGCCAAAACTTCATTTATGTTCATTCCACCTGTTTCATAGGGCCTAAGGACACTTATTGTCTATTAATTTAAACAGAAATTGATCCATATCAATCAACATAGACTAGAAAATGGTTTCTAGTCTATCTATGTTGATGGCTTTGGACTGGGATATGATAACTATTATGAGAAAATGACTAAAAAAGTATGTTTAGGATTTCAGAGTCTTGAAGCGAGCGGCAGCTGGGGTAAGTCTGGCGGGAACTTCTCACTTCTGTATACATATATGACGCTGATCTGTACACCCTTGTTGGGTGGTGTTACGTGCAGATAATGTTACATTAGTACATATTTGTTTGTTTGTGGCACCGTTACTGATAAATCACTCATTCTCACTAGTTCAACTGATTAGGTCAACCGTTGAACTAGTTGGACTTCTTTCCCAGTCTGCGTCTAAATCCTTTTAACAGCTGTACTACTGGGGAAAAAGATCCATTAGTTCAACGGTTGAACTATATCAGTTGTACTAGTGGGAATAACCCGAAATCTGTTTTCTTTTTTTTTTCTTTCAGTGCTATCGAGTGGCACATTAGGTGTGCATCTGCGAATCAAGTAGGTAACAGCTAGAGGCGTACCTCGCGAGGCGCAGTGGTACATCGCTACAAGTGCGCGGGCGGCGGCGAGAGCCTCGTGGCGAGCGGCAGCTGGAGCAAGTGCGGCGCGTACTCCGGCGCGAGCACGTACCGCGGCGAGCAGCACACGCCGTACGTGCGCTTTCGCGCCTGCAGCTCGAGGATAGAGCACAGCGACCGCTCGTACAGCTGCCACTGGTGGACCACCCAATGTGCTGCAAATGTTACCACTGGTCAAAAAGATTATAATGGTAGGTGTTTTATTTACATTCGCAGTGGTCGCCAGCAACATTACATAACTACAACACGCAACAGAACGTTATAGTACGAACATACATACATAATTATAATAAAAACGGTAGTACCTTTTAAGTGATTAATTAAAAGAACTTAGATTACAAGACTTGTCTCCTTTATGCAATAGGAAGACCTAGAGACCTTCACATTATAAGACACAGACAAGAATTTATCGCCCGGTAGGCAGGTAAGTTTATCTCAGACATGAATGCCGGCAAAGGTGCTTTTAAAAGTCAATTATATAATAACAAAGCAAACAGGTAACAAGGTAAATAATATATTGCGTGATACTATTATTGACGTAAAGCATTTTTGCGCAACTTTTACTATAAAAAGTTTACTTTTCAAACGATACGATTCATACGTTGCTCACATTTATATTTTTTTTCTAGCTTTTAACCGCGATTTCGTGGTTTTTAAGAGTCCCGAGGGACCCCTCTGTATTTCCAGGATAAAGATCATTCAGAAGCGAGTGCCATGGGCTATGACACTCTTCAAGTCCTCAGGCCATGCAAAAAATTACGTCGATAAATAAATTTGCTCCTTTGCTGCAAGGACAAACCAACAAGTAAACACTCTATTAGTAAGCAAGTAACGATTTCTTTACGGCAGAAAGGCCGTGGTCACCTGCAGAGTGCAAACCTGTTGTGTCGATAAAAAAGCATGTGTTTGATTTCTCTCCTCATAACTCAGAGCCGCAATTATGGTACAATCGAGTGATTTCCTTAAACACCACTCGTAAATAAAGGCAGCGCATAATACGGCTGACCGGCAATAACTCATGATTGATCATTGATGATAGTGGCGGACTTTGGGATGCACGAATTTGTGAATCCAAACGTGTGTCATTTTATGACCCACAGGCGTTTGCTCGCGTCTTCGTCCGCGTGGACTTAGGATATTAAAGATCCTACAGGAACCCATTGTTTTTCCCGGATTTGTCTGAAATACGGAATGGAGATAGATTATATACTGGATTAACACATAGGCTACTTTTTATCCCGGAAAATTATACAGTTCTCGCGGGAATCAAAAAATCTTAATCCACGCGGACGAAATTGTGGGCATCATCTAGATTTTAATGTTACTAGATGATTTAAGATTTTTTGATTCCCGTGGAAAATCTTTGATTTTCCGGGACAAAATGTAGCCTAATTAATCCTGGGTATGAGCTATCTTCGTTTCAAATTTCAGCCAAATCGGTTCATTCCTTGTGGCGTGAAGGAGTAACAAACATACACACACACACATAAAAACTTTCACCTTTTTAATATTAGTGTGATAGAAGGGACACCCCCATACCTCGGAGCACGTAATTTTATTCTTCAAAGCCGCGTCCAGACCAACAAGAACTTGCGTTGTGCAAAATGTTCGGCGAAAATTATTCTGTCAAGTAGTTTTTGTCGTAGGAAAACTGACGTAAGAAATTGATTTTTAGGATTCCGTACACAGAGAGCAAACGGGATCCTCTTGATCGGACTCTGCTGTCTGGTCCTTTTGTATATTAACACGCATCTCTAAATTGTAGGAGGACTGAGTTATAGACCTGAAGTTGTTCATTTGTATTCGATGTTGAACGTTGATTTAAAAACGAGAAACTCAATCAAATTATAATGTATTTTAGATATTATATTTTAGACACGAACGTGTTTCAGTAGAACAATTGAGTTGAGTACAAATTATATTTCCTCTAAATATATTTGCTTCTAAATTTTTTTTTTTCTTTAAGAATTATGTTTAAATTTAAAAACATCTTAGATTTAAGACAGAAAAAGTGTTACCTAGTAAAAAAAACGATTGGTCATATTATATACGGAATCCTAACAGGTTCGACGGAAAACTCATACAAAGCTTATTTATTAAAAACATAATGCCTGTCCACGATTCGAACCCGCGATTGCTCAATAATGATGTTCAGGCAAAAAATAATTACCAGCTGCAGAATTGTCTAAAAATGATTGCTACAATGTGACACTCAAAATCACCTCTGATTGACCGATACCTCTCTCACTAGTGGGTAAAATGCGTTGTTACAGCAAGAACGGCATAAGTTCTAGCAATTAGAGTCAGTTGACACGGCTAAACGCACTGTTTAAGGCACTTCAGTCTAAAGACTAAAGACTTTAGGCCTTGCGTGGTGCCAGTGATAATTTATGGATCCAAAATATGGTCGCTAACTATAGGTCTCATAAGAAGGCTCAGAATCACTCAGCGGGCGATGAATAGTGCTTTGCTTGGTATCCCAGTATCCCTGCGAGATCAAATCAGAATTTTATAATAATCGAGAATAAATCACATTTCCTACTACATACTAGAGATACGGCGGTATACCGTATACGGTAAGTTTTACCTTCAGTTTTTGCTATAAAGTAACTAGGCACATTATCAATTTGTGATGTTATCTTAAAATGTAATAAAACATTTTATGATGAAAAATTCCATATAATTAATTAATTCATTCCTTTCTAAGTACGCATTATATTATGAAATGCAACTACGGAACCCTACACTGCGCGTGGCCTGACACGCGATTGGCCAATTATTATGTTACAGTGCCGCTACTAAGTCAAAGGAATACTAGAAACGGTTCGACGCACTTTAACAAGGAGATAATTATAAAAATAGCCCAATTACAGGACGCGCGAGAAATGTTTATGTAGACCCTAATTATGTAACAGTAAGAGCAAGAAATTCAAGTGAACTTTACAACATAGTATAAATAACTTCATAAAAAATATAAAGAAGCTCAAGGTCGTTTGTCTGGCGATAGAACGAGTGATCCTCTGGGTTCATCTACGGGATTTAATTAATAATAAGGAAATTCGTAGAAGTAGGTAACTACCAGAAAAACTAACGTAGAGTTATATTAGTTATAGCTCTATATCTATAGCTAGGCAAAAAAGAAAAAAGTAGAAGTGACTGCTCAAACCAATGGACGGATCGGGCTGAAATCGGGCAGATAGCTATTATGTCGTAGGAAAGGAAACAGGAACAGGAAAAACAGGTTTGTTCAGAAAGGATTTTTGAAAATTCAGAGGGTAAAATAGGGGTTTAAAAAATCGAACTTAACGTCGAGCTATGCCACGGGCAAAAGCTAGTTTATCTATAAAATAGCAGTTTTTCAGTCAGCATATGCACAGGCCCCTGACCCCTATTCCTTGTCCAGATAATCTTATTAGATGAAAATATTTCGCTTTCACAACTCGATACTGTATGCGTACTGGATGCGTAAGTCGAATGACCCTCAGCGCCAGAGAAACGTTGCGTTTTTTATTCACACCTTTAGTGTATAAAATATGAATTATTAATTATCATTAATTAACAAAAAGCAGTTTCCTTCCTCACCAAGTACCTACTTGAACGATTTAATCGTATGCAAATAAATAAAATTAAAATATCTGTAAGTGGATTTCGAAATAACTGCCATATTTTAGTTCGTAATGGTTTATTGCGCCGCATCATTACCAAACCAAGGTAACAGTATCTTCTAAATATTTAAAAGGGGTGATCCTACTGACTGACTGGCTGATCTGTCAACGCACAGCTCAAACCACTGGTCGGATCGGGCTGGACATACAGATAGCTAGTGACGTAAGCATCCGCTAAGAATCAATTTTTAAATTCCATCCCTGAGGAAGTAAAATAGGGGTTTGAAAAAACTTACTTACAGTGAGCGAAGCCGCGGGTAAAAGCTAATAGTTATATGATAATAGAAGGCTGTTACAGAACTTGCATGAGGATTATTTAAGGAGAGATCTGAATCTTTTTATTGCTGGAAAAGAAAGGTGTTTTACGGTATTTTATTACTAAATCTAAATTCATTCCGACGTAATCGCAGGTATCAGCCAATTTTAGTACAAGAAACTGAAAAATCACAGGACGGCAACAAAGCGACGGTAAACAGGACACGATCTTTAGGGATAGTACGAGCTTGTATTCGATAACGTTGATAGATTTAAGTACAATAAAAAAAATTATAAAGTAAAATTTACCTTAACCCCTTCTTTCACATAATATGTGAAATATAATGTGAATATTAAAGACTGTCTTCTTCATATTATGAAGAAGTCAGTCTTTAATCAGTGTGTCCTTCACGTCCTCACATATCGCTCAGTGGCATGAAAACTGACGATTCACGAGCCGCTTGATTAACTCAAATGTCGCTTAGCGCACCATGGAAAGGGCTATGTTAGGAGTTTCCTAATGAGTTGATGCTCAGGAGTTCCAAGGTGACAGATATATACCAAATCTCTACCAAACTGAAATGGCAATGGGCATAACATACTTGTTATAGGAGCGACGGTCTTTGCGTCCAGAAAGTATAGACAGCGTACAAAGGGAGTTAGGACGCCCTAAAGTAGGTAAGTGTGTGACATTGCCGATATGAATAAGGGTGTAGGATGTTAGATCAAGAACTGGGCAGGATGACGCTCATTTGGCAAGGTGGTCGTCCATAGGCTGATGTTTATTGTATTTTGATCGAAGAGCAACCGCCGAGTTTCTTGCTGGTTCTTCTCGGTTGGAATAGCATTCCCACCCGTGGTAGATTCATTTGACCATTCGAAAGCACTTTGTAAAATAAAAAAATATTCTATTCTATTCGATCGAGATGGGCAAACTCGTACTAAGGCTACTCTTTCCTAACGCAGAATAGCTCGCCCATAACATTATCAACAAAACGAGGAAGTTGGCTCGTAAAGTGTGCAAGCAAATAGCACCAGTCTCGATACAATGTCGCCCGAGCATGCATATTTAAATATAAACGTAATACTACTATCTATATTTATCGACATTCGCACTTTATTAAGTTTAGATTGCATTCAATTTTGCAACGTGCCACACAAGGCTAAGTCTCAATCTGCGATTATAATCGTATGCAGATGAGACATTATGATTTTGATTAAAAAATCCGCGTGTATTCTATCGTAGTTGTATGCTATCGTATCAATGATACAGACATAGTCTTAGACGATAGATATCTATATCACAAGTCCACGAGGCAGAACGTTTATACATACATACACTGTATGCATTACAATATTACATCTTACGCATTTGAATTGCATAGATCCAGTTTAATAAGAGCTCTCATACTACTGGCAGATTCCCCCATTTTCCAATATTTTTGTTTTACTCACGAGCAGAGCGAGGGTCTAGTTAGCTGGTCACACTAAAATCGAATGCGATACGCGCCAAATGATTTATTTGACTCTCGAAGATTAATTGCATTGCGGTATATGCATCCATCAATACTAAATTCAATAGCAACGTAAGAAAATATGATTTACTTAATTAATATTACTAACTAGCTGTACCCCGCGACTTAGTCCGCGTGGAAATAGTTTTGAAAAATTCCGTGGGAACTCTGATTTTCCGGGATGAAAACTAGCCGTTTCACTCTCCAAGTAGGTACTCAAATATGCCCAAAAAATCACGTCGCTTGCGGCATTATTGAAGAATAAAGTAACATATAAACACACTTTCAAATTTCATCATTGAAGTTCTAAAAGTGTGTAAGTCATTTTTAAGTCATTCGATGCAAATATTGTGTGACTTGTGAAGTAAAATGTCGAATGGCATTAAAATGTTATAACCCGCCAAAATTACTTACGCACTGTTAGAACTTCACCGACTATTTATTATAGTAGAGATTTTATTTATTTATTTTATTTTTATTTTTTATGTACTTATCAAGAAGAAATGGACATAGGTGAAGCTTATCTCTAAAAAAGAGAAATTTCTTCCAGCTTCCCTTGAAAGTGAGTAAGGTTAAAATTATAGAGTGGTATCTATAGGTAAAAATGTACATCACTACATATACTGTAATACCTACTACTATATTATATAAATATATGATATGGGCATCTCGCAAGGAGGGCACTGGTACCCGTGCCTAGGAGATTTCAGAGCCTTCCAAAATACGCTGTGGGTGGTCACCGAGGGGGTTTTAGTAGATAAAAATTCTACCAGAATGTCGGGTACCTTAAAAAGATTTCCCCTCCGTTAATTTAAAAAAACGTGATAGCTCTTACTTAGAGCTCTACCCACATAATAGTTAATAGAAAAAGTGATGTCGGTTTGAAAGATTGTTTATACTAAGGACCTTCAGGAGTACAAGGTTCCTCCAGATGACAAAGCTTCAGAAATATAAATACTAAATCAATGTCTTAAAAAATACTTGAAACATATATAAATAAAAAAATATTTAAACAGCAGTACTTTGGTTAGGGTTGCCAACCATATTTACTACGAGTATTAAAAAAATTGGCAACACGGAAAAGCCATTGTAATCAAAAAAATACTTTTGATATAAGATGCAAAAAGAGCAAAATAAAATTGTTTTTATAAAATACCGTAGACATAATTATCTATTTGTTACTGATATTATAAATACGAAAATTTGTATGTTTGTCCTTCAATCACGCAATAACAAAACAACGGATTGACGCATTTTTTTTGCATGGGTATAGTTGAGGAGCTGGAGAGTGATAAAGACTACGTTTATCCTACAAAACAATGGGTTCCCGCGTGATTTTTAAAACTTATCTCTTACAACTAATAATAAAATTAGTTTATAATTTTTAGTTAAGTATACAATTGTGACGTTGTTTGAGAAACAAAATAAATAAATAAATTACCTTATATTCTGAAAAATAATTTCAGCAACCCTAACTATAATCGCAATATATTGTTTTCGATGTCCCCGATAACAAAGTTGTCAAATAAACCAAAATTAATTATCCCCACAATGTGAAGATAACAACTGAAAAATATGAAGTGATAAATATGTTTAACAAAAGAGTCAAGGCCGGTCGTTAATAACCGTTCAGAAGCACCAAAATCGACAACCTTACCAATACTTTTTATTCTTTTTAACAGCCATAAATTTAAAATTTGCATTTATAGCAGATAGCGATGCCGAAGGTCGGTTATAATGATTTTAATGTTGATGTATGGAAGAATAAGAACCGGCCGCGTGCAGTTGATCCCAATTATTTATCGACTGATATTATCGGATACTAATATACAATACTTTAGTAGTACTTTCTGATTTTCTATGAGATTATAATAAGAACAATTTGCTCCCTGTAAGAGGCCTATCAACAGAGGTCCTACCGTTAGTTTACTTTTTTGAAAATTTCATTCATGGTTTTCCATATTATAGAGAACTTTATAATTTAAATCCACTAACAGAAATTTCGATTTTCATGTCTTCGACTTCATTAACTTAGGAGTTACATATATATTCTTCCAACACCCACTTCACCTCCTTAAGGGTGGATTTTCTCAAACCCTTGTCATAGCTGATGTGATTGATATCTAATGAATTGAATGAATTGGGAAGATAGAGCATAGCGCTCTACCTGCAACTGCAAAATGAACTCGTGACCACTTTTGGGCGAAAGCAAGCAAAATTCAATTTATTTATGAACCTCTAAAGTCTCTTTTCAATTTAAGTTTAAAGAAAACTGTTCAATGGGCTGTCATGTATACCGCGCATAGTCCGGCCATAGATACACATATCGGGGGTGTTAATGTTTCGATTTACACTTGTTAATTAAATCCATACCCCTAATATAATAATAGATGTCGATATTAGGACTCAGTAGCATAGATCTTGGTCACGATCCCGAACCCAGGCCCCTGTTCACCCCGACACGGCTTAGTTCAGCTTCGTTAACTTTGCGCCCAGCTTTCATTATATTTGAGAGCACTCTTGACATCTTTGCTTTGAATACCTTTCGCTTTTTTTCCACGCGAGCCATAAAGAAACCAGTCGTCACTGGACTTTTCTTGACTACGCTTTTTTTTTACGCAATTTTAATTTATAGGAAACTAGTTTTTGCTTCATTTTAACCGACTTCACAAAAGGAGGAGATTCTCAATTCGACGGAATCTTCTTTTTTATGTAATATTCAGTCATTCTTGACATATGGCTCAAATTAAAATCTCCACTTTGAAAGCACCCCATTTCGTCAATTTTAAGGGAAAAATTAAAAAAAAATATATATTTTTGTACTCTGTTCAAAGTCGTCTTTAAAAAGATATACCTATCGCAAGTCTATGTAAAGCAACAAAAATAATTTTACTTCACACACGCTTCTATGAGAGCCCCCCTGAAATAAAGCTTTTTATATTTTTTTATTTTATAGTTTACATATTATGTTTAAATTTGAAGTAATTACGTTCAATAATTCAGAAGTTATAAGGCTCTGACAGACGGACGGACGGACAGCACTGGACAGACAAGTGCAAATTCACTCAAGTAGACTCAGAGAACTCGCTTCGCTCGTTCAATTATAGTCTGGAATAACATATAGGCTACTTTTTAGCCCTGGAAATAAGAGTGTTCCCGCGGGAATAAAAAAACTTAATCCACGCGAACGAAGTCGTGGGAATCAACTAGTAATAGATAAATAAATAAAATGTGTTAGTTTTTTCCACAAAGTTGACTTACATTCTCGTATTCGTAGCCTTGCGCCTGCACTAGGTCGACTGCAAATTACCTACGTTGCCTCCAGTTTCCACTTCCCATTGTCTGAGGACCCTTTGTGACGTCATTGCGTTAAATAGACCTCTTTTGAAATAAAGCGAATGAAAACCTTTTTTAACGCCAGCTCATAAAAGCAAGTGTTTTCCCGACTTAAGGACTGAATTATTTCCCCTAAAAAGAGTATTTTAATCTCAATCAAAGTCAAAGGTCAAGAGCGGTCTGAAATTATTTTTTCATCATACCTATTCGAAAAACGTATATCTATTGGTTTCAGAGAATAACGAGAGCAAAATTTAATTTTTAGGCCCATGGGAGTTTTCATTTCTCTCTTCTGATTATGTATAGTATGTGTTTATTACTATGTACTCTCAAAACACAATTGTCTCGGTCCCACATAAAACTATTAATAAATCTTTCTCAAACTGTAAAAATGTATCCAACATAAATATTAATGTTTAATTATCTCATAATAATTTATTTGTGTTTTATTTAAACTATCAATATACGTATAGGTAATGTCTATACATGGTAGGTTGATACTCCTAGCTCTTTCTCCTAGGTAAGATGAAAAATAGTGTGTCACTCGGGGCCAAAATAATTTCTTTTAAACTAAGTCGTAATAACTATATTATAATAATTGCAAATGCGGTTAGCAATTAACCCCCTAATACGAACTCTTTATACTCGTTGAAGTTGTTGGAAAATAAAACGTTAATTTATCGGTTAAAATGTATCAAGTGCAACTAGCAACAAGGATTCCGATTGTATAAGTTATCACCGCGATATAGCGTTCACAAAGCATAATAATTTACTCGATCAATAGTTCGTTGTTAGTTGTTGAGATAAACTGTAATTTATTAAATAAATACAATGTTATTACTGAATATAGTCATAAAGTAGAGTGTACGTCTAGATAGTGGTTATCAAATGAGATAAGGAAGAACAGTTGCCTCGAGTCCTCATTTGACTAAAAGCGTTTAAGCAAAGTTTTTTTTTAATTTACTTTAATTTACTTCACTGGCTAATGACCGCGAATTCCGAGAATAAGAGTTTTTCGAAACCTGGGAATTCTTACTTTTACTAAGATAATAGTACATTATTGCAAAGGCAGGGAAGTAGGCAATTGCAGGTCGAGTATGAGTTTGAAGGCCGAGCCGTAGGCGAGGACTTCACTAAATACGAGACAGGCAATTGCCATTTCCCGCCGAGGCATATATAGTGCTTTTCTCAAAAGAATGCAGGGAAATAAAACACTTTTTATATTATACATCCAAATCCATCCGCCATTTTGGTTTAAATCTGGTGGAGTAGGTACAATCAATCTCCATTTCACTCTCTGAACCGTTGGAACTCATTTTGATTATTATTAAATTTATATTTATTAAGTAGGTATGTAAATAACAAATCAAGACGAATTTTCAGCTTTACCGCCAATTTTTTTTTTATTATCTGTGCCGACAGGCAAACGCATTTATGGCTATACAGCCACGTAAATGCAATTTGTACTAAGCAAAGAGACTATGGTATGCCAAGAATGACAAAAGAGATCCTATCAAGGAGTATTTAGTAACCCCAGCACGCCATTTCATACTGTTGTATGAAACGGCATTACATTACAAAGCTCCTGCAATATTTAAAAAAAAAAACGCTCCGCGAAACAGTTGTTTCGCGGAGCGTTGTAATGTTCCAAATTCAAAAAACGCTCTTGCAATGGATTTGATTTTCTTTGTCCGACAATTCGATACTTCGCGTGTTCTTTTTTCGAAAATAATGACAATATTTCCATGCATGTTTGAGAAAAAACTTTTATCATTATCTTTATGCAGGATGCGAGCAATCTTGTGCCAAATTTCGTTTAGATCCGTTCAACAGTTGAGTCGACCTCCATGGCGCGACGGTGAGCGCTGTGGTCTTATAACTGGGAGGTCTCGGGTTCTCACTTACCATCAGGTGAGATTGCAGTCAAGGAATATCTTGCCTACAGATAAATAAAAAACATTTTTGACATTATACGGACATACTATGGAGTTGGACATTGGACATACGTTATGAACGAGTAGGACATGTCAGTGTGTAGTGTGTTATGTTAGAAGCTGTTATTAATTCAGAGTTCTTCTTGATTTGCCATATCCCTTCCAAGTTAGCTCACTACCATCTTAGACTGCATTGTCACTTATCATCAGGTGAGATCGCAGTCAAGGACAATCTTGTCATCGAATAAAAAGAAAGTAAACTTGCTTTCGAATTGAGTTCGTATTTTACTAAATAGCGCTTCTGGTGGTAGGACACAAGTTAAAATAGGTATATGAAAATAAATACTTAGAAGTAGAATATTTATTACGCGTGTCAGCAATAGGTCGCAATAGAAACTGTGGAGGCGACGCGTCTGCTCTTTGCCCCGATTAGGGAACTTGGAGGCTAAAGAATTATATTTAGCTCCGTTGCATTTGACTAGCGTCAAAGTATCACTAGCGTTGCGTCCGCGCAGAATTAATTTATCTTTTGAATTAATATATCTTTTACATCCTTCTCTTCTATGTCAGATGTACAGATGAACCGATTTTGGTTTTGTTTTTTTTTTGTTTGAATGAATGAAATCGAGGGAACTCTTCACATTTTATAGGCACAATTGATATACTTTGTAGTGGCGTTTGAAGTCGGTTTTGTAAAAAGAATTTTTAAGCTATTGCGTAGCTTCTATCGCGGGCCAGCGTGGAGACCGAATCCAGAAATTCCGTAACGGAAATAACCTGACACGGGACTCCTCTACGGTGAGCCGCAAGATGGCGCATTTTTTATCAACGCCATCTAGCGGCTCACCGCTAGATGGCGTTGATAAAAAATGCTATGCAATAGCTTTACCGCGGCAGTCCCCGAGTGCCACATGTCTTTTTTACTTTTTGAACGAGCGAAGCGAAGTTCTCTGAGTCAACTAGGGCGCTTGCCTACTAGACAGAGAAGTGTGTTCGTCTAAATGTCTGTCAGAGCCCTATAACTTCTGAATTACTGAACGTAATTACTTCAAATTTAAATATAATATGTAAACTGATGGCCTTCAGCCGAACATTGTATAAAAAAATATAAAAAGCTTTATTTCAGGGGGGCTCTCATAGAAGCGTATTTGAAGTAAAATCTTGTTTGTTGCTCTACATAGACTTGCGATATATCTTTTTAAAGACGACTTTGAACAGAGTACAAAAATATATTTTTTTTAATTTTTCCCTAAAAATTGACCAAATGGGGGGGGGGGGGTTTCAAAGTGGAGATTTTAATTTGAGCCATATGTCAAGAATTACTGAATATTAGAACGTGAAACTTGGTTGAAAATTCAGTTATATCCTGTACTTGAACAACAAATACTAAAATTAGATAAATGTTATAAAGAAACGAAATTATTTAATTTTAATGCGCCATCTATTAGCATTATTGTGAAGCTAATAGCTTCACTATAATGCTTCACTATAGATGGCGCTGTGTCAGTAAAACAGTTTTATGTCAACTATTATTTTTTTTATTGCGTCTAATGTTAAAAGTTAATTATTACAATATATAATTAAAACTTTTGGGAATTATGGGATATCGCGAGGTCTCAGTTCGGGGCGAACCACTAGTATAATATAGTCAAAAAAGAACAACCCAATAGCAAGACGATGAAATAGATCGGAACATCTAAACATACAAGTTGGTCGCGATCCAATGATCCACAATTATTCAGCTAATGAGCGCGGCTCCTTAGGTTAGATTTATCGGCAGCCACCAGGCGACATTAAACTGATACACTGTCACCAACCTATTTTTAGCTGCGACTCGTGTAAGTTGCACTTGCACGTACAAATGCTTTGTATTGTTAGGCATATTTGCTTGGATTTGCCAATGCAAAGACTCGCCACTTTTAGGCAAACTCCAGAGCATCGATCGCCGGCGAAAAGTTGCCGGCTTGTCGGTGTTTTATAGGATTTATTTCGGTGAGCGTGCTCAGGAGCTCTTCGATCTTGTCCCCCCCTTCATATTTTTACCACCGCACTGCAAGACGTCGGGAGAGCTTCCATCCCTAAGTCCTTGATATTCCATCTACGCGTACTAAGCGTTTTAAGTCTGTGATCTGATTCACAGCTAGGGTATGGAACGCTCTTCCAAGATCTGTGTCTCCTAACACGTACAATTTGGATATCTTTAAAACAAGAGTGAATAGGCAAACGCGTTACACCTTAGACCTCATCATCACTTTCCATCAGGTGCGATAGTGGTCAAGCGTCTACCTATAATGTATTAAAAAAAACCTTTTTTTAAAAACCGGCCATGTGCGCCGTCGCACACGAAGGGTTCCGTACAATCGTAACACTCCGAAAAAATCACGTTTCCTTTATAGCGACTCCCTTATTTTTTCTTTTATTTTATTTGTATTATTTGTTGTTATAGCGGCAATAGAAATAGAAATTCTGTGAGAATTTCAAGTATCTTCCAGACAACTATTATTGAGATACAGCTCGTCGACAGACAGACGGACAGCGGAAGCTTAGTAATATAGTCACTTTGGCAGTTTTTGTATACATAACCCTAAAAACCAACTTCGAACACGTGAAATTCAATAAACGGGATTTATCCCCTTATTTTTTCAATGTCTATTTATATTTTATATAACTTTTTAATATATTTACCTTTTTGGATAGTAGCTACCTTTCGCTAATTCTCCCATACGCTCTTCTTCGTTTCTATGGCTAGGCTTCCTAACTCACAAATAAAAAAAGACGTGTGGCACTCGGGGACTGCCGCGGTAAAGCTATTGCATAGCATTTTTTATCAACGCCATCTAGCGGTGAGAGGAGTCCCGTGTCAGGTTATTTTCGTTACGGAATTTT
This sequence comes from Hipparchia semele, assembly GCA_933228805.2. Taxonomy (NCBI): domain Eukaryota; kingdom Metazoa; phylum Arthropoda; class Insecta; order Lepidoptera; family Nymphalidae; genus Hipparchia; species Hipparchia semele. Next base: position 4,723,933 of record OW121725.1, on the reverse strand, counting down.
TGGATTCGGTCTCCACGCTCAAGGCCCGCGATAGAAGCTATGCAATAGCTTAATAAACACCTCATGTGGAACATTGGCATCAGTAGGCATGCTACATATAAGGTAGATCGAGTTCATTATACTCACAATACCATTATGAATCTAAAGCACTTCAGTTTATTATGCAACACAGTATATTACGCGTCAGTTACCGACACATGCGAAATTGCGGCCGGCATGATACTTTACGCATCTAATATTATTCGCTTGTAAATTCTCTTTATCATCTACTAGCGGCCCGTTCCGGCTTCGCACGGGTATAAAATATATAGCCTATGTCATTCACTGATAAAATGATTAAAATCGATCAAAACAATTTGATTTATTCATTACTGCCCGTGGCCCGCACGCGTTTTTAGAGTAAGACAATTCTTCTTTCCCTAAACCATGAAGATTTCCTGCTATTTTTTAATATCTAAATTCATACACTACATTCTAACTTATTTACTTTTTACATTTTTACCTATTTATTCTATTTATACAATTTATTAGGAAATTATCTGATTTGACCCATTAATAGCTCAGTCAAGGGGTGGCTTATATTCAACCATCTTGCCACCCAGCTATGCAAAAAGCTATTGAATTTCTTTTTTGCCAGAACAGTTTAGATTGCGGTCAAAAGTACGTTTCACGAGTCGTATCGGTTAAAACTCTTACAAAGTCCCGGAGAAGAATATAACTTCTTTTTATCCCGGGAAATCAAAGAACCACGTAACTCCCACAAAATTAAAACCGCGTGGACAAAACACGGGTATCATACAGTATTTATATAAAATACAAAGTATATAAATTATAATTCGTAACAAGGTCGCATTCTCGGTTCAGTCAGGTCACTTGTAATCACAATGCAAATAGTTGCACTCGGATTTAATGAACATTACAACGGCGCGACCATGTGTAGGTTCTATTTATAGGAACTGTTATTTCAACGGAATTGTTATTTAAGGGAGCCTTAAAATAAGATTCGATTATTTTTCATTAGCGGGATGTAAAATAATAACATAATAGAAGCCAATTAAGCTGGTAAAAAATCATCATTTTTCAGTTTCGATGATTTACGTAGGTGCCGTCAATTTATAACACGTTATATAATACCTAGTATGCCTAGTATGCATTGTTTAGTTTTAAGATGTATTTAATTTTGTTTCTTTCTTGTGTGCAATAAAGTTTTTATCTATCTATCTATCTATGCCTGAATAAATGTTTTTATTCAATATAAAAAAAAAATATTATCTTTAATTTTTAGTAAAATTACCAAAAAATTAACCAGTGTAAGGTTTCAAAATGAAGCAAAGCCTTTCTCTGTTCTTCGTTCAATACTAATTACTGGTAGAGAGATGGATATTTGTAGGTTTTTCATAAGGTTAAATAAAGTAATTAAAAACTTCTAATATACTATGCAGTATTATTCATCATAAATTCTCCATAGGTGGCGTGAAACGGAGCGCAGACATATTGTTCGGTCTCGTAATAATTTAGTTATTGTTTTTTTAATTAAAATGTCTATGCTGATGCTATATTACAGAGACCAGTCGTCAAAAAAGCAAGTTCAAGTAAATAAGTAGGTACAGTCTATTTTTCTTTAATTCTGCATTCGAGTAAACAAACACCTCTTGTTACGAGAATCACATAATTACACATCACTTACTCATTTTTAATTAGATATGACTGTCTAGATCTGTTCATTAAACACACACGTTACGATTTACGCCACAAATTGCTCATAGTTTACCATTTTAACACATTTATTTCTTAAAAACTAAATTATCTTAAAATTTATCTGCACGGATTACGAGAATGTGACATTTCGATACCCTAGATTGTCTATGAATCGTTGAGATGGGCAAAGGCGAATGAATGATAAACAAGGAATTGAATGATCGGTACAGTAGAGGTGGGTAACTTTAGAAACGAATAAAACACTGAATCAGTAAATTAAATGAATAAAAAGTTATTAAAAAGTTAATCACCAGCAGACAATTATTGAAAAAATTAACTTGAATAATTTAAGATATTTTAATGATTAAAAAAATATATATATATATATATATATATACATAATCTTAAACTATTTTTTTTGTTTTCTTTATTCAGTTTGGAAATCTAGACGAGATCTTTTACACACTTATGTTAAAATATTCAAAAATATATTCACACCAGATTTTTTTTGTGTGTGTGTGTGTGTCTGTCTGTGGCATCGTAGCTCCCGAATTAATTAACTGGTTTTGTTTTTGTTTTTTTTTGTTTGAAAGATGAATTAGTCGGGAGCGTTCTTAGGAATATTTGATGAAAATCGGTCCAAGATGGCCGCCGCCACATATACATTTGAATGATAAAAATCATTCAGTTGTATGTTTTCGCTATCGTTCAATCGTTCATGCGATAACATCCCAACCCTAAAAATTGTCTTTGGTTATCACTCGGCCATTATTGTTTACTCGAATGCAGAATTAAAGAAAAATAGACTTTATAGGCCTATTGTTTGTTGAAAATTATACTCGTATTAAACTAGATGATGCCCGCGACTTCGTACGCGGGGTTTTTTGATTCCCGCGGGAACTCTGTAATTTTCCGGGATAAAAATAGCCTATGTTTTAATCCGGGGTATGAGCTATCTCCATTTCAAATTTCAGCCAAATCGGTTCATTTGTTGTGGCGTGAAGGAGTAACAAACATACACACACACACACACACACACACACACACACACACACACACATACAAACAAACTTTCGGCTTTATAATATTAGAGTGAAGACACTGAAAAATTAAAGAACATGTCGTTGATGTTGGTTAGTAGTCAACCCGATGAAACGCATACATCCACGTGTATCTACGGTCAAGGTCGGTTCGAACGATGATATACTAGATATGTTGCACTCTAATAGCGACTTTGTTTGCGTATTTTAAATCTCTTTCATTGCTTATTTAGGGTCCCTCACCAGTTACCTCGAATTAGAAAATTCGATCAAATGCGAGTTGGTCTCGCGTACGAAGGGTTGTTAGTATTTAAACAAAAAGTAGGTAATTATTTTGAGACAGCTGAATAATTATTTGAATCAGATCTGAATTCACCAAACTTTCTTTTTTTTCGCCAGAATAAAAAAAACATCAGCTCTACCAGGAATTTTATTTTACTTTCCATATTTACTCCTGAACAATAGTGGTGATTTACTCGCGAGTAAAATTTATTCCATGTTTCTTTCCATACAGACCCATACAGACACATCCATAGAACCCTCGGTGCGCGAGTCTGACTCGGACTTTCCTAACGTTAAAATTACAATGTATAATTTTTTCCAGCTGTAATTGCGTTACATGTTCCATTATAATTACTTTAATCATGCTTATCAGAATGTGATCTGCCATAATAATAATGTCGTCCCGATCGAATCCGGCCACGGCAGCCAATGTCCAATTGTCCACGGATTATTATAGTATACAAAGTATAAAATAATTTTAGTTTGTATTGAAATCAGGTGGGTCTTCTTTTTGTTAACGGAAGGGGAAATCTTCTTAAGATACCCGACATCCGGGAGGAGAAGTCGGGTTGTATAGGATTTATACGTACAAAAACCCCCTCGGTGGCCATCCTCGGCGCATATTAGAGGACTCCGAGATCTCCTAGGAATACGTACCGGTGCCTTCGGCGAATCGAACATAGCTAAAACACTCTAACTCACCGACTAATAAAACTAGTGGTTCGCCCCGAACTGAGACCTCGCGGTAATATCCCATAATTCTGTTTTACCGATGGCAAATACAGCGCCATCTATTAGCATTATTGTGAAGCTATAGAATCTATTAGCATTAAAAGTTAAATAATTTCGTTTCTTTATAATATTTATCTAATTTTAGTATTTGTTGTTCAAGTACAGGATATAACTGAATCTACAACCACTTTTCAGGTTATAATATGCAATAGTTTTTGACATATGGCTCAAATTAAAATCTCCACTTTGAAAGCCCCCCATTTCGTCAATTTTAAGGGAAAAATTAAAAAAATATATATTTTTGTACTCTGTTCAAAGTCGTCTTTAAAAAGATATATCGCAAGTCTATGTAACGCAACAAAAAAAATTTTACTTCACACGCGCTTCTATGTTTTTTAGTTTACATATTATATTTAAATTTGAAGTAATTACGTACAGTAATTCAGAAGTTATAAGGCTCTGACAGACACCCGGTCTGTCCAGTACAGACAAGTGCAAATTTACTCAAGTAGACTCAGAGAACTCGCTTCGCTCGTTCAAAAAAATCAAAATCGGTTCATCCGTTCGGCTGCTACGATGCCACAGACACAAACACAGATACGTCAAACTTATAACGCCCCTTCGTTTTGGCGTCAAGGGTTAAACACATTTTACATTACTCTCCTTTGGTAGTTGGGTAACAAGTCGGAGCCTTCTCCGTTCTACATCATTATAAAGAGATCACACGCTTAAGAGACGACGAGTAGAGCTAGAATTGTCAATGAGAGCCCTAGAAAAAGATAAAAGCAAAGCACGCATCTCTCTCATCAGAGAAACAAAGAAGTTACCTAGTAGTTTACTACTGCCAAGCGACTTATTACCATCGCAATGCGGTACGATTCCGTGTAGATTCCGTCATACGTAGTGTATGATAGATAACTTAACTTAACTGCCTCGTTGGTCTAGTGGTAAACAAGTTCGATTATGGGTGACGAGTCTCGGGTTTCAACATTCCAAAAAATATATTGGTTTTTCTCGTCCGGAGTTAGAAAGTAGTGGCGTTTGAAGTCGGTTTTTTAAAAATAATTTCATTTATTTTTATTTTATTCCCCATATTCAAGGGTTTCGGGATAAACGCAACTAAGCGACTCCCATTGTCTCCGTGGCTTTTGAAATAGTCATAATCTTCCCTGCACACAGCCTCCTTAAGGCTGACCGTCCACACCAACGCTATTATTTTTATACTTTTTTGTAGCGCTTTTAGAACATTTTTCAAAAAAGGGTAGTTGAGTTCTTCTACCTAGAAAACCTCCGTACCAAGGAGAAGTACCTAACCTACCTACCAAAGATACCCAAGAATTCTTCAGGGATCAAAAAGCTAACATCTTGACCAAATAATTGGCCATCCAAAAGGGCAATGCTTCCATTTGCGTTTTCCATGCATTTTGGGTACTATACCGCGCTGCCGGTATTAATAATTCAGGTTAGGTCATTTTATAAATTTTTAAGATATTTTATTTAGGTTTAAATTATGTTATTTAGAATGTTGTAATATAATTTGTATAATCATTATTTTAATTGATATACCTAGGCACATTAAACTTTTTTAACATGATTGTTCATAACACTACATACTAACTAATCTATTAAATAAAACATGACATCAGAACGATTTTTTTAACCAGACTTAATTTCTACTCAGCTTAATTTTTAATTTACTTATAAACTTAAGAATATGCAATTCTAGATCGTTAATCGATAAACTCAAAAACTTTTGTTCTAAAAACATATTTCCCGCTTTAATCAGTTTAAACAACCTGCACCAACTGCAACCTCCTTTTATGAGTACAACCTCTCATTAAGAATACGATTCGCAAACTCCCTTTCAAGCGCGATAATATCTCGCACTCAAGTCTTCAACCATTCGATTTTTTTATCATTACAAACAAAAAAAAAACAATTAAAAGCGATGTGTGAATTGGTACTTTCAAAAACATTCACAGCGTTTACAAAGCATTCATTGCAAACTGCATATTATGTCTTAAAATTGGACTCACGGAGACGTGTTCCTGGAGGGGTTGTGCCGCACAATGTAGACGTATCGTATTACATCTGTTTGCGGCAGTTTTGCAGCTCAGTGTGCGCTTAGCATTAGGACGCTACATTGTAAGGAAGGGCGTTGACCTCACGAGGTTATACTCGTAGCACCACTATTTGCCGAAACCTGTTCGTTTTGTGGTTTAAAATAAGTAGTTAGTTTATTTATTTATACTTATTATTTATTTTTAACCAACTTCAAAAATTCATCGGAATCTTTTTTTTCTTCTTTTTTTTTGATATATTTTCCCCGATTTATGTATTTTCTTCTTTTTTTTTATGTATTTTCCCCGATTACTCGATGAAGCCTGGACCGATTTGGAAAATTCTTTTTCGTTTGAAAGAGTATACTTCCCAGGTGGTCCCATAGTCATCAAGTCAAGATCTGATCGGATCGGAGAAATCGAGGAAACTCTTCAAATTTTATAGGCACATTTGATATACTTTGTAGTGGTGCTTGAAGTCGGTTTTGTTAAAAGAATATTTATGTTTAAATTGTATATTAGGCCTAGGTTAAGACTTTGACCTACTTTTCAGGATATCTAGGCTTCGATCCTATTAGGCAAGCATCTCTGACTTTATACATGTGCATTTTAAGTTTAACTAAATATCACTTGCATTAACTATGAAGGAAAACATCCTGAGGAATCTTGCATGCCTGAAAGTTCTCCGAAATGTTCTCATAGGTGTGTGAATTCAAAGAAAATCCAAAGTTATTTTTGTGGCTCTTATGATAAGTCGAGACTTTACGAACGGTTCGGAAAGCAGTTCGCACTTGGTCAGCTTGGTGGACCTTAACTTAACCAGTATTTCCAATGTTTTATATTTAAAAAACAATGACAGTTCCTTGATTAATAATAACAAGGCATCCGACACTAAAGAAAAAACAAAGCAAAAGTAATATAAAAAAAGTTTTAGAAAAACAAAAGGTCTTTACAGCGACGTATTAAGATGTCCAAAAAAATTATCAAGGATTACAAAGTTATCCACCCACACACACGCACAGCACACGGTTTTGGCATTTGCTGCCTACTACACCCTGCGACTAAGTCAGATCGCACTGATAAAAGCATGTATGCTTGCGTCAACTTCGTCGGTCGGTAGGTTGATTATGGTTTTAATCATTAACAGGCCTTATCATCTTTCGGATACCGAACACTTGACCTATATACTCCTACTTAATATTATAAATGCAAAAGTTTGTGAGGATAAATGTTTGTTACTCTTTCACGCCACAACGAAATTTGGAATGGATAGCTCATACCCAGCATTTCACACATAGGCAACATTTTAACCCGGAAAACTAAAGAGTTCCCACGAGATTAAAAAACCTTAATTCACGCGGACAAAGTCGCGGGTAGTCTAGTCGTTATACCTACTTAAGACCGATAAAAACGCTTCTTACTTCCCATTTTTCAATTTAAATTTTTTTGAGATTTGACATAGGCCTCTTCATATCATGTTATCCCATTTATTACGATGTTGTGCCAATCTTATCCAATTCCTTCCCACGAGCTTGATGATGTCCACTTACAAAGTTGGAACATCTGAAGGTGCTGTAAGAAGTAACGCACACATTTACGTCGTGGCCAAGCATGCGTGCAAGCTCGGCACGCGCTGTCTTCCCATGGACAGAGATTTTTCTTTTTTTTTTTTTCATTTGGGATTTGTGCCAACGCTGTCAAAGAAATTCACTTCAAAAGATTTCTTCCTAAACAAACCTGCATATCTCGATTTGGATAATGAATATGCCAAAAAGTAATACAAAGAAACGCTTCGATTTGAAATACTAAACTGTATCTTTCATGTTCACGCACTCTAACAGACTATATTTTTCTATGTATAACAATTTATATTACAATTTTATTTTATTTGTCTATCTGATACGGGAATTCTCCATCTCTTTATGGTTATTACACAGGTTATTCCACAGTTAATGAATTCCTCAATGACAAAGTTGCTTGGAACCTATCTGCTTTGCTTCAGCTGTCCACAAGATAGATAAGCTACATATTGTAACATTTTTTGTTTTAAAAAGAGCAACTGCTGAGTTTCTTGCTGGTTCTTCTCAGCAGAATTTGCATTTCGAACCGGTGGTAGATTCTCGACTTGTCATAAGAGCCACAAGTTGGTCTAGATGAAATAAATAATTTTGAGTTTGAGTTTAAGTTTATGATTAGATTATTGAAAAAACAGGAACTTATACTTTTGAGAAGATACGTAGACACATGTGAACGCATAATTTTTTCAAAACTTCGCGGCCTATAAAAAATAATGTACCTTCAAACTACTTCAAAGTATAAAAACTTCTTAACTTTTGGATCACAATTTGGTAAATGCCCTTCCCTTTTTATTATTTTCGCATTTCTTTTGCACATAGCAGAACCAAAGAGTTCCGACGACGCGACAAGTAAGTTTATTAATATCATCATATGAAAATCGAGAAAATAGTCAACCCTCTTAGACTAGTGTCGGAGATACTTTTAATAATCATACGCCGCTCTCAATAAAACCAGTAATTTGTTGCGCTTAGGTTGACACAAATCCTGTACTTGCTATTTATTAGCATTGTATTAATTTGCATCTTAAACGCTTGTTCTCGAGAGATTAAGTCGCAATCAAACCAACAAATTTATTGCACGCCCTGTTTTTTTATTAGAAATTTTGCATTAAGTGACCAATAAAGAAAAACTGAAATTTTTCTCTGGATTCATGCATTTTGAGGAAAAGACGAATACATATACACGAATAAATTCAACGATTTTTCTTCGTCCTTTTACCCGACTGCGGGACGTAAAGGAGGGCAATGTGTTTCTCAGTCTATATATGTATGTACGGAATCCTTACTAATTAATGTTATAAAATAAAATATACGAAAGCGTTTTTATTTCTCGGTTTCTTAGTTTGTCTTTCAATCACGAAGCAACGGAACGTTTTTGCATGGTTATAGTTGAGAATTTGGAGCATGTTCCAAATGACATGAGATGACACGGGATTTTTAAAAACTTCGCTCCAAGCAGACGAAGTCGCGGGCAAAAACTAGTATGTGACACTAAAGGTACCCTACAGCACAGACAATATATTTAAAAATGTCACCAGATGTGTTTTTAAGACTGCTCTCAATTTAATTTCGTCCGATTCAAGAAAAACAAAATTAAAATCCATCAGATTCTATACGTGCCCTTTTTGAGTGCGTTCGAATATATAAAGCCGAAAAGCACTCGCACGCATGAAAGCTTTGAATGCACCGGTTTTTTGCAAGGTCTCAACCGCATCGTGGAGAACATTTTTGTTTCTTTGAAACCCTTAATCTTTAGTTGGAAACGGAGACGAAAGGGAAGGACAAAGTTTTAGTTTGTTATCGCAACTTTTGCTATTTTCACAACTTTTTTTTTTTTGAATTTTTGCTTAGGAAGCCACCAAAAACGTGGCTGAAGATTATCACAACTAGGCTATCACAAATAGATATTCCATTATAATTCTAAGACAATATTAGCATTTACAAGTGTGTTCAATACGAAAGCAAAACGAGGAATGGAAAATGAAAAACCGTCTACATATTCTAATGCTGGGTAAAAAATGAGACTAACCGCATAAATAAAACCGCATTTTGGATAAAATTAAAACCAGTTTCATAATAGCCATCGTGAATGAATTGAAATGTGCGTGTATTGTTTATGCAGATATTATTATTAGTAGTGCTTAATTTTTTTGACAGACGGTAAGTCGGAATGTGGGTGGCGGGGGACCTTATTTGGTAGCAAATATTTCTCGCGCAACCATACGTCCAGTGCAGATGGTGACTCTATGAACTCTAGCTCTATTAGCTCTATGTACATACATAATGATTGTCTATGTAGACACGAGTTGTGTTGAGGCAGACGGCATACTGGTTGTATCAAGGCCCATATTTTGCATTTGGCTATCGAGCATTTATGACGCAATCGATAAGATAAATTGAAATGTTTGTTAATGCATACTACAAGTACGGAACCTTATTTATGAGGACCGCGAAACGGACCGCAGATCAGGTTTTTCGACCTCAGACGTTCAAGCGTTTCAAAGTCGTATGCCTTACAGTGTAAGCGTTCGTTGTCCTTCGAACCATAATGTCGATCTTGTTAAGGTAGGTAAAGTATAAGATAACCTGTCGATCTGAAAATAATGAAATTTTTTTCACACAGCACATTTTGGTCTTTATTTGTAGGTCTGCTATAAAACTTTAGGACCGCCTTTTTTGAACATTAAAAGATTTGCCAAAACTAGTGATGTATGGAGTGTTTCAGAATACAATTAGACTATTTTCAAACATTAAAGCGAATTGTTATGGAGTTTCACAAAAAGTTGAGAATAGATTGAGGACAAAGACATCGTGTCGACTACCAAAAACAGCTCGGAATAAAAATATGTGTCAGATAAATTAAAGTTTATGTCTGCTCAGCTTAATTCGTCGAAAAGTCAAAATATGGCACTTCATTTATTGATTTTTACCTAAGGCCACGTGGACAAAATCGCAGGCATCAGCTGCTGATAAGGCTTTTTAACTTTTTATGTTAGCAATGTTTCCTACAGAAAAAGTATGGCATAATTTTTAATCCTGTCATACCAGCTTACTTTTAGTTTTGTGTCCAACCAAGCATTTAGTGGCAGTCATTTTATATCAAACTAATTTAGGGTTCAAGTAGGTATACCAAAATAATAATTGGTACATAATTCTTTTTAGAAGAAATGTGAAACTAGTAGTAGTTTCACATTTCTTAGTTTTAGTAGCTTAGTTTTAACCCTAGATCGGAATTTCTCTTTTAGTATGAGAGGATTTTCCTTTGGTTCTACTGTTCAGTCTTGATCGGTGATAAAGTGAGGTACAGAGCTAGTGATAAGCTCGTCGTTGGATGCGACAACGCACAGGTTTACGCTGCTGAATGGGTGACCGACTTTTGCTGTTGCTGAAACCTAAGAGTCAAAGTCGTCCTCTGATAGAGCCTTATGAATGAGAAAGAATTACGGGAAGCCACCGCATTACTAAAGGACTAAAACTTAAATAAGACCATTACGATTTTAATGTACCTACTTAATGGTAATCCAAGAAGAGGGATATATTTATTTATTACGATAGACATACAGAGATGGGTGTGCTATTATAATGTCCGTATCATATTTCCCAGGCTTGGTAACAAAACATCTTTAAACTAATGTTTAGCCGTGCCAGTTATTGCCCCACTGAACCTCAATGACCTAAAGAATAAATCGGTTGTTATCAAATAGAATCGTAGTTACACGAGTCACGACTCATATCGAGTCATATTTCACGAAATAATACTAAATAGTAAACAAAATTCACGGTCACGGCAGCTTTACAAAAGCTAAGTAGGTTCTCACAATTTGAGCTTCTGGAGGGAATCTCCTCCTTAGAGATAAGCTATCCTTGTGCACGTCCTTTAAATGTTTGTTTTATTGTTTTGTTCTCTGATACTAAATAAATAAATAAGTATATGACATGATGTTAATAAAAAAATCACGATAATACTGAAATATTGTAAAACTGATAAATTATGTCCATCTGTCTTACAGTACCCACCTTGCCAATACCGATATAGTATAATAAAAATTCATATATTCAAATAGTTTGGCATACCTAATTATTACATTTACAATATTACATTTAACCTAAATAAATTTATGAAAAAAAAAATGTAAATTACTATAAGTAATCAACAATTGTGGACCTTTAATAATATTGGAATTATAAGAATTTCATTGCATCTGCATACAAAACTAATTTGAATTTAATTTTCTACCATTTTAAGTTTCTTGCCGGCTCTTCGCAGCAGAATCTTCTTTCCAAATCGCGCAGTCTTGTATTGTCATAAGAGCCAAAGTAAGAGCCACAAGTTGGTCACACGAACTAAATAATTTTTAATTTATTTTTCTTTTAACTTCCAAAGTGGTACGCAAGTGTAACACACAAGAAGATTTTTAGAATGCGAGCGACAAGAAACAATTTACCATTATCGTATGCGAAAACTTTCCATACAATTTTTGCCCGCGACCAGTTAAGCAAAGCTCAAAGAGTGCCGAAAATTTTTCGAGAAACTCTATGTAACTGAGCGATAATCCGCACTTGGCTATAGTTAAAATTTCAATAACCCTTGTCGCCAGTCGCCACCCGCATGCCGTCTGGACAGTGTGTCAAGGTCGTTAACAATGTTGCAGGTTATTGTCCTGCTCTACTGGACTAATGACTGATGAATACTGAACGAATGTAATTAAATCAATAGGATTATTGGTATTACAGCCATTGCATGAGGCTAAATCAATAAATTCTTGAAGTGAAACACTTGTATTATCTATGACTACCTGTTGCCTGCGACTTCGTCCGCGTCAATTTCTGTTATTATGATCAGTGTGATGTTATATAGCCTAAAGCGTTCCTCGAAAAATGGACTGTCCAACACAAAAAGAATTTTTCAATTCAAACCAGTAGTTCCTGAGATTAGCGCGTTCAAAAAAACAAACTCTTCAGCTTTATAATATTTGTATAGATTAATATTGGAGAGGGAGGGAGAGAACTATCATATTTTTTTGGACGTATTTGTTTGTATGATTGATTGTTATGGCGATGTCATCGGCATCTGTCATCTGCAGTCGAACTTGGTAACGACTAGACCTACGAGGCAGTTTTAAGGTTGCGTCAACGACACGTGCCCAGAGTGCCTTCCCAGTAGGAAAGAAGGGCTTGTATATAGGCAAGGATCTATAGGACTTAACATATTAAATGTTTGATACTAACTGCTACGGAACTAGGGTTGCCAGATTTTTTTTCAGCCTATAAAGGACAAATGGTTAAATAGGCGAAAAAATACGGGATTTAAATTTTTTACCCGGGACAAATAAAAAAACAAAATTATTTAGTGTCTTTTTTTTGATATTTTTTCTAGTTTTAACATATCTGTAAAAATCAATACAATTTTATTATAATCGTAATTAAAAATGGTGATCAACTCGCTTTTTACGAACGTTGCGTGTGTGAATACTTGGATCGATATCATAATGAAAAACGAAGTACGGTTCAAATAAGGGTCAGAGTGAGTCCCGCCGGGACATTTTAAACTATGCCTAAAATACGGGATGTCCTGGGAAATACGGGACGTCTGGTAACGCTATACGGAACGTAGCCGGCATAGTCCGTCACATCATATAAGTGTTCTGTCGGCATAATCACAAGTCGACTCCCGACGACGAGGCGTGTCAAGGTCGTTAACTCTCGTCGACAATGTTGCAGTTTCTTGTCCCACTGAACGACTGGTTTGATCAATACGATCCGACGTAAATATTCGGGTGGTCTAGTTTTTCCGTCCCACCTATTTATTATACGGGCGATTTGATATTTATTTTTCGAACTGGCCGATGCCCGCGACTTGGTCCGCGTGCATACATAAGTCATTTTCATTTATTAATACATATTACGTTCTAATTTCTATGTGTTATTATAACTCTACTTATTACTCTTACTTATTTTTTAATTTAATTAAATCATAGGGACACATTGAAACGTCGTTGGGGCACAGCATTGGAATGGCAGAGAGTGACGTCCAAAAAATTCGTCGAAAAAAAAATATAAATTTTGGATTGTATAATAATACTAGCGGACCCGACGGACGTTGTCCTGTCTTAAGTTTTTTTACATCCTCTTTGACGAAATTAGCAGCACGCATTCTGTCAATGTTATGTCAAACGCCACATTCGTTACATCAAAAAAGTTTGAATTGTAAAAGCGGTTACATTAGAAATAATTTAATATGGTGGTTAATATTTCTTAAATTTTCTAATTTTCCGCGCAATTTTCTTAATTTTTTCTTTCATAAGAACCTTCTCCTAACAATAACAAACACAATAAAAAAAGAATTAGCGAAATCGGTCCAGCCGTTCACGCGTGATGCGCTTACCAACACATTAAGCGATTCATTTTTATATATATAGAAGATATACTTTATCAAGTAAGAATCGTTTTAGACATTGAAAAAACGCAATGTCGCTTTCTATCGCTTTATGTTATCTGTGATACCTATTATGTTTAGATTGTTTAGATTGCACGCGGCTTCGCTCGGCCTTTCAAACACCTAGGTATTTTACTTCCTTAGGGGTTGAATTTTCAAAAATCGTTTCTTAGCGGATGCCTATGTCCTGTATGGCAAACAGTCCGATCTGTCCAGGGGTTTGAGATGTGTATTAATAGATCTGTCAGTCAATCAGTCAGTCAACTTTGTCTGTTATATAATTATTTAAGGAATATAATAAGTCGACCAACAAAATTTATTTTTTGGCATCAAAACCTAGCTTCTAATTTAATAACTCAGCAACGGGAAAATGATGAAGCTTCTAATATACTAACTCGGCTTCTTCACAATGGCCACAAAATATTCCAAAGAAAGCATCAAATAAAGAGCCACTATTTTTATTATTGTCCACTGCCACTGCACGATTTGGTGCGAGTGAGATGGATACGACTGGCCATTTGCACGATCTCGTTGGTGCGAGTGAAACGGATGCGACTGGCAATTTGCACGATCTCGTTGGTTATGGCTATTTGCACCAATCAGAGAGCGCCATTCAAAACATGCATTTGTTTTTTTTGTTGTTCTGTTGTTAGTGTGTTAATATTGCAATTATTTTTGTATAATTTTTTCTTTAAACTAAAGTTAGGTTAGGTTAGGGTTATACATGAATATTCAGGTGCCCGGCCTAAGGCCGGGCACTTAGGTTCTGTTGGGATCGTAAACCTACCTAAAACTAAAAAAAAAGTTGAAAAAAAATTTGATTTTTTTTTTTTCAAAAATGTTATAATGTTATGTGTAGGTATTTATCTTGAGTTAAATTTAAAAACAATCATTTTTTTAATTTCATTTTATCAAAAAAAAAAACGTTTTTTTATTTCATTTTTCTCACAAAAAAAAAAAAAAATTAAAAATGTGGTTGAAGATTTGGTGTATTATTTGATGCTAATATTTAAGTATTTTAGGAGTTCACGGTTTGGAGCTAAGTTATAAATATAGATGCTAAAATTATATTTTTTAGAGGCTCACTAGTTGAAGCTGACTTAGTAATTTAGAAGCCAATAATGGTATTAAATAGAAGCTCGTTTAATTACATGCCATTATTTAATATTTAAAATTGAAAACAGCCATGTTTTGACTTTTCTACGAATTGTAAATGAAGCCTATATGCTGTCCCAAAATAATCTAGTTTTATTAAAATTAACAAATTAATTATTATTTATCTTAGGTAAAGATAAAAAAGGTATTATAATTATATTTGTATTATTGCAACAAGTTTTTAAATTGGGACCATAGATGTGAGGATTAAAAATAAATGTAAGTAGATACTAGGTTAATTTAATGGGCTAACTTGTTTTCTTTTTAAGATATTTCAATTAAAAAACAAGATCCTACCTAAGTAGGTTTCTACTGCAATAGTAGGTACAGTAAACTTTTTGTTGCTTTAACGTTGTTATAGTTTAATGATATCTCATTAACAACATTGTTGGCAGGTCATAACATTTTAATAAGAAAAAAAGCTAAAATATCAATAATGTACAAAATTAAAATAATTAATGTACACTTCTATATGTTTTATCAATATTTGGTAACGCAGAAAGATGTATTCTCAGCGACTAAAAATTATTGTCAACACTAATCCAATACTTGAAAAACTAAAAGCAAAATAAAAAAAAAACCGCCTATCAAAAAGAAATAGGTAGGTACATTTGCGTTTCGTTCATTTCGTTGTTTTACTAAAACACAAATGTGAAAACCCCTTCAAAATCGGTTCAGTCGTTCCAAAGATGTCAAGCAAACCGCTCATTTATACGTTCTATCGCAGACAGATGCTTATCAAAGTATATTATTTTATTAATATAGATGTTACCGGCCAAACCCGATTTCAGGACAAACTAGTTTTGCCTAGGCTAAACTAGTTCTTCCTATACGCGATAGGATGAACCATTTTTTAAATAGTAATTAACAAACCAAATGGGCTACGACAGAAGACTCGCTTCGTCGCCCCTTCGTTCAGCGAGCTTCTGTCTACGCGCTTAAAAAAAACACCCTAGGGGCAGAGCAGACAGGACTGCTTGGAGTCGGGGCGTTTGCATTTCGTTTTTAGGTAATGTTCGACCTATATCAGTTATCGCGTATAGAAAGAACTAGTTTAGCCTAGGCAAAGCTAGTTTGTCCTGAAAATCGGGTTTGGCCGGTAACATAGACAACAAAATAGGAATAAGAGATAGGAAACGGGTATGCACAAAGTATGCACTGATATACGCTCAAGGTAGGCCGGCCGTATTATTAATGTGTTAATATTGAGCTATACCTACTATGTATCTTAGACTGAACTGTAGGGTTAGTATAAGATTTAATTCGATTGATCGTATTCGCATTCGATGAATTTCCTCCAGGTTTCAGGGTTCCGTAGTAAAACTACAAGGAACTCTTATGATTTCGCCAAGTCCATCCGTCCATTTTAACTTTTTAACCGACTTCCAAAAAAGGAGGAGGTTCTCAATTCGCCGGAATTCTTTTTTTTTATGTATGTTCCCCGATTACTAGAAGACGCCTGGGCCGATTTGGAAAATACTTCTTTCGTTTGAAAGGGTATACTTCCCAGGTGGCCCCATTGTTATTAGTTCAGGATCTAGTGATGGGATCCTGGAGAAATCGAGGGAGCTCTTCAAATTTTACAGGCACAATTAAAAAGTAAAAATAATTTTTATCTTTTACTTGTCAATTTACACTCTTTAGTTGTAATAAAGATAAAAATAATATTAATTTTTGCAATCAATTCGAACAAGTGGTGGCTTACGCAAGCGTAGAGTAAGGTGGGTACATTCAATGCAACAGTGAGCAGCGAAACCTGTAAAGGTTTTTGTTATGGATGGCACAGGACAAGTTCCACATTTCATCGGCGCAGAATCAAGGCCGCTTACAATGTTGCAGGCTCTGCTCAAAAAGCTACGATCCCCATTGGGCTACATAGAGCCCGCCTTGCCACCAAAGTGGACCGCCGGGCCAGAAAAATAAAATAATAAAAATTCTCCGGACCGAATTTCATCAATCACGTCATGCGTGGTTCAGATATCTTGAAGAAACAATGGACGTTGGGGTTCCAAGTTACTCGAATGGCGACTTCGCACTGGAAAACGTAGCGTTGGAAGTGTTGGGCGAACGAACTCGAAAGCAACGCTGGCAGTCACTGGATAGAAGATACCTATGTCCACCAGTCACACGACTATCAAGATATCAGTTTGGTAACAGGATTGACGCTTTGGGGCTCAAATCAATGGGGTGTAACACCGTCAACTTCCCAACTCCGGGCTGTCACTGAGAATTTTCTTTTACAGAAAAACCTTCACGCTCGAGCCATAATCCAGAAAAATATAATGGAGGTATCGTCTGCCTGTGCGTATTATTGATTGGCTCTTATATTTTGCAATATTTTAAATCGACTTTTCAAATTAGTTGATATAAATCTGGCACCCCTCGTGATTTGAAGCCTATATACGGCAGATTTTTTTTTACTCGGGACAACGAATAGTTATCAATCTCGGAATCGCGGGGTTTTTTAATCAAATCATTTGAGAAGTCACATGCCAGTATGAACGCATACATTAGACGTTACGCATTTCAGGATTTATTTTTAAAATAAATACTTTAAGAAGTCGTTTTTATAGTTTTGTAGTATAGTAACTTTAGGTTTTGCATCCGAATAGCTATCTCATCTTATGATACTTCTACATAGCGTTGCCAGACGTCCCGTATATCTCGGGACGTCCCGTATTTTAGGCATAGTTTAAAATGTCCCGTATTTGAACCGTACTTCGTTTTTCTTTATGAAATCGGTCCAAGTATTCACACACGCAACGTTCGTAAAAAAGCGAGTTGATGACCGTTTTTAATTACGATTAAAATTGTATTGATTTTTACAGATAGATATGTTAAAACGAATAAAAATATGTCAAAACTGATTCGATCCTCGGAAAAATATCAAAAAAAAAATGACACTAAATAATTTAGTTTTTTCTTTGTCCCGGGTAAAAAACTGAAATCCCGTATTTTTTGAACATTTAACCATTTGACCAACCATTTGTCAACTTACTGCGACGGCATTCCCATTAATTACAACATGGGGTTATTCAATTCCT
This sequence comes from Hipparchia semele, assembly GCA_933228805.2. NCBI lineage: Eukaryota > Metazoa > Arthropoda > Insecta > Lepidoptera > Nymphalidae > Hipparchia > Hipparchia semele. The sequence goes on along the minus strand of OW121725.1, from coordinate 4,705,909 downwards.
GAAACGCCGGCATTGCATTGGTGCTGCCTCTGGTGAAATGTTCATGGCCGGCAGAACAGTTTTAGAACATATATGAATTAAAATAATTACATACCTATCAAAACGTGTTTAATTTCTTACACTTCATGACATAACATAAAACAAATAAAATAGCCACCTTACTTCCTTACTTACTATTATAATATTATAAATGCGAAAGTGTATTTGTTTGTTGATTTGTCCTTCAATAACGCTGCAACAAAGCGTGACTTTTTGCATGGGCATAGTTGAGGACCTGGAGAGTAACATAGGGTCCTTTTTATTACGGAACATCAAAAAATTCCCGCAGGATTTAAAAAACTAAGTCCAGGCGAACTCAGTTGCGGGCGTCAGGTAGTATTGATAGTATGACTATGAATCAATCACTTGACATCAAGTGACCTGCACGCCCGATATATACGGACGCTATGCCTACATATAATACAAATTCTTTTCAAAAAACCGACTTCAAACGCCACTACAAAGTATAAAAATAATTTTATTTTGTACACGTTTGTTGAAGTCGGGCGGCTTAAATAGAAACGATGAAACCGATACGCGATGCTCACCCTATTTCAATAAGCGCGTCTTTTATATGTCACCATAAGGTAAGCGTCGCGCATCGATTTCATCGTTTCTAGTTTAGTCAATTATCAAAAAAATCGCTTGAATCGGTCCAGAAACCCCGGAGTAATCGGTGGACATACATAGAAAAAAAAAAACTTGAGAGGTGTCAAGGGACACCCGGATGGAACGAAGTTCAATGCGAAATAGAAATGAAAATATCTGGCTTGCTTTCTATAAGAGAGAGAGAGACAGACAGAGAAACATGCGACGCCGCACAGCTTACAATAGCTTACTATAGCAAAAAGTGTCGTGACAACTTTTCGTAAGAATTTTTTCCGTCTAGCCCCCTTTCACAACGCGCGATAAGGAACTTCGTTCCAATACCGGCCGAATTGATAACCTTTTTGGAAGTCGGTTAAAAAAGCAGCGAATTTTTTCCGACCATGCCATCAGCTGGCAACCCTAGTTTCTCTTATTACGGAACTGCAGTACACGTGTAAAATTATGGATTGAATCGATATCAAGGTCGCGCTACAATGTTGCAGCTCGTTGGTACTTGGCACTCGCTGCTCGGAGTGATATAATGACACTTATAATTCTGCGTGGCACGGATCGCGAAAATCTAAAGCGGTTACACGAGTTTCCAGATACTAAAAACGTCTGGAATTTCTACCATATTTATAGAACGATTGCTAAATAATTCGATTTACGCTTACGGATTAAAAAATTTATAAAATACATAGCCATTTATACATATATATAATTATACATATAATCGGTAGTAGGTACATCAATAAACGGACAAATGTGTATCACGCCAGTGTTGCCCGACACTATAATTATGCATACTTAAAAGGAAGAACGTTTTATTTAATTTTCGTCATAAAATGTTTTTTTTTTACATTTTAAAATAACATTACAAAACTATAACGCGCCTATATTAAAATTAACAGCAAAAACGTCACTGGATTTCTGTATGGAAATAAGATTTGAAAAACTAAAACTTTTCTTTAATTGACAACTAGAATACTTAAAATTTTCACAGCATTAAGAGATCATTGACCTTCGTATTCAGCATTTTCAACCTAATACCTAACCGTTTTTTGAGAAAAAGAGAAGTCTTGACACACTGACAGACGAACAACTAAGTGTGCCGTTTTTTTTTGGATCTGTAAAAACTACTTTAGAGCACTAAGGGTGTGGAATGGTTAAATACGTCATTAAGATGCAGTTTTAAGCGTTTCTTTTAACACGTTTCTTCGAGATTTATTCCATTTGTTTACATTTTAACTCAGCTTAAGATAAAGATCATGTTATTCCTTAGATAAAAAATATCATTATCATCATAAACACACCTTGAACGTATTATTTATGTAAATGAGTCTATGTAAATTTAATATACAGCAAGCATGCGAATTGGCGTAATCGATACAATATAGCAATATTCATTGGTGACACGCAACATGACGGTGTTATAATCAAGTTAATAATGCAAAATGTTCATAATCACATCACACTAATATTATAAAGCCGAAAGTTTGTATGTGTGTGTATGTGTATGTTTGTTACTCTTTCACGCAAAAACTACTGGACCGATTTGGCTGAAATTTAAAATGGAGATAGATTATACCTTGGATTAAAACATAGGCTACTTTTTATCCCGGAAAATCAAAGAGTTCCCGCGGGATTTTAAAAACTAAATTCACGCGGACGAAGTCGCGGGCATCATCTAGTCTAAATATATAAAAGGAAAAGGTGACTGACTGATCTACCAACGTACAGTTCAAACCACTGGACGGTTCGGACTGAAATTTGGCATACAGATAGCTTAACAGCTATATGTATGTATATATATATAGCGGATGCTACGAAAGGATTATTGAAAATTCAACCCCTCATGGGGTGAATTAGGTGTTTAAAAATCGAACTTAGGTGTGAGCGAAACCGCGGATAAAAGCTAGTTTAAAATAGAACTTGACTCGACATTTACATCCAAAAGAGTCAAGTCGATCCGCAGTCCTGTTGCAGCGTGATCGGAGGACAAACCAAGGAACAAACACTTTCGCATTATCAGTGCGGGTGCATTGCAATGTCAACAGTTCGCATGAGGTGTAGGCATGTACCTACCCGCTGACGTAACGCTCCTCGTGTGCAGTCAGTAGGCCAACAAACGGCAACATTGTTGAACCACCTTGACATTGCGTCACGTCATGATACATGCAAACCGGGCCAGACGGGGGCATACGAAGTTACTTTGTACACCCATTAATATATCAATCATCACGTCTCCACATTTTTAACTCCCGGCGGAAAAAGATGGGTGTTATAAGTTTGACGCGTGTATCTGTGTGTGGTTGGATCTTCGGTCTGTCTGTTCAAGGCAAGTCTGTGTGTCAAGGCCCCTTTTCTCAGAAAGGGCTTGACATCTATCGGCCCTAGATGACGAGGAAGGCGAGATATTAAATTATTATCATACAATGAAAAGTTTCTCATGCCTAATCATACAATATTAAGTAAGACAAAGTATTGATTAAATATAATAAGATTTATTACATTTTCCCACAGAGATAATTAGTGATAAACTATAACAGATGGATTACATGTTTATTAAGTCTATTCTCAACCAGCCAAGCTCAATTGAACATGTCACTTATTATACTAAACACTATTTTTAACCGACTTCAAAAAAAGGAGAAGGTTTTCAATTCGAAGGGTATTTTTTTTGCGATGTTACTTCATAGGTCCGGCAAATTATCCGGATATAAATTCTTTAGGTTCCGAAAAAAACGGAACCTTTATAGGCTCGCTCGCTCAGTCGCTTTTTCTCAGCTTGAATTCTCTGAAAAATTCAAGTTTCTAACTTAACTCAGTGTTTGAATCTGAAAGGTATATACAGGAACTCTGCAATAAAACAGCGCACTAGCTAATTTAACACAATAATTACAATCAAAAGTAAATACAATCCTCAAAAGGTTCCGACCCTCGGTGCGCGACTCGGCGGTGACTCGCACTTTGCATATTATTACATTAATATATTGCTGCCGAACATGACAGCTATCGGCATACGGTATGGATGACCTAATCAGGTCCCGATTGTTTTCCCGAGTTTTTTCCAGACACTTATTTCCAGGATTAAACCAAAGCATTTGGATCCTTATAAAGGCCAATTAACAAAATGAACCAGTACGTTTAACATAAAGTTTTATCCGTTTTGACACTGCTTAATGAGCGTCAAAAAATTTCGTAACTTGTACATTATAAAAAACCTCGCTCGCGGGATCCGATAACAAATTCGATCGACGTTTAATTAACAGGATCAAGATAAGACAATAAAAGGAGAGGCTGTACATAATAGCCGAGCTACACCGAAGTACGTAGTGGCAGTAGCATTCTCAGAAAATATATTTTACGTGTCCGAAAGTTATTCTGTTTATTTGTTATGAATTGACGCCTCAGACGTCAGAGATGTGGTGGTGGTGGCACCAGCAATTCCATCTTAAAATAACTTAAGAAAAACATGGGCAGTAATAAGGACTGCTGACAGTGGAAAGTGCCGACAGTGCCGAAGTGGAATTACAACAGAACACTTGACAAAAAACATGAAAGAACACGACAAAACATTCACTAACCGATAAGAATTTCCTCTACCAAAAAGCATTCAGCGCGTCTAAAGAAGTCACTTAAACAATAGAAAGCTATATTTCCAGAAATGAAGGCTCAATTGAGCATTTCTTGATACAGTTCTGGTTGGAAGAAATAGAATCAGAGGACGTTTAATTACTCAATTAACAGAAAAATTGAAAACGATGACTCAGATAACCGCGTCATCTTCGTCCGCATGGAATTAGGTTTCCGAGTGGAATTTTCAAAACTGTGGCGCACGTATTTCTTTATTTTTAATCGGTAGGCAAAATACCGATTCAACTTAAAAATTACAAACTTTAAACCCTTATGTAACCCCCCTGGGGATGGAATTAAAAAAAAATCCTTTCTTATTGGATGCCTACGGCATAAAAAAAACCTACTGCCAAAATTGCTATCTTCAATTCCAATGGTTTAGGTTCTGCGTTGATATATTATTATTTAATCAGTCAGTCAGTCTTGAATTTTATATATTAAAATTTTTGAACTGGGAAGAAATTTTAAGGTCAGCATTTAACCAGATATAAGCTAACATCCTGGATAGGTACTAAATGGGAGCGATTCCGTCGACCCACCGATGTCGGATCGGACAGTGAGAAAACACTTTCGTTCCATGGCGACGATGGCACCTTTAATATTTTCAGCCTAACACTGCCCACTTAAACGAAATAAGCAAAAAAATCGTGTCGTGTCGAGAATATCAATCAAGTAGCCTGCGGGATACCACTAATGGTAACTAAATACGAATATTTTACTGATCGTCAAGCATCGAAGCGATTACGGAGTCGAGAGAGAACTAAACAAGTAGCATTTTTGCGAAAAAAAGACATTCTCAGGAAAAGCTGCTCTTACTTGGAATTTGATTTGTATTTGAATAATAAGCAACTGATACAATGTTTCCATCGAAAGAGATGGAGCAACTCTTAACCGGAACGAAAAGGAGATTTTGTAATTGATTTCAACTAAGTACATAACACATATAATGTAAGTTACGGAACTCTATGCTAAGGTCTAATACAAGTAGCATTAAAGTGTAAAAACACTGGTTAAAAAACCAACTTCCAAAAAAAGATTCCCAAATTGCCACCGCCGGGAATCGAACCCGAGACCTCCCAGTTATAAGACCACAGCGCTCACCACTACGCCAGGGAGGTCGTCAAAAAAAAAATAAAGGATATTAATTAATTAATTTTAATTTTCTTTTATGTTTCATGTTGTGTTACAGAATTATAAAGTCTAAAACACATTTAAAAAAAGTAAATAGTTTAAATAATAAAATAGAGAGTTAAAAAATTTTGTCGAAATAAAATGTATAGGGAATGCAATATTATACACAAAATTTCTGAACGTTTCTTGAGACGATGAGTTGACGAAACGCCAATCCAATGCGTTCTATATTCAAAACACTTTTTCTCATTGAGTGAGCAAAAACGACTTTTGCTCACTGGTTTTGGGCAGCAAAGGCTCCCTTTTTGAGCTACAGAGGTGAAAACTAATGAGTCGCATCGGCGGCGCTTTGACGGTTTAATCAATTAGTCTCCTTTGTTCATTATACCATCAGAAACATGTAACGGGGTACATAAATTTAAAAGAAAAAGTAAACGCTATTCCTATTACGGAGGGCAACACGCATGTTTTCAGGTTCTTTCGTAAAAACGCATGTATACGTGTTTACGATATAATAATATGGGTAGGTTTATCTGTCGCTAGCTGCTGCCCGCGAATTCGGCCGCGTGATTTAGTTTTCAAAATTCCGCCGGAACTATTTGATTTTCGGAATAAAAAGTAGCCTATATCACACTCCAGGTCCTCAACTATACCCATGAAAAAATCACATCAATCCGTTGCTCTGTTGCAGCGTTGTTGATTTTCCGGCATTGTGTAAATGCGTCTACACTCTCCAGAGCGCAAATTATCTATGTGCCAAGTTTCATCAATATTGGATTAGCGGTGTTTCAAACGAGATTCTTACAAGTTTTTGTAGGTTAGGCCCTACAGTCCCGGTGACCATGTCTCCAATGCTGAGGGTGTCTTTTAAATTATAAAGTTAAATGAATTATACTTGAACTGGTTGAAGCCCGCGGCTTCGCTCGCGTGGATTTAGTTTTTAAAATCCCGCGTGAACTCTTTCATTTTTCGGGATAAACTCTATCCGTTGATCCGTTTCTTTGTTGCAGCGTAATTGAAGTACAAACCAAGAAACCAACAAACAAACACACTTTCGCATTTATATATTAGTATAAGAATTAAAATAGCTGAGTACGTCATCATCATCATCATCGTCATCTTCATCATCACCATCAGCAAACCATTAACGACCTCCCTGGCGCAGTGGTGAGCGATGTGGTCTTATAACTGGGAGGTCTCGGGTTCGATTCCCGGCGGGGGCAATTTAGGAATTTATAATTTCTAAATTGTCTCTGCTCTGGTCTGGTGGGAGGCTTTGGCCGTGGCTAGTTACCACCCTACCGTCAAAGACGTGCCGCCAAGCGATTTAGCGTTCCGGCACGACGGCGTGTAGAAACCGATTAGGGGTATGGGTTGAATTTACACTGCTATACCCCTTCCAAGTTAGCCCGCTACCATCTTAGACTGCATCGTCACTTACCATCAGGTGAGATCGCAGTCAAGGGCTATCTTGTCATCGAATAAAAAAAAAAAAAACGACTCACTACTGGGCGCAGGTCTCCCTAGTTCCTATCCGCGCGGAGTCCGCAGGCGTCTGAATTCGCTCTAAGTTCACAGTTGGTCACGTTCACGCGCAGGGAGCCTTTTTTGCCGCCTTGGGCGGGCAGACAACAATGTGGTCAGGATGGCAGAAATGTCGATAAAATTTTATTTCTTTATAATGGCGATCAGTCAACCACTCAAACGTAGTGCAGTGCACACATATTTAAACAGACTTAAGAATAAAATATGGCTATTGGCCATTACTCTTAACTAAAGACTTTCAGGTATGATCTTCTATATCTCTACAAATAAATAAAGTCTATTGTAGTCTCTGAGTCTACTTGAGTGAATTTGCACTTGTCCGTCCGTCCGTCCGTCTGTCAGAGCCTTATAACTTCTGAATTACTGAACGTAATTACTTCAAATTTAAATATAATATGTAAACTGATGGCCTTCAGCCGAATATTGCATAAAAACATATAAAAAGCTTTATTTCAGGGGGGCTCTCATAGAAGCGTGTGTGAAGTAAAATTTTTTTTGTGTAACATAGACTTGCGATGTATCTTTTTAAAGACAACTTTGAACAGAGTACAAAAATATCTATATTTTTTAAATTTTCTCTTAAAATTGACGAAATGGGGGGCTTTCAAAGTGGAGATTTAATTTGAGCCATATGTCAAAAACTACTGCATATAAGAACCTGAAACTTGTTTGTAAATTCAGTTATATCCCGTACTTAAACAACAAATACTAAAATTAGATAAATATTATAAAGAAACGAAATTATTCAATTTTTAATGCTGATAGATTCTATAGCTTCACAATAATTCTAATAGATAGCGCTGTATTTACCATCGGTAAAACCATGGTAAAACAATTTTGCGTCAACTATTATTATTTTTTATTGCATCTAATGTTAAAAGTTAATTATCATAAGATATAATTAAAACTATCTTTTGGGAATTATGAGATACCGCGAGGTCTTAATTCGGGGCGAACCACTAGTTTTAAAATATCATTTCAATAGTTTTCGAAACATTGAAAAAACGTGATGGTGTGATAATTAAGCAACTTATTAATGCCGTTATAAAATCGACGCCTCCCCCTATTAAAATGGGGGTAATAAAATAAGTTTTCCTTTTAATGTCTTCAACTAGAACTTTGCAATTCGATGCCGTAAAAGACGCCCGGAGTCCAGAGTGGCTCCACTTTACGAGCCTTAGTTCAGACGCGTGACTTTTTAGCGGAAAGCTCGATTTATGTGACGAATACGCGTTTACTGCACACAGTACGTTTATTGGAAATAGGTACTTTATACTTTCTATATACATATATGGTTGTAAGTCTTCGTTGTTAGGTACAGGATTAAACCATTTTATTAAATATTAAAAAAATAGTAATACTTACAAATAATCACTACATAGTATAAAACAAAGTCGCTTTTTCTGTCCCTATTTCCCCTTGGTCGCTTAAATCTTTAAAACTACGCAACGGATTTTGATGCGGTTTTTTTTAATAGATAGAGTGATTTAAGAGGAAGGTTTATATGTATAATAACATCCTTTAAATAGTGGAGAAATACTGTTATTTTTGAGTTTTCTAAAGTGATGTCGTAAATAACTACATTTTTTCCGCTTACATTGCAAACGCAGGCTGAACCCTACGAGATTTATCAAAATAATGTACTAAGTATTGTACACATTGAAAAAGTCTACAGAAAACTCCGCGATGGTACATGTCTACCTCTTATGGATATCCCACAATAACGTTTTTTTGTCATTTACTTTTTACGACAAATAATGGCTAATTTTCGAAGCGATTTTAACCAATACAGCATTAATCCTTATCTAATTAAATACCTTAAATACAATGTTGATTTAATATAGATCTATATGGCCCTTTACAGCATATGATTTAAATGAATATTTTCGAAGATATTACAGATTTAAAAATTGCGGGACTTAGCGCTTGCGGCGGTTCCGACCGGCCGGGGCGGCGGGAGTGTGCCTATAAAATATATTGTCTAACTAGCGGACGCCCGCGACTTCGTCCGCGTTCCTACATCACCACAGTTTAGGTTGGCAGAACCCCTTCAGCATCAGGATTGAGGAGTTGGGTCCTGGAATTTAACGATGTAGTCTTTATTTGGTCCCTAAAATAACTTTTCATAATCAACAGTTTCTAAATCTCCACAGTTTAGGGGAGCAGTACCCCTGCAGCATCAGGATTGAGGAGTTGGAACCCGAACTTTTTATGGGACCATCTCGCAAAGTTTTTATGTCGATTAAAAAAAGATTCACGCAAATCGGTTAAGAAATCACGGAGACATTGATATGCAGAGGTAGAAAAACACAACTCCTTCTCCTCCTTTTTCGAAAGTCGGTTAAAAAAGTATACGTTGCCCGATAATATCAGCTATCTACCAGTGAAAGTCCCGTCAAAATCGGTCCAGCCGTTCCCGAGATTAGCGGTAACAAACAGACAGACAGACAAACAGACGGACAGACAGTCAGACAGACAGACAAAAATTTTAAAAATTGTTTTCTTGGTATAAGTATCGTATTTACTTTCGTATGCAGTTAGTAAAAAGCTGTTCTTTTGATAGTACAAACAGACACTTCAATTTTATTTTACAAGAAAGCTGTGAACGTTGTATATAAAGACAATCTGTAATATATTAATTGTTGTATAAATAGAATAAATAGGTAAAAATGTAAAAAGTAAATAAGTAATAAATGTAGTGTATGAATTTAGATATTAAAAATTAGCAGGAAATCTTCATGGTTTAGGGAAAGAAGAATTGTCTTACTCTAAAAACGCGTGCAGGCCACGGGCAGTAATGAATAAATCAAATTGTTTTGATTGATTTTAATCATTTTATCAGTGAATGACATAGGCTATATATTTTATACCCGTGCGAAGCCGGAGCGGGCCGCTAGTAATAATATAAACGTAAAAAATCTTTTTACGAAACCGACTTCAATCGCGACTACAAAGTATATCAATTGTGCTTATAAAATTTGAAGAATTCCCTCGATTGTTCCATCATCAGATCCTGACCTGGGATGACAATGGGACCACCTCGGAATATACCCTTTCAAACAAAAAAAAAATTCTAGATCGGTCCAGGTGTCTACGAAATAAAAAAAAAGATTCCGACGAATTGAGAACCTCCTTCTACTTTGGAAGTTGGTTAAAAATATGTTCGTTTGTTGGATTGTTGGTTTGTTCTACAACCACGCAGCATCGGATCGCCGGATTTTTTCGGACTACCACCCGGGACGACCCACTACGACTTTTTATCCCGGGAAAATGCATTCCCGCCTGATTTTTAAAACCTAACTCTTAAGTTAGTACCTACTAAGTAGATATAAATGTAAATAAAGTTGTTAATTGAGTCAATAAAAACTGGTCAAGTGCGAGTTGGTCTCGCACACCAAGGGTTCCGTACCATCGTACAGGTTGAGCAAAAACGACGAAAAAATCGCGATTCTTGTATGGGGAGCCCTCTTTATTTTTTATTTTATTTTTATTATTTGTTGTTACAGCGACAAGAGATATACACATTCTGTGAAAATTTCAAGTATCTACCTATTACGGTTCATGAGATACAGCCCGTTAACAGACGGAGGGACTGATGGACAACGGATGCTTAGAAATAGGGTTTCTTATGCACCCTTTGGGTACAAAACCCTAAAAACTGAAAAAAGTAAGTTACTTCGAAACGATTTTAAATGACAGATAAAAAGGCACCTTAACTCTTCGATTAACTACAAAGCTAAAACCTTTACTAAATTGCAAGTTATTACGAAGAAAACACAGCTATATGGTCTGTGCTAATTGCAATAGGCTGAAGTGTTTTACCGTCTTCTATCATTAAGGTCAAGTCACACGTCTGCGAGCCAAACAATAAAGTGCAAGGAGAATTGTCAGCGCCTCACAACACAAGCACCAGGCACCATTTTGTCCAAGTAATTGTTCCACAGTCTTAAACTGCGCGAAGTCAGCACTAAACACTAAGTTTATTAGAACCTATCCGAGCCACTCGTAAAGTTCTATTTATGACGTTTTCAGCGCAGTGTGCTCAGGTCCTAATTGGGAGTTATACAACACTGTGGAAATAGTAAAAATTTCTCGAGTGATCGTAAAATTTACGAGAATATTCCATAGGCGGTTGTTGTAATAATTTTCTAGATATTCTAAGGACTAGTTAAGTTTTGAGCCAAATCCACGCTTATTTATCATCTAATTAGTAATCATACATATAAAAAGAAAAGGTGACTGACTGACCGATTGATTGATCTATTATCGCACAGCGCAAACCGCTCGATGGATCAGGCTGAAGTTTGGCATACAGATAGCAATTAGTGCGTAGGCATTCGCTAAGAAATGTTTTTTTTTGGAATAAATGGCCAATCGCGTGTTAGGCCACGCGCAGTGTAGGGTTCCGTAATTGCATTTCACAATATAATGGCATCTAAGTCATTCGCTATGAATTAATATTACTCGTTATTTTTGAAAGACCGAGTAAAAAAATATCACCCCCCTTACGTGTAGGGGAGGTACCCAAAATAATAGTTTTTTTATTTTTATTGTGCAACTTTTCCGGCATAATTAATATGCATAACCTTGCCACATTACAGCTCTTTAGTCTTCAATAGTCTCTACGCTGTGCTGAAGACTGACGGACTTGGCGAAACAAGGAACCTTGTAGTTTTACTACGGAACCCTAAAAAGCGGCCTGGACGATGGCACACATAGCTGTGCCCATAGTGAAGCCATGTAGTGCGGGAGGTTCTTTATTGATGGCGAGAACTGGTTAGCGGAATTTATATGGATGAAAGACTTGATTGATTCTTTCTTCATAGCATTTAAGGGTTATGGCTCAAGAATCTTTATGATAGAATCGAGTTATTCCGATTAAAATGATCAAGGTTCAGTAGAAATACAGCAATAAAATTTAATGACGACAATGTCTTAAGTAATTGTTGAGTATAAAGACATAAGCGATGTGCAATGTGCATACCAGGTGATGCTCTAATAGTCCAATGGACTTAATAGCTACTGTATGTGAATGCGGGAAGTCTTGCGTGCTGTGAATTAATTGTTGTACCAAGTGAGCTTTTAAAAGAGATGAAAATGCTGAAATAAGTATTTATTTAGGAGTTTCTAAGAGCCCCAACACAAGCTAAGTGAACTAACCTAAGTAACTAACCTTTTGGTAGTGTTGAACTGGTGTACAAAGTAACGACCTTGTCGACCTCTTGTCGTACCCACTCCTAACACAAGTTTTCACTTATTTGGAGGGGAGAGAAGAACATCAGTCAAGTTCAGCTAAAGATATTCTTTTTTAAAAAAACAAAAAAAAAAAAACAATCTTATACCTATCATAGCTGTGTTTTAAATGTTGATTTATTTTTGTATTTTTGTGTGTTTATAGCTGCCAATAAAGGTTTTTCTGGTTCTGATTCTGATATTACGCTTAAAACAGCAGATTAAACTAGATTACAATACCTAAGTGATATTAACTAGCCATATTTTATTCATTAAGAAAGAGAGTAAACTGAAAATTTAAAACACCCCCGACAAGGAATTCCGCAAAGTAACTCCTGCTTCTATCCAATATTAAAAAAAACCGCATCAATATCGGTCCAAACGTTAGGGAGCTAAGAGGGAACAGACAGACACACTCCCCTCCTTTTCCGTCGCGGATTAAATAAACAACCCTTGAAACAGTTTTTTACAGCACAAGAATCAATAAAATGAAGCAATAACTCTCAACTAACACCCCATTCGCTTCACAGGCCGCGGCGCTCCAATAGCCGCATAGGCGCATCTGTCAAGACGAACTGCGCATTTCATACAACGTTAACCGACCATTATTGCACATTTTCCATAAACTAGTGGCCCATAAACTGCACATATGTTTACCGGAGCGAGGTGCAGCCTTAAAAGCATTGGTAATATAACAAAACGTCTGAACCGAAATTGCTCATAAAAGTCCAACGTTTTCCAACTAAAGCCATGAAACTGAAACGTTGGAGGAATTTACAATGGACGCCGTCTACATTTAACGTTCATCGTTCCACCTTAGTTTAATTAAAGTGCTCTCGAACGCAAATATTCGGGCTGCTTTGACGTTTGGGAAAACAAACGGTAAATATGCTTGGACATTCACACCCTTATTCGGGGGAGGTTTGAGTTCAAACTGGGATGCTGGCACTGGAATATGTCAAAAAATTGAAGTATCCCTATAATCAACTCAACAATCAAAAGACGAGGCGAGGACAATCATAGGTCTTGAAATGATCGCCACAAAATCCATCCATCCATGTATCCATCAGCGGTGGGCAGGGTGTTGATATCTTCCATCCATCCCGTGGAAGTCTTCCAACGCTGCGCTTATACCAGTACAGAAACGTGTCTTTGTTTTTATAAGACAAAGTCCAGGGAATAATGATACCTTCCAGGTTGTAAGGGTCTTTACTAAATTCACGACTTAAGAACTTGAGTTTCTTTCATCATTAATAGTTTTTTTTTCATGACAAGATAGTCCTTGACTGCGATTTCACCTGATGGTTAGTGACGATGCAGTCTAAGATAGTAGTGGGCTAACTTGGAAGGGGTATGGCAGTGTACATTCAACCCATACCCTTTATCGGTTTCTACACGACATCGTGCCGGAACGCTAATTCGCTTGGTAGCATTTGACAGCACGTCTTTGGGTGGTAATTAGCCACGGCCAAGCCAAAGTGGTGTTGTTGCTGCAACCGTGCATTAGCCAACGGTGTCAGTGTTCAGAGGTTATTGCAATCGTCATAATATCTTAGCTGTCCACTTTGGTTCTAGGCCTGCAGGCCTACATTAATCGCGTGTACTGGCATACCAAAACGCAAAGGTCAAGAAGATACGTTACTTCAATGGGTCATCCATTTTTACGCGCGCAGATGTTAATGTTGACGTTTGGTAACGGAAACTCTGACATGAAAGCCTGGACAATGTCCGCGACTTCGTCCGCGCGGATTAAGTAACAAAAGCACCAACTTATGAAAGATGGAAGATGTACGGCCAGTGCAGACAAGCGACTAATTTCCTAATTAAAACTAATAAAACTAATTAGAATTGAGAATCTCCTCCTTTTTTGGAAAGCCGGTTACAAATATTCAGGGGTTATTCCTAGTACAAATCCTGGATTTGCCGTAAACCGTTATAACATTCGACGCTTAAAGGTTCCCATAATGGAAACTGTCAGTAAAGAAATATTATTCTACGAATACAACTGCGAGCAAACATAAAATCGTTTAAGTACATGTGGCCACAAATAAACAGGCACGCCTCTATATTAAAACTAGCTTTTGCCCCCGCGACTTTGTTCGCATGGAATTAGGTTTTTTGAAAAGCCCGCGGGAACTCCTTATTTCTCCGGGATAAAAAGTAAAGCCCAAATTAGACGGTGCACCGTTCGTCGTTCACTTTTGCGACGAACGATGCACGATACCAGTCAAGCTTTCGTCGTGGAGGCTTTACCTTTGTCACTCTGCAGGACCGCAACCACACTTATCAAAGAATCGAACGTCAAAATAACAAGTTTCATATACATAATTTGAAAAATAAAGGATTTTCATACGAACATTCAACCCCCTATTTGCAAATATTCAAAAAAATGTGTATTTCGTCTTTTTAATTGAAAGCCTAAATATCGAGTTTCATGGGTATAACTTGAAAAATTGACAGACTTTCATACAAACTTTCACCCCCTATTTAACCCCTTATAGGTGGAATTTCTAAAAATCCTTTCTTTAGTAGGTGCCTACGTCATAAAAGTCGTACCGCTTGCTACCGAACACAATTTCACCCTCACCACTTGGGTGCCTGGAGCACCATCCGTTGTGCCCGATCTTTTTTCCACGCACTTTGAAACTGTGGAAACAACTCCCTGGGACGCGAACGGTGTTCCCACTAAATTACAACATGGGGTTATTCATGGGGCAGGCCAAAATAAGACACTATTTTACTACAGAGCTAAACTACTCCCCACCCCATTAGCTCTAGAAATCAAAATACTTATGTACATACTAGATGGACTGAACATCAGACGAGTCCCAGGGAGCCACTGGATACAGGCGGCGCAAGAGCGAGCCATGTGGAAATCTATGCGAAAGACTAAGTCCAGCAGAGAACATCTAACGATTGATAAAGAAGAAGAATAGGTAACTTTACTTTTAAAATACAATATGTTTCTATTTACATCCGTAATTTTAAGCTATTGCATAGCTTCTATCGCGGGCCAGCGTGGAGACCGAATCCAGAAATTCCGTAACGAAAATAACCTGACGCGGGACTCCTCTACGGTGAGCCGCTAGATGGCGTTGATAAAAAATGCTATGCAATACCTTTACCGCGGCAGTCCCCGAATGCCACACGTCTTTTTTTTTCATTCTGCTTTCTACCTGATGCAGCCAAAATCTAGATCAATAATGTAGGGGTAGCTTATGCCGAGTTACGTGCCGGTGTAAAACATTACGGCCAAATGCGTCCCATTTTTATAGCTTTGAATATTATATTTACGAGATTCGCTTGCAGAAATTGCAAATAAACTTCTCCACTGCAGCAGTTCTCGTTCATAAACAAGCCGATTTAATATAGAGTCAAAAGCCAATCAACAAAATTTTATAGACATATTTATTTGAGCCTCTAATGAGCTCGAGTTTTGCTTTAGATTGTATATCTATACTTTTAAAAAGACTTGCCTAAATATATAGAAGGAAAAGGTGACTGACTGAATGATGATTAACGCACAGTTCAAATCTCTGGACGGATCGGCAGGCTTATTACGTAAAATTTAGCGATCAGCGAAAATCGCGCAGTCATTGCGCAATAGACGCGCGATCGATCGCTCGATGTCAAAAAATATCGTATTACCTAAGCGATCGCTTGCTGATCGCTCGCTATGCAGTTTTTGCGACGAAACTAGCGCCAATAACAATTTCGTAGCAATAATTGGAACTAAAGAAATGTTATTTTGTATTTTGTAAACAGATCACAGATTAATAGGATAGGTACGTTTGTTTTTATCAAAAAGTGAAGTGGAACTACAGGAATTTCATTTAAAATGTGTTCCTACTTAAATCTTGTGGGCGTCCTACAAAAAATTAAAAATGTGACCCTAAGATACTCTCGTTTACATGCACCTAGAGTGGTTTTACTTTTTATGTTGTTGAAAAATTACCAATTCAACCCCAAAAAAAAAAAAGGTTTTGAGTGGCCCTGCAAATCATTTTAACGTTTTGTTCAACTTTCGAGACAAACTCTCAGCTTTAGTACTCATTCTTATCCTAAGCGTGAAACGATTCTCTCGTGTTTCCCTTACTTAAAGAATAAAGTTTTATTTACTTCCTAAATGGCTAATAGAGTGTCAAACGATCAACTAGAAGAACTCTTAGACTTCCTTGCCGAGCATCCCGCTTTAGCTAAAGGAGTTGGGCTTGGAGCAAGGTCTAAAGAAACTGTTGAAAAGCAATGGGACAGTCTTGCCACAAAGCTCAACTCCTATGGTTCTGGGTCATCGAAATCTGGTGAACGATGGAAGAAGGTAAGCTCTAATAATGTGTAAAAAATGTATCTTTAACTTTTGTTTCTTTATGGTCAGTAGATAAATTGAAAACTTGCATGTCAATCACATTTAATGAGATAGTGTGAGTCATTTTAATTTTTAGTTAAGTATGTACCTACTTTCTTGTTATAGTACTGGGCCGACATTAAACATAAAACTAAATCAAGACTAGCAAAGCGGCGAAGGGATGCTTTCGGTACTGGAGGGGGTCCAAGTAGCCAAGAGGACCTGTCAGAGATAGACAAAAAAATCTTGGCTATCATAGGGGAGCAGGCTGTATTTGGTGACAGTGAGCACAAAATTCCATTCGTAAGATTTTTTTAAATAGCTTTTTTTATGTTTTTCATTATTTATGAATATTACCTCCTAAATAGTTTTTTTTTTTTAGATGAGTACAATTGAGTTTCCAGGACAAGGGATCTCCCAGGAAATATTTATAACTGGTAAGCTATTCTATGTGTAATGTAAATGATATACTTATTTAAAAATAACTTAACAAATATGTTCATATTAATAATAATTTATTTCAAATATTTTAAGGCTACATGAAAAATACAATAAATTTCATAAAATTTTCAGTGTTATAGATATGCAAATTTTATAGTCAAAATAATTAAAACTAATGCAATAAGTTGAATGAATAGTGGATGGATTTGTACTTATGTCATGATTTTAAATGATTAGATACTTAACAGATTTTACTATGCATTTAACACAACTTTCATTTTAGGCAATGTAGCTGAGAATGCTCCTGTTACTGTGGTCTCACCCTCCACAAGAGGACAAACCTGCAGACTATGTAAGTGTTAAGATAATTATTTATTAAATATGTTTTACCACTAATAATTATCATAATAACTCTTAAACCTCAGATGAAAAATAATGTCTGTTTGTTAGTAGGTACCTAACTTTTTAAATTTTTCATAGAATATTCAGGTTAATAATGTATCTCAATGTACTCAATATTAAAAAAAAAATTAAATTTTATTTGCTCTAACAATATACTTTGGTTATTCACAGACACTTCAGAAATTCCAGAGAGTGGTTCCCCATCAAGAAAAAAGGTCTCAGAAACGAGTTTACCTGAGCCACTTGAGATACCACTGACTGGTACCTACTTATATGTATTTACAAAAAAAAAATAGTTTCCTTATTTAAATACATAAAGCTTTTAATTAAATCATATTATTTTACAGGATTAGAGAGTCCTGTGGCTCGACCACAGATCGATCGTCCACAAAAACGTAAACGACCTCATATATCCAATACTACTGGTAAGATCACTGTCAACTTTTGGAGCTTTATATAAACATTATTATTTTACTGTAATGAATATAATTAAACTTTGTTATATTTCAGTTCAATCAAGAATTGACCCCGAATGGGTCAAAGACTTAGAGAGCCGTAGGGTAGAGTCGGAGGCCAAGCTTGCTGAGGCTGCTCTTATCATGGCAGAGTCTTCTCGCACACAAGCTGAGGTAGCCAAGGTGCAAGCAGACATAATGCGAACACTTGTGGACCTTATTCGTGTGCAGAACCAAGATGTGCGTGCATTGATGGAGTTGACACGACAGCAAGCTGGCATATCCTCTCGAAACTCTGAATAACCTAGGGAGTAACCTAGGTACTACAATTAAGTTTAGCATTTAGATTTATGTACTGTTTTATTTAATTTAGTTCTTAGTGCTGTATATAAATGTTTAAACTATTGGTAAATCAAATAAAATAAATAAAAAGTATATAGTAAAGTATTTTTCAAAATTTGGTTTTTAAATACCTGTCACATGGAAACACTTGCTTAAACAATCTATTTAGCAATTTGAAATATTGCTAACTTTTTATTGCTACTCAATTAAGAGGCAACAAGACAACTAATTATTATTATAATATATCTTACATCCTATTAATTCCTATTATAATATTATAATAAATGCGAAAGTTTGTATGTTTGTTACTCTATCACATTGCAACAATTGAACCCATTTTGGTTGAAATTTGGCACAGAGATAGATTGTGGTCTGGAATAGAACATAGGCTACTTTTTATCCTGGGAAATAAGTTTCAGCGGGAACAGAAAAACCTCTATCCACGCGAACGAAGTCGCGGGTATCAGCTAGTGTGTAATAAATATCTTTATAGGAATATGCCTGATGAAAAATGTTTTACTTATACAGTAAAACATAATTTTTTCAAGTGATTAATAAAATTGTTATCTTCCTTTTATCTTCAAAACTTCTTACAAAATATTTTCTTATTCAATTAACAAACAAAAAGAAAAATTAACATAATACACATTTAAGAGACTAAATAGACAATCTTACATTTATATAATATACCTTATTTTTAGTTATCTGATTATTTTATTTACACAATACGTACACCATAACTTATACAAGTTATTAGTAAATGTTATCTTCAAAGTGTTTTACATTTTTTATTACTATTTAATATTCAAACAAAAAAGCAAATATAATACTATAACTAAATAAAAATCTTACATAATTACCTAATAAAAAGCACATTTTAGTTACACAATACAGAAAGTACAACGTAAGTATATTAAATTATTAAATATTATCTTTAAAATATTATACAATTTTTTTATTACTACATATCAATATTATCTTGGAGCTGACCACAATCGTTGCACAATTCTGTTTCTTTGTTGTCGTCCACTGGCCAAGAGCTGTTGTTCTGTATCAGAACCCACAGCCAGAGGTGTTCGTGGAACTTGTTGATTCAAATCCTGTTCAGTGTCAGCTTGTGGCAAATGTGGTATTGGTAGTCGATGTCTATTGCAAATGTTATGCAAAACAGCACAGGCATTAATGATCATAGCCACCATGTGGTGGTCATAATGCAATACCCTGTGTGCCAATAGACATCTCCAACGTGCTTTTAGAACTCCAATGCAACGCTCCACTGTATTTCTGGTACGACAGTGAACATTTGTGTAATGCTCATCTGGACTACCAGGTTCTGCATTCACAATTGGAGTTAAAAGCCACGGCCTCAGTGGATATCCAGAGTCACCTGTAAATTACTGACACTTAATAAATTTATTCCTTTTTTTATTATTTTCATAGTATTAGTATAATACATACCAAGCAACCAGACATTTTCTCCACTACTATGAAGCTCTTGGAGATGACTTTGTATTTGCCCATTTTTCCAAATGTATGCATCATGAGTAGCTCCGCCAAATGATGCATCAATATTTAAAATATTTAAATCACTATCACATATCTGGAAAAAATACATTTATGTAGATAGATTATATACTTTAAGGGATTTAAATTACTGTAATAGAAATTAAATTAATTATATGTATTTATCACTTACTATTTGAACATTTCTTGAATGGTAATGTTTCCTATTAAAAAATCTCTCCTCATGCTCTGTTGGTTTAACCAGGGCTACATGGGTACCATCTATACAACCCAAGCAGCCAGGAAAACCAAATTTGTTTGAAAAGCTAAAATAAAATGAATCAGTTGTCAAAAGTTAACTAATAATTACAATTATTTTGTTCTTTCCATCTAGTTCTTACCCATTAATTATTGACTGTCTTTCTTGCTGAGAATGAGGGAAATGAATATACTTTGTAAGTATACTGTGACTATTCAATGCCCTAGTCACTTCTTTTACTGCATTAGAGACACTAGCTTGACTGAGGCCATGTAAGAAGCTCATGCCAACAGGCTTCTGATAAGAGCCTGTGGCATAGAATGAGAGCGCTGTGAGCACCTGCAACATTATTAATTATTATTAATATTTGTTTATATAATTAGTAAGAATACAGGCCAATCACACTAATTATTATTAATACACTACTAAATAAAACATTTAAAGTGTCAATAAAGGACAAAACTAAACACCTAATGATAGTATTAATAATAATTTACTTACTTTACATTCTACAGAGATTTTTGTTCTCCTCCTAGACCGAGCCATGAATGGCTTTACTTCTGAGCACAAATCTTTAAACAACTCTTTAGTAAGCCTATAGTTTGCTTTAAAGTCTGTGTCGGAAAGTGCCAAAGCCTTGGCTTGGTCTCGAAGGCTACGTCTCAGTCTTGCTGTATTGCGGCTATGCTGCCTTTGGCTCTCGACGCTCTCACCTTCTAGTGCTTCAAGCAATAGAAACGCACGAGCCATCTCGAATCCAAATGTACTTATCTAATAAATCTTAATGTTTTGGCACCAAAAAGTAACCTAGCTACACTTTACACTAATTACAACTTAAATAATTACACTTAACTTCACTTTTTGTATAAAATACGCGGACTATTTAACAATAAATTATAAAACAATACAAAACTATCGGTAGCAATCAGTAAGAAATCACCTAAAAGTTAATCGCAACCTGACAGTTTAATTTGCTAGTTAATTGCTATCGCGTCGCTGTCAAATGTCATACGTAATACGAAAACTTCGTAAGCTCATACGCCGAAGATGCAGATTTAGTTCACCGATTGCTCTACAGAGGCAGCACTGTCGCTTGTTTGCTGTGGCTTCGCAATCGTCTATACATAATACGAATTTGCGATTAAACAGCAAATATTGTGCGATTTTTGCTATCGCGAATCGTTTGCACGATACGTAATCAGCCTGCGGGCTGGGCATACAAATAGCTACTATAAAGTAGGCGTGAGCGAAAAAAAAGGCTCCATATGTAATTTTTTTTCAACTATAATAATAGTTATTGTATCAAAAAAGTAAGTAATGGATACCCCTTTATTGCCCCCACCCCCCCCCCCCCTGCCTTAATCCGGATATCCTGAATCTGCACAACGACGAAGCTCAGAAGCTTTTCAATCTACGAGACGCAATAAAAATATGCCATGCTCCACAAGACTCATAAAACTAGCAACGACAATGAATTCCTGAAAAAGATCATATCTCCCTCTTTACTACCGGGTTAGAGCGGGACAAAAGCCTCGGGCAATAAAACTTTTGATAGGATCCGACAGAATCCACGGTATCGGTATAGCTTTTACTGCAAGGTCCGTGTTTCGTCTCACTTTTATGTTAGTTCTAAAATTTTAAAGATTTTATCGCATTTCCCTTTTATGCGGAAACGCTCATGAAATTTTAAATTTTTATTTTGTTACGTTCGAAGTCTGGTGCAGCGCGCGTGGATTCAGTTTTACGGTTTAGGATGCAGACGGATAGATGACCGACCGTCGCGACCTCAAGTGATAGACTCTTGTACACGCCGCGGTCTTGTACCAATTGTATTCAGCGACTCTTTGAGACTCGTCTGATGTCGTCAGTCTACCTAGCCTAATAATCTTACGACTTTCGTTCGTAGAGGTCGCTATTCTAGCACTTTGGAACCCTGTTGGTTCTTCGAACCACCCATGAGCTATGTTCTGTATATGATCACGAAGGGATACTCCTAGCGTAGCTGAAAGCATAGCCCACTGAGTGACTCTGGGCCTTCGAATGTGGCCCATAGTTAGCGACCATGTCGAACCATAACTCGATGTTGTTCTTATTACAAACGATATTTTAAACTATGAAGGGCTAGGGCACGTCGACATTTCCTAGAAAAATAACATATATTTTCGAGTTAATAGGTTTTATTCCCGGCAAATGTTGATGTGCCCTAAGTCCTTTGAAGTTTAAAATACCGTGTGTGATAAAAGTAAAAATGTCGCTTACGATAAGTCGTCGGTCATGACTCGATGTTCCAAATTCATAAGTCACACTGGTAACACGTACCTACACAGTCGAAGTAGACTGTTGGATAATAAATATAAGTAGTTCCTCAAACTTCCTTGGCCCTAACAAAATGCTATCGTTAAAATTGGAGACTCAATCGGAGGTATCTATCAATTTCATTAATGTCCAAACCTTCTATACTATCTATTAAATTAAAAACCTTAACTTTGACAAATTGCAAGTTTTGAACAAAACCTAGTAGCAACTTAAAATGGGATGAATACTCGATTCCCCAAAACAATGACAAAGCGACCGCATCAAAACATATTCACGAAAGTTTGTGCGTTGATTGTTTTCCAAGTGCGGTTAATTTGTGGACAAAATTTCGAACTTCAAGCCCCGTCGCTGTCTGAAACATTAACATGAAACTTGGCGAGCGAAATTGTATAACACAGCTAAAGTCCGATTTAGTTTGCATACACCTGTACGAGTGAAACTCTGGGAAGGCTGCGAAAACTGTTGAAAGTAAAGCCACAGGTTCGAAGTTGGTAAACTGACACTGCGAACTGTCACTGTTCCGGATATGTAGATGCAAATATTTTGTGCTTGAGAGTTTGTATTCGTTTAATGGGAAGTTAGTTACAGTTATTTGCGAAAGTCTGCATCTACTCTTATTGCGTTAGTTATAATATCGCTCATTTGCGACAAGGGTGACATAACTCAAAATTCACCAATTTTATTGTCGAACATTTATACTTTTTGTTATAAAAACTATTATGTTGTTTTGCTATAAAAACTATATTGTCGAACATTTATACTTTTTGCTATAAAAATTATTATATGCTATTACGCTAAGCACAAAAAAATAAGAGCGAGAGAGATTGTGACTTAACGCTCTGTCGCTTTGTTGGCCGTTGTGTTGTTTCGAGACCGCAGCATCCACAAAACATTACTTTCTAACGAGAGACTTCTCTCATCGTCGATTTTGAATTATGTCACTCTTGTCGCAAATAAGCGATATGTACATTTATAATTGTATAGCTTCGTTCTTTGTCGGGTTTCTTTATCGGGGGGTGTAGAATTTTGTAACAAGCACACATTCTTGGAGTCAATATTTGCATTTTAAGTAATAAAATATCATAGTCCACCAAGTTCGGATTGGCAGACTTCACACACCTTTGAAAACATGGAGAACGCTCAGGCATGCAAGTTTTCTCATGATATTTTCTCATCGTTAAAAATATTTAATTACTTAAGACCCCAACTAGTAAAGTAGTCCTATACCGAAACACTACAAGTCTATCAATACTAATAAAGCTCCTATAAAAGCATTGTATACTCTCTTACTTATAAGAGTATTTCACAAGCACAATTAGTATACTATAAGATCGTTATAGAATTAAATGCTCCTGTAAAGACGCAAAAAATCCACGTGTATAGATAGTATGCTAATTTTTTAAATATAAGAAAAGAACTCATGAAGATCGTTTTAAATCATAATTTTGGTAGTTGGGACGCCTCCGAAAAGTCAGAGATGGTATCGAACCCCGACCCCCTGAAAGAAAAGCGAATTCTACCACTAGGCTGCCATAGCTTTCTTTGTCAAGTCATTTCTGCTCTCGGGTTGCTCTCACATATTTTTTGGACTTCAAATAAAATTGGTAATCATATTAACGTTTGTTTGAAACAAGGCGTCGATGTGATTGCTTTTGGCAGCTGTACAGAAAGCATTTAATTAATTGATACAACCAAGTAATTTGTATTCGTTTCATTTTAACAAGATGAAGTGACCGAATGTGTTTGTACAAACTTTTAGCGCAAATTCACGCCTACTCTCATTTAAAAGTAATTAAAATCGAACATGTTGAAATGTTGATTAATTTAAATCGAATTTTCCGTCCGAATTTAACGACTTTATACATACTTGTTTATACACAAATCCGTTTCGTGCTAGAAGAGACAAATATGGTTCCACAAGATCAAAAATTATTATTCTTATTATGGAAGTCAAAACGTCAATTCATTCATCTCAAAGTGTTATTTGATTTCTGATGTCTGATTGAGGACAAATTCAATCTTGAAATTAATAATCAGATTTATTTCACTACTTCTGCTTTTTATTCCGGAAAATAAGAGAGTTTCCGAAAGAATTAAAAACCTCAATCACCTCAACCTCAACGCATACGAAGTACTAGGTACTAATTTAATAATAATCATTTTGGGGATTGATAAAATAACCCAATATAAAATTTATGGTCATTTATTTTATTTGACGCATTTTTCTGTTGGTATAATTATTTAGCAAAGAAGTACTCGTAATATTAACATGTACTACCTACTCGTAATATACTAATATTAAAATGTAGTAGCTACATTTCAGAATAATTTCAAGTCAAAAAACTATTATATTAATATTCTATTTGATTATGCTTCAAAAGTTCAAAAGTCCACTACCTGCATCTATCACCTTTAATAAAGAAGTCTCTAGCTAGAAAAGCAAATAGAGACAAAAATCGACCGACTACAGAAAAATTAAGACTGGCAGGGCCCTCTAAACCCATATTTATATCGGAAAGCTTATCCGCCAAAGCAAAAAGACTGTTTTTCATGGCCAAAGACTTTGCCAATACTAATCAATACACTTACTGCTGGACATCTAGTGGTAAAGTCTTTTTACGAAAAAAAGAAGGAGCTCCAGTCATTCCTATCAAGGCCGAAGTTGATTTAAAAAATCTTTGTATAAAAGTATGACTAGTTATTACTGTAGTTGTAGAGCTTGTTAAAATGACCAATCTACACTCAGTTCACACAAACATAACACATTTTACACATTCACATTATTTTTACAATTTTTGCACTTTTTTAATTTTTTCTTTCTATGCAGTCTCAACCATTTTACATATCGCCAATTTTTTACTTTGTATTTTACTATCCAATACTAAAGGGAAGGGAAGGAGAGGAAATTACTTAGGATGTTATAAATTTATCGTTTATTTATTTATCTTATTATTCAATGGATAATACAACAAAAATTAATAATGATCTCGATGAAATATCAGTATCAGATTCATTTGTTTATACACCTGAACATTGCGAACAATGCCTAAAAATAATGAGTGGATTAAAAGTGCTTCACGTAAATATACGTAGTATTAATTGTAATTTCAATCATCTTTTAATCTTACTTCAACGACTAAATTATGAAATAGATGTGTTGATTTTATCTGAGTGCTGGCTAAGCAAGGTTTCTACCATACCTAAAATAGCAAGCTTTAACTCCTTTAAAACTACTTACACTAATCAAAATGATGGTGTTGTCGTGTATGTACGAAACATTCTGAAATGTACTGTTAATGAACCAAATTTTAATGAGGGCAACTGTTTAGTTCTGAATTTTGATTGTAACATTGCTCTCATTGCTTTATATCGTTCACCCTCTTATCTTGACACATCTGCCTTTATTAATAGTCTAGATAATGTCCTAAAGTCAATATCTAATATTAAAACCGCAGCCATCATTGGCGATATCAATATTAATATTCTTATGCCTTCTGACAGACAAACTGAAGAATATCTGAACCTTGCTGCCTGTCATGGTATGTTACCTGCGCATTTATTTCCCACTAGGAACAATAACTGTCTTGATCACGTCGTAATGAGAAGTAATCAAAAAGCCACCACCATAGTTGTAGACTCTCTTTTCACAGATCACCGTCCAGTAATCCTCTGCTGTAATCTTAAATCTAATGTTACAAAAGCAGCCCGAACAACGATGCGTGTTAATGTGGTTGCTGCTGCTCTTGACCTTGAAAAAACAGATTTTTCAGCTATTTTAAATTCTTTAAATGCAGAAGATGCTGCTAATAAACTTGTTACTACTATATCAACAGTGGTTGAAGCCCACAAGCGTATTGTGAATATTCCTAGTAAAAAAAGAATAATCAAACCGTGGATTACTCCAGGTCTACTACGCTGCATGCGACACCGTGACAAACTTTATAAACAAATGAAAACTGACCCAACAAATGACTTTAAAATTAAAATTTACATACGATACAAAAACTATTGTAACAACTTATTAAAAAAAATAAAAACGGATTATGAGCGTGATGAATTCCAAAAGGCTAGAAATAACTCAAAAAAGACGTGGGATC
Source organism: Hipparchia semele (assembly GCA_933228805.2). NCBI lineage: Eukaryota > Metazoa > Arthropoda > Insecta > Lepidoptera > Nymphalidae > Hipparchia > Hipparchia semele. The sequence continues at coordinate 4,679,578 of OW121725.1, read as the reverse complement.
TTGTCAACCTTTTTACAAATATTGTGAAACACAAACCTAAAGATTTTAGTAATCTGATGACACTTTCGAGTGACCCAGTTTCTTCAGCTAATGCGGTCAATGACTTTTTTGTTAATATTGGTAAAGACTTAGCATCAAAATTCGATAAACCGTCACTCTCCAAATCTCCTTCGTCGCAAAATGGTTCTTCAAATATCCCTAATTCGATATTTTTAAATAGTACAGACATGAACGAAATCGAACTGCTCATTCTTGGACTTAAAAATAATTGTGCTACAGGCTGGGATGGCATACCAACATCTATCTTAAAAGCTGCAAAACATGTGCTTATACCAGTAATTACCCACGTCTGCAACCTTTGCTTAACTACCGGCGTATTTCCAAAAGTTTTTAAAAAAGCCATCGTTCATCCGATTCATAAGAAGGGAGCCAGAGACTGTGTTGATAATTATAGGCCAATATCTGTTCTTAGCGCTCTTTCTAAAATTCTAGAAAAACTTCTTAATCGTAGACTCCTATCATTCTTGAATAAACACAATTTACTTGCAAACAATCAATACGGATTTAGATCCAAGAAGTCGACCGAAGATGCAGTTTTAAGTCTTACTGAGACAGTAGTTCAGAATTTAGATAAAAAGAAAAAATGTATTGCTGTATTCTTGGACCTTTCTAAGGCCTTCGACACAGTCTCTATTCCCAAGCTTCTGAATAAACTGGAGAGATTAGGCGTACGTGGATTGGCTCTAACCCTTTTTAGAAGATACCTCTCCGAGCGGACTCAATGCGTTACCATGGACAATATTACAAGTAATGAAAAGACTCTTAATTTTGGAGTTCCTCAGGGAAGTGTACTTGGGCCTACCTTATTTCTTGTTTATATTAACGAGCTTTGCCAGCTTACACTACCAAATTGTAAAATAGTGACGTATGCTGATGACACAGCCTTACTTGTTCATGGTAACACATGGGAAGAAGCTCGGCAAAATACTGAATCGGCTCTGGCTAATGTGATCAATTGGCTGTCTAACAATACACTTACAGTCAATGTGGAAAAGACAAAATTTATTACATTCGCCTCGAAGGGCTCGTCAATACCTGACTCATTCACTATTACTGCTCACCGGTGCTCAGACGCCTTAAACACGAGCTGTAACTGTGGGTGCATTGCTCGTGCGCAAAGTATTAAATACCTTGGAGTTATAATCGACCAGTGTCTTACTTGGAAGGAACACATTGAGTCTGTTGTCTCTAGAGTCAGAAAGGTACTGTATGTATTTAGAAATCTTAGACATTCAGCTAATTTTGAAACTCTGAAAACCATATACTTTGCGTTCGTGCAGTCTATACTCGGTTATTGCATCACAGCCTGGGGAGGTGCAGGTAAAATGTTGATGCTCCGGCTTGAACGGGCGCAAAGAGCGGTTTTGAAGGTCATGATGTCTAAACCTATTCGCTTCCCCACTTCAGATCTATATAATCTGTGCAAGGTCCTTACAGTACGTCAACTTTTCATACTAGTAGTAATTCTTCGCAAGCACACCAAAACCACCTACGATCCTCAATTTGAAAAAAACAAGCGCAGATCTGACAAGGTCTTTCAGATTGAGCCGCGTAGAACTCATCTGGCAAGTCGACACTCCTACTTAATTGGTTCTTCCCTCTATAATAAAATTAATAAAATTCTTCTTATCTACCCTCTGACATCCTTTAAAGTCAAAAACAAAGTAACTAATTGGCTACTCTCCCTTACTTATGATGAGACTGAACAGCTACTCCTATTTTAAAAGCACACGCACACACACAAACCTTACACTCACACATTACACACATACACCCACACGCACAAATGCTCAAAACTCTCCGGTTTACTGATTAATATTATTTGTACATTTATATTTCATTTTGTTTATTTAATAATTATTGTTATTTTATTAATTACTTTTGTTAATTTAATTTTGTGTTAATATTTATTATTATTTTAGAATATGGATTGATCGAAATTGTTAGTTAAATACGTGTTCATGGTTTTGTCAAATTGTGTATACTTACTAGGGTTGGGTGATAAAACTGCGACACAGTGTTACACTAATGCAGTTTTATCGACACTTGTTTATGTATGATGTATCTTTTTGTATTAAATAAATAAATAAATAAAAAAAAAAAAAAAAATACTAGTAGTAGTAGTAGATAATAAAAGTAATAATCGTTTCCAGTATCACAACATCCTTGTGGCAATACAATGCGTTTGACACAAATTAATGGAAATGGTCGGAGGGGCATAAATTAGACGAGTGACCGCTTTTAATTATTTAAAGCCAAGCCTTTATATTTCAACTTGAATGTATGCACGGCTATCGAACGGTTAGCTTACATAATTTATTTAGGTATAAAAATATCTTAAAATTCATATTAAAGAAAATTACATTTAATCTCTACACCATTTAGAATCAAAGTAAAACCAAGGAGAAAATGAAAAGGCCATACGGTTTTCCAAAGTCACCCGTTCAGTTACCGTCAATGTTGCTTAACCAACGCAATCGATGAATGACGATTCGCAACTAGCCACACGTCACACTAATATTATAAAGGCGAAAGTTTGTATGTGTGTATGTGTGTGTGCGCGCACACACTCACACTACTCTATAATTATTAATGTATGATATTATCATCAATGACATCATAGATTTTATAGAGATCGGTGCGCCATTTGCAATAATATTAGTTGCAGAGACACTCGTATGTGAAATGTGGCGCTTAAACTACTGAAGTTAGAAACTTGAAATTTTTACAGTTGATTCCTTTTATGACGTAGGCGCACACTACGAAAGGATTATTGGAAATTCCACCCCTAAGGGGTTTAAATAGGGGATGGAATTTTATATGAAACTCCGTCATTTTTCAAGCTGTTTCCACCAACGTGTGTCACAGTTTTTGAAAATTCCACCCCAAAATCTAATTCCACGCGGACGAAGTCACGGGGGCAAAAGCTAGTCCTTAAATAAAATGTCATCATAGAGACAGCAAATCCAGTGTAAATCATAATTTTATAGAGATCAGTGGTGCCGAGACAAACACAAAACAAAAAAAAAAATTGACTAAAAATACAATCCCACATAAACAGACGTTATTTACAATATCACTCGGCGTGGTTTGTTCAGAAATCAATCACAAATTATTAATAACACGTGTGCGTCGGTGCGCGCCGTTTTAATTCAAGAGCAGTTTCTGAACGCGACACTGGGGTTTCTAAAACAGCGATCGCAATAGACTTCGAAGTAACGGCAGAAAGAAGAAACAAACTTTTATAATACGAGTACCTTCGGTTTGGTAAACCCGACCGATTTGGATTTTTTTTTTGGAAGGGTAGGTATACTTTCCTGGAGAAATCGAGGAAACTCTTCAAATTTTATAGGCACAAGGGATATACTTTGTAGCATGCTATAAAGTATATCCCAACATCAAACGCCATGGCGTTTGAAGTTGGTTTTGTACAAAGAATTTTTACATTTATATTATTATAAATATACCACGATATTAAGTAAATTTGTTTAACTTCTGGAGACAGTTCGCTGTATTTTCTTTTTTTTTTAATATTTTATCAAAACAAAAACCAATTTTATAAACTTCGATACGTAAAGTTAGACATGAATCCGACATTTTCTAAATTAAAACAAAAGTACACGTTTATATTAAAACACCAGCTTAGAAGAGACTCAGGCTGTAATCTATAGACAGCTCAGACTCAAGACAGAGTTAAAACGAGACAGATTTATGTCAGAGCACGCTCTATAGATCTCAGCATCAGTGAGTCCCAATATTATCGCATATTTAGTGACCACAAGTGAATACGTCATGCAAACACTCCCAGACTTTGTTTTCATAGCGCTCATTATTTTTATTTTAATTAAAGCATGTTTCATTGTCGCACTAATAAATAGAAATAGAAATTTTCTATTAAGTTGTTTTATATTTTCAATGGAATCGCGGAAATGGGAAATCATAAATCTATCTTTTATTGAAATTCTAAGTGCCGATTTCACCAACGTCGAGTGACGTTAAACCAAAGAATAAACTAGGCTCTCTGACTGTTTTTGTATTGAAAATCTGCCAAAATATCAAAATGTTCGGATGAAACTTTTTTTTATTTTTATTCGATGACAAGATAGCCCTTGACTGCGATCTCACCTGATGGTAAGTGATGATGCAGTCTAAGATAGTAGCGGGCTAACTTGGAAGGGGTATAGCAGTGTAAATTCAACCCATACCCCTAATCAGTCAGTCAATCAGTCAGTCAGTCACCTTTTCCTTTTATTTGTTTAGATAACAGGAACAGGTATTGAAAACTTGGCCGAGTAACATTTAAGATCCTTGATGTTTCACCAGCAATAAACAGCTCAGTAACATCTTAATTCGTACTCTATCAATCTATAAACTAAAACTCTATCTATAAATATCTATATAGGGTCATCACCCTGAAATGCTATATTTAAAGGATATTATTCATTAGCATAAAATGGCCGTATAAGAGTTATAAAATTTTCAACTTATATAGATTCTCGGAACACCTATGTTACTTGGCTGTTGGTATAAAATTAGTCACAGGGCAAAATAAGCAATGAAAAGCGTTTAAAGCCCTTCAAGCTATTCACGAGTGCAGTCGTAAAATTTCAACTGTCTCTCTCCGATACATGCCAAATGAGAGAGACGTTAGATATGTTGCAACACTGTACGCGGAAAGTCCGTAGAAGTATACACATAGGAAAGCGATGTGGCGTGTTTTGCACGAAATGTTGCCATTATTGAGCGTTTTCATTACTTTGACGTTTTATTGTTTTAGTTTTTTTTTATTAAGTAGCTTCTGTACGTACGTACCAACGCGAACGTATCTATCCTAAAGGGAGGGTAAAAAGGAGCTAAAGAGTTCCCATGAGATTTAAAAAATCTAATTCACACGGACGAAATGGCTTAAGCAAGTGTTAGCGAAATATTGAAATACGGGTAGTAAAGATATACAACTTTAATGTATTGAAGGTAGTTTGACTTTGTTGACGTCGTAGGCGTCCGCCTGGCGCCGCGCGCCGTGGTTATAAATACAGCAGGTTAGACGTTTTTAATTCAGTCTCTTCCAGAGACTCATGCGGCTATTGGATGCTCCCGCGTCTAGGTCGTTGTATTTGATTAAGGGATTGTGATAGCAATCGCGTCCTAATCGAATAAATATTACCCGTAGGTTTAGATGAGTGTAATTGATTAAATAATTATGTTTGATAGTTACCCTCACGTTCAGATGGTGGTTTGTCTGACGTGTTGTGGTTAGATTAGATGTGAGGACAGGGGCCGTTAAAGGGGCGGTTGGAGACGACTTTAGGTAGGGTTTTAGCGTTTGTTTTTGTGTTTATACAAGTAACACATGAATCTAGTTTTATCTAATCTGCCAGTTTTCCACGTGTAAGTATTAAATGCGATAATATGTAATGAATGTTTAGACGAATCGTATCGAGGCCATAGGTCGCGGGATCAAGCAGTAAACATGCAGTAAACAGAGGTCAACACACCATCCGATAGTAACAATGAAGGCAAATGTTAATTAATAATTATATTAATTTGTTTTTTATTTGATAAGGCTAAACACCTCGGCTGTGATCTGACATCAATAGGAAAACAGAAAGCGTTGTCTAGAGTCATCGTTTTTGAGGACCTCCCTGGCGCAGTGGTGAGCGCTGTGATCTTATAACTGGGAGGTCTCGGGTTCGATTCCCGGCGGGGGCAATTAAGAAATTTATTATTTCTAAATTGTCTCTGGTCTGGTCTGGTGGGACTTGGGAGGCTGTGGCCGTGGTTAGTTACCACCCTACCGTCAAAAACGTGCCGCCAAGCGATTTAGCGTACCCGTACGATGGCGTGGAGAAACCGATTAGGGGTATGGGTTGAATTTACACTGCTATACCCCTTCCAAGTTAGCCCGCTACCATCTTAGACTGCATCGTCACTTACCATCAAAGATCGCAGTCAAGGGCTATCTTGTCATCGAATAAAAAAAAATCGTCCATTTAAACGAATTATGACCAGACCAGCACCCGATCAGCATAATCACAACAGTTCGCCTTCAACCCGCTTACCACTCGGCGGCCTCTAGTGGTGGCGGTTTGGAGTATCTTAAACGCCGGACAAGCAGAGGACAATGCAGCGTGCGGATGAAAGTGGTCGACCACTAATCAACCGGACACCCGACTGGCACCGCCACTCGTTGTCAACCGGTGCCCCTCGTGCTGACGTCACGTGACCAACGAGTGGACGCCAAGTGGTCAACGTGTGGATCCCGCATGGTCAACGCATTATCCTACAGTCGAGTCACAAAATAGATTGAGTGAACAACTCGCGGGCGGCACGCGGTCCACTCATAACAGACAATACAATTTGCCTCAATAGCCCAACGGTTAAAGGTGCGGACTGAAAACTGTAAGGTCGCAGGTTCGAATCCCACCCGTTGCACTATTGTCGTACCCACTCCTAACACAAGCTTTCCGCTTATTTGGAGGGGATAGGAGAATATTAGTCAACTTCAGGTTGGCTAACATTCTTTAAAAAAAAAAAATGCAAGGAAAGGGGTTGAGCAGTGGGTGGTCACCGAGATGTTCTCTCAATTTCCGCGTATGGACAGCTAAAAACTAATACCCGACTACGGAAAATTGGATATAACATTCATCATATTGATTTTGTTCGTATAAAATCTAGTCTATGTCACTCGGACTATAGTAACGAATCGATTGACACCTCGTTCATCAAAATCTGCTTAGGCGCAACGGTGGAAGATTGGTAAAAGGTAAATAGTCATACATACATACTCGTACATAGGACTGCTTACCTTTTTTTTTTGGCTTTGCTGTATTGGGTAAAAACATAGGAGTCAGAAATTACAGTGTGTTCTGTCAGTCCTTCTAATGGTATCCTTAACCTATTAAAGGGGCGTTTTACGACTCTAAAGTAAAATTAGGCCACCATGGATAGTGATGTACCGCTACACTACCTATAGAACGACTTTAAAATAAATATTAAGTAGATCGGTTAAATTTTTTTTTATTCGATGACAAGATAGTCCATGACTGCGATCTCACCTGATGGTAAGTGACGATCACCAGGCGGCACGTCTTTGATGGTAGGTCATAGAACACATGAATTAATACTCTCTGTAAAATTTAGCCCAATATAGCCGTAGAAATAAGTTTATAAAGTTTTTAAGCTATTAAATAGCTTCTATCGCAGGCTAGCGGGGAGACCGAATCCAGAAATTCCGTAACGAAAATAACCTGACACGGGACTCCTCTACGGTGAGCCGCTAGATGGCGTTGATAAAAAATGCTATGCAATAGCTTTACCGCGGCAGTCCCCGAGTGCCACACGTCTTTTTTTTAATTTATACACCTTCCCCTGTAAAACTTGGACTAGTGTAGATCCGCGGTTTTTACCAATGGTACATACACGGTATTGCACTTTCCCCGACAATATACCGTTATAGTGATATACCGTTATAGTTATAAGAGAGAGACCCCCGAAGTAGAAAACCATATTACATCTCTGTCAACAAAGTAATGTTTTTAATGGTTACGCAAACGTTTCTAGCGCATAGGGGATACGGGTAATCAGTTTTGCGGTTGCAAAAATATCGGTGGGGGTATGATATTCATAATAATAATCGATCTTGCGGCGTCTATTCCTATACAGGGTGGCATTTTTTATGATGGAGGGGCCCATGGACCACCATATCGTTGCCTTACTTTCTCAACTTCGTGCTTACCTGTATTTTTTAATTCTTTTTAAGGGTTCCGTATCGAAAGGATGCCAACGTGACCCTATTACTAAGCCTCCGCTATCAACCCGTCCGTTCGTCCGTTGTATCTTATTAACCGTAATAATAGTTGAAATTTTCACAGAGTGTGTACCTACTTCTATTGCCGCTATAACAACAATTTTTTAAAAATAAATTAAAAAAAGTTCGCAGCGATTGTTAACGCCAAAAAAATCACGTTTCTTGTCCATACAAGAAACGCGATTTTTTGTTTCAATTTATTTGTATTGTTTGTTGTTATAGCGGCAATAGATATACACGTTCTGTGAAAATTTCAAGTATCTATTCAAGTATCTACCTTTTACGGTTCAAAAGATACAGCCCGCTGACAGACAGACGGGCGGATGGGTGACGGGCCCTTTGGGTACGGAACCCTAAAAACTACATAGTGTTAAATCTTGTACGATGGTGCGGAACGCTTCTTGTGCAAGTCCGACTCGCACTTAGCCGGTTCTGTATACAATCTGAATTGAAGTGATTAACTAATTACTCCATCCATGAACATTTAGAGCACTGAAGGAACCACAATTACGTTGTCGACTTTTCAGGAATTTGTTGAGCCGTCTCTTGAAAGCTCCATGCCCGCGACTTCGTTCGTGCGTATTGAGGTTTTTAAAGATCCCGTGGAAATTCATTGATTTCCCGGCATAAAAAGAAGCTTATGTCAGTTTCCGGAATGCAAATTACCTCTCTGCCAAATTTCATCAAAATCGGTTTAGCGCATTGGTTTAAATTTTAAGCCATAATCCAATTATTGTTTCAATATCAAAAAAAAAGTTTTTATTTGTAAGAAATCTTAGAGCTTTACGAGTTTACGAGATACAAATAATGTAACCTAACTTACTCCTTATACAATTGTCCAAATGTCTTTAAAATCCCGTCAAAACCTTTTCAGCCGTATAGCTCTACGTCACGCAAAACGGGCAATTAACGCCTACTTGCGGAGAAAATTCCCAGGAGTTTGAAGAAGATGGCTCTACGTCACTGTATCTGATGCTGAGATCTAAAGAGCGTGCTCTGACTCAGCTCGGACTTAAGATACAGTTAAAACGAGACATAAATCTGTCTAAGATCTGTCAGCAGCAGAGAGAAAGTGCTCTCTATAGATTTCAGCCTGAGTGTCTAGGCAAATGCGAAGAATTTAAAAACGTAAGAAAATTATATGTTATGGTTCAAATAATAATCATTTATGAATTTTTTAAGATTTAGTTATTACGAAATCGCAGCCATCTTTATTTACCATTTTTATTTTTGTACCTATATATTTTTAGGGAAATATTTTACAATCGACCTTCTTTGCATCAACAACTCCATAAGGGAATTAGTTCAATATTCATCTCTCTAGTTCGCATAGGTAACTATAAGGATTAGTTTGCAGTGAAAACATAGAGTAATTATAAAAATATCCCATATAAATACCTAACCCTACCTAATAGCTGTTTTATAACATTTCTGCGAATCTACTTATATTATACCTACAATTTGCCTACAAATTATTGGCCTCTTTTACAGCGCAATTATGGAGATTCTTTCCAACATTTTTACAATCTCTAATTGCATATTATAAAAATTATACGACCTTACTTTTAACTTGGACGGAAAAAATATAAAGGAACAGTCAGGTGCTCAAAATTAAGTGAAGCAGAATCATGATAGAATTTTTTCGTTGAATGTTAAAATTTTTATTTCTTTACGTAGATAAATTGTTCCCGATTTACCTATACAAGTAAATTAACAAATTATGTACAAAAATGCTTTACGTTGTCATCTGAAAAAAAAAAAACTTCTAAACCTAAAATTTTCCGTAGAAAAAACCTTATGAGTGTATAAAATTTTTTAAAGCCAGAGACACATCTAGCGGAATTCTGATATAGATTTCAATCTTTTTCAGCGGTGCGGATTAATTTTGACGGAACTCTGAGAGAGTTCCGTCAAAATTGATTCAACTGTTTCGAAATCTAAGATAGGTACGGACCATATCTGCGCGCAGAGAATATTGTAGCTTTATAGTAGCGCTACGTTGGTCGCTGGCCTTAAAGATAATAAAAAGAAATATGCTTACCAAATCTTCCTCCGCGAGTAAAACACGATTGTCCGTCGGCATTCGCACACAGCATCGCACAGCACGCGTCCACACAAAACATTGCACTTGTAAAACATTGTATCATTCGCAAAACAACTTCATCGACGAAGATAGTACACCACTTATATTATTTGAATTTATTTCGCTCAGCATTTTCCTACAAAAAAGAAAATAACACTAAATAAAAAAAATAACATCGATAACACACACACTAGCACAACACTATGGCGTATTTTGTGGGTGTTGTGGAAACGTCACTTGATTATTATTTATTTTTATATTTCGAATTTCTCCAACTTCGTCCGGTCACTGCAAAGTGGAAATCACTACTGGTTAGTGGCTATGTATACGTATATTACTGGATTGGCTGACTTTACCATTTCTTTTATCAAGGCGTAAGCAATATTGTTCGGAGTGTGCTGTAATTTGTAATATGTAACAATGTTAAGTGTTTACTATGAAGTGAATGAACAATGTAAGATGTGTAGGCGATATCGTGTCTATTGGGTAATAAATTCTTATTTAAAGAAAGCTGGGCAAAAATTCCGCCCATTCAAAGAGATCGCATACGACTTCAAAACCCCCAAGTGGCGATCCAGTCGCCACTCGCCAGTGACACAAGAGTAGGCGTGTTTTTCAGTATTAAAAATGCAAGTGACGTCAGCAACATTGGGGCCAGGGGTCCAGCCCTGGCCCCACTGTTGACTCGATGGCCCGAATATTTGTCTGCGAATATTTGATTTAATTAATTAATTAAATATTTGATTTAATTAGTTATTATCAGAACATTTTGACGTAGGACGTAGACAAAATTTACTCGTTTCAATAACATAGATATCGAACCAAGTTTAACCAGTAGGTACACTAATGCGTGCTGGACTGGGTATACGTGGCCTGATGATATTCTTGCCACTAAACTTCATCAGCGGTTCACGGGCAGGTTGATATGGTTACAAGCATCCCGATGAGTCATTCATATATTTAGATCATCGCGATATACCGGTTGAAATTTTAATGGTTGTACTCCCTGAAAGAGGTGAATGTGCTCATGAAACTGAACAACTTTCCCCAGGGAACATAGGTCAAAATATGAAAAAAAAATTGGACCCTCCATACAAACTTGACGATCAGCTGATTGATTTACTATGGGAGGTCCAAATTTTTTTTTCATATTTCGACCTATGTTCCTTGGGGAAAGTTGTTCAGTTTCATGAGCACATTCACCTCTTTCAGGGAGTACAACCAATGAAATTTCACCGTGTATAACATAATAATCGGCGCGGCGGGTGCATGAGCAAAAGTGGTCTTCAAACTCTACTGCTGTTTGCGTCTTTTACTTTGATCTCTTGCGACACCTGCCAGTACTGTCGTAGTATGCGATCTCCATTATGTAGATATCAATATACATAAAAATTATTTATTTATTTATAATTAGGAATTTAACTTTAGATATTGTGACATATTACATTTTACTTAATTTTGTAAATTTAGATTAAATGAGTAATTTAATAATTACCTAATTATGTAAATTAAATAGGAAACTGTATAAGGATCAATGAATCCTCAGTTAGGTGAAGTCGTTTTTGTAGCTAAATTTTTTTTAATATTTCTTATTTTTTTTTAATTTCTTATTGGTAAGTCCATGTGTTTGTCCATGTTATAGAATTTTAAATTATTTTTTATTTTATGTAATTTTTTTTTTTCAGAAAACATAAGATAAGCTTCTAAATTATTGATATTTAATTTTAAATATTTAAAATATCTTTTACACATAAACAACGACAGAAACAAATATTTTGCTTCTTCGGTAGTTATTATTAACTGTAGTACTATAATTGTATAGTAGTATCTGCTAATAGTTATGATGATACATTAATTGAAAATTAATCTCACCACTGAATACTACTATGAAATCAAAAATTAAGTTTTTGAAAATTTAGAAACCTTTAGACACATTTTTTTTAAATCGAGATTTTGAAATAAAACAGTGTTACACCAAATGAACGCAGGCATTACAATTTGTTTCCATTTTTTATTGAAATAACTAAAAAAGTCATAATAATACGAGTTAAATGCTTTGTTTATGAGGTATTTATTCTGTTTTGAACATTTTTACAATTCGTGATAAAAAAGCTTAAGTATTTATTCTTCAGTGAGCTTTTAATTTTGTGTGTGTGTATTTTGAAATGCTTGTTGTTTTATAACAAGTGAATATAACTTACTGTGGTGTCATGAGTGGTACAAATAACAATATTTTACCTGTTGGAATTATTAATTTTTAAACGAGAACATCCTGTTTTCCGAATCGTTGGTATTCTTGACTTGTCATAAGAGCCACAGGTTGGCCTATATGAAATAAAGAATATTGAATTCTTTTTATTGTAAAAATGTTTACTTTTTTAGATTTCATTAGAAAAATAATAAAATGCTTGTAAAGGAGGAATTTTTAAAAAAATTTAAAAAAAGCAACTAATAACTTAACCTAAAAACCCCTATAATTGTCTTTTCTTTTTGGGCTTGACAGCATAGAAAATTTGAATAAAATGTTTTAATTGGATATTAGGATGTTTTAATGATGTCATTTAAAGGATAATAATTAAATTGAGTTTTTTTATATTATATTGGTGGCATCTAGTTTTGGAGTTTAGTAAAAAAAAGAATACATATAAATAGTAAAATGTATAAGTAACTACCTACGATTTTTAACCGCTTATATGCAAGTTATTTTGTGTTATATGGGCATGCAATGTGTTATTTTTCCTTGTGTGTGTTAATCAATGTATTTCGTGTTTTAGAACAACTAATATTACTGTATTTAAAGTCCGTACTGGCGAGTCGAGTTCCGCAGTTCATGACCGTCAAAGATGTTCAGATTGTGCTTCCTAGCGTACTCGTTGATGATCATCTTTCCTGTGGGCAAATAGGGCTACTAAAAATTCGCAATGCGGTCGCTGTGCACATATTAAAACATTAATTACTAAGACTATGACGAAGCTCAGAGGTCGTGTCAACATATTTTTCATGGCCCTCTCAACCCTTCAACACATCGTGAAAGCAATGTCACAAAGCGCGTCGAGACGCCGCAACGCAGCGTTTTCATTTTTTTGTTTTTCATACATAATGTGTGCTGTCGATATTTTTAATATATATAATATAATTTTTTATATTCGATTTTTGTTTGCCCTTGACTGCGATCTAACCTGGGGGGCGATTCAGACCTTTTCGATAACATACCGTGTCGATACGGTTAGATATCGATCCCGTATAAAAATTTTTTGTCGTGTGATTCAGAGCGTTTGGTTTGAGGATACGATTCGGTATCGACTACGTTATCGACATCGACAAGATACATTCGATTAAAAGAGCATTTACGAATTGAAAATATATGTTATCGTACGGTAAACAAACCGAATCAATCGATAAATAAGTTATCGGAAGGGTCTGAATCGGGGGGCTGATGATAAGTGTTGATGCAGTCTAAGATGGTAGCGGGCTTAGTTGGAAGGGAAATGACATAAATTATTTATATTTTTAGCCATATCCCTCATACTTTTCGACGCGCCATCACGTCTTTGACTGTAGGTTGGTAACTAGCTGTAGCCAAAGCCGCACAAAAACCGCACCATGCGCAGTGTGGCATAACGCGGATATTTCTACGTAAACGCGACGCCCCATCGCGTTCATGACATCGCTCCGGTTCGTGTCGACTCTAATCAAGCCGCTATATTTGATTATACTCTACCGACACTTAACAGCAAGTATCATCTTGTGTTGGTACTGTGTTTTCGAGCATAAGACAATATTGCTCAGCTAATATTGTGCCGAGGGGCCAAAGCACCGATTTCTAAAATAATTTGAATACCAATTATGTTGAATTCAGAACAGTCCGATTACCTCGTCGTAGTCACAAAAAAGTTCAGCCGAATACAAAATATAAAACTAGAAAAAAAAGGATTAACTTTTTTAAGTAAATTTTTTCTATTTTGAAATCGGCCGATTTTACAAAATTGCACTTTAATACTCCTATAATAATATTTTTACAAAATAAAATTACGTTAATCAAAAATTTTTTTTTCACATATAAAAATAGAAGACCGCTAGAGAACAATCTTGTAACAAAGTAGGTATAAAGTGCAGTTTTTTATATGGAACACGTTTAAAGTTTAAAAAGTCTTTTGCTGCTAAACAATAGAAAAATATGCTAATTGCATTAATTATAGGGTTATACAATATACATACAATACAAAGATATGCCGTGACTGACTTGCAGATTCGTCAATCGCGCGATAATCGACACAACAAAAAATATGAGAAAACAATAGTCTGCCTCTAATTGGTTCAGGTTGATTTCTCTTATATATTTTAAAAATTGTTTTATTTAACTCCTACAAAGGTGTTGTTGATTGCATAAATGAAAACTAGGAATTTATAAATACTAGATATAGCAATAGATATTTTATTTTACAATAAAATGTTATACAGGTTAATTACATTGGTATTAATTTTATTCGCTAAAGCTCATAATTAATATAATTTATTTAGCACAACCTACCATTTTCCGAACATTCTATAATGGCATTCTCACGTTAATTAAATAAATCGCATAACATTTTTGAATGTTTCCTTTTTATTTATTTTTTCAAATAACTTTAAATATACTCGTAAATACAGCTTTCACTCAGAAACTAATTTAATTAATTTATTTTCAATTTTTTTTTGTTTTTTTTTTTACAATTTTTCTCATTTCAATGATATGGTTACCATAATTTGGATATAGACAGTTTATTAAGTTTATTATAATCCTTAGTTTTAAATGATTCACTGGAACATTAATTTCCAAAGCCAACTCTCTTTCGCTTGAGGCAAGCGGCAAGCTCCTTTCTTCGCCTGTACCTGCCAAGTTTAATTGTATCCTTGACAATGATATAAATGAAAATGTCAATATTTTACACTATTGCCAACATTCTGAAGCACAGTACAGCAGGTATTTTTTTTTTTAAATTACCTTTATTTTGATTTTGACGACATTTGATCAAGGAGATGAGAGGATTATTAACTTTTAAAAGGTCGTGATGATTCAATCATTGCAATATGATCACTATCATGTAACGTGCGTTTGCGCTATATTTATAAAAAGTAGAGTTATTTTATTGGGCAGATGATTTAGAGAAACAGGGAACAAAAAAGGTTTTTTACTAGATTTTTGTTTAATCTATGGTCTTAATAAGTCAACGTGATTTTTCTATAAAACAATAAGGAATTTTGAGATGAAAACGATTTTGATGTTAAATTACTTTAATGATGATACCGATGACAAAAATTTTAATAGCCAAGTAGGTAGGTAAATGATAAAACTCTCTCACTCAAAACATCAAACTCAAACCAAGTACAAGTAATAAATTAAAGTTGTAAAGGAGAAATTGGCACCTATATCATTCCACTTAGGTATATTTTAATTAGTACCTACTAAATATATCATCATTTAAAATGTTTAATTAATAAAAAAATATTTAGTAGCAAAGGACTTTTTATACCATTAAACGTTAATAAAATTTTCACGCTTTCTTGGCTGATTGGCAAATTCTTAGGTACATAATTGTTTGTCAAAATAACCAACAATAAGAGAATCATCATTTTGTCAATCAACCAAGAAATATTCGCAAAACAATTTGCCGCTTCCAAAAATGTTTTTACCAAAAATTTAAACATTTTTAAACGCGACACAACAGGCACACAGCTTGTTAAATACTTGGTGGTGGTTTATTTTGACATACTGATCTTCCATATTATCTCTTCTATATTTTACCGCAAATGCCTAGACTATAAAGGAGTACAGGAATCCTGAGCCCCTTAAGTTTTGAGCTGAGGTTGATTGTTCTCGTATAATCCATCAATAAAGGCAAAAGTTATATAATGAGTAGTAGTTTGAGGCAATTTATTTCTTAAATATTAAATTGGACGATATTTCCCAATCGATCCCAATAATCAATTGAAGAATTTCAAGAAATAGATAAGGTATTGTACGAGATCTGGAGCTTAAAGCCGAATTTACAAACAAATTTTTAAACAATTTCACGTGTAAACTTTTAATTTCATGCATGAAATTAATGCATGCATCATGAAATTAGAAGTTTACACGTGAAATTGTTGATGAAATTAATGTCATGAGACTAATTTTATGCCACTAATTTCACAGTGTAAATTCGGCTTAACTAATTACTACTATTCTTTATCCTTGTTTATCTAGTTTCGGTAATGATTAAAACAACACTTATAAGTTAATTAGTTACCGACAAGAAAGTTAAGCACATTTACACTATATACTTAACTTTAAGAAAGTTGCTTAACTTACATTTTACTTTCAACAAAACCTATACCTTTTTTAATTTAAATTCTGATTAATAAAACGTTACAGTATGCAATAATAAAGCAACACCAAACGTTAAAATAAAAACATCGCGTAATATCATTCGCCGTCGGCAAAAAGCATTGAGATGGCTCAAGGCAAGCAGAGATAAATTAGCCTATTATAATCTTGAGGCTTATGTTGAAACATTTATTACAATTTAGTTACTTAAAATTTGTTTTCTTTCTATATATTTTTTAATACGTATGAGTATGTCAGCTAGCCATATTTGCAGAAGCCTTGATCAGTAGGGTGGGCCGATTTCAATTATTTTAGAATTTCGCAATACAAGACCCCTCAAAAGTTGCGTAATAATAGTAATCTTGTAATCACTTCACCGCCAATTCTTATAAAATATAGTAACAAAGAATAACAAGATAATTGGCAAAAAACACCAAATACCACAGTACGATTATCCTTGACGCTCAAGGCATAAAAAGATATGTAAAACTGGTAAGTAACTGAAGCTTCTCAACGTGGTATTGGAGAAACCACTAGAAATCGTTTAATCAAGAATAATTAAATCCAGAATACACTGAATTCGCGATCAGAAATACCCTATTTATATGTGGTGAAAAGTGGAGACATGTGGGTCATTTTGAAAATTTTGATTTTATTACCAGTACCTATATGGAAATTTAATATAAATGATAACAATTCCTTTAAAATATAGTTTTATTTATATTCTTATGTACAATAAACTTCAAAAAAGTTATAAAAACATCCAAAAATAATGAAGTGAAAATTGATTATAAGTTCATTCTTTATAACTGCTGGTAGAGGGCTAAAGATTGAACAGTTTTTTAAATCTAATAGTATAATTTGAATCTACGTAGTCAGCCGCAACTTTTGATACCTGTTGCGTAAAGAAAATCGAAGAAAAAAAATCCCATACAAGATCGGCCCACCCCGTTGCAAGTTTTTTTACATTCTTGTACTCCCTAAAAGACAAATTTGCAAGTTCAATCAATTCAGTCAATATGAAACTAGCTAAAAGTGTGATATTGACATCTGCAAGAAACTACGGATGCTACTAGTGGAGTGGAGTGCCTAAGCTTAACTTCATCATTTATTTTTCACTTGATTCAGTCCAAACACCGAAAAATTTTTAACCTTTTAATTTTTTTACAAAGCAGGAGCTCTATTTATAAAATATATTTATGATACGTCATAATAACTTCCTTTTATTAATATTAGATGTATTTTTTTTAAATATTACTAGTGGTTCGCCCCGAACTGAGACCTCGCGATATCCCATAATTCCCAAAAGTTTTAATTATATATTGTAATAATTAACTTTTAACATTAGACGCAATTAAAAAAAAATAGTTGACATAAAACTGTTTTACTGACACAGCGCCATCTATAGTGAAGCATTATAGTGAAGCATTATAGTGAAGCTATTAGCTTCACAATAATGCTAATAGATGGCGCATTAAAATTAAATAATTTCGTTTCTTTATAACATTTATCTAATTTTAGTATTTGTTGTTCAAGTACAGGATATAACTGAATTTTCAACCAAGTTTCACGTTCTAATATTCAGTAACTCTTGACATATGGCTCAAATTAAAATCTCCACTTTGAAACCCCCCCATTTGGTCAATTTTTAGGGAAAAATTAAAAAAAATATATTTTTGTACTCTGTTCAAAGTCGTCTTTAAAAAGATATATCGCAAGTCTATGTAGAGCAACAAACAAGATTTTACTTCAAATACGCTTCTATGAGAGCCCCCCTGAAATAAAGCTTTTTATATTTTTTTATACAATGTTCGGCTGAAGGCCATCAGTTTACATATTATATTTAAATTTGAAGTAATTACGTTCAGTAATTCAGAAGTTATAGGGCTCTGACAGACATTTAGACGAACACACTTCTCTGTCTAGTAGGCAAGCGCCCTAGTTGACTCAGAGAACTTCGCTTCGCTCGTTCAATAATAACTATCATATTTGTTTCTACATTAGATTTGCACCTAATGTGGAAAAAAAATTGTTTTTTTCCAAACCCGAAAAAATAAGATTTATAATAAGAATTACACTTTCTAAAAACTATTATTTATTTTCGAGTTATTCTTTGGTAACGGATAGGGTAACACAAATGTAATTCGAAACTAACCACAGACTATGTGACTTTGATGCAATCATTGCGACAATCCTCCCGCGCTCTCTCTATTGATTTCACAACAGGTAAGGATATAGATTTTATTCCAGAACTTCGACTTATTCTGCTATACGTCTGCTTTTGTCTGGTGGTTGATACAGATATAAATATTACATATTTATATGATTACCGGAGTAAATCGGAGTTTTGTACAAAATTATATTATCGCGTAGGTGTTTAGTTTTTTCAAAAGTTAAAAATTAATAGATATTTTAAAAATATCTGTAACAACTTTTTTAAGATCCATCTACCGTAATCCTTTTTACAGAAGTCTCAGAATAAATTATTTAAATACTTCGATATTCAATATTCAACTTTACAATTTTTAGTAACTGTGTCATCTCAATACTTTTTGAGTTAAACTGCTTTCAGTTTGAGGCACTAATATTATACATTACATAATTCTACGTATTAGTTTTACATAAGTTGTTAGACCATTACGTTTTTCAATCTGAAGGCAGTCTTGCATTGCCAAAAAATAAGTAAGAAGGTATCGCGTTGCAACGTATAAAAAATACAGCTATGAATATAATTTGCTGTATTTTTTATTACACACTTAACCTAAACTTAGAATGAGTGCGAGTGATAAGCTTTTGATGAAACGAAACTTGCCACTTGAATTTTTCGTTTGTTTGAGTTGTATGGTGAAAAGAAGCTTTTATAAGGTCCGTTAAAGGCGCTGTACAATGTCCCATACACATTCAATACAAACCCTTACTCTAGTGACGCTAGCTTCATCCAAAACGTTACACTCAAAGTAAAAATCACAGATTGAAGAAGAAACACAAATGAAAATGATAAAGCAAGTGTGGCGAAGCTTACACATCCAGAAACCTCGACAAATTCAATCAAAAACTCTGCGCTGATAGTTTAATTGGTAGGTATAGTAAATCAAAAGGTCAAAAAATTAAGGGCACGAAATTGACTTCTTTATCAATCAGTCCAAATCTATGAGGACTATGTCTTTCTTTCTCCTTAAACCTGTGAGTATAGACCATAATATCTCCATATAAACGTGCAGAATACGGATCATTGCATTGCCGTATTGAAGTATAATTATTATCTATTTTTCTTGACTGAAAAAGTAAACTGCTGAACTGATTTCAGCAGTACCTAACAATGAACCCGTGGCATACAAAAAACCAAAGTTTAGAACGTCTACGGATCGGATGCCTTTTGACTGAAGACGAACAACGTCTTAGAAGTAAGCCCCTCTGCTGAAGACGTACCTAATCCTTCGCTTTCTCCAGGTCAAAGTAAGTAAGTACTTTGACTTGGAGAAAGCGAAGGATTAGGCGCATTGGAGCAGCTTTCCAATGCATTTCAGTAGATAGTCTGAAGCGCCGGACAAAAATTGTCACTTACACGTTTCTGTCGAAAACTGTCTGCAATTTCTTTAACAATGCAATTAAGTCGGATAAGGATAAATAGATTATAGAGATTCAGCCATTATAGTGAGCGGTCACAAATTTTTTAGTGCATGCTCTTGCACGTTTCTGCACGTTTGGATATGAAGAAAAGCTTATGTAGATATATTATTAAGTTTAAAAACTAATCAAATTACAAAAAACAAGCCGCAAACAAACCATTTTTCGATCTGTCCCGGAATTGTAAGATTTTTTTTACTCGCAATACTTTGGCGAATTCGGAATTTAATTCAGGCACCTATGAAAACATTGTGTGCGGCGGCAGTTATAAATTGTAATATTCGATCAGTATCAGAGTTGGTCCACATTTGTATCATTTTGGAGTATCGTCCCTCGCATATTCGCTTTCTTTAGGGTTAGTTAAGTTTATACTTTATACATTTCGAAAACGTCGATAGATTTCGTAATCTTAACATTTCTTCAAAGAATATCAGCCAAACTGAGGTCAACTTACCTATATTCTTCTCTCCCCTCAAAATAACCAGAAAGCTTGTGTTAGAAATGGGTATGGCTTTGAGTATATAACCAGCAAAGGGGTATGGCAACGACTGGGATCTGGTCTGCACCTTTTACCATTGGGCAATTGAGGCTTCAAATCAAAAAATTATACGTCAAAGTAAAATTATTCTTCGTTTATTTATCTACAGTCATATAAAAATTGATAGAATTGAATGTACCTACAACTCTAAAACAAGGACCTTTTAGTTGTTTTTGTACCCACGACTGGTTGGAGACATAGGTAATTTTATATGCGTTTAACACAAAACGTTGTTCCTACATATTTACCTTTATGTTATACATAAACACCCAAGCATTTCCTGAAACACTATTGGACCGATTTTAATGATGTATTTGTATGCAGGTTCTTAGTTATTTTTTACGGCTATGTGCCATAGGGGTGCAACTATCGTGTTTTTAATTTTTACTATGTAACCATTTCCCTGACTTTTCATTACTTTTTTTATCTATTTTGTTGCGGTTTTTTGCATTACACAAATATCATCTCAGACAGGTGCTAGTGCTCTATTATATTCTAAAGATACCTTTCAGTTTTCAGCTTATAAAACACCTGAAGGGTTGGCATGGGGAGGAATAAAAGATTTATCCCCCATTTTGTCCACTGACAAGGGATAAAATTATCTTCTCCCTATGCTAAAGCATGGCGACAGGGGAAAGGAAAAGTATGTTCCTATAAGAATATAACTGTGGATATTATTTCCACCGTTTTGATCATGCTCGACAGGTGGATAAAACTGAGCGAGGGGATAAACAATTTGTCCTTTCCCCGGGGATAAAATTTCTCCCGCCCATGCTAGCTATGCAGGAGGTGCTACAGTTTGTCCACAGATTTTTTTTTGGATTTTTCCTCTTGTCAACTCAACTTATTCCCAGCCTATTATACTGGGTACAGGTCATCCCTCAGAGTGAAAGGCGTTTAGACCATACACAACAACGCTGTGCAAGTGCGGAAAATTTTTAAGCCTCAATAGCCCAATGGCTACAGGTGCTAACTGAAAACTTAAAGGTTGCAGGTTCGACCATCACCCGTTGCACTATTGTCGTACCCACTCCTAACATAGGTTTTCACTTATTTGGAGGGGAGAGCAGAACATCAGTCAAGTTCAGCTTGGCTGATATTCTTTATAAAAAAAGTCTTGTACTCTGAAGTTATTGTAACGATGCTCGCAATCTATGAACGTGAAAACTCGTACTAAGCAACCATTATGATAAACGTCACGTCGCGCATCGAGCCTTCGTGACTCGAGATACGTCGGGTACTGAAAATGATACAAACGTGGATTAGAATGTTCCTTCGCCAGCGCTTACCTTCGTCAATCTTCCGCGACGCTTCCTCGAGATCGCTGCCCGCGTAGTTAAGGATGACTAGCACTAGGGGCATCATCTCCCAGGAGTAGTGGAATTTTTCTAGTAGCTTATGACAGTTTTCAACTAAGGACTCCAGTGACACCGCTGGAAAGAGAGAAAACACTGTTGAGGAAACCTTTTAGTGATTTTATAATATAAGCGTAAAAATTCTATTTCAAACGCCATTACAAAGTACATTGTGCCTATGAAATTTGAAGAATTCCCTCGATTTCTCCAGGATCCCATGATCACATTCTGACCTCATGACAATGGAACCACCTGGGAAGTACCACCCTTTCAAACAAAAAAAGAATTTTTAAAATCGGTCCAGGCGTCTTCGAGTAATCGGGGAGCATACATAAAAATATATTCAAAAAAAGATAAAAAAAGATTCCGACGAATTGAGAACCTCCTTCTTTCTTGGGAGCCCGTTAAAAAGGAAAAGGTGACTGACTGACTGATCTGGGTTATCTTGTATAGGTATCCGAATTTAACAAGTGACTCAATCATCACGTAACCGTAATCAAATGGTATGGTATTCTCAAATAAATAGATTTAAGTGCTACCACGTAACGGAAGTCTATAGTTCTCCAAACACCGCTGTTACGAATTATTCCACGAACCACACTCGAGCATTTCAGTTTCTTTGTTTATAAATGTCACTCTATTAATAACAAAGCGGGTCTCTTAATCCAGATTACAAATAAAGTTCACCCGACACTGCACTGTATACCTTACGCGTCTAAATATTTATTTTGGGCACTCATTAGATGCATTTTATTATTCAGTTAACTTGACACTTTGTTAGGGTTCCGTTCCCAAAGTATCCTAACGGGACTCTTTTGATACGGACCCATCTATACTAATATTATAAAGCTGAAGAGTTTGTTTGTTTGAACGCGCTAATCTCAGGAACTACTGGTTCGAATTGAAAAATTATTTTTGGATTGGATAGTCCATTTATCGACAAAGGCTTTATTTAGGCTATATAACATCACGCTGCGACCAATAGAAGCGAAGCATCAGTGAAAATTATCCATATTTGAGCGCTTCCGTTGCGTGCGCTGCGTAAACGGTTCAAGTTACCCAAAAAATATGTATAAAAGAATCAGTAGGTACGTTCTTCTGTCACAAGAAAATAAAACTAAAAATATCATTTACGCAGAAGTACTTTAAAATATATTCTTTTAAAAACTTCTTAATCGCGATCATAATAACAGAAATTGACGCGGACGAAGTCGCAGACAACAGCTAGTATAATATAAGTAGTGGTTCGCCCCGAACTGAGACCTCGCGGTATCCTATAATTCCCAAAAGATAGTTTTAATTATATATTGTAAAAATTAACTTTTAACATTAGACGCAATAAAAAATTAGTAAAAAATAAATAGTTGACGCAAAACTGTTTTACCATCTAAGAAGAAGTGAATCTATAGAATCTATTAGCATTAAAAATTAAATAATTTTGTTTCTTTATAATATTTATCTAATTTTAGTATTTGTTGTTCAAGTACAGGATATAACTGAATTTACAAACAAGTTTTAAGTTCTAATATTCAGTAATTCTTGACATGTGGCTCAAATTAAATCTCCACTTTGAAAACCCCCCATTTCGTCAATTTTAAGGGAAAAATTAAAAAAAAAGTATTTTTGTACTCTGTTCAAAATCGTCTTTAAAAAGATATATCGCAAGTCTATGTACCGCAACAAAAAATATTTTACTTCACACACGCTTCTAAGAAAAAAAGCTTTTTTTTATGCAATATTCGGCTATTTAATTAGGAGGCTATCAGTTTACATATTATATTTAAAATTGAAGTAATTACGTTCAGTAATTCAGAAGTTATAAGGTTCTGACAGACGGACGGACAAGTGCAAATTCACTCAAGTAGACTCAGAGACCTCGCTTCGCTCGGTCAATGAAGTGGGTATAACAAAAGTTGCAATGCGTCAATTTCCCAGTGTCTGTACGTTTTACTACTGACGAATCTAGGGTTGCCACTTGACAAATAATATTATTTGGAATACGTAATATTTTCAAGTTTCTTTAGTTTTCACTTTTTTAGCTTTTTTCAACCTGATTTTAATAAAAAGAGCTTTTAAGTAGTAAAATGTAAGTATACCCAGATGAGTAAGTTTTTTTTTTTTTCAATATTACTACTTGCTTAAAATAGTTATCATGATCAGTATCATTTTTTAACACCTCAGCGGTTCACTACTTGGCATACTTCTCCTTTCAGAATGAAAAAGAAGTCCTTTTCCACGCTGGCCAAGTGTGAATTGGCAGACTTCACACACACATCTTTGAGTAGGTAGGTAAAGTAATTAGTGAGATTTATTTGCTTAAAACGCACATACCACTCTCTGAAAAGCTAGAGGCAAGTTTAGGATTCGAATAACAGACCCTAAAAGGAGGCCAAGGTCTATCAAAAATGTATACTAGGCTATCAAAAATTTTAACTTCATGAGAGTGTGTTCATCTTTAGCCTTAAAATTAAATGTACCTTGATAATTCATTTGATGGAACTTACTGCAGGATCTCCGAAAACAGCCTGTTTTTGATTCAATAGTAAACAATCAAATATTCTTTGTTTTGATAGGTTAAAAATATATGTTGTAGTTTAATACACTTTCTAAATTATTTTACCGTTCAAAAGTCCATATTTTGAACTTCACTCGATCAAATAATATTCCGAAAACAGTCTAGTTTTTAATTGTTTTTCAGGTTTTATTTATAGTATATTAAAGTTAAACTAAAAAAAAAGTCAAAAAATAGGCAAAAGCTTTTAGAAGAATATTTTACCGTTAATTTTTTTCTAAAAAGTTTTCTTTTTTTTTATCATGACTGTTTTATTTTCTTTATAACAAAGTGGCTCGTTCACCTCACTTCAATAGCTTGCAAGGTACTGCGGCCGAAGATCGCGCCGTTAAGAATGGGAATTGACAACCCTATAGGTAGGTACCCCTTCGCACCAGTAGCACAACGATGCAGTTTACGACCTCCAGGGATATTTCGCTATAGTTGCTTACTCGGACACATTTTTTATCGGAAACTCTGAGCTGATGGTACACAAGCCATAATTATATTATCAAATATTTTTCATTCCATGCACTTCAATTTTATTTATTAGCATAGATCGAAGATAGATAGATCAAAGTGTAGTATCTGTTCTTTTCAGCTTAATATTTGAAAGTCCCACACTGTGGGAGCAGTATATTAAACAGATTTTTGTATCTCTGAACCTTTTATTTAAGGAGAGCACTGTCGCCTAAAACACAGGTCCTATACCTACCTTAGGGGCAGATGTTTTTCTGTAATACTACTATTGTTTGTAATTAACTAGAACATTAAGCTTTTCCATTGTAAATGCAGAATTTTAGTTGTTTAAGTTTTATTTTGGATCAATAAACATTATTATCTTAAAAAAAAAAGATAGACATAAAACGAGAAGGTGACTGATTGACTGATCTATCAACGCACAGCTCAAATCACTGGACGGATTATGCTGAAACTTGTCATGCAGATTGCTATTACGATGAGTGTAGTGAGTGGCATCCGCTAAAAAAGGATTTTTAAAAATTCAATTGCGCTAAAACGGGGTTTTGAAAAATCGAACTTAACGTGAGCAAAGCCGAGTGCAAAAGTTGGTGTAAAATATGTTTTTTTTTTTCAAAGTAGGTAAAATTAATTTATAGATACAGTCTATAGGTATATATCGATGTAAAGCATAAATAAAAATTCTGGTTTCTGAAACGCAAAGATTAGTAGCACAAACGGTGAAGCAAAGCATTGTTTCACTAAACGTTCATTAGCGCCATTTTAAAAAGTTACGTCTCGGTTAAAATATTATATTGATGTGACCGGCCCCCTTTCCGTTGTTGGCACTAAATAGTTCAGATGTTAGGGAGGCCACATACCATCAAGTTTGCATGATGTTTAGGGATTCCAAAAAAGAGTCGATACTTGAGTAGTATCGATACTTTTGGTTTGATATCTAGGAGAGCCCCCGAAAGCTGTACCACTCCAATCTTCATCGAGAGAGAACGCTATACATCACATAGAGAATAGTATAGACTATAGTCTGCTTACTTACAGTAGGTACTTTTCCAATTACTCGATACTTTTATCTCATCACTAGATTTCATAGGGCAGACAGGAGACTATAGGTAGTCTATACCTACTAGGTATTTTCTTTTTGATGTATAGCGTTATACCTCTCGATGGATTGGTACAGCTTTCTGGAGCTTTCCTAGATATCGAACCAAAAGTATCGACCCTTTTTTCGAATCCATTAGCATCATGCAAACTTGACGGCAAACTTGATCGTATGTGGCCTCCCTTGAAGGGGCGTTTTACTGCTTTCCCTTCACTTGCGCCGAACAATGGTCTGTGGCGTGTCGTTGTTTATGGTGCGACACATTGCACTTATCTACAAAGATAAAAAGTTGACTGTACAAGTTACAACTCATTCAACTTAAGTATATTACAGGTAGGTAGGTAGATAACCTACTTTAAAGTTAGGCACTCCCTGGCCTAGCTGAAAAACCGATCTTGACAAAAGTGCACACAGTTGGCTTGCACCTTGGTCTTGGTTGGATCATGATAGGTCATTTTTAACACGGAAATGAAAAACTTTCCACTTGATTAAAAAAATATACCTTCCTATCTAAAACTAGATGATTAAGGTTGATTGATGATTATTGTTTAAGGTTGTTTTAATTCCTGCGGACACTGTTTAATATTCCTCTGCTTGTTTGAATAAAAAAAATTAATTAATTAATAAGTAATTATAATTCTTAGGGTTGGTAAAATAAAGCATCAATAGCCTAACAGTTAAAAGGTATACCTACCCATTGACTGAAAACTAAAGGTCAACGATTCGATCTCCACCCGTTGTAGCTAGATCCTGCTATTGTTGTACCCACTTCTAAAAAAAGCTTTCCTTATTTGAAAAAAATATTAGGTAGACAAGTGAAGCTTGGTTAATATGTACCTGTTATATGTATAGACTACTAGATAGGTACTCTAGTAGACAGGTACTCTTTTTAATAAAAAAAGTCAAGGTTAGAAGTTAGAACATCAAAAAACCATTAATAACATCGTAAATCATTGACACATCCCTAAGCCCCGTAACCGTAATAAAACGCGCGGTGTAACGTTCACGTTCACTTGTGACTTTATGAGCGGCGCATCACTATCCGGCCAATCGGAACGCGCGGGCACGCCTTCGCCGCACGCTATTGGCCAGTGCCTACTTTGTATATAGAACCGCTTTTTTTCTCTAACGCCTACGAAGCTTGCACGTAAACATTTTTCCGCTCGTTCGTAGCGGGAAATCCGTTCCGAATTTAAATGTAAATACGCGCGGATTATAATATTATATAGACAATTTATTAGTATAAGGTTGTTAGAAAAGAGGTTCTACTACGTTTGTTGTAGAGTGTTGACTCTGAATCGGGACTTGTGTGCCCGATTGGTCTGTGGAGGTCGTGTCGTGTAGCGGTATTCCATAGAGCTTGTGACGACACGCCTAAAGTAGCAGTGCCGGCTTTACCTATGGTGCAGGGTGTGCAACGCACACGGGCGCAGGGTTGTAGGGGGCGCCGCGCCGCGCCGCGCTTGCTTGCTTCCCGACATCATTTAAAATTGCACCATTTTTTGCACTTGAATTTCCTTTCACTGGTGAAAATATGAGCCAAACGGTATTCTTGTATTGTAAGTATTCCATTTTGGCCGCGCGTCTGCTAGAGGGCGCCAAGATATTGATTGCATATCGGGCACTACATCCCTACATGGGCTAGAGCCGCCTCTGTGAAGTAGGTAGGTAGTGATGCAGACGCGCGTCAACGAATCGCTGCAAAAAGTCGTCGTGGGCGACCACCCTAAAAGCGACTCCATTAAGGCTGCGATCCATATAAGGTAGCTCTACAACCAGTATTCTCGACTTTACATAAATAATAACTCATGTAATTATTATGATTTTTATTTTATTTATACTAGCTGATTCAGAATGTACCTATAGGTACCTAAATTCATTCACAAGGTGTTAAGTATTTATAAATCCCGTGGGAATTTTCCTGTTTTCCGATAAAAAGTACCTACTTAAAGTAGCTTTATAACCATATATTCCCGTTATAACAACAAATAATAAACATAAAATAAAATAAAAAAAATAAAGGGGGCACCCCATACAAAAACGTGATTTTTTCGGCGTTTTTTAAATTTAATATTTTTATTTGACGTAAGCTTTGTTTCTACCTAAATAACATATAGACAGATATAAGTACCAATATCGGACCTATCTCGATAATTACCACCATATAGGTATATCTAGGTTTACCTTGATAGATAGTTAGATATACTCCACCATATTGAAGTGTGGTGTTTTATTGGAGGTGCGTTTATGGTGTCTAAGCACCTTTGCATCGTAATAGGGTTATAATCTAAGGAATCATCTAATTTGCACAACGGCACTGCAATAACCCTAAATGCATAAAAGCAGAGAAATGATACGTGCACGGATAAAGTTTGTTTCACACGGTCTGTTGTAGGAGTCGATCCCATTAGAACAAAACCTGGGATAATAGCTGTAAAGGGTGCCAAAGGGATCCTATTACTAAGCCTCCGTCCGTCCGTCCGTTCGTCGTGAACGTACCATTTGCTCGACCTTAACAATCGCTGTTACTATAGAACTATAGAACCCTTCATGTGCAAGCCCATCTCCCACTTTGCCGGTTTGTTTAGCGAGATAAACTTGCGCTTGACGACAATGAATGATGGAAATAATTGACGACGTCTAGGTTTTTTTTAAGCTATTGCATAGCTTCTATCGCGGGCCTTGAGCGTGGAGACCGAATCCAGAAATTCCGTAACGAAAATAACCTGACACGGAACTCCTCTCATCGCTAGATGGCGTTGATAAAAAATGCTATGCAACAGCTTTACCGCGGCAGTCCCCGAGTGCCACACGTCTTTTTTATATGAATAGCGGGCAAATGAGCTGGCGGGTCACCTGATGTAAACTGATTAGGGGAGAGTGGGGGAAACGCGAACGCGGGGTAATCCCGAATCCAATGGTTCTAATGTGTTAGAAAGATCTAGCCATATTTTACTTGTCGCCATTTCGGAGATCACATCTCCACTAGTGCCAGTCAATAACACGGGAGATGTGGACGCACATACTTGTCAAGGTATGCATTTTTTAATATTTTGCATGTTTTTGATGTAATTTTTTTGGTAAATTCAAGTTGGTGTTGCTTTATTTCTATCTACAATAGTAATTTAACTTTTACATAGTGGAATACTCACATAATAATCAGCTAAATGATAATGAAGCAATTGGCAAAAGAGATATATAGAACCTATTTTTTTTTTCATTTTATTGTTTTCAATCCAGCGGGGTAAAGGCGAACACTCCATGTGGGGCAATCTCGAACGTTCGGCAAGCAAAGACTAAACCGAAGTATAGTCTTGAAGATCTCAAAACGGCTATAGACGATGTTAAAACCAAAAAACTCAACATCGGCAGAGCAGCAGAAACTTATAATGTTCCAAAAACAACAATTTTTGACCACCTAAAGAAAACAGTGATAAAGCAGCCAAGGT
Source organism: Hipparchia semele (assembly GCA_933228805.2). Taxonomy (NCBI): domain Eukaryota; kingdom Metazoa; phylum Arthropoda; class Insecta; order Lepidoptera; family Nymphalidae; genus Hipparchia; species Hipparchia semele. The sequence continues at coordinate 4,650,183 of OW121725.1, read as the reverse complement.
CTGGACGAAAACCTTTATTTACAGACGAGCAGGAAACGCAATTTGTCGATTGTCGATCATAAAGTGCAGTAAACTCTATTATGACTTAACCATAAAAAAAATTCGCCAAATTCCATAACCATATGCAGAGAAGAAGTTATTAATGTTAGTACGTAATTACCCCACTTAGTGTTCGTGTTTACCCAACTAATGTCGGGTAAAGCCGAACACTAAGGGTTTTGGTTTTTATTTTCATATTGTTACAATTTATTAAAAATATAAATTTTGATAAGTGAATTCGTTAGACAGATAAGTTAACTTTATAATTAAAAAATAAAGAAACTCTTGTGATCAAATTCCACTGTTTTATGTAAGTTTTCCCTTAGGTGTTCGTATTTCCCCCACTTTCCCCTACCGCCGCCCATTAACACTTGTAGTACCAGAGGCACCACCAATGCGTTGCCGGCATTTCAGGAACTTATTGGTGCGCCCCTTGAATAACCCCATATTGTTATTAAGTGGGAACACTGTCGAAGGGAGAAGATTCCACAATTTGGTGGTACGTGGAAAAAAAGATCTGGAGCAACGGATGGTCGAAGTGCTCCAGGCACCCAGGTGGTGAGGGTGAAATTGCGTTCGGTGACGTACGGTGCGGTTGTAGAAGTTAGAGGGCGGAATAAGATCAAACAACTCTTCAGAACACTCCCCTTTATATAGCCGATAGAGGAAGCAAAGAGAGCTTACGTCTCTGCGGAGTTCCAAGCTTTCCAGTGAGCGGGTTAATTTGGGATTGTCCACAAGCCGAACTACCCTCTTTTGAATCCGGTCAAATGGAAGGAGTTGATACTGAGGTTGATAGGTTGGAGCGCGCTTGTCTAAAAGATGCTTATTCACTCTTGCTTTTAAGGCAGATACCTACTCAAATTATGTTAGTGGCATGAAACACGGATGTAGTTCAACATTTCTGAAACGAACCGCTAAAGTGCTGAACGGGAAAGGCGCTCCACACCTTAGCGGTTCGTTTCAATAAGCTCGCTTGGAATAAGGTTCACTTTAGGTTTTGGTTTTCTCGGTTAATGAAACACGGGTGTTTCCTTTGACGGTTTATTGACAGCTGTTGACAACTAGATATTTAATTCTAAACATAACATGCCGCCCCCCAAAAGGTGTGGAACGTTAGCGGTTCGTTTCAGAAACGTTGAACTAAAGTGTTTTTATTTTCCTGAGCTCTAGATATCTACTTTCCTAACAGTTAACACCCACAATTTTAGTTAAGTACAAATGTGAAGTAACCTTTACAAAACAGTTACAACTTGCATTTTATTGGCTAATTACAAAGATCGCGAAGATATGCAGTTCATTTGTATTGATGAGGGCTGTTTTCTCATTACTTGAGTTATAACTGCAGGTCATAACTGAAAGTTGATACGATGCTTGCAATAAACCGAATAGTTTAATTAAAGGGAACTGATCAGATAGATACCTACCTACCTAGATGTTAAAAGCAATTAATTTAACCAACGATTATAAAGACACTACATGAAGCCCGCGACTTCATCCGCGTGAATTAAGTTTTTTGATTCCCGCGGGGACTCGTTAATTTTTCGGGACAAAATGAAGGCTATTTGCAATTTTAATGTATAAACTATTATTGTGAAATTCCACCAAAACCATTCCTGTAGTTTTTGCGTGAAATACTCTTCCAAAAAACATCAATCCTTCCATTCTCATAAACTTTCGCATCTGTACTAGGTACCCAAGTAAAAATAACGTCGATCCTTTGTTCAATTTCTGTGTGATTGAAGGAAAAATAAACAAACGAATACGCTTTCGCCTTTGTAATATTAGTAAGGATATTAGAAGATGTCAGTTACAAAAGTGGACATATTTGCTATTGCATAGCTTCTATCGCGGGCCAGCGTGGAGACCAAATCCAGAAATTCCGTAACGAAAATAACCTGACACGGGACTCCTCTACGGTGAGTCGCTAGATGGCGTTGATAAAAAATGCTATGCAATAGCTTTACCGCGGCAGTCCAAGAGTGCCACGCGTCTTTTTTTCCAATGTTAACATTTTAGGTATTCATACACGAATACCTAACTCAATAAATCTAGCTTGACTAGAATACAATGTAGGTACAATTAACAAGAGAATTATGGGAGTCATGAAAAGACCATAAATCCGCCGTAACGATGCAAGGACGCTGTTTATAACCATTGGCTTTGACGCGATCGGCCAGAAACTTCTATGACATGATTTAGACATTACGAAATAGCTATTAGTAAATACATGGTACTGACAGCTCTCAGCGCTGAACTAGGTACCTATAGTACCTACCTAAGTAGGACGTGTGGTCAACAATAGAGCCTGCATCAGTGCATAACTTTGAAACTAAGTAAGAATGTATGTATGTACCTACTTACATAAAACATAACACTAGATACTGGCAGCAACTTCGCGCGTTTAATAATCCGAGGAAACTGTGATTACCCGGGATAAGAGTTATAATCTACGTCCATCTCCAAATTTTTTTTTATATAATTTTTTACCTACTAGACGATGCCCGCGTAGATTAAGATTTTTTGATTCCTGCGGGAACTCTTTAATTTTCAGGGATAAAATGTAGCCTATGTGTTAATCCTGGGTTTAAGCTATCTCCATTCTAAATTTCAGCCAAATCGGTTCAGTCGTTAGGTATAGCGTGAAGGAGCAAACTTTCGCTTTTATAATACATATTAGTGTACGTATATGTATAGCGAGCAAATTCACTGTTGGCATAGGTATCTTAATAAAATTATTAATTAGGTATTAATAAAATCACTGTAAAAAATCTCAGATCTAGGTATTTAACAGTGGACCATACTTCCTGGACGCCTTTGCCATCGCATTCGCTTCAGCTTTTTGCTGATATTAATTCAATTAAGAAATATTTGTAAAAGTAGTACCTACTTACCTTTAAGAATATTTAGGTGTAGGTAGGTACACTTGGGCAGACGATGATTTAAATAATTATTATATTTATTAATTTACTTAATTAATAAACGATTCCTGCCTAACAGCTTTTTTACACAGCTAGTAGGTAAACAACTTGCTGTTCAGGAAATGGAAACTTCTAAAAACTTGAGCTCCTTAATCGTCCTTTTAATTAAAATAAAACCTGCGTAGGTACCTACTGTTAAATCGGCATTCGATTGGTAGGTACAAAAATATGCACTACAAAGAAAAGAATTTAAATATATAAAAGGAAAAGGTGACTGACTGACTGACTGATGATTTACGAGTATCACCGCACAGCTCAAATCACTGGACGGGTCGGGCTGAAAGACACACAGATATAACTATTATGAAGAAGGCGTCAGCTAAGAAAACATTTTTTGAAAATTCGACCCCTAAGGGTGTAATATAGGGGTTTGAAAAAGCTAAATATTCAAATTAAACTTAACAAATTACACAGTAATTTCGAATCGTCGGGTCTGTGTATACGATTGATTCGGAATTTAAAAACTTAGTGTAAGTTAATCTTAAAAACTACACGAATTTTCGTATGATAACCTGCTTCTGCGAAAAATTTAGGTTAACTTTAAAAGGTGTAAATTGACTAAATTGTGATGTTAAATTGTCGTCTAAGCTCTTCAAATCTATATGCATTAGATGCTACGAAAGCTGAGATTTATACAACTTAATAATACACAGTTATTTTAAAAAAATAAGGCCAAAAAATATTCATGACATAGTAATTATAAAAAGGAAGAAGTTTAACAGAGCAGTGAAAGTACAAATAATGAAACAATAGAAACAATTATGATATTCACAACATGCGCATTTGTGTTTGTTTGTGTGTCTGTGAGTTACTACCTAATGCTGCTTAGGTAGATGAAAACAAAGACGACCTCCCTGGCGCAGTGGTGAGCGCTATGGTCTTACAACTGGGAGGTCTCGGGTTCGATTCCCGGCGGGGGCAATTTAGTAATTTATTATTTCTAAATTGTCTCTGGTCTGGTCTGGTGGGAGGCTTTGGCCGTGGCTAGTTACCACCCTACCGTCAAAAACGTGCCGCCAAGCGATTTAGCGTTCCGGCACGATGGCGTGTAGAAACCGATTAGGGGTAGGTATGGGTTGAATTTACACTGCTATACCCCTTCCAAGTTAGCCCGCTACCATCTTAGACTGCATCGACACTTACCATCAGGTGAGATCGGAGTCAAGGGCTATCTTGTCATAGAATAAAAAAAATAAAAAAGTACCTACTGTAATTTGTTCCTTGGTAGATTCATACAAACACCTGTAAAAGCTATAGCCCACACGTACAAAGCAGGTCAGCTAGTTCAATAAAATAAAACCGTAATCTCCAGCTTCAATGTGACATTTCGCACGTCCGGCGCGATACGAAACACAAGGGGCTCGCTGAATGGCCAACAATGGACCAAACATGAGCCAAATAACGAGCCAACATTGTGGCTCGGCTACGTGACTCGAGCCAGCGGCCGGAGGAAGTGAGCGAGTGAACGGGGACCGATAACGTTTATATGCCACTATTGTCGACGGGAAATATATTTCATTCAAGTTTCAAAATAGAATCACTCACTTCACAGGCACGATGTACCTACCTAACACAGCTTTTTGATTTGTTAATGGAACGCTTAGAGCGTTATGAAACGTAAGTGAGTACGTGAGAAGTATGTGAACCTTAGAGCTTTTATTTTAATGTTACATCGCATATTCTCTCTAGTCCAGTCAAAACAAGGTTTAACCTCTGGAAAATTGCGAAAGTTTTGAAACTTTGCACATCGAATTATGGGTACCTAGGGATGAATATACCACAAGTCCTCATGCGTACGAGGCGAGCTCTAGCGGCAATTAGCGGAAACAGGACTCTTTTTTTGGTTTTTTGTTAATATCTCGAGAACCTTTGGTCAGAGGTAAAAGTTTACTACTACATAATTAAAGCTTATTAAATTTGCAACGATAATAATTATATACATTTTTCTTGAACTCCTAATAATTACCGAGTTTTAGGCCACTAAAAGATAGCTTTTTCGAAAAATCACGCTAGCGGCGCCCGGTACAATATGGCATTTGTAATAATTTTTGACAATCATGGTTTATCATTTTTTTTTTGGGTACCAAGGGTGATTCAGAAAATAAACTTCACAGTTATGTACAAAAAAAAAGACATATTGTTTATTAAACAACTAGCTTTTGCCCTCGGCTTCGCTCACGTTAAGTTAAATTTTTCAAACCCCTATTTTACCCGTTGTACCCCCTTAGGGGTCGAATTTTCAAAAATCCTTTCGTAGAGGATGCCTACAGCCTAATGGCTACCTGTATGCCTTTCAGCCTGATCCGTCCAGTGGTTTAAGCTGTGCGTTGATAGCATTTTTTATTGTTTCTGTATTTCATCTAAATATTTAAAACGCAAAGGTGACAGACTTACTGACTGATCTATCCACGCACAGCTTAAACCACTGGACGGATCAGGCTGAAAGGACAATGGGCACTTTTGTATGAGTTGCGTCCCCAGAGTGTATCAAGTTGTGATATATGTCATTTTAAAGGTCATGATAATAGCTTCATTTTATTGTATGACACCAACTATGAGACACGTGCAGGGAAAGAACTATGATTTTTTTAATTTTTTTATAATAGAACGTATTTATTTTTGTTTTTTTGTTTTTTTTTTTAATACAGAATGTATGCGTTATTTTAGGGGTTTCATTTATTTAGTATAAACTCAAAAAAACGCTTAAACCGTACCTAAAGCCGTCTCCAACCGCCCCTATAACGGCCCCTGACCTCACATCTAATCTATTATACGCGCGTCCTTTGTACAGGCCGTAGTTGGTAACTATTAACTACGCGGCGCGCACATATCTTTTGCTCTTTAGGATCGGTGCTATTTTGAGTTTTTGACCTCTGTCCTCTGCACGTTTAACGGACTTGATTTTTCTGTTTTTGCTTTGATTGTGGCTAGTTGGTACGACGGTAATTAGTTTTATTTTATATAGTGCGGTGTGGCTGCTTGTCTGTGTTGCACCTTCACCTCCGTGCTTGCATATCTACGCAGTACCCCTGCCTGCCTGGGAGAAACGACGCTGTACCACCTGTGCAAGAAACTCACCGGAACCGACTCACTCGTCTACGCTGTACTAGACAGCCAGGGTAGGCAAAAATACTCCGTCCAGGATCGTGCTGAGATCATGGCGGAGTATATGGAGATACAATTTACTCCAAACCCACCGGCCAGTGACAATGCGTACAGGCACCACGAAGAGATCACCAAGCTGTTTGAGCGTTTATTGCTGCGAAGGCTTGCCCCGTACATCCAACTACGGGACGAGCAGTTCGGCTTTCGCAGCAACCACTCGACGACGCTCCAGCTGGCGAGAGGACTTCACCACATCGCCAGTGAGAAGAACAGTGGGTACTGCACCGTCGGGGTCTTTCTCGATATCGAGAAGGCCTTCGATCGCGTGTGGCATACCGGCGACCTCTCGACCGATCTACCACCAATGATCGTGCGGCTGGTGGCTACTTTCCTGGAAGGCAGATCCTTCCACGTCTCCGTGGAGGGCGCGGACTCCCAGCCGCGCCGCATACGTGCAGGAGTACCCCAGGGCCGCTGCCTATCGCCGTGCCTGTACGCATTGTACACTAACAACATCCCTACCCTCGCCGGACATCTACGCGAGGGGGAGGAAGGCGTGCTGTTGTCGCTCTACGCCGACGACAGCGCGTATCTCGCTTCGTCGTACCACCAGATCGTCGTCTGCAACAAGATGCAGCGCCTGCTGGACCTGCTTCCGGAATGGATGGTCAAATGGAGGATGACCGTCAACGTGGGAAAGACGGCCGCTATCCTGTTCGACATCCGGAGACCGGAAGCCTATGCATCAACTCCGCTTCCGAGGGCAGGACATAGTTTGACGAACTTTGGTGTGCTACTTGGGGTGGCGCATCGACCTCAGCCTTAACCTGATTCCGTTGGTCAACCAAGTTGTGAACCAGGCCAAGGCGACAGGGTCGATGCTTCACCAAGTCTTCAATTCAAGCCTATCACTGAAGACCAAGCTCCTCATCTACGGAGCCTATATCCGCTCCAGACTAACGTACGCGGCACCTGCCTGGTATGCACTCTACTCGGCAAGTCAGAGGAGCCGCCTACAGGTCCTCCTGAATAAGTGCCTCCGTCTGATCGTTGGAGCTCCAAGGTACGTGAGGAACGACGTCATCCATCGCGACCTCAAGATGCCCACCGTGGAAGAGTACGTCCGCTCAGTTGCGCAGCGCATGATAGCGCGCCGATTGCGGACCGTACCAGCACCTCAACGGCATCGCACCGCTAACCAGCCGACTCACGACCGGCCGTCCCGTACCTCGAGAGCTCCTGCGATCGCCAACACCGAGGAGGCACGCAAGTGACTCCAGCGACGACGAAAACGATGCGAAATCCACTGGACGATTCACTCGCCCATAGCGCGGAGCCACCCACCGGATTTGACATCGATCCGCACACGGCGGCGGAATACCCGCCCGCGGTGCGGAGCCCCACGGATACCACAGGCTCCTAACCAACGCCAGTGAGCCTCGGCCATAAGGCCGAAACTCAACACCGGCGAAATGCTCTTTCCCGTGCCCCGCCCGGGCCATGAGGCCATGACTCGAAGCGCGTACCCCCTCAGGCCTCACGGACAGAGGAGACGACCCTGCTGTATGTTGTAACTAGACAATAGATTAAGCAGGTATTAAGGCCTTAATACAGCCGCTTGCTAGTCAAGGGGTAAAAGATCCCCCCACAAACTACACGTACGAACTAGCCACAATCAAAGCAAAAACAGAAAAATCAAGTCCGTTAAACGTGCAGAGGACAGAGGTCAAAAACTCAAAATAGCACCGATCCTAAAGAGCAAAAGATATGTGCGCGCCGCGTAGTTAATAGTTACCAACTACGGCCTGTACAAAGGACGCGCGTATAATAGATTAGATGTGAGGTCAGGGGCCGTTATAGGGGCGGTTGGAGACGGCTTTAGGTACGGTTTAAGCGTTTTTTTGAGTTTATACTAAATAAATGAAACCCCTAAAATAACGCATACATTCTGTATTAAAAAAAAAAACAAAAAAACAAAAATAAATACGTTCTATTATAAAAAAATTAAAAAAATCATAGTTCTTTCCCTGCACGTGTCTCATAGTTGGTGTCATACAATAAAATGAAGCTATTATCATGACCTTTAAAATGACATATATCACAACTTGATACACTCTGGGGACGAAACCGCCCATTCTCCTTTGGCATACAAGTAGCTATTAGGCCGTAGGCATCCTCTACGAAAGGATTTTTGAAAATTCGACCCCTAAGGGGGTACAACGGGTAAAATAGGGGTTTGAAAAATTTAACTTAACGTGAGCGAAGCCGAGGGCAAAAGCTAGTTGTTTAATAAACAATATGTCTTTTTTTTGTACATAACTGTGAAGTTTATTTTCTGAATCACCCTTGGTACCCAAAAAAAATGATAAACCATGATTGTCAAATATTATTACAAATGCCATATTGTACCGGGCGCCGCTAGCGTGATTTTTCGAAAAAGCTATCTTTTAGTGGCCTAAAACTCAGTAATTATTAGGAATTCAAGAAAAATGTATATAATCATTATTGTTGCAAATTTAATTAGCTTTCATTATGTAGTAGTAAACTTCTACCTTTGACCAAAGGTTCTCGAGATATTAACAAAAAACCAAGAAAAGGGTCCTGTTTCCACTAATTGCCGCTAGAGCTCGCCTCGTACGCATGAGGACTTTTGGTATATTCATCCCTAGGGACCCATAATTCGATGTGCAAAGTTTCAAAACTTTCGCAATTTTCCAGAGGTTGGGCCATTTTTTGAGGTTTTTTGACTGGACTACTCTGCTAATAATTCGCTAATAACTTCGAGAATTTAATTCAAAATTCTATAAGTCTAATCGATTCATTTTTTAACCATCCAAAGATACAACCTACAAGTAGGTAGATATATGTACACTTTCAGAGCCCATGATTAAGATGGTTGTATTTATTAAGTGTCTCTATTTAATTATTATTATTATTTTCGCCATTGCCTTCAAATATAATTAATAAGACGTGTTATAATCTATATAATAATTATATAAAAAGGCTTGTCCTGACTGACTGACTGACTGACTGACTGACTGACTGACTGACGATCAACGCACAGCCTAAACCACTGAAGTTAGAAACTTGAAATTTTGACAGTAGGTTCCTTTTATGACGTAGGCGAGCACTAAGAAAGGATTTTTCGAAATTCGCCCCCCAAGCGGGTAAAAAGGGGGGTTAAAGTTTGTATGAAACTCCGTCATTTTTCGAGTTATACTCATGAAATTCGGTATTTAGGCTTTAAATTGAAAACAAAAAAGTACGTGTTTCACAGTTTTTAAAAATTCTACCCCCTAAGGGGTTAAATAGGGGTTGAATGTTTGTATAATAGTCCTTCGTTCTTCAAGTTATTTTTCAAGTTACGTTTATGAAACTTGATATTTTGGCTCTTGATTAAAAATAAAGAATTACGTATTTTACATTTTTTTTAAATTCTCCCCCCAAGGGGGTAAAAAGGGGGGTTAAAGTTTGTATGAAACTCCGTCATTTTTCAAGCTATACCCATAAAATTCGGTATTTAGGCTTTAAATTGAAAACAAAAAAGTAAGTGTTTCACACTTTTAAAAAATTCTACCCCCTAAGGGGTTAAATAGGGGTTGAATGTTTGTATGATAGTCCTTCGTTCTTCAAGTTATTTTTCAAGTTATGTTTATGAAACTTGATATTTTGGCTCTTGATCAAAAATAAAGAATTACGTATTTTACATTTTTCGAAAATTCTCCCCCAAAGGGAGTTAAATGGGGGGGGGTTAAAGTTTGTATGAAAGTCCGTCATTTTTCAAGTTATACCCATGAAATTCGGTATTTGGGCTTTCAGTTAAAAATAAAAAAGGACGTGTTTCACGGTTTTCAAAAATTCTACTCCCAAAGGGGTTGAATGGGGGTTGAATGTTTGTATGAAAATCCATAATTTTTCAAGTTAATATCGAGCAACGGATCTACGTGATTCTTTGATGGGTATGGTTGCAGACAGTGTGTTATAGGTTACTTTTATTCGGACAAAATCAGGAGTCCGCACGGGATTTTCAAAGAACCTAATTCCACGCGGACGAAGTCGCGAGGGGACAGCTAGTATTGTATAGATAAGCTTACTTAACATGTAAGATATCTATCCACCTAGATTCTTGTTAAGGTAAGTAGTTTGGTACAACTAGCTTTACACGTTTCTGAGGTGGAAAATTCCATTAAACCTATGAATAGTGTATGATAGATTCACAATATAGCTACGTACTATTCCAGTAAATGCTCAAGGCAAGTATGGTTTAGTCACTAAACTTTAGTTGTTAAATTTCTATGTAGATTTAATCCCACATAAATAATAAGAGGCATTTTCACAAGGGCATCTTCACCATCCATCTACGTAGGATCCTACATGATCTACATAATCCATCTATGCAGGATTTATTTATTTAATTAATTAATTTATTCATTCCTTGTTGCACCACAAACAGATCTACCTAATCCATCTATGTAGGGATCTATCTAATCCATCTACAGTTTTATCCTATCATATGGACCAGATTTGTAGGTAGGTTTTGCACACCGACTTGAGAGATATTTTTTAAGAATATTAGTTAAGCTGAACAAGACTTACCTATAAGTATTCTCCTATCCCCTCCAAATAAAGAAAGAGAATTCTCACATTCAACATCAGACTGATGCCATTGGATGTTGAAATATACCTAATATAATATCATCAGAATACAATAAATAATATCAATGCATTAGCGGTACCAAGCTATCTATTTTTTATATTCATGAACTTGTGGTATCAACTAATAGCTATTCGTAAGTTCGGCCTTCGTGTAGTGATAAGCAACTTTGTATGTATGTGATCATAAAAGGAGGCGTGACTTGGTATTCAATATGACTACGGCAGTAATAGTTAAATTATTATTTGTTTTCCGTCACGCCGAACGTAAAAATAATAAAGTGTTATTTATTATGTACATTTTGTGTATGCAACCGAATAATAAAGATTTTATTCGTCTTTCCTGCCGTTGTTGTTACTCTTTGTTTGTACATAACACAACTAGGTACAATAAATATCTACTTTTTGGCGCCTTTGGTGAGATCGACTCATATGACGTGATGGCAAATGGCATGACGGTCTCCTTTGCCGTTATGAACCCTCTTAGGCGCCGCTTGCTAAACCCTTGTATGCGTGGCCTATTATTCCACATCTACCAGGGGTCCTATGATGGCCGTATGAAGAGCTGATGGTCGATGGAGTCTCAAGGTGCTGGAGTGGCGACCCCGCACCGGAAAGCGCAGTATTGGCAGATCCCCCACTAGGTGGACCGACGACATCAAACGAGTCGCAGGGAGCCGCTGGATTCAGGCGGCGCAAGACTGAGGCCTGTGGAGGTCCATGCAAGAGACCCATGTCCAGCAGTGGACGCGTATAAGTTGAAAGAGAAGAAGAAGAAGCTTCTCTTAAATGATTACCTACATCTAAAGTTCACTGTATTACAACTAGGGGATTGATTTTAGCCAGTAAAAATTTCCCACACTTATTTCTTTTTTTCTTGACATGGATGCTTCTCTTAAACATTAGGTACCTACATCTAACAGTCCATTGTATTACAACTAGGGGCTAAAACTTAACTAGTAAAAACCCAACTTACAACTGCAGCAGTTAGCAGTACCTACCTACTAGCCTCAATAGCCCAACGGTTAAAGGTGCGGACTAAAAACTGAAAGGTCGCAGGTTCGATTCCCACCCGTTGCACTATTGTCGTATCCACTCCTAGCACAAGCTTTCCGCTTCTTTGGAGGGGATAGGAGGATATTAGTCAACTTCAACATGGCTAATATTCTTCAAAAAAAAAAAGATTTCCATACAAGAACAGAAAAAAAAACAATAAATTTTGGGGTTCCCCATACATAGAACAGAAACACAAATTTTTTTTTTCATCAAACCCATTTGTATCTTTGGATAGGTCTTCAAAAATGATATTGAGGTTTCTAATATCATTTTTTTCTAAACTGAAAAGTTTGCGCGAGAGACACTTCCAAAGTGGTAAAATGTGTGTCCCCCCCTGTAACTTCTAAAATAAGAGAATGATAAAACTAAAAAAAATATATGATGTACATTAAGTATTAACCATGCAAACTTCCACCGAAAATTGATTTGAACGAGATCTAGTAAGTAGTTTTTTTTTAATACGTCATAAATCGTAAACCGCAATTGCTGCTACGGAACCCTTCATGGGCGAGTCCGACTCGCACTTGGCCGCTTTTTTTTAGTGTAGGTTTTGTGCATGCTACACAGAGTTTGTAACTTCGACCGCGTTCTTGCTCTACTAGTAGGTAACCACAAGAAGGAGCCGTTATCACCACTGTTTTACTAAGGATTCATGCATGCCTATTTCTGGACAAAACCACGCCATTTGAGTTGCTTGAAAATAATGTTTTTGTTGAATTTAAATTTTAAACACTCTTGTGAATCGAAGTGCCTACTTTTAGATGAAGCTTTATTTCTATAACTAGCTGTTGCTTGCGACTTCGTCCGCGTCAATTTCTGTTATTATGATTGCGATTAAGAAGTTTTTAAAAGAATACCTATATTTTAAATATGGATAATTTTCCCCATTTTTGCAACATTTTTCACTCATGCTTCGCTCCTATTGTTTGGTCGCAGCGTGATGTTATATAGCCTAAAGCCTTCCTCGATAAATGGACTATCAAACACAAAAAGAATTTTTCAATTCGAACCAGTAGTTCCTGAGATTAGCGCGTTCAAACAAACAAACTCTTCAGCTTTATATATTAGTATAGATTACAAATAGTGTACCTACATTACAACATTTTCAAGGGTTTTGTTTTTATTTTCTTTGAAAATTATTTTTAGTTTTAACCGACTTCCTAAAAGGAGCAGGTTCTCAATTCGTCGGATTTTTTTTTTAATTTTAATTTTTATGTATGTTCCCCGATTACTTGAAAACGCCTGGACAAGATTTTTTTGTGTTTGAAAGGGTAGGTATACTTTCCAGATGGTCCCATTGTCTTCAGGTCAGGATCTGATCATGGGATCTTGGAGAAATCAAGGGTTCTCTTCAAATTTTATAGGCTGAAATGGTATAATTTGTGTAAGTGGCGTTTGAAGTCGGTTTTGTAAAAAGAATTTTTACTCTCTTCTGTTCCTTCGAGTTATTTTAATCAAGAGTTATTTTTTAAGCTATTGCATAGCTTCTATCGCGGGCCAGCGTGGAGACCGAATTCAGAAATTCCGTAACGAAAATAACCTGACACGGGACTCCTCTACGATGAGCCGCTAGATGGAGTTGATAAAAAATGCTATGCAATAGCTTTACCGCGGCAGTCCCCGAGTGCCACACGTCTTTTTTTTTCGTAATGAAAATCCTTCGAGTTATTTTAATCCAATACTCAAGAGTTATTTTTTTTTTCGTAATTAAAATTAATTTTTAAATAATGAGCCCAATTCGGTCCAATTTCAAACACGGTAGGTAGGTATAAAGAATTCAAATAAGCAACTCACTGACTCTGAAATAACCGTTGCAACACCACAGCTACACGCGGCCTGTTATTACAGACAATTTCTATATAACATCAATAACAAACTCAGGCTATCGCGGCAAAACAAGCAACATATCCGTGCACCCATTTATCATTCCTTCGCCGAGGCGTGGTGGCTTCATGGTCGATGGGGTTCAAGTGCTATTTTATTCCAATTTTATAGCCTTTATTTCTTGTGTATCAGGGTTCAGATTACGCGGGTTAATTCACCTTGGAATTGTATGGCGTAATGGTTCTGCGCATATGGGCGGAGCGATGTACTGACAATTATTAATGACTCCAAGCAATAGGCCGCCGCGTGAGCATACTATGTCCTATGATTTTACTCGATATATATTTGTACGCTCATGTACATTTTAGTTTCGATCTATTCGTATCTAAATTCCTAACAAAATAATCTCTACCTGAGCGCAATCGATGTAACATCTCGTAAGTGATATGTGACGCTATAAATTGCGCGTGTACCTAACCTACCTATCAAACCTCTCTTCACTAATATTATATCTGCGAAAGTGTGTTTGTTCGTTGGTTTGTCCTTCAATCACGCCGCAACGGAACTACGAATCAACGGAAAAACGAGTTTGTGTGACCTATATTTGAGGACCAGCAGCCTTAGACTGAAATCTATAAACCGCACTCTCACTCACCTCAGACTCATGACAGAGTTAAAATGAGACAGATTTATGTCTGAGCATATTGTGTCTCGTTTTAATCTCTATCTTGAATCTGAGCTGAGTCAGAGCACGCTCTATATATCTCAGGCTTAGATGCATGTCACGAGAAAATCTCTATAGAGATTCACAGAGAGATTACGAGTAAACGTGTAGACAAAATTTTCTCGTTAATATATTAATTACTCTTCATTACGGATCTTAATTACCTGCTTTTCATTTATTTTTTGATCTGAATGCAATCGGCAATAATAAATCGATTAGGCTAGGTCATGTTCATTACATTTATCTTGACCAAGCTTTCTGAATTGAATTCTGATATTTCATTGAGTTTTAGTAATTATTAATTATACCTACTTATGAGAGATTAGTAATTATATATGATCAAACGAACTTGCAAAGTGAAGTTCGATCGATATTATATGAGTACGCTTCATTCGAAGATATAAAAACACGTAGTCCTTTCACCTAACAGGCAACACTTCGCACATTTATAAGTAGATAGTTTAAGATTTTTATTTCTTGTAGGTAGGCTCTGTGACAAGTCTCATTCTTTAGAGTAAGATTATAACCACAAGAACCAAAATTTTCTTTATAAGGGTTCGGGTGGGAGGGAGTCTATATCTTCGAATGAAGCGTACTCATATAATATCGATCGAACTTCACTTTGCAAGTTCGTTTGATCATATATTATATTTCGTCGCTTCATTCTTCAGATATAAAAACACGTAGATGTTTAGAGAGGAAAATTTTGTAAAAGTGAAAAAATAAGTTCAGCTGAATAAATCATATTAATCCTAAAACGGATTATTAAAAAATAATAATAATAGTCTGTAATGATAATCAGACAGTCAGCAGTCTATCTAATAGTAAATTTATATTGTGGCTGTTTTAACAGACGATCTAATGTCTGTTTTCACGTTTTATGTAGGCAGTTTCTAAGTACAATGCCCATAACCAAAAACATTTCCACTTTTAGATGATTTATAAAAGTTCGTGAAAATGAATTTAACAGAAAACGTCACCTAACTTGACCTAGGTAGCCTATAAGGGAATGTTGGTAAAACAATCGTGGCTGGATCTAACGTATGCGATTAATCTCATGTGAGATATCAGCTGATCCTTTGGAAATAAAACGTTTAGGTACCTACATAAACGTTTATAAAATATATATACTATTTTTTATTTTTAGCCAGCAAACGAGCAGGCGGAACACCCGATGTTAAGTGATTACCGCCGCTCATGAACATTTGTAGCACCAGAGCACAACCAAAGCATTGCCGGTATTCTAGGAATTTGCTATTAACTAAGAAAGTTCAAGCCCCGGTTTACATGAGCCTATATCTGAAGCTTTAATGACATCGGCAATAGATATTAAGTTCATTTATCTCTTACTTAATATTTGGAATCGTAATCAATGATAATACGCAGTTAGCATTTTTTCAAGTGGGCAAGGCCAATAAAATGATCAACTTCTTAGTGCATTCAAAGTATATACTCTTATTTAGATATTAGAATACCTATTTGCAAATTAATTAAGCACTACATTTGAATCTCAATTCTCACGTATTACCCACTTGGGAAAGATAGATTTGTTTTTGAAAACATCTATATTTTTGAAGGCCCTTAACGTTCATTATTTTGCCTTATTTAAAATTATGGATAAAACTGAACGGTGATTAATATGAGGAACCTCTACTTAAATAATTGATTTACTAGAATGTTTATCATTTAACAAACTCAAATAGGTATCATACGGATGTAAATATTTAGTATGCAACTAATGTTTTAAAAGGTTTAGATTCCAAATATATTTTTAATTTATATATGTGGTTTGGTATCGTTACTTTTCCAAATTTTGAATATAAATTACAAATCGTCCATATTAAATCTTAAATATGGACGTTTTCTAAAATGTAATCAGTTGATTACTTTCATCATGATTCCAAGACCAACCGATTATTTCTCCCAGCAAGAGGAAGAAGCATAGAAATCAGTTTAGATGTGAAGTTTGTTTTTTTTTTTTTTTTTATAATTTATAATATAAAATGTACTTGATAATTTTTATCACGTGTCTTAGATTAGATAAAATATTCATTATTTGAATAAAATCGACTAGGAGCAACAAAACCAAAACGTATTTGGATTAATCCTACCAAAAGTATTTGGATTAATCCTTCCTTTAAAGATCCATCTTCAAAGATGGGTTCCCTTCAGTTTGCTTAGTCTGACAATTCAGCTGATGTCTTCGGATTCAGTTGCTTTAGCCGTAAACAACGGTGACGGCGTCACGACACCGCATGCTTCGGTTTCCTCCGATGAAAGTTAGCGATTCACGGAGTTCACAACCAATAACATGTACTATAGAATGCGCCAAACACACCAGAGACCACGAAAAGGAATCATTTCATATTTGGCTATTGGTCAATATCGCGTATTGACTCGAAGCTCTAAAAACCATTTTACAGCCTAATATCCCGTATTAGATCATGTTATATTTTGCTGTTGGTCAATATCCCGTATTGACTCGAAGCTTTATAAAACGTTTATACAGATACATTTACACAATACTCCAAATTTTCATATTATCACTATTCGTGTTAGGCGGGTATGGAGAAAAATCTTTTAGAAGGTAGTTAATAAGTACAAACCTTCACCAAACAATTCACAGTAACGGCGTTTTGCAGCCTTTTAGAAAGAAATCTGCAGTCATTCTGCATCATTGAAATCATTACTACCCGCGTCTTGTGGGTACGAAAAAACATTCTTAAGGTACTCGTATGAACGCAAACCTTCACTACACCATTTATAATAATGATGTTTTATCTTTCAAGCCACTTACGCTCTCTGTAGAGTATTTAATTGTGCACTTGAAGAAATATTATTTTAAAAATTAAAAAATGTTACTATTTGTGTGGACGTGCGCGCTCGAAAAGCAAATGCAGTTTGGAGCGCGATGGTCATACGAATGTACAATTAAAGATTCGAAAACAAACAGGTGTTTAGTTTTCTTGGCATCAACTGGTTCCAGTAGGACCTTTACATTTTAGGTTAGGCCGACCCGCGCTCGACCATTGGCTTGATTTTTAGCGTCTCGCTTGTCCTGCTTGTTAACTCGCAGTTAACCCGCAGGAAAGCCTACTAGACACTTTATGCACATCAAATAATCACACACGCGCTCAACCATTGGGTTGATTTTTAGCGTCTCGCTTGTCCTGCTTGTTAACTCGCAGTTAACCCGCAGGAAAGCCTACTAGACACTTTAAGCACATCAAATAATCAAACACGCGCTCAACCATTGGGTTGATTTTTAGCGTCTCGCTTGTCTTGCTTGTTAACTCGCAGTTAACCCGCAGGAAAGCCTACTAGACACTTTGTGCACATCAAATAATTACACACGCGCTCAACCATTGGGTTGATTTTTTAGCGTCTCGCTTGTCCTGCTTGTTAACTCGCAGTTAACCCGCAGGAAAGCCTACTAGACACTTTACGCACATCAAATAATCACACACGCGCTCAACCATTGGGTTGATTTTTAGTGTCTCGCTTGTCCTTCGTGTTAACTCGCAGTTAACAACCAGGAAAGCCTACTAGACACTTTACGCACATCAAATAATCACACACGCGGTCAACCATTGGGTTGATTTTTAGTGTCTCGCTTGTCCTTTGTGTTAACTCGCAGTTAACTCCCAGGAAAGCCTACTAGACACTTTACGCACATCAAACAAGTGCTTACCCACATTTTCTTCGGAATCCGACGATGAGTACATGATTATGCGTCGATGATTTTCTCATTTATTTATTTATTTATTTAATTTTTTATTTTTTCACTGTAATATTTTATTTTTCCTCAGCACTTCAAGCTTCGTTTAGAAGCGTGCGCTCGTTGCCTCGCACGGAAAAAGAATGAGACTTGTCACAGAGCCTACCTACAAGAAATAAAAATCTTAAACTATCTACTTATAAATGTGCGAAGTGTTGCCTGTTAGGTGAAAGGACTACGTGTTTTTATATCTGAAGAATGAAGCGACGAAATATAATTAAAATAAGAATCAATACGTCATTCGTTTGCCCTTTCGAGAGCGCTCGAGGATGAATCAATTTTATTAATTATTAGCTGCAGCCTAAGCACCTACTTTCTACCTAGCCGTGAATAATTTATTTTTTATTGGCATCAGTTTTTTATTTTCCTTAAATATGGCAAAATTATATTTTAGCGAAAGAAATTGCGGGTAGTACTAAAATAAAGTGTGGGAACAAGGAGCGGGTAGTTAGATACGGCGCATCATAAAGGCGAGATAAAGTTAAGTTTGAGTTGAATCTGCCGAGTTGAGGAGCCAATGAAACTTTTTATAGCCTCTATGAAAGTGCCTTTGCGAGAAACAACCCCTACTTCGTGATGACTTTTTTTCTTTCTATAATATTAAATTTGGCTCTATTATACATATATAAATAGAAATACTATTTATTTAGGGCGGATTTCTCCAACGTAAAATAAGTCTTACTTACCCAAGCGTGAAGAAATTTTTACAGATTTTCTTTACAAAAATTATCAGAAAGAACGAAAGTCGCGGGTATCAGCTAGTCCTCCATATATAGTAATTATTATTGCAATGCAGTTATATCATCAACGGCAGTATTATTATGCATCTAAATCGCCATTTTGTAGTTGCTTGCACACCAACTACAAAATGGCGGTAAAAAATGGTTCAGTACGACTATTTACAAAAGTTCATCTTTCGTTCTATATCTATTTCTTTCATCTTATATCACAAGTTGATACGAACCTGCAAGGCTAGCATAGGCGGGAGAAATTTTATCCCCGGGAATAGGATAAAATGTTTATGCCTTCGCTTCGTTTTATCCAACCGTCGAGCATGGGCACAATGGTGGAAATAACACTCAGTGGATATAGGAATATACATCGCCTTCTCCTCTGTCGCCATGCTTTAGCATAGGGAAAAGATAATTTTATCCCCTGTCAGTGGATTAAATCGGGGGATAAATTTTTTATCTCCTGCCCATGCTAGCTATGCAGAGTGACAATCGAGTATCCTTCGACACACTATGGTAACGTTCCGGTAGCTCTATTGTGGTTTACCGTGTGCACGGAAGCGAGTAATTGTCACAGTTTCACAACTACAAGCAATATGGCGCTAGAATATAACACCTCGTGTTTTCACCTCATTTCTTAAACCGTTGCTTATATTTTACACTTCAAAGGATTTATTTCGATACCTCCTACGTAAGTTGTTGTATCTCCAAAACGCTTACGTGACGCATTAATTGCTGTGAAGGTCAATAAAATGGTTTAGGCCGTCGTTTTAATAACGACACAACTTTATACGTCTTGAAAGTAGGTTAGTATGTACAAACATGCTGTTTTTAATTTTTTTTAAACGAACACATAAAATAGATAAAAACAAATGATGTAGTGCAAAAACCTAAAATGCCAATTTTGTGGGATACCACAACTTATGTAGGAGGTATCTAAATATATAAAAGGCAAAGGTGACTGATTGACTGACTGACTGACTGACTGATCTATCAACGCACAGCCCTAACCACTGGACGGATCGGGGTGAAATTTGGCATCCAGACTACAGCTATTATGACGTAGGCATCCGCTAAGAAAGGATTTTTGAAAATTCAACCCCTAAGGGGGTAAAATAGGGGTTCAAAAAATCGAATTTAACGTGAGCGAAGCCGCGAGCAAAAGCTAGTCGATTTATAAGAATTTTATGATAGTAGCAGGTGTCGACTATGCCTAATTTTTAACCGACTTTAAAAGAAGGAAGCGGAGGTTGTTAGGTCTTGGTACGGCGTTAAACTAATCAATCTTTGTATGTAAATGCTAACCACTAGAAACATCTTATAAATTAGTCACTTTAATTCGCTTCTACAATTGTATTACAAAGGAAGCATAATAAGATCATATATTATGCGTCGTGGCTGACTTATTGGCCGATTAGTTAGACAAAGTACTTAGTTAAATTTAACATTCATGAGTTACAGTAGTACTAAACTGTTTGAGTTCCTATATTTAAAGATTTTAACGATGGGTGTAATGGACAAAAAACATCATCAAGCTTATGGTGAA
The DNA here is from genome assembly GCA_933228805.2 of Hipparchia semele. Classification (NCBI taxonomy): domain Eukaryota; kingdom Metazoa; phylum Arthropoda; class Insecta; order Lepidoptera; family Nymphalidae; genus Hipparchia; species Hipparchia semele. Next base: position 4,629,746 of record OW121725.1, on the reverse strand, counting down.
AACTTGGAGGAAACTTGCTCAACATCGAGAAAATTGGCGTGCCCATGGAGATGTATTTGTAAAAGGCTTATGAAAAAGAAGAGGAAGAAGAAGAATGTAAGGCTTTTAGATCTAGAAATCACAAAGTCCATAAAATTAGGTAGGTACGGACGCAGATATTTTTGCCCTGTCATACATAGAGGAATACCAAATATGTCCTCATGATTAATTTTCGGTACATTATGTTACGGGAAAATTAGCCGATCCTTGTTCCGTCAAGTAGTTCAAAACTAGGAGACAGCACTACAGAAAAAAATATTTCATACCTGCGCTTTTTATATCAGGAAGTCAAAAAAAGCTTTTTCCATAGTCTAACATGACTCTACCACCGCGAGAGTTAGGAATATTGGGAATATAGGTTGGGGAGTAAGGCCATGAGTGTCTCGTTTCAAGGGAACGTTAATTTGAGAAGATTTCATTTCTTATGAAAGTTTTGAAAAATGATCATGATTGATTGAAATCTTTTGGATATGTACTAAATGAGTTTCAAATTTTTTATATAAATTGATAGTGTATAACCAATACTATATTTAAACTTGGTGTGCCAGGATTTATCCTGGCAACAGTTTACAGTAAACTAAATAAATATTTTGGCACTTAAAAATTAAATAAGAGTAGACCATTTTATTACACATCCCATCTATTTTAATAAACACTTGGTGTGCCAACTGCTATCGTTGCAAAAAAGTCTGTTACACCTATATATATGTAAAAAACATTCAAAACATAGATGTGAAAGACTTTTTGCCACGAGTGAAGGTTGGCACACCGATTTTTTTTTAATAGATTTTTGCATTTAAATATATAAAAAAAATTGTATAAAAAATATGAAAATTCGATTGAATGCAATTTTAGAGCTACCGTTTCTGCCCAAAAGACACATCAACGGACAAGAAAATTTTACAAGGTTCTTTACCTTTGACCATAATGTAAACTTTATTTAAGTGACTGTAAACTTGTTTAAAAATATACACCTTAGGAGTCGTGAGTATGCGAATAGGTTTAATTAAAACTTTATTGCGATATTGTAGATGCGTGTGTCAATTTAATACTGGAATGACATTAAAGTTACCCGCAATTAGCCCCGGTTTACGACTAAATTATTACAAGTAAAATAATATAATTAATAGTTTCAAGTTTATTTCTCAATAAAAATAACATAAATATTCGAGGTTACAAAGTCCACGTTTTATTACAATATGTGGTACACCTCACTATACCAGCTTGGCCTAATGAAGGTTAATTTCATATGTAGGTACCATAAGTAAATAACATAAACTAAATGCCGCACTCAATATACATTATACATGCATTTAATTATGACTAATGAATTATCTAATTATCATTAAATCCCTTAATGAAATGCCATTATCTGTGAGAGTGAAATCTAAATATATATAAAGAAATCCTTAATTAACAATTATTAATTACGCTACTCTGAGCGTGGCAGTTCGAACACTGTCATGTATGGAACCCACCTTTCTAAAACGCCTGCTGCTTATCAGACGACATCTAATTAAGTCTTACCTAAAAGTTTTGAGCATAGTAGGTAATTGGTGACCAAAGTGGATGACGTCGATTGAGGTTTGTTTAGAATAGAATTTTTAATCAAATATACATTTACAAATACCATCTGGTAATCTAATATTTACTTGTTTTACCTAAAAGCAACGTTGGTACACGTTTACGTGTAGGTACTTATAGCATACTAGCTTTTGCCCCCGCGACTTCGTCCGCGTGGAATTAGATTTTGGGGTGGAATTTTCAAAAAGTGTGACACACGTACTTCTTTATTTTTAACTAAAAGCACTAATACCAACTTTGATGGAAACAGCTTGAAAAATGACGGACTTTCATATAAACTTCCATCCCCTATTTAAACCCCTTAGGGGTGGAATTTCCAATAATCCATTCTTAGTGTGCGCCTACGTCATAAAAGAAACCAACTGTAAAAATTTCAAGTTTCTCACTTCAGTAGTTTAGGCTGTGCGTTGATATCTCAGTCAGTCAGTCAGGACTTTGAATTTTATATAATTAATATAGATAGGTTTTTCAGTAATATTACAGTTAAATAATAACAAATAGGTAGGTACCTAATGCGAGTAGATATCTATACCTACTGTATTATATGGGTATCTTGTAGCTATTATTTTTTCATAAATATGAGGGTTTCAACAAAGAGCACAATAGGAAATTTCATTAAAACACGATAAATGAAACAATAACGTATCGATTAGATAATCGATTACATCACTGATTGTCTAGATCACACTAGACCAAAACATAGTAGGTACAATAACTTGCAGTACATGTTTGTAAATATTTATTAGAGTACTATAGAACTTCTCCTTATTATTGTAACAAGCTGTTCACATTTTTAACCGACTTCCAAAAAGGAGGAGGTTCTCAATTCGTCTGAATCTTTTTAAGCTATTGCATAGCTTCTATCGCGGGCCAGCGTGGAGACCGAATCCAGAAATTCCGTAACGAAAATATCCTGACACGGGACTCCTCTACGGTGAGCCGCTAGATGGCGTTGATAAAAAATGCTATGCAATAGCTATCGCGGCAGACCCCGAGTGCCACACGTCTTTTTTTTTTTAAGTATGTTCCCCGATAACTCGAAGACGCCTGGACCGATTTGAAAAATTGATATTTTGTTTGAAAGGGTGTACCAATTTGTTTTGAGCCCTTGTTTGGAGCGGAACTTTGTTAGAAACTTCTGTTCTAAGCGTTATTGTCCATGCTACTTCATCTTATACGAAAATGTTTGTCTCTTGAGTCTATATCGTATCAGGCATCCTGCAGGGCCAGCATAGGCGGGAGAAATTTTATCCCCGGGAAAAGGATAAAATGTTTATCCCCTCGCTTAGTTTTATCCACGCGTCGAGCATGGGCACGGCGGTGGAAATAACACTCAGTGGATATACTTATAGGAATATACATCGCCTTCTCCTCTGTCGCCATGCTTTAGCATAGGGAAAGGATAATTTTATCCCCTGTCAGTGGATAAAATCGGGGGATAAAATTTTCGTTTGCCCATGCTAGCTATGCTGAAGATGGAAATGAGATAAGTCCAAAAAGGTTTTTGAACATTCACAAAATAGCAGGCATCTATCTGATAGTGATTTAAATATTTAGCATTTAGATTATCGGAAGCCCTGACACAGAACGTGTCTTGTCCGACCATTAAATTATAGTATCTGTAGACCCACCACATCGAGTGTCAAATTAATTCAGTGCACACAAATAACACTGTGTAGTGTGTACCTACCTACCTATTCTTAGGACCAAGACACATTGGGACGAAAATACTATTGAAACAATAAACAGTAAACAATTTTTTTATTTGATGACAGGTTGGATCTAGATTCGTCTGCACTCTACATTTTGCCTAAGTAGCTATGTACCGTATTAACTCATTTGCAATTAATTAATTGAAATAAACTTGCGGTCCCAATGCTGCCTATTTGTGCCTTGATTGCGACAAAAAGATTCCCAACATTTAACTAGGTATATAATTTTTTTTTATTTAAATAAATTTTTCCAAAGTACTTATGACACGTCTACAATCTATGCGGCACGTTGAAGTTTTGAGCTTTTTTCAAGTCTTGTCTGTCCTTTACATCTTAGCAGAAGGTATACCTACCTATTTGGCGTAGGTATTCATCGTGGTATAACTTGACCCTAATTCAGAAAGCCCATAATATAAGACTCAGTAATTAGCACTCTAGCAAGTTCAGGAATGGCGTCATGTTATTTAAATCATTAAATAGTTTTATATCTTAACTAGCGAACAGCTCCGGCTTCGCATGGGTAGTAGAATATATTATACTTTCGTACATGTTATTTCTGTCGTAAGGTCACATCAGCTTGTTGTCGATGTGAGACCCGCGGTGCTTTAATTTATTTTCTCGCACGTTCGTTTTTATTCCTTTAGCTCCTGAGCTATTCATTTATAAACAATCATAATAACTGCCTCTTCTTAAGGTCGTGTGATACTAATGATTAGTGGTTAAACAAACTTACCTGAAGTGAAGTTTGACCGTAATTATATGAGACGTTACATCCGAAGAGATTTATTAATTTTGAGCAAAACTCAAAAACGTTGTTTAAAGATAAAGATATTTTATCTTTTGAACGCGCTAATTTTCGGGACAGTTGAACCAATTTTGACGAAACTTTCACAGCCAGTTAGGAAATTATAAAAGGATTGACAAATTAACTTTAATATAGTTTTTAATCGACTTTCAAAATCGAATATATTTAAAAAAAGACTTTCTTTTCTTAATCCCCACGATTAAGAATGTACCTTACAGCGTCAGCGTTCAAAAGCTTCAGAGAGAAGAACTGCAGCCGTATTCTCTATTTTTGATATTTCCAATGGCGACTATAAAGAAACCAATGGAAAATTGCTGATTAAGACCTGTCAAATCTGTATTTCGTCATACAAAATGCGGTATAAAAGTTCTAATTAGCAATTTTCTATAGCCACAAAAATATAGCAAAGCCCTTCTGGAGCTTAACTCTCTATAGCTTAGGTTCCCAAAGTTTGGGTCGCGACCCACTGTTGGGTCGCAAGTGAATATTGAGTAGGCCCTGTAAATTAGATTAATACCGACATAAATTAGACGTATCAAACTCATTGCGTTTAAAAGTCATTTTAAGTTGAAATAGAAGTGTATGCTAAGGATAATAATGACAAAAATTAGGAAATAAATGCATTCTTCTTATAAAAAATAGCACTCCTTGTAATGAAATACCTACTTTGGAACGGAACTAAATGATTTTTTTTCTTGTTTGAACAATCCTTAATTTATATACATAGTCGTGCCTCTTTTTCCTTCATGAAAATTGAAAACGATGAGTCCCGAATTTGAAAGTTTTAGTTAGGTGAATCGCGGTCAAATCAACTTTGGGAACCACTGCTCTAAAAGTTAGAGGTGTGTGCTTGGGATTTAAACCTTAGAACCTTCGGAAAAATGTAGCGATGTCTCAACCACTTGGCTAAAAACCCTTCAATACCCGAAGCTACGTGCATACGATACGAAATTAAGCTAAAAGTTGTAGCACCAATGTGTATGCGAGGCTGACCACCCATTACAATGCTAAAACGGTTCCGCGAAACTTTTCGATGTCTTCCATCCAGCAGATATGGTTCCACCTGCGCAGTTTATATTTCCGATGATGCATAAATTAACATATTATATCAACAGTTGATTCGGTCCTAAAACAATTTGTATTTCATTAGTGCATTGAATTGCATAGTACCTAATACATAGTGTGGCCCGCAGATCTTTTATTAACACATTCATAGGCTGAAATCTATAGACCATACTCTCACTTAGCTCTGACTCAAGACAGAATTAAAACGAGACAGATTTATGTCAGAGCATAATATGTGTGTCTCGTTTTATATCTTCTATGTTGAGTCTGAGCCGAGACAGCACGCTCCATAGATCTCAGCAATAGACCAGGGCGCGTTTAAACGTTAATTTTTAAAAGTACCCACTAGAATTTCGTCCTGAAGTAACCTGGAATCCTAGAAGTTTTTCTAAGTAAAGTTTTGGCATAAATTTTTTTTTTCAAGAATAATATTTAAACTAGTGGTACATTCACTTGACGATTATATTATTCACTTGACGATATAGACCTTGGAGCAAAAGAACTCTAAAATGTAGTACCCAGCCATAATTTGCACAAACGAAGGATTGAGAATAAATAGGCACATTGTATTTTAAGTAAAATTAAACAAAACGTAGTTCTGTGCTCTGTTAAAAAATTCTTTTCAACGATACCCCGCAAGCCTATGTAAAGCGAAAAACTGTTTTGCTTCCCATTTACTGTGGACTATTGAATAATGATTTTTAAAACTAGCCAAGGATGTCAGAATATTTAAGTAACACAAATATAATAGCAATTAGTGGTTTGACAAGCCCAAGGAAATGCCTCCCACAAACAATTTGTTATTAAAATTTCGCACGTTTAGTCGATATAAAACATCAATGGAATGCGTTTTGTCAGAAACTAAGAAGCAATGACTTCCATGAAGCTTATTATAGCGCGAATTCGACACCGGACAGAGATAAGCTCAGACTCACATACATATTATTAAATTAATTCAACCAAGACCTACAAGACAATACTTCAATAATGACCCTAAAGGAGACTTGATACTAATTCCATATGCAAGGATACGAATGCTCCATTTGTTCGATGTCCGATCACGATTTGAATTGTAATCGATTTTGATTAATCATTTCGCACTCGATGTAGCGTGTCTTGAATAAAATCGATTAGATCTATTTTACCAACTGGCTATTTTATCAGACATCATGGCTCGTGGTAATCTATGACTAATTCCAGCTTCTGTCTAGGGCGAACTGAAAGGAGTAGGCCCAGGAGATTGAGATAAGCTATTTTTAGCTATCCCCAAAAAACAAAGGATTCCCGCGGAAGTTTTAAAAATCTAACCCCGCGGAATAAAAATAGCGGACGAGATCGGCAACTTATAGTTCTATCAAATTACTCAACAGGATACAAACTGGCTAATAAAATATTAAATTTAAAAAGTCAAAAACCGGACTGCATAAATAAACACTGAAACGGAAAAAACCAGTCCAGTAATCTAGAATACTGTTAAATAATATGACTTAACAGTCGTCGGAACCCATTACCCGGGGAACCGATCTAGATTTTCAATGGGTCTCGGCTGTTTAAGTCGTATTATTTAACAGTATTCAAGGTTTCTGGACTTATTTTTTTTTTCAGTGTTTATTTACGCAGTCGGGTTTTTGAGTTTTTAAATTTAATCTTTAATTAGCCAGTTTGTATCCTGTTGAGTATTTTTAATTTTTTATTGAAGTGTTAACCTACACTTGTTGTGTGTTACCTACTTGTAATATGGTGTCTTGGAAAAAAGTAGATCGACAACTGTAATGTGTCGCTACTAGATGTCGCTAACAGTTGCTATAAAACTGATTGAAAAAGTAGATACATATCACTAATTTCGTAGCTGACGTGTGGTTCGCCGTGGTGTAACGGGTTAACACACTCGGGCGCAATTCCCAGAGAGATGTGGGTTCGAATCCCGCCGGCCTCGGAATTTTTGATACGTATTTATAAATCTATTCCTGTTGAGTAACTTGGTAGAACTAGAGTTGATCTTTTTAGTTAAAATAATTATAATCGCTAGGAGTATAGGTCGCAGTTTTAAAATAACTTTATATATTGTCGTAAATCGTAAACGATCATTCAAAATAACAAATGATAAGAGAAACCTAACTATGATTTTCAAATACCTATTCAATGATACCCCACATACCCCACTCAAAATATTTGGTCGACTTGAATTTTTTCTTTTTTACAATATGCCGCTATATTAAATTTTGATTAATTTTGATTTTGATAAAATTAATGCATGTCATTAGTGACACTCCCAAGATTAACACGAATCGATTGACGTAAAAATCATCAAAATCGGCCCAAGCGTTTGGTCTCCAGGGCGCCACATACATACATACATAAACTGATAAACACATTACCCTCCTTTACGTCGCGCAGTCGAGTAAAAACAAATACATACCTACTAATAAATCGCTGCAAACCATTAATCAGGTTTTTATATTAAAGACTTCAGTCGGATCAAATGGTAGTAGCTATGCCACGCTTGGCTAATGTCTGCGCTTCCAGGAACTTTTCGCCCGCACAAAAGTCGCCGACTCATTCACCTTCGTAGACATTACACAATTTTGATGGAGACAAGAAATAAAAGCAATCTTTATGTCTTGCACGCTATGTCGCCTCAATAAGTCAACAGAAACTCGATTAGTAAAGTAGGTAGGTACCAAAAGAATCGTGGAGATTTATATCACGTACCTATCTACCGTTCGGTCGTACCTACTTACTCTACTGTCACTTGAAATAAAAAAAGACGTGTGGCACTCGGGGACTGCCGCGGTAAAGCTATTGCATAGCATTTTTTATCAACGCCATCTAGCGGTGAGCCGCTAGATGGCGTTGATAAAAAATGCGGCATCTAGCGGCTCACCTAGAGGAGTCCCGTGTCAGCTTATTTTCGTTACGGAATTTCTGGATTCGGTCTCCACGCTGGCCCGCGATAGAAGCTATGCAATAGCTTAAAAATTTACTATACACCAGTAGGGTTAGTACAAGATTTAATTCGATTGGTCGTATTCGTATTCGATGACATTAGCGTCAAAGTAAAATGAGCCTTGACTTTATTCATTTAAAGTCACAAATTCTGTACAACCGATTTTAATTTATAGCGTATCCGTATACGTAAACTTGGAAGAATGCATTATTTTCAAACAAATAAAAAACAAAATCAACAGACACATACACTACATATTTGACGGGACTTTCACTGGTAGATAGCTGATGTTATCGAGAGTAACACTACTTTTTTAACCGACTTTCGAAAAAGGAGAAGTTGTGTTTTCCACCTATGTATATCTATCTACATATATCTCCGTGATTTTTAAACCAGTTTACGTGAATCTTTTTAAATCGATACAAAAAGTTTGTTAGATGCTCTCATAAAAACTTCGGGTTCCAACTCCTCAATCCTGATGCTACAAGGGTTTGCCCAAACTAACTATGGGGATTAAGAAACTGATAGTGAATTGAAGAAGCGGATCAAGTCACGGGCGTCCATAGTTTTTTAATATAGAGAGAAACAATAACATATTCGAAGCTCGAGTTGAATCACTAGGGCCGCCCAGTTTATCGGCAAAGTTAAATGGGCTGGCAATTTTTTTTTTGCTCCAACAGTTTTTATACGAGATTTTACGATCGCTAACAATATTTTACGATCCCCGACTGTATCGCAACGAGTCGCATCGGTTTTATACTACTTTAATTTCACCGCCAGAAAACCATAAAAATATGCAAATGCACATAAAAATCGTTCGTGGAGCAACAATAAAACGCAATAATCTGTTGATGATGGCCGGTGACATCTAGACATTTAGGCTAAAACAAGATTGCTTAAAGTTAAGCCATTTGAAATGTTTTACGTGCACATTATTCAATATGCCAGGCGATAATCCGATTAGGTACCTACTAAAATGTAAACTAAATATAAAACTGGCTCAGTTTTGGTATTTTGGTGATAAACATAGAACACCTAGTGACAGTAATGACCTAAACCTGACTAAAGAACATTGAGAACGTTCTGGGTTATTACAAGTTTGCACATCTCGATAACGTTGATAGATATCGTGTATTGAAACAAAATAGCATCGAAGTATGTAATATAAACCTGAACCATACGACGGAATAGATAAACCACTCACCCACACCTATAAATTCATTATTATGAATTCAATGAATCCATCAACAATTTTCCGTTGATTTCCATTGCTGAACTATTTATGTAAGTAAAAATCATTCAAAAAGTATTGGTATCATTGAAGATAATAGAACATATATTAGTCGACATAAGGTGACATACCTACTTACTATATTATGTCTATACTCGATGTAATAAGAAGACAAGAAGAATTGTTTTGCACACTAAAAACAAAGGCAAGTTTTGAGGGGATTTCGAGATATTAAGAACAGCAGTAAGAAACAAAGTGTTATAAAATAATACGAGTACGTACCACGGTAATTATTTTAGTTGGGATTGTCGATATTTCGATCCAATTGCATGGACCGTGGTCACGACGAGACTGTGGTGTCCCAACTACAATAATTACCGTGGTACGTACTCGTATTATTTTATAACAATTATGTCATTAAATCACGAATCAAGACTAAAATCTTTAGAAACGAAGTGATTATATTCTCTTGGGCAGTAAGTAGAAAGGCTATTAGAATGGAATGGGCTATTGAATTTTCTTTGTCGATTTCAGAGGTCAGGTGCTTAGGTGGCATTGGTAGAAACGAGGTAGAAACCTGCCTACGTATAGACTAATTACGGAAGAAATGAGAAATCTATGGAGACTTCCTAGTTTCTTTAATTTGTATAATTCTTTTGATGGAATTCATTACTTTATTGTTTGTGGCCAAGCACACTCGTAGATAATGAAGCGAAGTCGATATCTGGCTGAGTTTTAAATCCAGTACATTTGTACTCGTCTACATGCGAGCACTTGTCTCGTGATAACTTGCAAGAGGTAATAAATAGCAGTTTGATCAAACCCTAGTCAGTTTTAACGTAACATTGCATGGGAAATCGGTTGGTATGTCCCCAGTTATTGGTGACTTTGCCAGCAGGATGGTAATTAGAAACAGCCGAAACCTTTCACCCGATCTGAGGTAATTCAGAAATTATAAATTCCTAAACCCCGCCAGGAATCGAATCCGGGATCTCACAGCGCTAACCACTTTGCCAGGGAGAGTTCGTGTAATGCGTAATCTTTGTTATTAAGTATGTATTAGATTCAAGTACCTACCCTGCCAATTAAGCGTTTTACCATGTAATAATATCCAGACAGACATAGATCTTACCAGATTTGTAGTGGCAATTTGAACATACTCGTGAGTTTTTCCTTTGACTTACTATGCCTATTAGTATCAACTATCAAGTAGTAACTAGTTATCACGACCGATTACACTATAAAGTTCTCTTAAGATCAGAAAGTTACCTACTTAAAATATTTATCTGTAGGTAATAATAAGTTATAATAACAAAAATAAGCATACAAATCTATTTCTTAAATTAAAACTAAATATTATAATTAATTAAAAATATAGATAAATTATTTATTTTAATAGTTATTTTGAACTTTTTTTTTATTTATCGTGTGACAGCTCAATAGATTTTATTTCTTTTTTGGAAAGTACTTAAATCCCGATTTCATAAGTGGTAGATTACCTATCTAGAAATTGAACATCACCTACTAGATATTACCCGCGTTTAAGTAGGTATTCTTAAACGTTGGTGAAAACCAAATGCCACCTAAATATTATTATTTTTATTACTCCCTAAATTAAATTATCGATGAAAAAGAAACCTTGAAACCCTTTCGACTTCAAGTTTTGCAGATTACTTGCTAAAAGACCGTGAAGAACTATTAAAGGTCTAATTAGAACGGATTTAAACCAAAAGAATAGCTTGTAGCAAAGTAGAGGCGACTTTTGAATTCGCTGGCTCTTGCAATCAGCCGGCGGCATACACAGGCCCTTCCTTTGATCACTAAAACTTCAAAACAAAAAGATGCATCCGTTTTCACCATGCAAACATGTTGTACGCGTTCCATTGAGCGTTGCAATCAGTTATAGCTTCTGAGATTAGCATAAAAACCGCAATGTAGTAAAAACAATATAAATCCTCAATTACGCACACAGCCAGAAAAGAGTCTTGGAAACGTTTTGTACCCACTGACATAATATTTTGTACCGTTATATGAAAGGGTTATATGTACCCTTTACAAACATCTGTTCTATGTTCTCACGTTCTTGCCATGAGTTGGGCAGTTGAGAATAACTTCTGAAATCTAAACCAAACTACAGAAGCAACTGAGGTAAGTATTTTTTTTTTGCTTTACACAAGTTTAGGCGAAAAAAACTTTTAAACAGAGTATGTCATATGCCTGTGATAATCATAAAAAATCATCTATGCTAAAACATCAAGGTTTAGGACGCGCAGTTGCAATTTTTTGGAACGAAGTTCCTTATCGCGCGTTGTGAAAGGGGGCTAGACGGAAAAAATTCTTACGAAAAGTTGTCACGACACTTTTTGCTATAGTAAGCTATTGTAAGCTGTGCGGCGTCGCATGTTTCTCTGTCTGTCTCTCTCTCTCTTATAGAAAGCAAGCCATTTTCAAATTTGCAAGATATTTTCATTTCTATTTCGCATTGAACTTCGTTCCATCCGGGTGTCCCTTGACACCTCTCAAGTTTTTTTTTATGCATTATAGACACACGCTTGACCGCTATCACACCTGATGGAAAATGATGTTGTGGTCTAAAGTGTAACGCGTTACAATTTGGATGAACGGCAGTCGCTAGATCTAAGTTTGTTGATTAGAAGAAGTAGGTACACACTAGGAATTTCCTAGATCACCACAAAATCAGACATATTACAAACAACAGATCCCTACGAGTAAGTTTGTTTGAGCCAATCTAAACTAAACTTTAATCAGTTGTCTTACAGTCAGTTATGGAATAACAAGCTCCGTGCGGGGATTTGCCTGTCCAGTCCCACCACAATTATACTGACCCAGTCACCAGTAACCTATTTGAAAGTAAATTGAGTTTGTCGAATTCCATCAAAATTCGATGTCCATTCTTGCATTGTAAAGTAGCTTGTCGATGTTGGATTTTAGTTCTGTAGGTATATCATCTGTAGATAAGATAGCACGACAAACAGCCTATATCCCTTGTTCCTTACTATTTATTTTAATGCAAAAGTATTTTGTTTGATGATTTTTGGTTTATCGGTTTATTGTTAAGAGCGCGGGTAATAGTAAATCTTCAGATGCAGATTTGATTTTTACAGCAGTAGATCAAGTTTTAAATATCCGAAAAAAAAAACAGGCAAAAATTACATCATAATATTTCCAAGGGACGATGATACTCAGTAAAAAGAAAAACATAAAAAAATGAACTTTGCTTTGAAGTTAGGTCTAATATGTGTGCGAAGCCGCGTGCAATTTCTAGTTATTTAAGTACATAAAGTCGATAGCCTATGTCAGGCTTTATTTAAATTGGGCCAGATAGCGGTGATGATCCAGCTCGACCCTCGTCAGATAACGGGTAAAGAGATATAATACAAAGTAATTGGTAATTTTGTTATCCATGTATTTAAAGAAACAAATTGGAATTAAATTTTAACTAGATATATGTACTTTTTAATTTATAGTTTTAATATTACAATTTTGTAAACTTACACTACAGTGTTAAGTCTATTTAGGTGATCTAGTAAATTGTAAAGTAAAAACTGAATGAAAATATGTATAAATATATTTACTTTATGAAATTTTGTTTTTTTTTCTGAGTCAATGGAAGAATCGCCTAAAAATAATATTCTCTTCTTTTTCGCCGTTTTTGGGTTCCGATACCTACTACTTTCTAGAAAAAAAATTTTGAAGTTTAGCAATGAGGCATTTTTTTTTTCATAGCAAGTTCATATTTTGTAAGCGTGGTTAAGCCATAAAAAAGAGTATATAATATAATAGGAGATTATCCATCTACTATATAAAAATAAGTCGGGTTTTCCTTCCTGACGCTATAACTCCAGAACGCACGAACCGATTTCCACGGTTTTGCATTCGTTGGAAAGGTCTCGGGCTCCGTGAGGTTTATAGCAAAGAAAATTCAGGAAAAATTTCAACAATTTAAGAACGCGGACGAAGTCGCGGGCGTCCGCTAGTCTATTATAAATATGTATGATTCTCCAAAACTCATCCAGTATCCTTCAAGATATATGAAAGAAACGTTGAAAATAAGTGCCGAAGTCAGTGTGTTTCTTAAGTTGGTTAAAAATCAGTCTACTTTTAATTAAACCTAACATTTATTGGGTCACAGGCAGTTTGCTACAAGGCAGTACGTAATCACCGTGTGCTACTAATTGTGAACGTGACTATAAAAAAATTAATTAGTAAGCTTATCGCGACTGTGACTTAATGTTGCAAATGACTTTCCGCTTCTAACCGATTAATTAAACATCTCGTAGGACCTCTAATCGGAACACGCGGGCTTGAGAGTTTTAATCGAGAACCATTTGAATTTCTAACCAAACGAATCTTCAAAACCTTAAACTTAATTCGAACTTCTACTTATTCCAACGGATGGTTTTATTGATCTGATTTCGCTGGTGAAAAAATCCACTGTTCATAACTTTTCTGTTACACAATAGTTCTTATAGTGACGAAACGGCCAAGCTACATATTTTGACTAAGGTGTAGACTTTGTGAAGTTAGGGCGTGTAGAGTTAGAAGCTTGGCTCTACATGAGATCTGATACCCTTTGCGAGTCATATGGTCTCGACTTGGCAACATTTTTCTTGAAAATGTTTTGATGGGATTGATTTATCAAATATGTACAACTGGTACAATATATTAACTTTGGCATTTCTTTTAACAACTCTAGTCTATTCTATCTAAACGTTTATTATGCTTGCTGATTATTTCCATTTTTTGTGTAATAAATAGAGTTTTAAACTTTTATTTATTCTATTCTAATAACATAATTATGATACCAAATAGGTACCTACCTACTATTTGACTAAAATCAACTCTGCACCATTGAGATCATCCAATGAGGAATCCAAACACTTGAAATGAAGTTAGCGAGTCAAGTTCACTTGGTAGGCTTTGAAAGTGGCTTAATTTTGGAATTAAACTTTTTGGTCCTTCGAGCCGGAATGAAAAAAAAATAAAAAAATGTTAAGGTATTGATATTAAGTCACAATATATATTGTGTACACTTGCCACACTACGAGAGCCCGTCGCCGTGTTCCTCGAAAGCCTCGAGTTATAGCCCACAAAACGCTGGACGAATCATCAATGCTTAAATCGTAATATATTGAAGAATTCGCAATTATCATATTTCATGCTTATTTACGACGTCTAGGCGTCCAACTGACATGTATCCGAGGCGATCGCTTAAGGTCATAAAATGTATAAACCTGGCAATAAATGTTTGTTTTATTTATGTATAATTAATATACACATACATAGGTGAAATGTTTGTGGTTCTTTTTCCACACGGTCGTGAACTTGACATTTACGAGCTTTTTGAAGACGAAGACTTGCTTTCAAGGCAGACATAGTCTAGGCATCCAAGACGGGAACAAGGAAATCTTCACAAAACCAAAATGTAAAAGCTTTTCTTTAAAGGCCAAGTTTGATTTTATTAAAACTAAACATTAGGTAGGTACAGAAAAGAAATATCATTAACAAATTCAAATAGACAACCTACATGCAAACTATAATATAATAATTAATATTTTTCTTCAACAAATATGATCTCTTTTTGTTTTCGGTCTCATAAAGTAAAACCTTAAACTTCATAACAGAGGATTTAGAAAGTCTTTTATTAACGTCTATCTTGACGTCTATGGAACAGAATCCTTTTTTGACTTGACTGACTCTTAATCTGGGTATGTGATATGGTTGTCCATCGGTTGAGACAATGATCCTTCATCTTATTTGTTTCTTTGAACACGCATGAAGTATCAAACTTACACTGAACCAGCTCTTATGCATCTTGGCTGTATTTAACTTTAATAGCGCCTTGTCAGAATGACTTTTACTGCACAATAGAGTGTCTGCGATGAATTTAATGTTTTGAAACATATCCTATACAACCGAACTCTACGGTTACTAAAATAAAAACTTTATTGTGGATAGAAGTCGTTTATGCCCCAACCTTCCTCATAAATGTTGTGCAAACTCGCGTAATTACCTACGTACGAGAAATGCTATTGTTGTGGTAAATAATACAACGAATAAGACCTGTAGTTCTAGCATGGGTGCACGAGAAAATTTTGTCAAACCTTTGACTTTGCTCAAAATGGTTGTTAAAGGAAATCTTTGTTTTATCATTTTAGAATCAAACTAGCCAATTAAGAAGGTTGATATCTGTTATAAAATTTATGTAGGTATAACTTCATTTTCACTTACACTTATTATTATTTTCCCCTATGCGAAAAATAATGACGATATTTTTAACAATCTATGGTAATGTCAAAGTTAAAATAGATGACGCTAGGCTGTTGGTTGGCACGCGATATTACGCGATTGACCTGCTTTGCCTAAGACGCCGCATTAGCGAGTGCTTTTATTTATTTCATGTAGGCCAACTTGTGGCTCTTATGACAGGTCAAGACTCTACCACCGGTTCGGAATGCTGATTCTGCTGGGAAGAGCCGGCGAGAAACTCAGCAGTTGCTCTTTATTCCATACACTTCAATTTTATTTATTTGTAAAGATGTATAGATATCGTAAATCTTGGGCACTAGCGAAACGTCGTCGTTGTTGTTGTCAACCGATAGATGTCTAGGTCCACAGCTGTACAAAGGTTTCTTATGACTAGTGAAGTCTGTCTATCCACACTTGGCCAGCGTGGTGGATTTTGGCCTAAACCCATCGAAAGAAGACCTTTGCCCAGTAGTGGACTGGAGAAGGGTTAAGATGAATGAAAAATGAAAATGAATGACCTTATCGGTAGACCTCGAATAGCCAATATACTTTTATGAGGTCACCTCATCCTCACGCGTCTTTGAGTTACTATGACGAATAACAAATACACGAATAATTTACAGAACATGATGTATAATGTATTTTTGACCTTCATCCAATGTAGATAGGAACAAGATCTTTTGTATTCTTATTTCACACGCTATTATTTTACTTCGCGTAAATAGTTCGGCATCTATTTAGTATTTTCTACAGGACCATCATCTCAAACAAGAAGACTTTGATTTTCTGGGATAAAAGTAGCCTATGTCACTCATCAGGTCCTCATAAAACCATGCATAAAATCACGTCAATCGATTGCTCCGGTATTATTAACCAATAAACAAACACACTTTCTTATTTATAATATTGTTTGGAAAAAAATGGTTGTCGTCCAGAAAATGTACGGAGGGAAAAAAATATTTAAAAAGTTTTTAAGTCGGTGGTCAATAGATGTTGTTGGTCAATAGACTAAAAAGTTTACTTATATTGTACTACTCTGCAAAAGGTGCACGCTAATATATTGTTACCAAAACCTACGCAATCCGAGGGCGAAGCTGTTATTTAGACATTTTTAATTATCCAGCACTATACTTACGCGGTGATAGTGCCCAAACCCTTTTAGCCGGATGACTATTATCCTGGCAGTCGTAAAAAGCGTTTATGGTCTATAAAACCAAGTGGAGATACATATCCAGACAGTCCACGTTCAGGGATATCCAATTTTGTCGTATAATAATCCTTAAAACAATAAGCTTAAAGACTACAGTTTCGTTGGGTATAGATGTATTATTTTTCGCATACTTGTTGCATTTTTATAACCAATATATTTCGGTTTGATTTGTAACTCCTGCACGATGCGAAATGGTTTTTCGTTTTGCTTGCTTCGCAAGTCTGGTGTTTCTATTTTAGCAAATATTGTATAAAGGTTGATGAAATAATTATTATTATTTGCATAATAGGACATGCCAGCAATTTTTCCGTAGCATGTGAGTCGAATTTTATAATTACCGAAAGCTTTCCAAGTTTATTTGTTTTTAATTTGTTATTTAAAACAAATAATTTCCTTCATGTGCTGAATAATAATTACATTATAAAATCCAGTTATAAATTTATGCAGTTTTAATATGACGCTAATTTTATTATGATCCAGCTGGCTCTTCGCCAATACAATATTCAGAAAATATCAGGATAAAGTTGATTTACCCGAAATCCATGTACAAAATAATAAAATTGAAATGTCTGTCTGTTCTACTAATCTTACTAATATTATAAATGCGAAATATTGGATGTATGGATGGATGGATATTTGTTACTCAATCATGCCGCAAAGACTGAACCGATTTTACTGAAATTTGGAACAGGGATAGATTGCAGTCTGAAATAACACACGCTTCTTTTACACCAGATAATAAGAGAGTCACCACGGGAATTAAAAACCTCAATCCACGCATACGAAGTTGCAAGCATCAGGTAGTTTAGAAATAAATGGCGTTTTTATAGCTCATAAAATATTTTTCACATGTTATTAAATAATAACTGTTAAGAGGGTTGTAAGGAAGAAATCGCTATTTTATGTGGTCTACAAAAAAAACTGTAAGAATTCATTTATTTTTTGTCGGTCCGTCTGTATAAGTAAGGCATAATTTTCGAAACGGCTAAACCAATTTGAAAAAGCTTGAGGCTTTTTAAAGCAACCTCTCTAAGACAAACGAGGATCAAGAGTGATTACTAATTAGGCATCTTCTAGGCAAGCGCGCTCAATCTTAGGTTGCATCTTCACTAACCATCAAGTTAGATTGCAGGTTTATAGGTATATAAAAAAGCAGACGTAGTCACGGGTAAAAGCTTGCCCATTGAATAAAGTTTTTGAATTTCACTAAGCAAAGTGAGAACTGGTGACATTGATAGGAATTAACGACCTATTGGAGCATAGATTCAACTTTAGGGTAAATTATTCTACCTCGATACATCCCGAAATAATTTGGTATTGATATCAAGAAGATTCGGATGTACGAAAGTATACTATTTTATATTTATAATTTCTACCTTTTACTTAGGTCATAATTTTGATTATTTTAACGAGAGGTATTATACACAATAAACTTTTTTTTAAATTTTTGGTCTGAAGTCTGAACTGATTTATAACGGGATTTTCACAAGTAGGTAGGGGATTATGCAAAGAATAAGGTTACGTATTTTTGTCTGGATATAATTAAAGTTCTTTTGTAAAAAACTTTTGATTTTGGGGCCAATACCTATCAGACAATATCGCTGTGCTGAACCGACGAAATTAGGCACAGAGATATCTCGCATTCAGTAGACATACATACGAGTAGGTTACTTTTTATCCCGAGAAAACGAAGACTTCCCACAGTATTTTAGGTAGGTACTATTGTATTTAGAGGTACAATATTCTTACTGGCATCAGGGTTTGATATTGGTGCCCTTGCCCGCGAAAGCTACTGCCCGAAATACGAACAGACATAAACGTGAAATTTCGCTGTAGGGGTGGCATTGTTCTAACAGAAAAACCAAGAAATTTTGTTTTAAATTTATATTTTAAGAATGTTGTATGTTCTTATAAATAAATTTCAGGATTATCTACAGAACTTGGCACCCATTTAGATCGCAATTCTTTTGTCAGCAAAGTCGACAACCACCCATGTTCTTCATTTTGAACTTGGTCTCATTCTCACATTTATGTTTTTGATGGGATACATTTTAGCAACTGTCATGTAGAGAGAAACTGATGACGCCTAAGCTGGTTGGCCGCGAAATGATCTCAAAAACAAATTACAAACAAGGTAGATACTTAACCAATAATTAACTAAATTATGATAAATCAAAACATAAAAATTTCACGACGATTTTGTAGCTTGTAGTTATCTTAATTGTCAAAAATATAAATAAGGACTAAAAACAGTATCTTAAACCAATATTTTAAAATTTATTAACTTTTCACTTGGAAAATCTCTGCCTACTCTATCTCATTTACATATTTATCTTTAATTATTAATTTGTAATTTTAAGTTTTATAATTTTGACTTGCAAGAATTCACATAAATCCTTAATACCTACAAGTCTTCAATCATCGATGCACTATTGTCAAAATAATAATGTAGATGTTAATGGAAACAGACGAGTAGCAACCCTAAGAAATTTTGCCAAAACAGGGAAAGGGTAAAATGACGAGTGGTAGAGTCGTAAAACACGAAATGTCTTTTAGGGTTGCCACTTTGTATCCGTTAAAGTAACTTTATTATGGTAAACTTATCTTTGGTTATGTACTTATAGTATTTTTTGTTAAGTTTTATTGAAGTTAAGATTTTTTTTGGTTTATAAAGTTTTACAGTCGCTGTATTTGTTCCGTTTTTTCTCAAACATTGATGGTTGGTGATGGTTTTATTTAATAGTTTAGTTAAAATACAGTTTTTAGTGCACATTATTGTCATTTTTATAAAAAACCTAGGCCTTTCCTAATTACACCGTTATCATTTATAGAATATGCAAAAACGTTGCTGTTATTATGATTAAAATATAATAATTAAAAATGACTTTTGATAAGGACTTAAAGAATATTCTATTCTAGAAAGATTGGTCTTAAATAGTTTTTTGATCAACAATATACTTATGATTTAAATTTATTTCACCTCAAGTGACAACCTTAAAAGTCCCGATGTAGAATAAGTAACCTTCTGAACAAAACACTCCTATCTGAGCTCTATAGAGCAATGAGAAAACCAATGTATTTACCCCGGCATCACTTTCCTATCAAAACTTGTATCACTTCCATCCACTTTATGTTACTAGTTAAACTTTTATCAGAACAAAACTCGATTTATTTCAGCTAAAAAGTTCTAAGCTTACGAAAAATAGAATAAGGAGAACGTATTATTAGAAAATCGAAATCGAAATTCATCCGGGATATTTTTTTTAATCGATGTCGAGATTGCTAACAGGATTGGTAAGTTGAAAGGGGTTTGTTTGGCTGTCTATCTATATTCAACCTATACCCTTAATTGATTTCTAATCGCTGTCGTACCGGAACGCTAAATCGCTTAGATATCTTAAGGGTAGGGTGGTAACTAGCCACGGTCAAAATCTCCCACCAAATACCTGTACCTCTAAATTAAATCCTTAGGCTGAAATATATATCTAGACTGCTCTCTGACACTGTTCAGACTATAGATAGAGTTAAAACCAGACAGATTTATGTCAGAGCCTATTTGTGTCTCGTTTTAACTCTATTATCTTATGTCAGAGCTAAGTCAAAGCGTGCTCTATAGATCTCCGGATTAGCCTAAGATGGAACCTCTAAATCTGGAAGAGCAATAGATTGAGACTAACTGGCTAAGCGTTTGGATTACTTAGGTATAATAAGCTATAGCTTGGACTTCTTTTAAATTGTGGGTAAATACACAAATTAAAGTTTATTTTATTCAATACTAGTTGATGTGTGTGGCTTCGCTCGCGTGGATTTAGTTATTAAAAATCCCGCGGGAATTCTTTGATCTTCCGGGATAGATGCAGTTTTTAACACAATGTATTTCCCTGGACTTTAAAGTACAAACTCAACGAGGTTTTTAACTGTCTACTATAATAGATAATAATTCTAGTAATAGAATGTAAAGTAGTTAGAAAGATATGGACCATAATGAGACCACCCATTGTGCAGGCGTCATGTGGACTCAATTAGGTACTCTGTAAAACAAAGGTATAATAACTTATGTACCACCTACATGTAATATCAGATCCTTAACATGATACCATCGAGTCTTATAGAATCTATCGCAAGTACCCGCAGGGGACCTAATTTCACTTTGCAAATATGTGCAATTCTACATATATACTCAAGTTTATGTTGCAAAAATAATGAAAACCAACATTAGTGACCCTTATTTATTTCATTTATTTCCAGAAAAACATGCACATTGCTCTAAATTTTTCCGAGTTTCAAAGCCACGTGTTTTTAAGCTATTGCATAGCTTCTATCGCGGACCAGCGCGGAGACCGAATCCAGAAATTCCGTAACGAAAATAACCTGACACGGGACTCCTCTACGGTGAGCCGCTAGATGGCGCATTTTTTATCAACGCCATCTAGCGATAAGCCGCTAGATGGCGTTGATAAAAATTGCTATGCAATAGCTTTATCGCGGCAGTCCCCGAGTGCCACACGTCTTTTTTTTTTCAGTGGCA
Source organism: Hipparchia semele (assembly GCA_933228805.2). Classification (NCBI taxonomy): domain Eukaryota; kingdom Metazoa; phylum Arthropoda; class Insecta; order Lepidoptera; family Nymphalidae; genus Hipparchia; species Hipparchia semele. The sequence continues at coordinate 4,608,355 of OW121725.1, read as the reverse complement.
TATAACTTTTCCTCGTTTAGTAAATGCTGGAATACCGGATGTTAATTATATTATTGTAGCTTCTTCCGCTGCCCCATTGATACAAAAGGCTTTTTAACCCCCGACGCAAAAAGAGGGGTGTTATAACTTTAACGTGTGTTTATGTGTATGAGTATATGTGTGTACATATACATAATCTGTGTGTCTGTCTGTTCCACATTTTCAGTTTACACCTTGTTCTAAACTTCAACTTCAATTTGAATTGATGTGGCTATATCCTTCAAGAATTTATGTGTAGCTATATATGTATACCTACAGATACCTCTAGTTACAGATAATGAAAACGAAGACGATGATAATATAGAATTCAATTTTGATATTATAAGAACAGTATAATAATTAGGTACATATAAATACTTAATTGCGAACATTAATAAATTTTATATTCAACATGCCATAATATAACATAATACACCTATAGTATATTTTATTAGCATTGGCAATTAGTCGCCACGTGCAAGTCTCAATATATATACGTACTACATTCATATTTAGTATATATTAAACGTCCTATCTATACTTATAATAAAACTGTAACGGGACAAATTCTGTACATTAAATATATCGACGTAGGAAAGCACATTTGCTGTAAGTAGACACATTGCAATTGTTCACCAGAGCCAAAAAACTTTATTAATTTCGGAAAAAAATTAATAATGTCTGATCTATCCATGATATTGCTACCATTTTTGGAACATAGGTTTATTTAACTGCCAGTCACCATTTGCAATGTAAACTTTTTATCCAAACTTACTATAAGTACGTGTTTGGCTACTTACAGCAAACAGTTTTTTAAATCACATACCTTTAAAACGCTGTAAGCAAGGAAGAAAAATGTAAACGTAGATGGAAATATCAATTTACAGGCGGTAAATATGCTGTATGCAGAAAATTTATTTATTTGGGTATTGCAATTCAAGATGTAAGATTAAATTTATAATTATGATTAGATCTAGAAATGCAATGGGTCAGTTGGTAATGTAATGTTTGGTTGAAATAAAATGTCATAAATGGTAAAAAAAATTATGGTCTTTTAAATTGTTGAAACACAATTTGAAACTCTAATTATACTGCAAAAACTTCGTTTCAACAATAAAATGAATTAAAAAAGTATTTTGCTCTTATATGTAAGAGATAAAACATAAAAAAATAAAATATACAAAATAAAAACTACTAAAAATCAAAATGCATTATCTCAAATTTTTAAAAAATCACAGGTTTTTAAAATGCATTATGTGGTGTGAGCTTTTAAAGCAAATACGTGATGATTTGCTGTAAATAACAAAAACTAAAACTGTAGGATCCCTAAACTTGCTGTAAGTAGCGTTAAGTTTTTAAATGGGAAGAAGTAAGTATTTGTAAAGCAAAAAATGCAGTCTTTCTTTTGCTGTAAGTACAAAATGTCTAAAATGACTAGATTTTAGTCTACATACAGCATTTAATCTTGCTAAAAAATATATAAGTACGGGCGTTTTCAACGGCGTATGTAATTTTTTTTTCATCGTAGAGACACAGGACCCCGGTCATTCGATGCGGCTTTTTTTTCTGATTCTAATGGTAGTAAAAAGTCACTTTAGGTATTTTGTCTACTTACAGCAAATATGCTTTCCTACGTCGATATTTTGAAAATTTTAATCGGAGGATGCTTTATTATCGATACTGAGCCCAAAACAATTTTTTTTGAATTATTATATTTTTTATATTTTTTTATGCAATATTCGGCTGACGGCCATCAGTTTACATATTATATTTAAAGGGGTTTGGGTAAAAGTGGCATGATTTTTTTTTCTTGCGGCCACTTATGAAAATTATTTTATTAGAAAGTACACAATAATACATACATTTTATTCTATTAAAGTTTCTTTCTAAAATGTATCGGAGCTGAGATATTTTAACATGAAAAAAACATAAAATCATGTTGCCACTTAGGTACTTTGTGTCTATTTTATTTATTATATTTGATGGTTCCCTGTTATTTTTCTTTTAGTCATAAACAACAACAAAGGAGCCTCTAATGAGCCCAAAAACTGAGCGTGATCGCCTCGACCAATCATAGCACAGGATTTGTTTACCTGTGCCGCGCATCAACTCCGGCGTAACCGTACTTCACTCGTCTCTCCGAGTTAGTTGGTGACTAGTGTCGAGTGTTTCTGTTTCTATTGTTTTTAATCACATACTTCGCTTCCGCCTATAACACGCGAGAGCAGTTAGTCGTAGTATTTCTCGACATGGAGAAGGCGTTCGACCGCGTCTGGTACGCCGGTCCAGGATGAACCCAGCATGTATTTTAATCACACGGCTTAGCTTGCCTTACTGGACTTTGGTCGCAGGCGGTACGGTGGCGTGTAGCGCTGTCAGTGTTAGGATTAGTCATTTACAGTATTGGTTTAGATTCTGCATTTAGTGTCGTTGCCTATGTATGGCTTATGTAGTTAGAAAGGAGATTTGTTAGGGTCTTCTTTCGTGGTTGGTGACGGACGGCTATAAGAGGAGGTGGACACCGTAGTTAGGCTAGGCTAGTTAGCCTGGTTGTCTAGTTTAGGCATAGAAATGTTGGCTTCCACGTTAGTTCAGTGACAATTACGATGTACTCTCACTCCTACAAAGTAATCACTGGGACTAATGGTTTGTTTGGTCGTTAGTCTGTCGTTTCTCTTATCATATAGTAGGTATCTATAAGTTTAAAAAAGTGATTTTAAATATTTTTGTTTATTTTTTAATATTCTATCCATAACGTTATAAATGGCTACCGGCAGAATAATAGGCAGATATCTAAGACAAAAACTCGCGACCTTCGGAACTTTAATACCGAGTGCATTAAAGATACCATCGAGCGGAACCGAGGCTCCAAAGTGTTCGCGAGAGATCTGTCGATCGGACAGAGCCAGCTGACGCGACTGCAAACTGACGACGGTCGTCTCGTTTCTTCTCGAGCTGAGGTCTTGGTAGAGCTCGAGAAGTTCTATGGACAGTTATATACCAGAACACAGAAACCTGTTGAAGATTTGACCAAAGACCCCAGAGCCATACTGACCCGACACTATACCGAAGATATTCCGGACGTCAGGCTATACGAGATTAGTATGGCTCTCAAACAACTCAAGAACAACAAGGCGCCAGGTGATGACGAAATCACAGCGGAACTCCTGAAAGCGGGTGGAAAACCGTTTCTAAAGACCTTTCAGAGTTTGTTCAATTCCGTCATTCACGAGGGTACAACGCCGAAAGCATGGCAAAGGAGCGTGGTGGTTTTGTTCTTCAAAAAAGGTGATAACACTTTGTTGAAGAATTATAGACCCATCTCGCTGCTGAGCCATGTTTATAAGTTCTTCTCGAGAGTCAATACGAATCGTCTCGCCCGTAGGTTCGACGACTTCCAGCCTCCCGAACAAGCCGGATTTCGAAGAGGCTTTAGCACCATAGACCAAATCATACGCCGCGGCAGGTTATACAGAAGATAGAAGGATATAACAGGCCACTTTGTTTAGCATTTGTGGACTATGAGAAAGCCTTCGATTCGGTGGAAACTTGGGCTGTATTGAGGTCGCTGCAGAGATGCCGCATCAACTATTGGTACATTGAATAGTCAACTCTTCAATGTACCAATAGTTCAAGTGCTTGTACGAAAACGCCACTATGTCAGTACTTATACAGGACCAGACTACAAGGCCAATACATTGCAGCGTGGAGTGCGACAGGGAGATGTAATCTCCCCGAAGCTCTTTTCTGCTGCGTTAGAGGACGTCTTTAAGCTACTGGATTGGAATGGACTTGGCATCAACATAAACGACGAGTACATCACTCACCTTCGATTTGCCGATGACATAGTCATTATGGCAGAGACTCTCAGAGACCTTAATACAATGCTCAATGACCTCAGCAGAGTCTCTCAACAGGTGGGCCTGAAAATGAACATGAGCAAGATGAAAATGATGTCTAATGCTCATGTTCCGCTCCACCCAGTAATTGTTGAGAGCTCTGCACTGGAAATTGTAGACCTGGGACACACAGTCCAGCTAGGTAGATCCAATTTCGAGAAAGGGGTCACCCGCCGAATCCAACTCAGCTGGGCAGCGTTCGGGAAACTTCGAGATGTCTTCTCGTCCAAAATTCCTCAGTGCCTGAAGACTTAAGTCTTCGAACAGTGTGTGCTGCCAGTGATGACTTATGGATCCGAAACATGGTCGCTGACTATGGGCCTCATAAGAAGGCTCAGGATCACTCAGCGGGCGATGGAGAAAACTATGCTCGGAGTAACCCTGTGTGATCAAATCAGAAATGAGGAGATCCATAGGAGAACCAAAGTCACCGACATAGCTGTGCGAATTGCGAAACTGAAGTGAAAATGGGTGGGGTACATAGTTCGAAGAGCTGATGTTCGATGGGATCCGAAGGTGCTGGAGTGGCGACCCCGCACCGGGAAGTGCAGTGTTGGCAGACCCCCCACTAGGTGGACCGACGACATCAAACGAGTCGCAGGGAGCCGCTGGATGCAGGCGGCGCAAGACCGAGGCTTGTGGAGGTCCATGCAAGAGACCTACGTCCAGCAGTGGGCATCGATAAGTTGATAAAGACGAAGAAAAAGAACGCTATAAATAGTTTTAACAATAAAATATATGATAGTTTACTTTAAATTGATGACAGAACTCTCATAATTCTACAACTTCAACATCAGATATCTCAGCTCCGATATCACTTACGGCAAAATTCTTTTTTGATCTGTTATTACTAGTTAATACCCGATATGTTAGCAACAATTAAATTAGTGGCCGCTAAGAAAAAAAATCATGCCACTGGTCCATACAAAGTTACCCAATCCCCTTTGAAGTAATTACGTTCAGTAATTCAGAAGTTATAAGGCTCTGACAGACGGACGGACAAGTGCAAATTCACTCAAGTAGACTCAAAGATCTCGCTTCACTCGATCAATTAAAACTATCTTTTGGGAATTATGGGATACCGCGAGGTCTCAGTTCGGGGCGAACCACTAGTTTGTTTCTTGAAGAGTAGATTAAAGGAATATGTTAATAGGTAGGTAGGTAGGTTAAAGTAATACGTATAATAGCATACCACTGAGGCATGATATGTATAATAATTAAGTTGGTTAAGCTATAATCATGTTAGCTATAAGTTTTCAAATTCAAATTAATTTATTTCGTGTAGGCCAACCTGTGACTATTATGACCGAGACTCTACCACCAGGGGCCCAAGTCTGCTATTGCAATTGTAGTTCAATTGTCTATCAATGACATCCCAATTGCTACTTTTAGCAATTTTGGTAGTCTACTATTTCAATGGCGTCACAATTATTTTCTGATGGTTTGCCACTGACACATCTAGCTTTGAATCTAGCTTAAATAAACGTTTTTAATATGTATTTTTTTTGAAACTCATTTCGGCAAACGCTTTTTAAGCTAATGGCAATACCGAGGTATCTTTGAATTACAATCCAATTATAAGAAATCGAACGACCATTGTGAATTTAGTAGACTACGAAATTTTGGACCAATGATAATTGAATTGTAATTGTATTGCGGTTGCGGACAATGACATGTAAAATAGCAGACTTGGGGCCCAGTTCGGAATGCAGATTCTGCTGAGAATAGCCAGCAAAATTTTATTGTAACATTTTAATAAAGAAATAAAGAAAAAATGTTATAAATGGTCTTACTAAATGACTTACTTGAAAATTACAGAATAGGTAATTTTTGAAGAGAAAAGTTTTATAGGTACCTACTACAAATCTTTGTGTATTGTTAATGTTTGTAAAACAATTATGATAATAGGTGCTTACATATTCCATTAACGGAATCTGGAAAATGTTTTGAAATGTTCAGAATGAAGTGACTGTACTTTTCATGTTTGAATAGATGGTAAAAAATATTATGGAAGCAGATCAAACTTATATTTAAAAATATAGTATATTTTTACTCCATTAGTTTATCTTTCTATATGTTTTTACATGAAAGATAAACTAATGAATGATCGTTTCTTTAGGAACCTTTGTGAACTTCAAAGAAACTTGAATAAAAAATGGCAGCTTATGTAGTTTCCCAACTATAATTTAACGAGATTTTATGTAACAAAATATTTGACCCATATTATTTTGGGCCGTTACACGAAATTGTCCGCGTTCCTATAGGCTTGGCTTTTTATCGAGTTCCCCCTCTCACCCTCGTGCCAACCTATAGCACAATTCCACCCCTTGTATTGGAGTTTATTACGGTCTTAAGGAACGAACGAGACAGCAGGATAATGTCATGTAAGTGAGATAACAATATTATCTATTGGTGTCGTCCTTGTCTAAAGGGCTTTAAGCTATATAATGGGTAATATGGCTATTGGCCGATATAGGAGCGACCATCTTTGTCTAAGAGGGATGTTGTCACTTGCCAACTAATCTCTAGCAAACATCAAAGCGCGCGCAAAGTAATATAGCTTGTATAAAAACACTGAATTGGTACGTCATAAAAATTCGACGCAATTGTCTTAGTAACTTAAAATAATTATCACCCTTAAAACTAACAGGAAACGAGTAATATTTTACTAATTTTGATTAACAAAAAATTATGAAAAAAAAAAAAAACTATTTTAGGAAGAATATCCCTTACTGTATTTTGATAATGGGGCTGCCGCACTTTTCAGGCTGTAATTTTACACTGAGTTAAACCAGAAACTTGAAATTTTCAACGAACAGACCATTGAACTTTATATTCAGTATTTTCGACTTAGTAAGTCAAGCCGTTTCCAAGAAAAAGAGTCTTTACACACAGACAGACAGACGGACAAACGTTCCGTTTTTTTGGAACTCTGAAAAGTTAAAAAGTTAAACTAAAATTAGTCAAGTATTATTTGGTATTTTAATTCTCAAACTATGCAGATATCCTAAAAACTTTATTACTATTTTTACTTGTTCCAATAAAACACGGCAGAGATACACTTTTTACTCAACACTATACTTTTTTTGAAGTCTTTTTGCTCATTTCCCACAAATTACAATTTTTGCGTTAGGTCACTTTAATTCTAAAGGTGTAATCAAAATATATTAATTATTAACCTTAACTTGTGATAGGCAAGTTAAAGGTTATTTTGCTATTTGCAGTTCATTTATTTTTTAAAGTGAATTATTATTTCTTATCACTTTACTTCACCTTAGCATCGACGTACTTAGCAAGTAAGTTGCAATGTAGGGTACATAGTAACGTTCGAATGATTAGGTATTAAGTAAAATTTTGGGTAGGTCATGATCATTGTTTACATTATCATATTTATTTGGTAAATACTTGCTACTGATAAACTGTAATTTTTTGATAAGTGCACATACACGATGTGGTCTGTACTTAATTATATAGACACGAGTATACATCCGCAAAACCGCAAACCAAGCTGTTTAGGGTTCCGTACCTAAAGAATAGAATAGATTAATTTTTTTCTCAAATAAACTTTGACAAAGTGCCTTCGAATCGTCAAATGAATTTACCACTGGGGCCCAAGTCTGCTATTGCAATTGTAGTTCAATTGTCTATCAATGACATCCCAATTGCTACTTTTAGCAATTTTGGTAGTCTACTAATTCAATGGCGTCACAATTGTTTTCCGATGGCTTGCCACTGACACATCTAGCTTTGAATCTAGCTTAAATAAACGTTTTTAATATGTAGTTTTTTTTGAAACTCATTTCGGCAAACGCTTTTTAAGCTAATAACAATCCAATTATAAGAAATCGAACGACCATTGTGAATTTAGTAGGCTACGAAATTTTGGACCAATGATAATTGAATTGTAATTGTATTGCGGTTCAATAACAATGACATGTAAAATAGCAGACTTGGGGCCCAGGGTTCGTAATGCCGTTCCAACCGAGAAGAACCAACAAGAAACTCGGCCCTATTACTAACCCTCCACTGAGCGTCCGTCTGTCAGCGCACTGTATCTCATGAATATAGGAAGATACTTAAAAGTTTCAAATAATGTGGATTTCGATCGCCGTAATGGCAAAAACATTACTGGAAATTTTGTATACAAATACGCTTCGAAAAGCTGTTTTCATTGAGTTAAACTAGAAGCTTGAAATTTTACAGCATTAATGCTGAGATCTATAGAGCGTGCTCTGACTTAGCTCAGACTCAAGATAGAGGTTAAAACGAGACACAAATTATGCTCTGAGATAAAGTTTCGTTTCATTTCTGTCTTGAATTTGAGCTGAGTGAGAGGATTGCGGTCTATAGATTTTATTTTAAGTATTTTTAAGAGACCATTGATCTTTTTATTCAGAATTTTCAACTTAGTACCTCAAGCCGTTACTGAGAAAAAGGACCTTGACCCCCCCAAAGATCACAGAAGACAACAAAGTAAGCCTGCCAAATAATAAATAATAATTTAATCTTTTCAAATAATGTATCTATTTATAATTTCAAATAATCGGAACCCAAAAAATTATAAATCACCAATTTGCTCCAGCCGGTAGACGAACATACCCCTGCTTATTGAACGAGCGAAGCGAGTTCTCTGAGTCAACTAGGGTACTGGACAGAGAAGTGTGTACGTCCAAATGTCTGTCAGAGCCCTATAACTTCTGAATTACTGAACGTAATTACTTCAAATTTAAATATACTAGTGGTTCGCCCCGAACTGAGACCTCGCGATATCCCATAATTCCCAAAAGTTTTAATTATATATTGTAATAATTAACTTTTAACATTAGACGCAATAAAAAAAATAATAGTTGACATAAAACTGTTTTACTGACACAGCGCCATCTATAGTGAAGCATTATAGTGAAGCTATTAGCTTCACAATAATGCTAATAGATGGCGCATTAAAATTAAATAATTTCGTTTCTTTATAACATTTATCTAATTTTAGTATTTGTTGTTCAAGTACAGGATATAACTGAATTTTCAACCAAGTTTCACGTTCTAATATTCAGTAATTCTTGACATATGGCTCAAATTAAAATCTCCACTTTGAAACCCCCCCATTTGGTCAATTTTTAGGGAAAAATTAAAAAAAATATATTTTTGTACTCTGTTCAAAGTCGTCTTTAAAAAGATATATCGCAAGTCTATGTAGAGCAACAAACAAGATTTTACTTCAAATACGCTTCTATGAGAGCCCCCCTGAAATAAAGCTTTTTATATTTTTTTATACAATGTTCGGCTGAAGGCCATCAGTTTACATATTATATTTAAATTTGAAGTAATTACGTTCAGTAATTCAGAAGTTATAGGGCTCTGACAGACATTTAGACGAACACACTTCTCTGTCTAGTAGGCAAGCGCCCTAGTTGACTCAGAGAACTTCGCTTCGCTCGTTCAAATATGTAAACTGATGGCCTTCAGCCGAACATTGTATAAAAAAATATAAAAAGCTTTATTTCAGGGGGGGCTCTCATAGAAGCGTGTTTGAAGTAAAATCTTGTTTGTTGCGTTACATAGACTTGCGATATATCTTTTTAAAGACGGCTTTGAACATAGTACAAAAATATATTTTTTTTAATTTTTCCCTTAAAATTGACGAAACGGGGGGCTTTCAAAGTGGAGATTTTAATTTGAGTCATATGTCAAGAATTACTGAATATTAGAACGTGAAACTTGGTTGAAAATTCAGTTATATCCTGTACTTGAACAACAAATACTAAAATTAGATAAATGTTATAAAGAAACGAAATTATTTAATTTTAAATGCTAATAGCTGTGAAGCTATTCTATTACAGCGCCATCTATTAGCATTATTGTGAAATAATGCTAATAGATGGCGCTGTGTCAGTAAAACAGTTTTATGTCAACTATTATTTTTTTTATTGCGTCTAATGTTAAAAGTTAATTATTACAATATATAATCAAAACGTTTGGGAATTATGGGATATCGCGAACCACTAGTTTATAAGAACGTAGCGCAATACTGGAGTAGGAGGTAGTCAAAATTTTCATATCTTTACACTGATAATGCGTCCTTCAGGCACTCAATAAAATATAGAATTATATCACAAGTTATCAACATGCAACAGATAACAACGATTATATAATAAACAAACACACAAATAACGAAACACATTTTTATTAATGTCCGCGTAAGATGTCTCATGTCCTCATTCACCTCTGTGATACGCTATCTTGCATTAGAAATATTGTTATTATCGGTCAAATAATAGTAAAAAAATTAAGTATTTTACCAGTACATATTTACGACTTCGTTCGTGTGATTTGTGTTTAAAATAAAAAAATAAACTGCCAATTGTACCTATGTCAGGCCACACGCAGTGTAGGGTTCTTTAGTTGCATTTCACAATACATATTATGCGTACTTTTTCGACGCATAATATGTAGGTGTGCGTGTGTAATTTTTCACCATAAAATATTTTTATCATTTATTATAACATTTTAAAATAACATCACAAAATAATAATGCGCCTAGTCTATCTATATATATAAAATTCAAAGTCCTGACTGACTGACTGAGATATCAACGCACAGCCTAAACTACTGAAGTTAGAAACTTGAAATTTTTACAGTTGGTTCCTTTTATGACGTAGGCGCACACTAAGGAAGGATTTTTGAAAATTCAACCCCTAAGGGGGTAAAATAGGGATTTGAAAAATCCAACTTAACGTGAGCAAAGCCGCGAACAAAAGCTAGTATTTAATATACAGAATTCGTTCCGTTACAGTTTTATTATAAGCAAGTATAGATATAAGCTGTGATATATCATCGTCATATTAAAACACTTTCTAAACGCATCCGCTCTACATAGAAGCCCACAACAAACTGTTCTAAAATTCCATACATTTGCTCACAACAGAGTGCAATATCTGGAACTCCAATCACTTTGATTCTGTCACGTGTAACCTATCAATCACGCGAACCCTATACATATTAAAATGTAGTAAAATCGGGAGCATCACTTAAGTCTCGATACACTTTGTCATCGCGCCGCGTAACCTATTTTCTGAAATAGCGAGCTCAAATGTCAAGAACAGTGGAACTGTAACAATAAAATTATTAAATAGACTAGCGGACGCCCGCGATTTCGTCCAGGTTTTCAATTCACAATCGACAGTTTCTAAATCCCCACAGTGTTGGTGGGTAGAACCCCTGCAGCATCGAGATTGACGAGTGGGGTCCTGAAATTCGTCATTTCTATTTAGGCCCGGCCGACTTCAACATACGTGTACAAACTAAAATTATTTTATACCTGCTTTTAAGTGGCGTTAAAAGTCAGTTTTTTAATAGTACATTATGGTACAAGTGTCAAAGTTGGTGATTACCGCTGAGGCGCTATTGAGACCCGAGCCGTTAGGTGAGGGTCTTAAGGTAGCCGAGGACGGTAATCATCAATGTACACGTGTATCATACGACGTTTTTCAACACACTTGTGAAGAAAATAATACTAAAATAGTACATTATGGTACAAAACAGTGAAAACGAGTTGTGAAAATTTTTTCGCAATGGCGGGAAAAATTAATGTTGTTCTTTTGTTCGCCCTCTTGATGCTCTTAAGGGCAGACAAAGATCGACAACCATACAGCCTATTATATAGACTATTCAGGTGTTTATTTGATTTAATTAGTTTTCCGGAATGCGCGCGCAACTTTAATGGCCATAGACTAAAAGAATGAGGTTTCTTTTTTTTTGACTTTTCTCTTATAGCCACGTACAAAATGGGGAATTTCCAGTTTTCTTTATTACAGAAAAAATAAAAGTTATATTTGAGTGACAGTTTTATTTATTAAACACGTACAAGTTGAAATTATCTATTTAAATACGAAGTTGTATGAAATGAGCAAGCCATAGGTATCTTGGCAATAGGTAGGATCTTTTTTGTAATAGAAACTTTTTTAAGAACAAAGCAACTCAACCAATAAAATTAAAAAAAAAATTCTATAATTCACATTGTGAATAATAGTAATCAAAAGTCACAGTTTGAGTTAAAGGTGTCATTGTGTGCCTAATTGCGGTGAACCGGGAGCCACTTTATGAGCAAGTGTGTTGAAAAAATATTTTTTATCGGACAGACAAACAGACGGACGGACGGATTTGGCGAAACTAGAAGAGTTCCTTGTAGTTTCACTACGGAACCCTAAAAAGGTATAGCCATTGCGTCAAATTGGAAAAGCGTTATTATTAAGTATGACTTTTCTATTTTTTATTTTAATAGCGGCTATCGGCATCGGCATTAAGTTTTTGATATTAATTTAGATTTAAGAAAATAATCGTAATAGGATAAATAATAGGTACCTAGTAAGTACCTAGTTCATATCTACGATTATGTTTTATAGGCATTTCAAAATAATTAAATATTTTAATTTAAGAAAATAATTAGATAGGTGGGTAAGTAGGTAGTTACATAGCTAGAATTTAATGTTCTTCATCTCTTCAAATAGGCCTACAACCTACAATGAAGTCTCTACCTACTTAGACGTAGGTACCTACCTACCTTTATTTATAACAATTATTTATTTTTTTACATATATTAATATCTGTATTAAAATTATTTTTTTGTATATATTGATAATATTGTAGAATATAATTTTGTTCTATCATCAATAGTTTCCGCAGCGCATGCGACGAAAGACGTTTTAGGGCACTTTTTTACACCTTGGATTACGTTAGTTAAGTTTTAGTAAGGATCCTTAATCTTTTCTAGCAATAAATATAGCCTATGTTACTCATGGTGAATGTAGCTTTCCAATGGTGAAAGAATTTTTGAAATCAGCACAGTAGTTTTTGAGTTTATTCATTACAAACATACACACAAAAATACAAATATTTCCTATTTATAATAGTGTAGAAGTGTAGATTTATGGTCGTAAAGTAGGTACCTACATGAGTAGCATGAGTACTTAATAAATAGATAGAGATACTAATTAGGTATGGCTACCGATTAATTGTCGATTTTAGTGTAAGTAGGATATAGTTTTATTCTTATAGGTACTTTACGAAGAATCTATACAAATCTATACATCTATTACAATTAAATAAAATTGAAGTGTCTGTTTGTAATATCAAAAGAACAGCTTTTTACTAACTGGATACGAAAGTAAATACGGTAGGTACTTATAACAAGAAAGCAATTTTAATAATTTTTGTCTGTCTGTCTGTCTGTCTGTCTGTTTGTTGCTGCGAATCTCGGGAACGGCTGGACCGATTTTGATGGGACTTTCACTGGTAGTTAGCTGATATTATCGGACGTAATATAGACTACATTTTTAACCAACTTTCGAAAAAGGAGGAAAAGGAGTTGTGTTTTTCTACCTCTGTATATCGATATCTCCGTGATTTCTTAACCGATTTGGCTAAATCTTTTTTTAATCGACACAAAAACTTTGCGAGATGGTCCCATAAAAACTTCGGGTTCCAACTCCACAATCCTGATGCTGCAGGGGTACTGCTCCCCTAAACTGTGGGGTTTTAGGAACTGTTGATTATGAATAGTTATTGTAGGGACCAAGTAAAGACTACATCGTTAAATTCCAGGACCCAACTCCTCAATCCTGATGCTGAAGGGGTTCTGCCAACCTAAACTGTGGTAATTTAGGAACGCGGAAGAAGTCACGGGCGTCCGCTAGTTTTATATAAAAAGTAAAGCATATTAATTAATAAAAATTATTAAGATTACGAGTAGAATAAAATTAAAAGTAGTGATTGAATCAATAATACACATAGGCACATACTATCGTACATTGTATATTCGTCAGCCTCGTCATATAAAACCGCGTTCGTATGTGGATACGATACTCACGATTGTCATACAAATTAAGTATGCTTTGTTTACATTTTAATACTATCGATATGGTCGAAATTGGTTTACTCGCGTTTTTTGATGCAACTACAAATAATTATGCCGTTACCTTTTACATCACGAACTATAAAAGTATAAACACGAATTGATAGCGAAGGCAGCGGAATCATCATGTAAACACTGAGTCGTTGTTACCAGGCACACACACACGTGATATTGTATGCACTTATCATTAAGTATACTTTAGTATAGTATAGTTACGTATAATTAATTATTTACCCTTAACCCTGCCAAGATAATCAGTAGTTAACGTCAAGTTGTACTAACCGGGCTGTTGCGGCGGCAGGAGCGGCGGCATGGCTGGCGGCGGCGGCGCAGACGGCGCGGGCGGCGGCGCGTACGGGGACACGCCGGGCGAGCCGGGCACCGAGTCGCAGCTGGCCGAGCCGAAGGAGCGCGGCGCCGGCGGAGGCACCGCCGGGCTGCGCGGCGCTTTGACCACGGGCGGCTCGGGCCGGTCCAGCTCCACTCTGGGGTCCTGCGAGCCGGACTCGATGGCTCGTGCGCGGGCCTCGTCCTGCGCCTGGGCACGCCGAAGTGCGGTCTGCAGCGCCATGACGCGCTGCCGGTCTGCCGTGAGGCGGCACTTCTCGCAGGTGCAGTACCGGTACTTGCAGTAGCGCTTGTGGCCCTTCAGCTCGATCTTGAGCCGGTGGTTGCGGCAGCGCGCGCAGTTGGGCGGCGCGCGCGGCACGCCCGAGCTGGACGCGCCGGGGTCGGAGCGCTCGTCGCACTCGTCGGGCGTGCGGCGCCTCCACGAGCCCACGGACACCATGGCGGGGCTGTCGCTGTCGGCCGTGGTCGCGATGTTTGCGTCACGTCACGGAACGAACACGCGAGGCGCCTCGCGGTCACGATGCGACTGATCTGATTGCCCGCCGCCGACTGCACTGCCCCGCCCCGCGTCCCACCTCGCCGCGCTACTGCATTTATTGCTGTGCACGATGCAAGTGTGCATTTCCTAGCTCTATAAAGTACTGGATGTGACACAAATATAAACAAACCTAGAAGGTTTTAATCACTTTCCATGCGAATACCGCAGATATAATTGCACTTCACTGCGTCTAAAGCTATAGTTATTAATCTGGAATGGGTTTTTATTCCGGTGAATATCTAGGCGAGTGGTGAAATGTTGAGTGATTGAATGTACTCTACTCTTTACTTTGTAGTTAGGCATAAAATGTAGGAAGGGATTGTATTCTCAGTTTATAAGAAAATCTTTCAAAATGCAAAACAAATAGGAATAAGAATCATCATATTTTTCTAAATAGAAGAGGAAGAGAAGTCATACGAAGATTTTATTGTTTGTTGCATAAACTGTGTCCAATGAAGGTCTTATAGCTAAAAAGATGGGCACTTACAGTTTGGCGTGCAACATGCTTAATAGTATAAATTAATTAATTGAATAAGTTCTGACTACTATTTGCACAAAGTTGTACCGAGAACGATTTGGATATAATAAAAACAAAGAATAAGAAAAGACCAAGAGGAGAAGAAAAACAAGACCTAAAACATTAAAACTTACTAAAGCATAGTAGGTATTATATACCGACGTATGGTAAAAAGAAGTTAGAAAATCACTGCAAGAGCAACTAAGAGTAAGGGAAAACTTGCATGCCTTTAATGTGAAAAGATAGTAAAAAACCAAACATATATGGTCGGTATTTCGAACTAACTATAATAGGAGAGATAAATAGAGAGTACGAGACCAAGAAAAATACAAGACTGCAAAAAATTATAACTGTTAAGAATTTGTAAGGCTGTTATTTTTTATTTAAGAACAAAGAAAGCAAAGCCAGAAGAGAAAATAAAGAACTAAATACAAATCAATTCCAGAATCCTATTAATATTAGAAATGTGAAAGTTTGGATGTATGGTTATATAGAATGTTTGTTACTCAACCACACCACAACGCCTGAACTGATTTTGCTGAAAGTCGGCACAGAGATAGATTATAATCTCTGAAAATAGGCTACTTTTTATCCCGGAAAATAACAAAGGAATTACAAACCACGCGAACGATCAATCAATCATCAATCAGTAGCATCAATTAGTAGTATAAAAACCAATTTTAAGAATTACAGACTATGCAACAGGAAACTATTAAGGAAAAACAGGTGCCGTCAAAAACGCCGATGAAAAGATTTTGATGGTGATATCCATCGTTCAGTCAAAAGTTTAAGAAAAATAATTTAAAAAAAAGATGTGTGGTACTCGGGGACTGCCGCGGTAAAGCTATTGCATAGCATTTTTTATCAACGCCATCTAGCGGCTCACCGTAGAGGAGTCCCGTGTCAGGTTATTTTCGTTACGGAATTTCTGGATTCGGTCTCCACGCTGGCCCGCGATAGAAGCTATGCAATAGCTTAATATTTTCAGTTGTCAATCATACAATACAAAATGATTCAAGTGAGATAGGTAATGGTGATTGTAGGAGATAATGAGAAAGTTGATTCTAAATCTACTCGGCCGAGTATTTTTTTAATTAATATAGATACCTCTATCACGAATTTGGTAGAAGGAATTGGAAGGAAAATCGTGAGGAAACCTGTATGTCTAGGAGGCTACTAATCCGCACTTATCCAGCGAGCATGGGTCTAAACTCTACCCAATATAAGAGAAGAGTGGAGACCCGTGCCAAAGCCCGTGCCCAGTATTGGGCCGGCTTGAGAAGATGATGAATAAAAGCGCCCTTCCTGCGTCCATCAATTATTTATTATTGATACAAACGCGTCGTCTCGACGTAGCATTTCCATCCGATCGCGTGCAACGTACGGTATGCTGTCGTGCGAACTCTCGTAAGTAGTAGCGTGATCACACCGCCAATCCGCGTGTGTGCGTCACTTGAAGGTGTGCGTAACATTCAAGACGGTGGATGCGTGCGTTACGTCACAGAACATTGGAACGTGTGTTTTATAATTCCCATTTTTTATGCTAATTTCACATATTTAGGACGTATTTAGGTAATTTGGGGTCCTGTACCGATAAAGTAGAAAGGGACTCTTCTGCTGCTACTATTTATTTCAGTGAATAAATAGTACCTAGTAGGTAACACTTGGGAATAATTCAAAATTATTAGTTCCCTCCAAACTAAGGCCTCGGGCCTAAAAGTTTGTAGTAGGTACCTACCTGCCTCCTGTAAAATGATGGCACAGAACAATTTAAAATGTTAACTTAACAAAGGGATGTCTCCGGGTTCACCTGGGTGACTTTACATTTGTCCGTCTGTCTGCCTGTCTATCTGTCAAAGCCCACAAGCCCACTCCTAACACAAGCTTTTCGCTAATTTGGAGGGGAAAGGAGAATATAAGTCAAGTTCAGCTAGGTTGATATTCTTTATTTAAAAAAAAACTTTACTATAGGCTTTTAACCATGGCAATAATTCTGTTGTAGGTACATTACCTGCCTTCTAATAAAATAAAAATAGTGTTATCCTTGTCACTATGTTTCTTGTTCAACAGCATAGCGCTATATTTAGATCCGTCAATATTGTTTTCTTAAGAGAGTGTGTATAGCAGAATTAATATCATTGACCAAAGCTTCAACTTCCAAGTATCTATTTGTAATACTGGCTGAGATCCAGGTGCTATTGACCTAATCAGTGCACTCATGAATGCGGGTGTGATAGATATTTATTACATAGAGACACCACAAAAATATGCCTTTCTGGACGTCCTTACATTACCTACTGGAGATTGAGGTCAGTAGATAGTATCAAGCGGCTTCGGGGATAATCGGTAGGCGACTAGACGATTTTCACAACTCACTTCGGTTCTTTCAGTTGGTCAGACCATCTGCTGATCTATTGTGGAAAAGCTGCAATAATCATTGATATTATCTCGTTGATAGACTGAATTTATGCAATAATGCATTTTAGCTAATGGTGAAGAGCATACATTTGTATAGTTTACTCGTAGCTATTTTTTAGCTAATAGTAGAGAGCAAACCCTTCTACCTATAGTTTATCCCTATGTGTCTCATGCTTTATGATGTCGGAAAAAAACAGTTAGTCAAGGCAATATTAAAAGTGTATAGGCTAATTTTTCGTAAAAAACCTAGCCTGTAATCTACCGGTACTACGTGCAAAAACTTTGCATACATATATTTCTAAAAGGAGAAAGTTCTATATTATTTGTAGATCCCCAAAGCTTCAGAAGGTAAGATGAGAGTACTCTGTATTTTAGTAAGCCAAGGCTCTCTTTTTAGAAAGACGAAATGTCTCTGTATTGATTTTAGAATAAAGGCAATCTCATACATACAAAAAAATCATCATGTAGTAAAAACAACAATGCTGCGTGACACGATTTCGGTACCTGAAAAATTGAATGCTATTATAATTTTCTATTCTTTAGTTACAGTATGTACCTACTGTAGGCTTTTGTTTCTATCACGTTGTTAGTAGTTGTAACCACATGTTGTAACTATGGGTTGCGTTGTCAGAAACAGCGAGAAGCTTGGAAACGAGAATTTCTGTAACGCTAGTAAAATTAATTGTCCATACATCATTAAGAACATGTTTCATGCACGGGAAATTATAACTGCATTAATAAATAATCTTTACTATTTATGTGCTTTTAAACAAAATAAAAGTGATTATTTTTGTACATTTCATTTTCCTGACAGTAGCATTTTTTTTTTTTATTTAATAGGTACCTACATCGCATAACAAAATTACGAACGACGAGAGCGGAGCGAACAGAAAAAAATATTAAGCTAATTTAAGGCGTTTTCCCCCCGGGCCAAGCTCGAGCCCACTGTTAGAAAAAAATCAGTGCGTTTTTAGGAAATTCCACAACTTTGGAATGCGCCAAGGTGAACTACAAGTCTATTCTGTACCTACCTGTCTAAGGCTGAGATTAATAGATCACACTCTCACTCCACAGACTCAACACAGAGATAAAAGGAGACAGATTTATAACATGACTAGCGGACGCCCGCGACTTCGTCTGCGTTCCTAAATCCTCACAGTTTAGGTGGGCAGAAACCCTGCAGCATCAGGATTGAGGAGTTGGGTCCTGGAATTCAACGATGTAGTCTTTACTTGGTACCTAATATAACTGTTCATAATCGGCAGTTCATAAATCCCCACAGTTTAGGAGGGCAGTACCCCTGCAGCATTAGGATTGATGAGTTGGAACCCGAAATTTTTATGGGAGCATCTTGCAAAGTTTTTGTTTCAATCAAAAAAAGATTCACGCAAATCGGTTAAGAAATTACGGAGATATCGATATACAGAGGTAGAAAAACACAACTCCTTCTCCTCGTTTTTCGAAAGTCGGTTAAAAAAGTAGCCTTTACTATGCCCGATAATAACAGCTATCTATCAGTGAAAGTCCCGTCAAAATCGGTCCAGCCTTTCCCGAGATTAGCGGCAACAAACAGACAGAAAGATAGACGGACAGACAGACGGACAGACAGATAGATAGACAAAAATTTTAAAAACTGTCTTCTTGTTATAAGTACCGTATTTACTTTCGTATGCAGTTACTAAAAAGCTGTTCTTTTGATATTACAAACAGACACTTCAATTTTATTTATTTACATATTATACAATTCGTGTTTCGTTTTTAATTTTGACAGGGTTTAATTTTTTTTTAATTGTTTGACGTGGTAGTTGTTTGTGTGCCTTTTTCAGCTGAAATTGCAGATCCCTGTGACAGGCAACAAAGTCGGACGCATAGGCAGCGAAAGCCTAGTAGTAATAGAGTAATGTATGGCGTTCTTGGATCCTTTAGAAAGGATGCGTGTCCTTTAGGAATGGATCCCTAAAAGAAGAAATATTAATATAACCTACCCATTTATTTTTAGTTGATGTTAATTATATGTTTAGATACTGATAGATATACAAATATGTATAGCATCTAAGACTTGCGTGTAGTAATTGTTAACATTGATATAAGGTAAGTACATTTGTAATACTAATTTATCTTGCATCTAAGTGTGTCTCTTCTATATCTATTATGTATTATCTATATCTATTATCTATTATGCAACTGTTTCTACACGTGTAAAATACTAGACTATGTGGCAACATTGCATCTGGGACGTCGCCACGTGGATTGAATTCTCCCATTTCAACTTGATTCGCCAAGTCGAGGCAATCCACGATATTAAAATGTTGGTGAGGATATTAAAAAGGACGAGACCTTTTGAATTAGGAATAATGATAGTGCAGTGGTGCTGCCTAAGCATCTTAAATGTGACTATAAGAAACTTTATCAAGAACTAGCTGATGCCCGCGACTTCGTTCGCGTGCATTTAGTTTTAAAATCCCGCGGTAACTGTTTGATTTTCCGGGATAAAAAGTAGGCTATGTCACTCTCCGTCATCAATTGTACCTACCCATGCAAAAAATCACGTCGAACCGTAGCTTTGTTGCAGCGTGATTGAAGACAAACCAATAAACTAACACACTTTCGTATTTGTAATATTGGTAAGGATAGCAATGCTTACCTACTGCCTAACAAAACGTGCCGCCAAGCGATTTAGCGTTCCGTCACGATGGCGTGTGGAAACATATTAGGGGTATGGGTTGAATTTACACTGCCATACCCCTTCCAAGTTATTCTGCTACCACCTTAGACTGCATCGTCACTTACCATCAGGTGACATTGCGGTCCAGGACTATCTTGTCATTGAATAAAAAAAAAACAACGGATCGACGTGTTTTTTGCATGGGTAATGGCAGTGGCGTAACTATAGGGTGGCAAGACGGCAAAATGCCACGGGCCTCTAGCAGGAAGGGGCCCCCAGTCAGAGAGGGCTGAAAGCACAAGAGGATTCCAACATTTATAGCCATTCCTATGACTACGGCTAGTGCCGAGCGATCATTTTTTGGGGAGGGAGGGAGGGCCCCATCCGATGAATTTGCCACGGGTCTCAAACGTTATAGTTACGCCTCTGGGTAATGGGTAGATATAGTTGTGGACAGAGAGTATGACATAGGCTTCTAGGCTTTCTATCCCGGAAAATTAAAGAGATTATTTAACGCGCATACCTAACTCCGAAGAGTAAGGCTTGGAATTCGAATCCCGAACTCCCCGAAAAGGAAGCGATGTCTTAACATCTTGAATTTTTTTCCTCCGAGCTTAACATAGACTAGACTGCCTACCACCTACTATCACACGTTTTTCGAAAGCGTAGTAAATACTGGTAAGGAAAAGTAGCATCACAGAAGAGTTTATTTACCATCATGGGACATTACAACAGGTGTGGCCCACCAATCACAATTTTACTACGCAATAAGTTAAATGTTTTACGTACCAGACGTATTCTGCAGTGATGCTGTTTATGGTCCATACGTATGCGAATTTGATAATATTTTACTGCCAATTACTGTATGGAAAACTTATATTAAAACCACTCGTAAAATTTTCTCAAAGGCGAATGGTACCTGCCAATCCGCACTTGCCCAGTGTCGTGGTCTGGTAGACCCTAGCTCGAGAGGAGCCCTGTTATATGCCCAGCAATGAGTTGAGTTGAATTAATTAAAATGATCATAATTAAATTATTAATAAATTATTTATTAACTAACAAAGAAGCCTCAATAGCCCAACGGTTAAAGGCGCGGTCCCAAAGCTGAAAGGTCGCCGGTTCGAATCCCACCCGTTGCACTATTGTCGTACCCACTCCTAGCACAAGCTTTCCGCTTATTTGGAGGGGACAGGAGGATATTAGTCAACTTTAACTTGGCTAATATTCTTTATAAAAAAAAATTATATTTACATATTAACTAACTATTCATCTAGTGTCTGTCAGTTCCCCCGTTTCTCCCTAACGAATGTATCGATTTTGATGCGGTTTTCTCAGTTTGAAAGCTGATGTGATCGAGGTAGATCGGAGCTATAATTTGTGAAAATCTACTCAGCTCATTTCCTGCTTGATTAAAGCTTTACACACTTCCACTGGTGCGATTGATTTGAAAGTTATACTGTTACTTCGGGTTATTTCCAAGGTACGTTAGCTTGAGCTGATGCTGCAACATCAAGTAGTCTGTGAGTAACCAACTCTTCTGCAACTCTCAGCAGATATAGCGTGTTAGGGCTTATTCGAATGGTCTCAAAGAGTAGGTGTCAGTCAAGCACCAAGAAGGATGATGTAGCAGAAAAATGGGTAACAGGATGTCAGTTATATATCTAAATTCACGTGTTGGGGGTGTTTTTCAATTTACACTTATCTCTATTGATCTGTGCTTAAGTTTAATAATTTTATCATCTACAGTTACTGAGATACAAATACTTCAAATAGTGGGTTAGTTAACTACGTCATTTTCTTAATTTTTACAATCTTAAGTACGGTTGACTTAATTTTATATTTTACTTGTTAGAAAAGTCTTAAAACGTTACGTGAATCTGCTACCTAGATTTCCTAGAGGAATCGTGAGCGTTGGCATCCTTACGTGGTTTAAATTCGCACAAGACGCCTTAGTGTCAACGTTTCTGAAACGAACCACTAAGGTATGGAACGACTTTCGGGCATCTGTGTTTCCTGCTTCATATAATTTGAGTTTAAGTTCGAGGCAAGAGTGAATTGGCATCTTCTAGGCAAGCGCGCTCCAACCCAGACCTCATCAATGCTTTCCAACATTGACCTTCAAATACTCATAAACATTGCATTGCATTCCTAAAGGCAAAACAATTCGTGTTGATTAATTAAAATATGTAGGTATCTAATTTTTAATGACTGCTACTTGACTTAATGTCCCTTTGCCACGCGATGTTTTATTTTAGTAATCCGTTGTAAAATTTACAAACCCATATTAATATATATTTTGCTTTACTATAATTGCTTATGCAGACAGATGGACTGCATTTGGACTGCGACTGCACCACAAAGAGTAACTAATTGACCACTAATTTAGTAAAGTGAGGTTTCTGGGTCTAGATACCTATACTTGAGTGAATTTGCACTTTGTATCTGATGATGAAGCGGATTTGAATTTTCGAACAGTTACCGGCTACTACTGAGGTTTATCTTGTTAAGTAGAGCTTTCTGAATGAATTCTCGATTCACTTGATGACACAATAGTACATTACTGCCGCGGTCAGCAAAAGAGGCATTGATGGACGAACGTGTAAATGTGGGCCGAGGCGAAGCCGAGGCACACATACGTAAGTCCATCAATGCCTAGTTGTGGCCAAGGCTTGTATAGTATTTTTCTCAAATAATGCGCGGAAATTAAAACTAAGTAGTACCTAGGCAGAATTGAACAAAATTTTCATAGGTTTTCAAATATTTTTCTTTCGATTTTGGCGGTAACAAGTTTTCTATTACGGCTCTTGCCGCCTCTTGAATTTCACTCACTCACACATTCATTGTCTTCACTTGAATTCACTTTGTCAAATACAATTTACTTTTCAAAATCAATGACGAACAATGTT
Source organism: Hipparchia semele (assembly GCA_933228805.2). Lineage (NCBI taxonomy): Eukaryota > Metazoa > Arthropoda > Insecta > Lepidoptera > Nymphalidae > Hipparchia > Hipparchia semele. The sequence continues at coordinate 4,585,136 of OW121725.1, read as the reverse complement.
TGCACTCGTAGCTTAGGAACAGTAAAGGGATAAATTAATTATTAGGGATAGGAAGTATTAGGGATTGCCAGTTCATGACAGTTTTCTTAAAGAACTTTGTATGCGGAATCGTAACCTCTCAAAACGCGCTCACGCTTTTCTGTTATTAAATGACATTTCCATGTTCATAAATAATTAGCCTTAAATTATTTTATATCGACAGTCACATAAATGTTCTCTATCAGGCAGTCCAACGTTAAGTCTCTATTAAAAATATGGGAAATAAACAACATGTATGGTGGCGTGAATACAGAAGAAGATTGTACAAACCTAATGTAAGAAATATGAGTATCGAGACCATCCTCAGGATAAGTTTCAAGGAAACATCAAAAGAATACATTGAAAACTGCTCTCTGGCGGGTGTCCAGCGAATGTTTGACCAAAATCAATCTATTACACAAAGGTTAGTAATCTACTAAACTTGAACATGAAACGATTTATATTTAAGTATGCTTATTAGGTTCCAATTTATGTAGCCGATGTTCGATTCACGACAATCAAGCTTCATGATAAATTGAAGAGAAATCTTAAAACTTATTTAGGTAGGGTTGCCTTCTTCAGGTACTTACTTCCTCCGATGATCTTCAGATTCATACGACCCAGTAGACGATCTTGTTTCTTACAAGATGACGCTGTTTTTCGTATAAATCTGTGCATCAAACCTGTAACAGGCACTAACTTTATAAACATAAGTCAGACAGTTAAACGATTTTCCCGGGTTTTTCAATAATAATAATCCTAATCCTAATTCTAATATGCTAATATCCTAATATTCCTAATATATGTATTATATATTTTATATATTATATTATAAATGTGAAAGTGTGAATGTTTGGATGTTTGTTACTCAATCACGTCGCAACGACTGAACCGATTTGGCTGAAATTTGGCACAGAGATAGATTATAGTCTGGAATAGGACATAGGTTACTTTTTAATTAATATATCGGAAATCCAATATTTAACGAGTATGAAAATAACAAAATAACACCGCAAAATATACAAAATTATTAAATTTCTACGAGTTTTTATGATTGTCCCTTTATGGCGTCTTGTACTTATGTTACTTTTTATGATACTGAAAATTGAGCAACCATAACTATATACTTAGTAGACTATTACATATTTTTTTCCAGGGTAATTAGAATAGTACGCTTTTGCATAATGTTGGGTATGATTGCCTACTTTCTGCAAAACCTGTGGTTTGAAAATCTTGCAAGACCCTTGATAGTTACAATGGAGTCAACGACGTATCCTATATCCAACATAGAGTTTCCAGCTGTGACACTGTGCAACTTTAACAGAATTAGTAAAAAATCTCTTGAGAAACAAGTTGAAGAATAGTTAGTATTTTTTATAATAGTTAACTTTTTATAAACTTAGTAGGTACCTACGGCCTTCAGCTTAGCGTACCTGTAGCATTTCACATTAATAACTTTTCTTGATATTGACTATTGTATTAAACATATAATATTGCTAAGTGTACGCATAATGCTCAGTTTTTTTTTTTTTTTTGCATAAATATTGATTATCTTATAACGATGTTATTTAAAATAATCAACTTTTAATACTGACTTGCATTGTATAGTATTCACCCTTCAGCCTAGCCCTACCTACTGGTTAAATGTATAAGGCTCGATTTTCTGTACCTTCACATTCTGCCCTCGTAATAACTTGTAGTTACTGTGTTTTCAATTACGAGCCACGAGGGCAGCATTGTTCCCGCATTTTAGTGAATCAATGATCTATCTATAAGAATCGCACATGGGAATCAAAATTTTTACTTGTTCTTACAGTATCAATCAATCAATCAATGCAACAGGGCAGATCAAAGAATCGCATGCAGAAATATTTTCGTTCTTCAAGCAGCTAGGAAGACTGATTGACTATTCCTTTAATGAGTCTTTGCAAGCCCATTTTCCCCTTACCAATTACCTAGATAATAACAATATTACTCACCTCATGAAAACGGTATGAAAGTTTTGATATATTTATTAACATCTAGCTGATCCCGCGACTACGTCTGCGCACGAAAAGTTTAGAGTGACTTCCTATTAATTATCTGCAAGAAGTTATGTCCTCTATTTTCGATAATATTTAGTAGATATTAACCAAAATTTGACACAATATTTTTAATAGTACACAATTTATAATAAAAAATAATTATCAAATTCGGTTTAGATTTGATGAAGTTATGGAGCCAAATCAAAAAAAAATCTTCATCCCCTACCCCGGATAAACCTTATTGTTTATCAGGATAAAAAGTATCTTTTATATTGACCCGGAGTATCAGCTACCACTATACCAAATTTCATTCAAATCCGTTCAGTAGTTTTCGCGTGATGCGCGCACAGACAGTCTGTCTGTCAGACAGACAGATAGACAAACAAAAAAAAATTGTTTTGGGCTCAGTATCGATATAATAAAGTCCGATTAAAATTTTCAAAATATATTTAATGTACCTACAGAGTTCGTCCCGTTACAGCAAAATATATTGAATGTACAGGAATTCGTCCCGTTACAGTTTTATTGGACTGACTATGGACGTCTATCGGTTGATAAAGAAAAAGAAGATGATTTACTTCCTCTAGAGGTGATTATATTATGTAGGTAACAAAGCTACTTAAAAAAGAGCTTAAAATTGTGCAATATTCAGGATATCTTACTCTTTGGTGCCTTAACTAAGCCAGAAAAGTGCATAAGGACCAAATCATTTTGTCTGGTGGGAGGCTTTGGCCGTGGCTAGTTACCACCCTACCGTCAAAGACGTGCCGCCAAGCGATTTAGCGTTCCAGCACGATGACGTGTAGAAACCGATTAGGGGTATGGGTTGAATTTACACTGCTATACCCCTTCCAAGTTAGCCCGCTACCATCTTAGACTGCATCGTCACTTACCATCAATAACAAAAAAATCATTTTCCAGCTAGCGCCAAATTGTACGGATATGCTGATGCGATGCGCTTGGGCAGGTCAGCTCGTTGATTGTAATAAATTTTTTGTCGTCCAACCCACCGCCCACGGCCACTGCTGCGCTTTTAATCTAGTCGTCGTGGAGGACAAATCAGGAGGGTATGCATATTTCTTTTTTTTTTTTTTGAGAAATTTATTTATTTATACAACTTTATTGCATGAAAAACAAGAACAAAATACATAGGTAAGTAAATAAACAGTGTAACACAAAAGGTGACCTTATCACTAATAGTGATCTCTTCCAGGCAACCTCTACGAGAGAACTTAATGTAAGTGAGGGACAAAAAATTCAAAATTATTTATTTCATGTAGATCAAATGTTGCCTCTTATTGCAAGTCGAGAATCTACCACCGGTTCGGAAAGCTGATTCTGCTGAGAAAAAACTCAGCAGTTGGCAGTTGCTCTTTTCAAAACTAAAATATTGCAATATGTAGCTTATAAATCTATCTTGTGGACATGGAATCTGAATCCTCGTTCCTTTGGATTCAGTTTATCTAAATTGATAGCTATAGTTTAACTTCTACCATCGAACCCCAAGGAATTACATGGATCTACACCGCTAGGTAGGTACTTACGTTTTTAGTTACATAGTTGAAATCCCATCCATTATCACCCACAAACTACGTGCTTTGTAAAAACGCACCCCCAAAATTGACTTCATTTATGTATTTATTTATTTACTTAAATAAACTTACAATATAAGTACATAAAAAAAAATTGTACTCACTGATATGTCTATTTATTTATATCAATGTACTAGCTGATACCCGCGAGTTCATTCGCGTGGATTGAGGTTTTTTATTCCCGCGGGAACTCTCTTATTTCCCGGGATAAAATGTAGCCTATGTCCTATTCCAGGCTATAATCTATCTCTGTGCCGAATTTCAGCCAAATCGGTTCAGACGTTGCGACGTGATTGAGTAACAAACATACAAACTTTCGCATTTATAATATTAAATAAATAATAGGATTAATAGGATAAGTTGTTGGTAAAGTAAATAAGTAAAAAAAAGACGTGTGGCACTCGGGGACTGCCGCGGTAAAGCTATTGCATAGCATTTTTTATCAACGCCATCTAGCGGCTCACCGTAGAGGAGTCCCGTGTCAGGTTATTTTCGTTACGGAATTTCTGGATTCGGTCTCCACGCTGGCCCGCGATAGAAGCTATGCAATAGCTTAAAAATACTATTCATTTATACTACCTATTTCAGGGTAGCTAGAACTATTTACACGATAAAAAGGCAACATTATCCTGGCTACTTGCAAGGCCTCAATATTATCTTGAATGCCATGGTTGAGGACTATGCCTATACTACGTTCAACATGGTCGGATTTGAAGTAAGTTTTTAGAGTTCCGTACCCAAAGCATGCCAACGGGACCCTATTACTTAGCCTCCGCTGCCTGTTCGTCTGTCTGTCAGCGGACTGTATCTCATGTTCCGTAATAGTTGAAATTTTGACAGAATATATGCATTTCTATGTGTTGCCGCTACTATAATGAAAATTAAAATAAATTAAAAATTAAAGTCGGCTCCCCTACTAGAAACGTGTTTTTGTTGTCTCGTAATTTTCCCAGGTGCTGATGTTCGACGCGACTCACTTCGCGGACCACCACAGCGGCAGTATGATCCAGCGCATCGCTCAGCCCGACCAGGTGGTGCTTTTCGAGTTGAAAACTGTCAAACAAGTCGCCACGGAGGAAGTGCGCAAATATCCCCCCAAAACGGTATCTGCGTGTCGATCCTTTAAAAATTATTGTATCTGTACAGTAGTCAGCCGTACCTACTGGTCAAATACGAGTGGGTCGGCGGTAGCAGTGTGAAATAAAAAACATACTATTCACCCGATCGTATATTGGTTGCTGCACACTCCGAACAAAACCTCAATAGCCCAACGGTTAAAGGTGCGGACAGAAAACTGAAAGGTCGCAGTTTCAAACCCCACCCCTTGCACTATTATCGTACCCACTCTTAGAACAAGCTTTCCGCTTATTTGGAGGGGACAGGATTCCACTTCAGCTTGGCTAATATTCTTCGCAATCGCCTCGCAATGGCCTCTAATTGACTGAATTTGTGGCGTTCTTGCTGCATCAATATATTTTAACCAATATCGAGAAGGTACCCTTATAGCTGCTACGTATACCTACTTGAATTGAATTCGTAGTTCAAACAATAAAACAAAATTATAATAATTATAATAGTTAACCCTTACTGTCGCCAGATTACGCTAAAGGTGTAAAAACAGCAGGCGTCGGCTGTGCGTAGCAAAGGTTTTTTATATTCACACAGACAATCCGCGTATAATGGACCCTCATTATCCTCGAATAGAACGATGCCTCTAATTACAGAGACGGCTTTTCTTACGCACTACGCATGACTACATTTTAAGCTTCGGTCAAACTGAAGCGAAACCCGCATGCAATGCGGGATCCGCGCCAATTTGAACATGTACGCGGTCATCGTTTTCCGTATCCCGCGTGAGATACATCTTACCCGAGGTCCACGAAGCCTTTCTAACGAAACCACAAAATCTGCAAGCGTCAAAAAAATGAATTAATTATTATGACCACAAAAAATTCTTACCAATTGTAGCGCTATTTCGTGGCTGATTTTACTTGTCTATTGCAGTAGGGTACGGCTAGGAAGTTATTTTAGCAATCTGCATAAAAATGAAAAAAAAAATAATTTACCAAAAATTTTAAGAGAAAGACTATACTTAGGTAGCGTCTAGGGAGGCTATTGTAACTACCAGGAAAATGCCAACAATATAAATTATCTTCATAACATAAATTTTATTTTTTTAAATAGTCTAATCTATGAAACGATAGAGGAAGAAATACTCCTTGTAAGAAATAAATAGGTGGAGATAATTAAAGAAAACTTATGTTATGAAGATAATTATATTGGTTGCATTTTCCCGGTAGTTACAATAGCCTCCCTAGACCCTACATTTTTTTTTTTTGCTTAACCTTGATTTTCATGTTGCTTTTCCTAGCACTCGCATGTATTAAGCCGGTTGGTTTGAGTGTTTTTCTGGGGCTTCGGGTCAGTTTGACCGAAACTTTATTTGTTATTTTAGAGAAAATGTCTCTTCCATGATGAGATGAAAGAAGAGTTCTTCAACGTGTACTCCTACAGTGCTTGTATAGTGAGGTGTCGGATCAACACAATAAAATCGCTGTGCAAGTGCACGCCTTATTACATCCCTGTGGTGGACGAAGATTACCCTACATGCACTTTTAATCATTTGAGATGCTTAAATAAGTATAAAGGTAACTATTAAAATGATTTTAACGGGACTTTCACTGGTAGATATCTGATGTTTTCGGGAGTAAAATAGGCCAGGAGTAGGAGTTGTGTTCTTCTACCCATGTGTATCGATATCTCCATGATTTCTTAACCGATTTGCTTGAATCTTTTTTTAATCGATACAAAAACTTTGCGAGATGCTCTCATAAAAACTTCGGGTTCCAACTCCTCAATCCTGATGCTTCAGGGGTACTAACCCCATAAACTGTGGGATTTAGGAACTGTTGAATTATAAATAGTTATTGTAGGTACCAAGTAAAGACAACATCGTTCAATTCCAGGACCCAAACTGTTATTTTACAACCTTAGGGGTTGAATTTTCAAAAATCCTTTCTTAGCGGATGCCCACGTCATAATAGCTATCTGTATGCCCAGCCCGATCTGTTCAGTGGTTTGAACTGTGCGTTGATAGATCAGTCAGTCAATCAGTCTGTCAGTCAGTCAGTCATCATTGCCTTTTATATATTTAGATTTGTATGCGGGTTGTTACGTTCCCTCAAATATGGTTGAGCGAAGCAACGGGTGGATCTTGCGTCATGCTCGTGAACGGGTGCCACCAACGGGAATGGGTCTGTTTTGTCTGCCCGTGTTGACATGCGTTAGATTGTGTACCTACGCATGCATTTCTGAAGCTTCATTTTCTGCAGCACTGTATACATAGCATAGTTTTGTTACCTATTGTAAAAAAATTTTTTTTTTGAAAAGAGCAACTGCTGAGTTTCTTGCCGGCTCTTCTCAGCAGAATCTGCATTCCGAACCGGTGGTAGATTCACGTGGCATAAGAGCTACAAGTTGGCCTACATGAAATAAATAAATTTTGAATTTGAATTTATCTTGGTTTGCCTTTTCTAGAGAAACTGTTTCACCTATATCCAAAAGACGCCAAAAACACAGAAGGGCTCGAGGCCGAGATGCAAGACGCGCTGTACTGCCCGGAGTGCTTGCCCGACTGCGAACACACCCGGCACTACTCTAAACACTCCAAGATGCCGCTGTCCTACGCAGTTAATAAAAATAAAGAGTTCACCACGTTCTTTTTGTAAGTACCCTCATTATTTGTACCGTTACTTAATCTCCGACGAAAAAACAGAGGTTTTATAAACACGTGTGTCTCTGTGTATCTATCTGTATGTGGGTGTTCCTATCTGTGCCGCTCTCTTACGCAGTTAATCAAAACAAAGAGTTCGCCACGTTCTTTTTGTAAGTACCCTCATTATTTTGTACCATTAATTAATCCCCGACGAAAAAATAGAGGTTTTATAAACACGTGTGTATCTGTGTATCTGCATGTGAGTGTTCCTATCTGTGCCGCTCTCTTACGCAGTTAATCAAAACAAAGAGTTCGCCACGTTCTTTTTGTAAGTAGGTACCCTCATTATTTTGTACCATTAATTAATCACCGACGATAAAAGAGAGGTTTTATAAGTTTGACGCGTGTATCTGTGTGTCAATGCATCTGTGTATCTGTGTGTGGGTGTGTCTGTCTATTCCCTCGTTGCTCCCTAACGAATGGTCTGATTTTGATGCGGTTTTCGCTGTTTGAAAGCTAACGTAATCGACATGGGTCTTAGCTATAATTTGTGAAGACCTGTTTAGGGGTTTAAAGATCACTAGCTCATTTGCTACTTGATTAAAGTACTTAGTTGCATTTGAATATTGGATAGGTATGGGTAAGTATACTTAGTGTGTACTAAATACTGAATTGGCTTTCTGAATTGCAGCGATGGCTTAAACATGACCGGTAAATGTTTACTCAGCATTTATCAAGCCACAACGGGTGGGGTCTTAAACCGTCTTGACATCGTACTCTATTGGTTCGAGATTGTTAGTAAGTACTCAATAATACTTGATTAAAATATAAAAAAGACGTGTGGCACTCGGGGACTGCCGCAGTAAGGCTCACCGTAGAGGAGTCCCGTGTCAGGTTATTTTCGTTACGGAATTTCTGGATTCGGTCTCCACGCTGGCCCGCGATAGAAGCTATGCAATAGCTTAAAATGAAAACACATATCTACAAAGGGTAGCTGTAGTAAGTAATATTTACCAATTGTGCTTGAACCACACTACGTTATGCGTTATTCGTTATGCGTCTGCGCCATAGCAGCACAAAATATATTTGTTACTAGATGATGCCCACAACTTCGTCCGCGTGGATAAGGTTTTTCGCTTCCCGCGGATACTTTTTAATTTTCCGAGGGAAAATGTGTCAATGCTATCTCCATTTCAAATTTCAGTCAAATCGGTTCATTGGTTGTGACGTGAAGGAGTAACAAACCAATAACAAACACATAGAACAAACTTTCACCTTTATGATATTAGTGTGATGTGTGCGAACCACGTGCGAACAACAAATGTTGCAACGTTGTGGAAACGGTAGGAAACCACCGGTACCGGTATGCCAAATATGTGTGATGTTTACGTTGACTACGGTATCGTTACCGTTGCGTTACCTATTTATATACCTTTATCTATAGACCTTTATAGTATTCTGTGGTTGCGATGGATGTGTTAACAACGGCAGCGGCTTATTGTTTCCTAAATGCATCTCTTGCCGGAACCACACTGCGCTATGTGCTATTCGTATGCGGCTGACCAATTCCAACAGTACTCAGCATTACCTATTCACAAGCCTATTCATTAATCAATTTTTTCTGTACTCGCAGGTAACGTTGGCGGGTTCTGCGGTATCTTGATAGGATTTTCTTTAATTAGCATACTTGAATTTGTGTATTTTTTTGTATTTCGATTTTTCGGTAATCTGTATCATTTATACTATGACAATTAATTACCCTTAAAGTAGGTATCTACTTATTTTACCTTGCCACCTCAGCAACTAGCAAGGCTGAAATTTTGTGTAATTACTTACACACTTTATTTTATAGTTGCAAAAATAGAAAATCACGATATTATGGCAGGGTCAGTAGGTTATTCTCTATCTAAGTGGCTAGGTGTCGAAAGTGGTTAACCTGTATTTTATATGATCAAAGCAGGGTTAGATCCCACTCAAAATGCATTTTTTCAACAATAAAATTAAAGCGCATAAAATTTTAATAATACCTACCGGCTGCCAGTAGCCGTTACTAATTTTACCGTTAAAATACCATTACTGATACCGATATAGTATAAAATATCTGTTAAACCTGTGCGTTAAACAACAGCGTTAAACATGTCTGGTGCGTTAAACTCGTATACAACGTTAATATTATTTTGACGTTATGGTAGTTGTAAAGAAGTAACGACGTAACGTTAGCGTTACCTACCAATTAAATAGCGGTATATAAATTAGAGTTGTTCAAAAATGCTATAAATCAATATCATGCTACTGACTATAAACTATAAAATTTTAGCATGCTATAAAAAATGCTATGCTATAGCAACTTTAATTAGGAAGCATGTGGGCGGCCGACGCGCGCGCTATATCTTGCAACACGCTAAATCACATAGCATGTTTATTGTGAGTTGCGATAAATCCATTTGCTAACTGCCTGGCCGCCTCAGCGCCGCTGCTACGCGCAGTGTGCTACACCGCCTACAGCGCGTGATATTTATAGCATCGTAGCACCACCGCGCCTATGTATGTATTATAGAACTTGCTGTGTGCTAAGGAAAAATAGCATGCTGTAATATGTTGCTAAGTGCTATATTAACCACCTCTAATATAAATCCCTTGCCAAAAGAATACCTATTTATTCATATTATTGTAGGTACCTATTTATGTAAGATGTTGTTTGTAAATAGTTATATAATAAAACAAGAGCTATTTTAATGAAAGTCGTATCTTGAAGTTCTATTAGATTTCACCCAAGAGAATATAATCACTGGTGGATTTCACAAAAGTTTCCGAGAATGCACGTCATTTATCTGTCATTGTCAAATGGGCCGTGGCGAAATTGGACAAAGGTTTGGAGTCGCAATTGGAATAAATCACGAATAATGTCGGCAAATTCACCTCCCGGAAAAAGTGATGGTGAGTCCCAGAAGGTAGTTAAACGGATAGTTTAGTTTAAGATATCTACTATTATTTACTTTTGATTTTTAGGAGATGAACCTCAAGAACGGGTCGTCCCGCCAATTGCGATTGAAACTATGGGTCCCAGAATTCGGGACTTGGATGTAGACTCGATAAGAAGATACTTAGCGCAGAAACTCGGTTTTTACGAGCCGTCCGAACCGCCAGCACAAGTAGACAAAGTTTTGGATGAAGTCAACTTGGATGGTGTTGTCAAATGGATGAAGAGTGCAGGATGCCGAAATGTTATAACTTTGTCTGGAGCTGGAATATCTACATGTAAGTTAAATCAAAAGATATAAATTAAAACTTTAGGTAGACATTTAGTGTTTGAGAATAATTCAGTGTAAAAAATTAACTCCAACCAACCTTCCTCTTTGCTTACATTTTAGCTGGATTTTAGTTAAAACTCAAATCAATGCTGATGATGTACAATCATTATATATGGATCTGGATGAATTATTTATTACTCAACAACTAATAAGTTTCTACGTTAGTTTATATTATGTACAGAAAAATGTTGGATTTTTGTTCCATTTTATGTAATGACATTGTAATATTTATTTTGTTTATAGTGAACTATTACAAAATAAATAAATTACACAAAGTTCATCAGATAGTATATCCTTACCAGTATTATAAATGGGAATGTGCTTATAATAAAGTGTGTTTGTCCTTCAATCGTGTCATTAAAGAGCTTCGGATGTATGTAATTTTTTCCATGAGTATATTTGAGGACATGTAGAGTAATAAAAGGCCAGTCTCTATCCCAGAAATTAAAGAATTTATATGGGATCCCTAAAAATTATATCCACGTGGATATAATTCGATAGCAGGCATCAGCCAGTTAACAACCCATTATCTGCAGCGCGATTTTAAAACGTAATCAATCCAGCCTTAGATCTTGTCTACACCCTGGGCGTTATATTGCACCTGTCTAGCTCACTGATACATATACAAGCCGCATAATATGTGTTACATAATTTTTTTTTATTTTTTATTCGATGACAAGATAGCCCTTGACTGCGATCTCACCTGATAGTAAGCGAAGATGCAGTCTAAGAAGGTAGCGGGCTAACTTAGAAGGGGTATAGCAGTGTAAATTCAACCCGTACCCCTTATCGGTTTCTACAAGCCATCGTGCCGGAACGCTAAATCGTTTGGCAGCACGTCTTTGACGGTGGGCTGGTAACTAGCCATGGCCAAAGCCTCCCACCAGAAAAATTATAAAACAATACATGTGTGTTTCCTGCAGAAAAAGTGTTAAATAATTATTTTATGTTCCAGCTGCTGGAATACCTGATTTCCGAAGCCCTGAAACAGGGCTTTATCACAATCTGCAAAAGTACAACTTGCCTGAACCTCAAGCAATATTTGAAATTAATTTCTTCAGACAAAATCCAAAACCATTCTTCACTCTAGCGAAAGAACTGTTTCCAGGAAAATTTAAGCCCACTGTGTCACATTATTTTATAAGGCTTCTACATGAAAAGGGTAAGATATCATTCAACTTGCCTCCTATTACTTATTTTGACAGCAGGCTATGGTACATAAGTTTCTCTATTTCTCTGCTATCAAATCTTTACATGCAAGATCCAATTAGAAACCTTTTGTCAATTTAAACTTTGAAATAATTATCACACTATAATATTATAAAGGCGAAAGTTTTTATATGTGTGTGTGTGTTTGTTACTCTTTCACGCAAAAAGTCCTGGACGGATTTGGGTGAAATTCGAAATGGAGATAGGGAACTATCCTGGGAAATCAAAGAGTTCCCGCGGGAATTAAACCTTAATCCATGCTAACAAAATCGTAGGCTTCATCTAGTTATTAATAATTAATTAATATACTTATTAGTATATGGAATATAATCTTTTTTCTTCAGACTTATTGGAATTTGAAACAAAAGTGAGGTAGTGGTGATAATGTTCAACATGATTTCCACTTTCCAGGCATTCTATTACGTCACTATACACAAAACATTGATACACTGGAAAGAGGTGCTGGTATACCCGAGGACAAATTAGTAGAAGCTCACGGCACATTCTACACTTCACATTGCTTGGACTGTCGGAAACAATATTCCTTGGAGTTTATTAAAGGTAATTAGTTCCTCCATCACCTTTCTACCACTGAACAGCAAGGCATTATACGAATCTGCACCGCTACGTGGTTGAAATTTCACGATCTCGCACCAAGCACTTAGCTTCCTTGTTCCTAATATGCACTGCAAAAATTTGGAATGCCCTTCCGGCTTCCGTTTTTCCAACTAACTATAATGCACCATCTTTGACGACCTCCCTGGCGCAGTAGTGAGCGCTGTGGTTTTATAACTGGGAGGTCTTGGATTCGATTCCCAGCGGGGGCAATTTAGGAATTTATAATTTCTAAATTGTCTCTGGTCTGGTCTGGTGGGAGGCTTTGGCCGTGGCAAGTTACCACCCTACCGTCAAAGACGTGCCGCCAAGCGATTTAGCGTTCCGGCATGATGGCATGTAGAAACAGATTAGAGGTATAGGTTGAATATATTCAACCTACCCCTGTCATACCCCTTCCAAGTTAGCCCGTTACCATCTTAGACTGCATCGTCACTTACCATCAGGTGAGATTGCAGTCATGTCAAAATGTTTCTTAAATAAATCGAACTTTTTTTTTTTCAGAAAAGATATTCTCTGACCAGATCCCTATATGTGCAGAGTGCCCAGGGGTAGTTAAGCCAGACATAGTCTTCTTTGGTGAGAGTCTACCAGAGAGATTCCAGCAGTGCCTGCAAGAAGACTTCCAGAAGTGCGATATGTTGATTATCATGGGCTCATCGCTAGAGGTGCAACCTTTTGCATCACTGATTGATATGTGAGTGTATATGATTTACTAGTAGCTGATCTCGTCTTTCTCCATGTGGATTTAGGTTTTCCAAAATATTATGGAAACTCTGATTTTCTGAGATAAAAAGTATATGAATAAATGCCTAAGTGTGTTCCGTAGTTATCCATTCAGTATCATCATCATCATCATCATCAACTTATGGACGTCCACTGCTGGACATAAGTCTCTTGCATGGACCTCCACAGACCTCGGTCTTGTGCCGCCTGAATCCAGCGACTCCCTGCGACTCGTTTGATGTCCATTCAGTATGCAAACTTAGAAAGAACTATATTGTTTTTTTTTTCATAATAAAATAATTATTATTTATTACATTTTACAAATAACAAAGTTATAATGCTCCTAAGTTTTAAGTTATAGCAAAACACCATGTCAGTTATTTGCTTTGAAATTATTAAGGAATTTTTACAAGTTAGTTGACCTTCACTTGTTAACTTTTAAAGACTACTAAGCCTTGATAGTGTAACTAAGTTATAATAATTTACTTATACATTTGCCTATACAGCCTAGTTCTTTCGCAGGGTACCAGAGTGGTGTCCAAGACTGTTAATTAATCGTGAGAAGGCTGGCTTGCGATCTCCATTGTTGAGGCTCTTGGGTCTGACCGGAGGGGGGTTGCAGTTGGAAGATGATGCTGTAAGAGATGTGGCCTGGCTTGGTGACTGTGATGATGGTTGCCTTGTTGTAGCTGATAAACTTGGATGGGGGGTAAGTGTTAGAGCATATATTGTTAAAACTCTGAGGCCTGACAGGAGGGGGGTTGCAATTAGAAGATGATGCTGTGAGAGATGTGGCCTGGCTTGGTGACTGTGATGATGGTTGCCTCGTTGTAGCTGATAAACTTGGATGGGGGGTAAGTGTTAGAGCATATATTGTTAAAACTCTGAGGCCTGACAGGAGGGGGGTTGCAATTAGAAGATGATGCTGTGAGAGATGTGGCCTGGCTTGGTCACTGTGATGGTGGTTGCCTCGTTGTAGCTGATAAAACTGGATGGGGGTTAAGTTATAGAGCATATATTGTTGAAACTGAGGCCTGACAGGAGGGGGGGTTACAATTAGAAGACGATGCTGTGAGAGACGTGGCCTGGATGGATGGTTGTAGGTGATAAACTTGGATGTGGGTAAGTTGAGCATCTTTTGTTGAAACTCTGAGATCTGGTAGGAGAGGGGTTGCAGTTAGATTTAGTTAGCATAATTAATATTTATTATATCAAATTGTTCCAGGATGAACTTCGTGCACTAGTTGCGAGCGAACACGCGCGTCTCGAGAGGGAAGGGGGGTTGGCCTCTCCCCACAAACCCAACCCCTCTGTAACAACCACTTCAGAGGAGCCCCTTCCTGGTCAGAGTACAGTAACCAATGTACCGAAGCTATGAGTACCACGCTAACATCAGCTTGGTAGGGTCTATACAATTATAAATGAAATTAATTTATGTCTACGCTAACTGTACTTATAGAGTTAGAACATTTCAGCAACTTTGATGAATTTCAAGCATGGAAATATTATTGTCAATATACAGACCATCATAGATTTCTATCTACACAGGGGGGCGATTCAGACCTGTTCGATAACATACCGTGTCGATACGGTTAGATATCGATCTCGTATAAAAATTTTTTGTCGTGCGATTCCGAGCGTTTGGTTTGAGGATACGATTCGGTATCGACTACGTTATCGACATCGACAAGATACATTCGATTACAAGAGCATTTACGAATTGAAAATATATGTTATCGTACGGTAACAAACCGAATCGATCGATAAATAAGTTATCGGAAGGGTCTGAATCGGGGGGCTGGTCTACTTTTTCAGTTCTCTGCTAAAGATACAAACACGAATATCGACCTTATTTAGTTTCGATAGAGTTGAATATGTTATACCTACAGATTGATTCTGCAGTGAAATCTTGTCCTTTTGTTCTGACTTCAACTGTATTCTAAGGCTAAGCCACACTGGTAAGGCGTATGCAATGCGACGACGACAAGAGAAATAAATAAACATTTATTCAGCTTACACACATAAATAAAAAGATTAAAAAAAAAAACAAAAGCGTCTAGCCGCGTTTCCATAGGCAAACTGCCCCCGATAGGAACCTATATCGCCACCTATATATACCATATTGTAGAAGAGGCTAATAGTAGTTGACACAGTAGATATTAGCTCTCCATCTTTGATAATCGAGGAGATATTAATAAAAAAGTGTCGGGCGTCGACTTTTTTTCAAATCGATATAACTAAATAACTTCTAAAGTTAAAGAAATAAAACAAAATGGCGATGCTTTGGTACACGGTAAAGTTAAAACATACCCCAATTCGCCATTTTGTGGTGGCGGCCATCTTGGATTTGAAAATCATAGTGTATAGTATTCTACTAGTCAAACCTTTCCTCATTTGGTCATTCCTTTGGTCATTTGATACCCATATTGAGGGAGTTGTGAAAAAATATGTAATCCGCCGTTTTGTGGCGGCGGCCATCTTGGACCGATTTTCATCAAACATCTAAAGAACACTCGACTAATTCACCTTTCAAACAAAAGAAACAGACACGTTAAACGCCTCATCGTTTCTGTCGTCGTCGATTAAAAATAACAAAAGTTTATTTAGAGCACCCTGGTGCCTTTCACAAATCTATCTAGATATTAGTTTCTAGTTTTTTCGTTGAAGCATGGTGTATGAGACAGCCGCACCTTGGTACAACGAAAAAACTGTAGTGGTGTGTATTCACTTTGATTGGTTAATTTTGAAATAAGAATAAAACTTCGTCTTTAGGGGAAGGGGGCGGAAAGGCTTGAGAATGACTTCTCTTCCAGAACTTTAACTGGCTTTTAGAATTATGCATGACCTAAATTAGCATCACTATCATTTTAATCATATGACTTGAAGATTTATCTGTATTTACAAAACCATGAAATGATTCCTAAAACATTGTCATAATAATATTATAATAATTATGGTGATATAGATTTAATTATAGTGCCTCATGAATTATGTAATTAGTATTTATTTTAAGCTAGGCGAATATTTATTCAGAAACACTTAAAGCTTAACTATAGACGAAAATTATATCCATGTTGATGACAAAAACTATATTTTAGTTTTTAAAACAGAGTCCAATCTTGTGTTATCTTGAACGGTTTAGTTTATTAGTAAAAACTAAATACATGTCTAAATTCTATTTTTCGTCTACAGAAGCTGAATAGATAATAATACAAAGTAGTAGGTATACTTTACTAGCAATAAATAATTAAATTTTCTGGCCTCCTACTAATTATACTAGTACAATATATGTTTCTGTTTTAAGCCGCGTCCACATCAATATAATTTGGGTATTTTGTGGCGAACGCTGTATATTTTTTCACGTATAGATATAGTTACATCTGCACAGTTAAGAATATGCAAAAGATGCATTTTACAGGGAAGCGTTTTGTAAGCAGAGATTTTTTAGTGTTAAGTACATTTTGAACACTAATGTAATGTACCAGAATACCCATATCTCTATTATAATTTTAAAAAAACCTATGCGTTCAAAATGCTCCCGTGCAAAATGCACACACCTACACATTTATTGATGTGGGCATGGAATTAGAATTCAAAGATTTCATAGTGACTGGATACTCTGTCATAAACAAAATTTAGATAAAAAAAAAAGATTCGAAATATGCATTTCTCCTGCAATACGAATTTAAGTGAAGTTTATTTATTGTGTAATTATTAAGATTTACATATATTTTAGTGTTAGAAGTGCTTAGTTTGAATAAAATATTTTTGCCTCAATAAATTCTTTTATTCAAGGTTTTACCGCGATTATAATGCCCACAAGCCATTAATCACGGGCAGTTTTTTCAGAATACGAGTCAATAGAAGTACCATTACGACTCGTAGGTTAAATGATTACTATCAGATCATTCGAGTTAAATACTAGGTTTAAAAAAAAAAAAAACGCTTTTTGAAAAAAATTACAATGTTCCAAGATGTATCGTTTAAATGGGTAAAACAAATAAAACACAGTCAATATTCGAATTCATATTGCTTTTTTTAATTCAATTTACAAAAATAGTCCATTAAAATATAATTATTATTGTTTCGTTACTAGACAAAAGGATTGCTAAATAGCAGTGCTATTGCAGTTCACCTAACTGCAGTAACAGTGCCATTGCAGTTCATATAACTTCAATAGCAGTGCTATATCGCAGTTCACATTACTGCAGTAAGTGCCATTGCAGTTCACATAACTACAGTAACAGTGCCATTGCAGTTCACATAACTGCAGTAACAGTGCCATTGCACTTCACATAACTGCAATAGCAGTGCCATTGCAGTTCACATAACTGCAATAGCAGTGCCATTGCACTTCACATAACTGCAATAGCAGTGCTATCGCAGTTCACATAACTGCAATAGCAGTGCTATCGCAGTTCACATAACTGCAATAGCAGTGCTATCGCAGTTCACATGACTGCATCGCTGTTGCCGAATCTATCCTATTTAATATTATAAATGCGAAAGTTTGGATGTATGGATGTTTGTTACTCAATTACGTCGCAACGACTGAACCGATTTGGATGAGGCATAGAGATCGATTACAGTCCGGAATAGCACACAGGCTACTTTTTATCCCGGAAAATAAGGTAACCGCGGGAATCCAAAGAACCTCAATCCACGCAGAAGTCGCGGGAATCATCTAGTAATTAATATTCTCTTTCAATTAAAACATACAAATTCGACAAGTTAGCTCTTGACTGCAATTTAACCTGATGGTGTCCGAGCCTATATGGGTTAAGTGCAGTGATTAACATCCAAACTGCAATTCTGCAGTCCCTTTGTCTAATTAGATCCTTAGTATTAATTAGGTATACAACAATCACTCCTTGGCGTCTGTGATGCCCTCCGTGCTAATGGCGAACATGGCCTCTGTCTCCGGCAAACATGGGCTGTCGTATATCTTGCACACGCGGTTGTCTCCCCTTCCCTAAAATTAAATTTTATTGCCATAATATAAACGTAAAAATTCGTTTTACAAAAAGTTATAAAGTTAAAGTAGGTCATACATAAAAAAAATATACGCGACGAATTGAGAACCTCCTTTTTTTTCGTCGCTTAGAAAAAAAAAGTGGGAAAATATACATATTACTACTACCAACAGAAAAAGCTTACACGGGTGAAGTGCCAATAAATTTCAAAATAAACGTACAATTTCTTTTTACAAAACCTTCAAACGCCACTACAAAGTATATCAATTGTGCCTATAAAATTTGAACAGTTCCCTCGATTTCTCCAGGATCCCATCATCAGATCCTGACCTAATGACAATGGGACCACCTGGAAAGTATGCACTCTTTCAAACAAAAAAATAATTTTCCAAATCGGTCCAGGCGTCTTCGAGTAATCGAAGAATATACATTTTCATCATACAATAAAATAAAAAATGATTCAGACGAATTGAGAAAGTAGAAAACTGTGTAAGAAGTAGTACTAAAGCATGGAACCCTGACTAAAATAAAAACTGGATACAGGACTATTTTGTCATTGAATAAAAAAAAAACAACTGAAACTAAACTTTTTTGACTTTAGCATAAGGTTGAGATTGGATTGAATGAGAACAAAGCACTACCTTGCGCAGGTATAGGCGGGTGGTGGACGCGTGGGCGATGATGTGCCCACCGATGGGCTTCTTGGTGTCCGCGTTGAACACGCCCACTGCGTCCACTTGCGCGACCACCTGGTTCGTTATTATCACTGCAACCCCGAACTTGCAAAGGGAACAAAATGTAGTGTACAGCATAATAGATTTATAAATACATATCAAAAATTCCGAGGCCGGCGGGATTCGAACCCACATCTCTCTGGGAATCGCGCCCGAGTGTGTTATCCGTTACACCACGGCGAACCACACGTCAACCACGAAATTAGTGATATGTATCTACTTTTTCAATCAGTTTTATAGCAACTGTTAGCGACATCTAGTAGCGACACATTACAGTTGTCGATCTACTTTTTTCCAAGACACCATATTACAATGGAGCTCTTAAGAAATTATAGATGCCACATTGCTTGGTACAATTTTTACTGATTTTAACTGATTGAAAAAGTAGATACATATCACTAATTTCGTGGTTGACGTGTGGTTCGCCGTGGTGTAACGGATAACACACTCGGGCGCGATTCCCAGAGAGATGTGGGTTCGAATCCCGCCGGCCTCGGAATTTTTGATATGTATTTATAAATCTATTAGGTTATTTCCTTTAAGTGTAGGTTAACACTTCAATAAAAAATTAAAAATTGTAACAAGCAATGTGGCATCTATAATTTCTTAAGAGCTCCATTGTAATATGGTGTCTTGGAAAAAAGTAGATCGACAACTGTAATGTGTCGCTACTAGATGTCGCTAACAGTTGCTATAAAACTGATTGAAAAAGTAGATACATATCACTAATTTCGTGGTTGACGTGTGGTTCGCCGTGGTGTAACGGATAACACACTCGGGCGCGATTCCCAGAGAGATGTGGGTTCGAATCCCGCCGGCCTCGGAATTTTTGATATGTATTTATAAATCTATTAGGTTATTTCCTTTAAGTGTAGGTTAACACTTCAATAAAAAATTAAAAATTGTAACAAGCAATGTGGCATCTATAATTTCTTAAGAGCTCCATTGTAATATGGTGTCTTGGAAAAAAGTAGATCGACAACTGTAATGTGTCGCTACTAGATGTCGCTAACAGTTGCTATAAAACTGATTGAAAAAGTAGATACATATCACTAATTTCGTGGATGACGTGTGGTTCGCCGTGGTGTAACGGATAACACACTCGGGCGCGATTCCCAGAGAGATGTGGGTTCGAATCCCGCCGGCCTCGGAATTTTTGATATGTATTTATAAATCTATTAGGTTATTTCCTTTAAGTGTAGGTTAACACTTCAATAAAAAATTAAAAATAGTGTACAGCATCCTAATATGAGGGATTGAAAAGTACTCGGCCTAACTAAGAAAATAAACACATACAAAATCAATTCTATTTTTACTTTTCTACGTAATCACTATCAAGTTGAATGCACTTCTGCCACCTCTCCTGTATTAATAAATGCATCGAGTAAGCAAAATAGACTTTTCTTCACTAGTTTTAGGAAACAAAAGAGCGCTTTTCAAGGTACTGCAGGGTTAGCATGGGGAGGAAATAAAAGTTTTATCCCCTGATTTTATCCACTGAAAATTATCTTTTCATATTTAAATATATTCCTATAAGAATATCCACTGTGGATATTATTTCCACCGTTTTGCTCATGCTCGACAGGTGGATAAAACTGAGCGAGGGGATAAACATTTTATCCTTTCCCCGGGGATAAAATTTCTCCCGCCCTAGCTATGCTGAGGTTAAAAATAATAATTTTCATATGAGGGTTTACCTCGTCAGCTAACCGAAGCAGCATCCGCATGAACCTGCCGAGGTGCAGCTGTCGCGCGTTGAGCTCGCCCCTGCCGGAGTAGTCCGTGCGGTACAGCGCCGTCGCGCTGTCCACTATTATTAGGGAATATCTGCAAAGCCGAAGGATCCGTTATTTAGTTTATTCATTACGAACATACACACAAAAATACAAATCTTTCCTCTTTATAATAGTAGTGTAGATGTAGATTAAAAAAAAAAAAAACTCAAAAGTTCAGTTCGTCACTGCTGTACCCAGTGGCGTGCACACAGGGTAGGCATAATGCGGAAATATGATATAAAATGGAGAAAATCGCCAGTACGAGTTATAAAAACTTAAGGGTAGGCTTTTTATAATTTGTACAATGCTTACCCTTAAGTTTTTTTTAAATTCGCACTGAAAATTTTTTCCATTTTGTATCATCTGCCTACCCTGTAGTACATCCTGTGCACGCCACTGGCCTGTACCTGGACTCGGTCATCATGGCGCAGGCCTGCACCAGCAGCTGCGACTGGTGGTCGGTGTTGTAGGCGCGCGCGTACGCCACGTTGTCGAGCACGGCGGCGCCCTCCATGCCGTAGCGCTGCGCCACGGCCAGCAGCCGCTCCGGCCGGAACGTGCCCTCCGTGTCGATGTACATGCACTTGCCTTCACCGCCCGACTGCTCTATCGGTAGCTGTAAATGTACGCGCAAGTTAGGACGTCAATGCATCGGATCCACTGATCTCTATAGTAAAATTATTCTATGATTAGCACTGGATTTGCTGTCCTTATACAAGTGGTATTTTAATTCTTCTGTTTGACGCCTTTTGTCTTTAATGCTCAAGTGGTGGAGGCGCTGGGACAACCTAATCTAGGTATACCTATTGGGTAATGTGTGGCACAATTTATAAAATAAACGTTTCTTTCTTTCTTTCTTTCTAATTATGGATGAATTTGAAACATCATCGCAAATGGCGCACCGACCTCCATAATTAATCTATGATTTCATAGATAGGTCGCCATTATTAGTTCCAGAGACACACGTATCGGCCAAGTATTGACTTACAGCGCCAAAATAGCGTCAATCAAGTAGGTCCAAAAAAGAAATCACACAAGCCAGTCCAGTGTTAATTTTGGTTTAGGTTGATTGGATTACAGCGCTAAAATTCGCCAAAATCACTTCTATACAATTATTATATGAACTCTGTATGAACTATCGCACATTATGACGGGCCGGAGTGAGCCTCATTTGGGCCTGCATAGTGTGCGAAGTACCATTTTGCATTCCGTCCAGCTAAATCGTCAATACTGCCGTATGTGCGGCGACGGCATAGGACCTGCGACTATACCGCGATCTTTTTGCTTGAATTTAAATTGTATCATTACTGTATCGCTGCAAAAAGTCGCCGTAGGTGAACTCCCTTAGTCAAATCACGTAGAACACAATGCCACACCACACAAACAGTCCAAAATACACTAAACATATGTTTCATATTTTGGAGAGTTTGTGTGGTGTTGTTGTAGCTATGCATTAGAAATTACACTAAAAACTGGATAAAAATTGTCAATTTTTCTGTAATACCTGACAAGTAACAGCAAGTGTATGGCATAGTTGTGTTTTCCCTGTTCTAAACTCCCCAAATATCTCTGTGATTGACCCTGTCTCAATGCCACCTCCGAGCAACCTGTCTAATTCCTTTGAACCTGTGGTTAGCTGAATGATCTCTGCTCTGAAATCAGTACATCAATAAACAGTCTTGAATAATGTACAATATACTAAATGAAAAATTTAAATCACCTCTGAAATCTGAAAAATGAAAAGTTATTTATTCAAGTACCCTTTTACAAAGTACTTTTAATAATGCTCACCTTTTTTGATGAAATTCAGTAGCTGTTGTAAATCCCATGGGAACTAATTTAGATGCTTCTGCTAATATTTTATCTGCCTTTGCTTCAGATATGCCTTTTATTGTGATCAACCATTTTTTAGGAGCATATGCCACAGATTCAACTGTATGATACCCTGCCTCCTCAAGCTTTTTAATATCTCCTGATGTGATTCCATTTCCCTGAAAAAGATTTACATTATAATACCAATTTTAAGATTACACACTTTTAATATTTTTTCTTACTTTATTTCTTCATCATACAATCAAAAGAATTTACTTTTTCTTGCTTGTGCTTCTTCAGTCTAAAAGTCCTGCAGTCTAAACAGATATTGATGAATTCTTTTTTGTCAACTATCTGATATTTGGCTGTAATCACAAGCCGACATTCTTATTTATTGGCTTGGGTTCAACTTTTTTTATTTTGGAGGATGATTAATAGCATAAGTGCTTACAACAAAAGCTTTAGAAAATTTTAATAAAAATAACAATTTACCGAATATTCTTGTAGTAGCGCCTACACCTATATAGTTAACAATGAACCTGGAAATAAAATCGTACCTCTAATTTATTGATCAGCTGGGGACCGCAGTCCTCCAAATCTTCGTCGACGGTAACAGTTGTTGCCGATGCTGTAGCAGCAGTCATTTGTTTGTTAATAATCTCACACTCAGATATCACTTACCAAAAAACGTACCTACAATTTAAAATATCTTAATGTAAAAGCGGATGCAAGTTATTATTATAATAAATAAACTTTTTACAAGTTTTAAAATATTCAAAAAGTACTTACCTACTACCTTCTTAAAAAATTACTCAACGCACACTTTTGTTTTGATTTTAAACTGTCAATGTCATTGTCAATTTCAATGTCATACCTAATTATTTTCCCTCCATTTTTTTGTAGAATGGGTAGGTACCTACCTATGTAATAAAATCTGCTATGGCATATGCAATAAGAATAATATTTTTTATCTATCATCTCTATAATTAATTTATGCCGTCATCGTGGACAGAGAAGACATAGACCCAGTGACGATTTCTTTCTCACTCACACTAAAAAGAGAGCAGAAATAAAGTTACTAACGTGATAAACAGAGACGCAGCTACCCAATTTTTTGTCCCTCATCGTGTAACCAGTTTTTTTCAAGGTCGCCACACTTTTGTGCGAAACAAACTGACAGTTATAAGAAAAATTTAGTATCTATGTGTGTTGCCAGCTTTAGGTACATATACAATGTCCCGATTTTCCCTATCCTACTAATATTATAAATGTGAAAGTTTGGATGTATGTATGGATGGATGTTTGTTACTCAATCACGCCACACTAAACCGATATGGCTGAAATTTGGCACGGAGATAGGTTTTTTTTAGTAATGTCCTCTGACTTACCGTAACGGCGGGTTACTTTGGCTACTTTTTCAATTTTTTTTTTAATTTTTATTGAAACAAAATAAGGTCGTGATGGAAGAAATGAATATTATGAGAAAAGAAAAGAAAGATGATGGATACTACATAATATATGTCGGCGATGATTAAAGTGTATTCAGTTAGATAGCGTCGGTTACTGTTCTGAATTATCCTGAAGTTTCGTTCGAATGTCCAACGAACAGTCGAGAACTGTTAGCGATCTTAAGAATTATTTTATTTGCAAAGTTCTTAATTTTTAAAGCCATTTTTAAATAGCTAGAGGCAGACTTTTTATGTTTTTTTTTTTAATAATTATTAACTTAAACTATGAAGAGTTGCAGTTTTATACGACTGCCTGAAAAAAGGAATATACTGTTAATTTCATTCATGATGATTTTGATGACTAAATATACAATTTTTGTTGCTTTTAATTCAATAGCATTACTCGATCGAATGAAAATTATAAACTGTTCTTTACAAATTATTTTGTGTAACATTCTTACTAGTAACTTGTGTAACGAAAAAAAATATTCCTTTGTGTTACATGCATCTTTTTTCAAAATGACTCACATATGCTAAATTTCTATTCGGTATTTCAATATTTTTTTTAAGGAGCAAATAATTATCTAGTGAATTGGTCCTATGAAACTACACTAAAAAACTTTAATATAAAAAAAATATTTTTAAAAAACCGACTTCAACCGCAATACGTGTACAAACTAAAATTATTTTATACTTTTAAGTGGTGGTTGAAGTCGGTTTTTTAAAAATACTTTTTTCAATATTATTATTCTTTATTGCACACAATATTAAGATATATGTAAAAAATAGAAGCTTACCCTAATAGGTATGTCTCTCCCAGACAACCTTATTTGTGTAGGTATGTTATTTAAAAAATAAAACAATTCAGCATCCGTTTTGTCGTTTTATTTAAAAATCCTGGGAAGAATTTTCCATCTAATTTGGGGTAACAGGGGAGTGCAGTTATTGTGGCAACATTAAACTCAAACTTGTCATGTGACGTCATCGTTACGTCATGTTATCTCTATTTCAGTCGCGGTTACACAGTACTTTCGTCTATTGCCTTCTCTGTCTACGGCCGTCATATTTTGTTTTTTTTGTGTAAAGACAGCCAATCCAGTATTAATCATAGATTAAGAATTGACCTCTCAATGCAGTATTATAACCTGTGTCAAAAGCTGTCATTGAGCTGTCATGTTAGTTAATAATAAATTAATAATGTTAAAATATTTCGAATGTTCTAAAGAATTAAATTAAACAGAGATTGAGAGTTAAATGTTTATCACACAGATATTTTTTTTGGTCTGCTGCGTTGTTCATTTATTTTAAATAAACTGCTACACTCATCGTAAGTTAAGTTTAAGAAAATGGAAGAGGTTTTTTTACGAATCGGTGATAAAGTTTTTAAAGCAAACAAACAACTTTTGTGTGAATACAGCGATTATTTCCGTGCTATGTTTAGTGGAAATTATGTAGAGAGTGAAAAACAGGAAATAAATATAGATGTAAGTAATATATATAGTAGTAATCGATTTTAACATTTTTTAAATCTTCTATATTTTTTTTAAGTCTAATATTTCATATGTATGGTTGTACTCAGTTGTACAGTGTACTCTAATTTCTTCTAAACATTGTGTTATAAGTACAAATTCCTTTTCATTAAATGTACATTTAGTGTAGGTACTTTTTTTGCTATTAGAAGGAATGTTTTGCCCTCAACAGAAA
The DNA here is from genome assembly GCA_933228805.2 of Hipparchia semele. NCBI lineage: Eukaryota > Metazoa > Arthropoda > Insecta > Lepidoptera > Nymphalidae > Hipparchia > Hipparchia semele. Next base: position 4,559,480 of record OW121725.1, on the reverse strand, counting down.
GTTGAACTTGAATTAACTTGTATGTTTCAGATGCTAGAACCTAACATAATGAGTATAATACTTCAATATATGCAAATGGGTATGATACTACTGTCTGAGTATCCACTCTCAACAATTGGTGAAATTGCTATAGCAGCAAATTTTTTACAAATCACTGAACTTACCAAGCAAATTGAATATGTTCTAGATGATCAATTGAGTGAATCTAACTGGGTAGATACTATGGCAATTGCTCAAAATGCATCCTATTCACAATTAGAACTGTATTCTGCTGCTTATGGACTTTATAAATTCAAGTCAATGAATGAAAAGTACATACCTACAATCCACAAATTAGTATGGTATTTATCCCATCCCTATTTAGATACGCCAAATGAATATCATGTTTTTAAATTTGGCTTTAAGTGGCTTTTAAAGTACAATCTGTTAGAACATACAATACTATTACTTGCTTGTTTAGACATGAAAAGGGTCACAAAGAAAATTCTGTCAAACATAGAGAACCTTTTGATTGACTATCTCGACTGCTTTAAAGACAGCTTAGACTTAGTTTTGCAAGTTATACATTGTCTAATAGAGGTAACTAGTAAGGATCTTTTGATAACAGAATTGAGTTTGCGTGAGCACAAAACTGAGTTATGTAAAAAGTTTTCTGAAAATGCTTGGTCTAAATCAGTAGGTATAGTAAAAGATAGTAGAGAGCGCCTAATAAAGTATGTTCCTGTGGTACCATTATGGATTTTGAAAGACCAAAGACCAGAGTTATTGCCTCATTGTTTGTACACTTTTGAAGAGGACAAAGGTTTTGAAAAATACTTGGAGGTGGCAGAGAAGAATCTTTGGGGATGGAGTGTCACTGCTTGGGGTTCCAATAAACTAGTAGTTGTTTGTGGAGAACATGGAAGAGGGACAGGCATTTTTATGAGAGATGTAAAGGTGTATGACACTTTGAAAAATAAATGGATACATTTTGGTGCTCAGTTGCCGCCAAGGAGGCATGCAGGTGTCGCCACAGTAGGGGATCTACTGTATATTGTTGGTGGTGTAGGTGAGTTTAGGTTAGTATTTTCCAGTTGATTTAGTACCTATGTATTATTTATGTACTTAGGTAGAGCGGCAGGCGTTAGCAATCGGCGTTTTTTCTTACGCGGCATCTAAAATATGTGGAATGCGGCAGCTTAATAACGGAACTCGGTCACTGCGATTCGTGTTTACGAACAGCAACTGAAATACGCTAAAACGCCGATTGTTGCGGCTAAACAAGCCAGTCTGCCCTCTCCATCATTAAGGAATAACTTGAAAATGAATTACTTATTACTCTAATAATAATTTATTATTGAATATTAATGGAAATAATAAATTTTAATTAAATAGTAGTATATTAATAACTTAAACTGAAAATTAGAAATTCACTGTCCAACTTTGAAGTGTTTTGTAACCATCTTCCTAGTGAATTGATACATTTTCACTGCTAAACATACATAAATAATTCATATCTTTGCACAATAGCACAGATTTATAATCTTATTAGACAGTTAGGCAGCCTTTGTATAATTTATGTTATTTTTTTGTGGGATTTTGTTTATCTCTAGTTACTTCAATAACAAGACTTCGATTTATTATCTCTGCTTATGATTAATGAATGAAATATTCTTTATTGTATACCATAAAGGCAAAACCCAAAAAATAACATATGTCTGTAAAGCAGAGCACAAATGGCCTTATGGTTAAGGATAAAACCAGTCTATTAATTGAAATTTTTATTACAGGGTAGTATTAGAAACAGCAGTTGTATATGACTTAAAAGGAAGAAGCTGTAGAAGTATAGCAAAGTTACCCGATGCCATACAAAGCCCAGCAGTATGCATACACAATAACATAGTCTATGCTGCGGGACATAAACACATATATCGTTATAATAATTATGAAAATAAAGATAATTGGGAGATCGCTGTAAACACAGATATAAGAATAACTTTCCTGAGATCTTATAACAGCTATATTTACTGTATGCAGGGCTATTTCAGAAGGCTATACAGGTTTTTACCTTCTTATGATAAAGAGTTAAAATATATAACATCGATGACTAATCTCCCAGCTGCAATGTGCAATTTAGGTGAGAATTTTTGGCCATTTGTATCAAGTGTATTTTTTCGATTTTTCAGCGGTTCTTTTGTGTTTTCCCTATTTTTTTTATGTAGCCCACTACCCCTGTATTAGAGCGAACAAAAATGGAAAAATATTTTATTGAAATTCATCAAGCCATTTTTGAGTTTTAGCTGGAGTAACGAACATCAATTGATTTTTTGTAATACATAATTATACACAGTGAAATTTTATTCCCCGTAAACCCTGAAGGAGGTGAATCGGCTCATGAAACTGAGCAACTTTCCCCAAGGAACATAGGTCGAAATATGAAAAAAATTTTTGGACCTGCCATAGTAAATCAATCTGCTAATTTTGTATGAAGGGTCCAATTTTTTTTTTCATATTTCAACCTTTGTTCCTTGGGGAAAGTTGTTCAGTTTCATGAGCACATTCACCTCCTTCAGGGTTTACGGGAAATAAAATTTCACTGTGTATAGAAAATTATATTCAGTTGCCATAATCTCTATTTTTGATATTCCCAGTGGCTATTTATTTAGCAACTTTCGATATTCATTGAGATAGAGATCCTTTGTCCATATGTTATTGGGAATCTCATTGACATGAGACTTTTCAAGTAACACTTAGACTCAATGACTCAGACAGACGCAAGTTCAACTTTTGAGTTTTAAGAGGTCTGTAAATTGCCAAGTTGCCTTTATGAAATAGATAAACTTTGAACTTTTTCGTTGTTTTGGTTTCAGGTAATTGTCTGATGGTGTTCACTCGAACGGATTGTGGTGATCTCACTGTAGAAGAGTACAAAGAAGACACTGGTGATGAAAAGCCAAGATTTCTTGCCATACAAGCAGAAAACATGAGGGTCAATGATGTGGCTGGCTCTTGTACCTTGATTATGACGATGCCCCAGCTGTGTACAGAGCTTCCTCAGTATCATAGACAATATCTGATGCAACATTTTGATACATAGTTACAGTAAAATTGTTAGGTGTATCTACATAATTTTTTTCACACTTCTCGTGTGTCACCTACATGTGTTGTCGCACGTATAAAGATAAACTGGCAGAAAATGCTTTATGCCGCCTTTTGTACTATTTTGTGCAATAAAGTGAAAAAAAAATAATAAGTTGTATGAGTAGTAAACTTATTAAGAGAAACAAGTACACCTATTATAAATAACTTGAAAGTAAACAATGACCAGCTTTTTCCTTTGTTATAATGTCCACTGTCGTGAATTAAGCTCATGCAAGATGCAAACACATTTCAAAAATTTTTGTCAGTCTGTCTGTTCATATGTTAACTTTCAAAATGGTTGAACTGATTTTGATGATTAAGACAAATTGGAACTGGAAAAAAACAAGAAATGGTTGTTATTCATTTACATTTATTTCGACATTCATTTACAAACATACTAAATTTGTTTAATAATATTTGTGTACATACATTTTGTACAATAAATCTATAGTAAAATTATTAATGTTGCAATAATTATTATTGTTAAATACAAACTATGAATAAAATTATGTGATAGCATTTCATGCGATTTTAACTCGACTAGTAGTCAACAATTAATAAAATAAATCTTTGCATTGTGGTTTTTTTTTTATGCGTATGACAATCTAACAGTTACCGTTAGCGTGCGTTTCATACAGGCAAAAAGGCACTGCCTACCTCTCCTTCCAATGTTATAAAATTCTGTTGTACATAATCTCAATAATCATAATAGACATCTAAAAATAGTGCATTCCTTTTCACAATACTCCCTGAGGAAAAGGATAGCAGTTCAGAGCTGTAATTTAGTTAAGGGGTTGTGTACAACAGAATTAGTACTATTGTTTACTTAAATTATAAGTATGTTGTATTTGATGAATATAAAAATATGCCATCTAACTCCACTTACCACTGGTTTTAACCTAAAATAATCATAATGTTATTTACAATGTTTAAAACCGAGAAGCAAATAATATTGAAGTTTCGTAAAAATTAAGGCCACTCAAAAATATTATTACTCTTAATATATTTTATTATAAAGCACCTTTAGAATTATCAGTTATTTATTTATTGATGTTACAAAACTGTGTTTGATGTAATGGCACTTTTTATTAAATTTAATAAACTCTTACGGAACTAATATACGCCATGCTTAGAAAATAGTGGTCTCTAGTAAAGAGCAACCAACCTTCAGATTACCATATTTTCTTAAAGCGTACGAAAAGTGGCAGTTTATCTAAAAAAAATATGTTTTATCTAAAATATAAAAGCTTCATTTCTGTCAAAATTAGGGTGCTTGACCACTGAAGCGGCTATGTTCGGCGGACTACTCACATTATGGACGCGATCAAATTAAATTATCTTAGTCAATAGTCATTTATCAATCTAGCATGTCTGCTCCGCTTCAGTGGACGGACACCCTTATCAAAGAATAATAAAGTGATGTATACTATAAACAAAGGAGACTTATTCTACAAAGATCTGCAAGGGTATTATATTTGGCAATGGTAAAAAATATATAAATGGAAGCACTAAAATTAAGACCTACTAGATCCTGAGTCAGTAATACAGACAAAAAGTCAGTTCATTATTAATTATGTCGTTATTTAAGAAAAATATCATTGTTTTTGTGAATATCTGTTAAATAAAACATAACAACTGTATTCAATGTTAATTAGTGACATTGTTCGAGTAAAACTGAACTTTTCTTCTGAATTTTTTTGCCATGTCATGACCTGTTCATATAGAGATTTGGGCAACGTGTGACATAAAAAATTATAATATATCAATATGAATAGTTATAAGTTGGTACACTGAGTGGGTGGGTATATTTAAAATTCTATCAAGTAACAAATTGGATGTCATTATTTTCAAGGCACGTTCACAAAGGCATCCTCCATAATAATTATGTAATACATATATAAATATAACGAAACAGTGTTACCAGAGCCCTGATTCTGTAATTATTTTTGACATTCAGTAATTCCTTTCACCCTACCGCCCTAAATATACAGCTACTATGTAGCGTTTACAATCACTTCTGATTGGCTGATAATATCTCACATTTGGCTGAAAAACACTTGCAAATTACACACTTGCAGTTGAATGATGAATTTTACAGAGGAGCATAGATTATTTTTTTTGTAATAGGATATTGTTTTCCGGTACATTAGCTTTGTAATATCGATCTCTCCGTAGAACAAAGTCTTATCTGCTAAATTCATAACTTGAGATTTGAGCCTTGCAGATGTGACTTTTAAGGCTCAAATTTCAAGTTGTGAATTTAGCAGATGAGACTTTGTTCTATGGAGGGGTCGATATATGTAATCTTTACAAAAAATTGTCTATGTTTCAAAATGCTATCCCGTAATCTTTAACAGATTCGTAAGCATTTCGTAAGTTTGCCGTAGATGTGGCAAAAAAAATTATAATATTTTCATGTCATGACGATAGTGACTGTCAACAATCGCTAAATATCAAATAAGGTTACAGAATCGACGCTACGGGCGATATATATAAATAAATATTATGTATGTAATATTATTGTTGTGCTATTTAGTCCTTACGTCCATCCACCGGTCAGTTTGTGGAATAGCTCTTCATCGAGTGTTTGGTTCGCGTCCTTGGAGCGCATGGAGAGGAATATGTACCCTCCGATGAACTCGTGAACAACTTTGCAATCGGCAGATTGTACTGAGAAGATTATGTTGCCCTCTTCGAACTGCACCATCATGTGTTTGATCTCCCAGTTAACGTTCCACGCCTGAAATTAAAAAAAAAATATTATTATAACTAGCATTTAAATATGAACACAGTAAAAATAAACATGTCGTACTAATGCAGGCAAGCGATCTCCATTATATCGAATGACACAATCATATAATGAGCGCTTTAATAAAATAGATATTTTTTCCACGCGTATAGGCACATTTAAGAAGTTGGTTGTGGATACATTGAAGCTTGAAACTTAGTCATTCTATGTTTTGTAATTCTATATGTCGATTTCTTTTTTTTTTTTTTTTTTCTTTCTTTCATTGTTTTCGCCTATTTTATAATAACTGTCCATAATGTCCACTTATGCTTACTATATTAAATGTAACCTGTGGTTTGCGTAGTTGACGCCACAACTAATTATATTAGTTTATAATTTTTAGTAATAATATAATATTGTGATGTTGTTTGTAAACCCAAATAAAATAAAATAAAAATAAAATAAAAGAAGTAATTATAGTATTTGGACAGCCCTAGCGCAGGCTACGGTCTAATTGGGCTGCCAGTTGCAATCACCAGCCACAAGTTTTATATATAATGCTTTGGTCAATAAATTATGGTGTAAATTGTGTTCACTTTTTTTTTTAATGCTTTAAATAAATAAATAAATAGTGCGCGCGCTATAAACTGAGTCGTCGGGCTATAAATGTCAGTCACAATAACAATAGCACATCATTATACGCTAACTCAAATGGATTATGGAGAAGCGCTTAGCGTCTAACGTCATTATTAATGTTACAGCACATTTACCGCAGTAAAGTATTGGCCCCATCTGCGTAATGCCTTTATTAACGTGTTAATGTACGCGTTACGGTGCAGGTAGCGTCAACTAGTGTTTGATATGGAGACGAGAACAGACAATCCCTAAGTGCTCAAACAGTTCGGATATCAACTTACCTTCATAGTACTAAACCTCCAAGTCTTTATGTGGTCTCCGGTGTTGGGGTCGAGGCGCATGATGCGGTTGTTGGCGATGCTGATGATCTCGTCCTTGCGGTGGCCCATGAAGCGCACCACGAACAGAGTCTGCCCGTAGTCGGGCAGGTTCTGCCACGTCTTGATGTACTGCAGCTTGGCCTCGAGTAGCGGCAAGTCCTTGACGTTGGCGTGGCTCTCGAGCACGCGCTGAGTGAACTGTGGACAATTGAATGTTTATTATTCTTCTTTATCAACTAATGGACGTTCACTGCTGAACATACGTCTCTTGCATGGATCTCCACAGGCCTCGGTCTTGCGCCGCCTGAATCCAGCAGCTCCCTGCGACTCGTTTGATGTCGTCTGTCCACCTGGTGAGGGGTCTGCCAACACTGCGCTTCCCGGTGCGGGGTCGCCATTCCAACACCTTGAGACCCCATCGACCATCAGCTCGTCGAACTATGTGTTTGTATGTTTATTATTACCATATTAAAAAAATAACTGTCTCTTTGGTCTAGTGGCTAGCTTATTTGATCAGACCACAAGGTTCCAGATCTGATCTGGGTTTTTCAAAAAGTTACTCGATTTATAATAACTTTAAGCTAGTACTATCTCTATTATGGTTTATGTGTACGAGTGAGATAGACTCACCTTGCAGGGGATAGCAGGATATTAGTCAACGACTTCAGCTTGACTAATATTCTTTTTTTATAAAATAAAAACCTTGCTCTTTAAATTTGAGCGAGCTAGTTCGCTGCAGGTGGTCGAGTTCAGTACATGTGCTTTTGCAATACCTTTTCTAGCTGCGGTTGTTTATCTCTATCATCCTCTTTATGTGTGAGGGGGATAGAAACACCTTGCTTTTGAGCTTCTTGAGGAAGCGCGGCGTGAGGTAATTATGGAGCGACTCTGCTAGTTGCGATTGTTGTTACACATTGTGTCTATCACCGCGCCTTTGTGTGTGAGCGAAATAAGCTTCTTGAGGAAGCGCGGCGCGAGGTAGTTCTCTGGCTGCAGGTTGGTCGGGGTGCAGCGCACTGCCGTTGTTGTTGCGCATTATTTGTCTCTATCATTGTCTATGTGTGTAAGTGGGATAGACTCACCTTGCTCTTCAGCTTCTTGAGGAAGTGCGGCGCGAGGTAGTTCTCTGGCTGCAGGTTGATCGGGGTGCAGCGCACTGCCGTTGTTGCGCATTATTTGTCTCTATCATCGTCTATGTGTGTGAGTGGGATAGACTCACCTTGCTCTTCAGCTTCTTGAGGAAGCGCGGCGCGAGGTAGTTCTCAGGCTGCAGATGGTCGAGGTGCGGCACGCTGTGCTTGTGCAGCGCCGCTTCTGGCTGGGGCCGCTGGAGCGCCAGGAGTGTCTTCACGGCCGCCGCCTCGGTGCTGAAAGCCGAGTCTGCGAGGGACCGCCCGCGGGAGCCGAGTCGACAAGCGGCCACCCACTCCGCATACTGTTCCTCCTGTTATAATTACAATGGAACATCTCAATTGGTGACATTTTTTTTTTTAATTAAAAAGAAGAACATTAGCCGAGCTAAAGTTGACTAATATCCTCCTATCCACTCCAAATAAGCAGAAAGCTTGTGCCAGGAGTGAGTACGACAATAGTGCAACGGGTGGGATTCGAACCTGCGACCTTTCAGTTTTGAGTCCACACCTTTAACCGTTTAATTAGCGAATAATATTTAGAGTGACAATTGCAGACACCTCTGATCGGGTGATCCTCTCTTACTATTAGTTAGAAAACAGCTGCAGCAAGAATAGCAACAGCCAACGAAAATAATAATTGTACAAAAACAGTGATTGGAGCAACTTCCGTGCTAATTTTAATAAAATTAATTTCAATAAAATAAATATTTTTGAAAACTATAGGTTTTATGAAAGTAGGTAAATATAGGTATGATACCACAGTACCTTTTATTTGATACTAAACTCAAAACATTTAAAATAATTGTCGTTGTTTTTAGTTAACATATCCGCCATATTGGATTTATCGTGACGTCATAGAAAAGCCTACAGTACCAGACTGACAAATTTGTAAAATTTATTGTTTATAAACTATGTAACTATGAGTATGAAATACTTAAAATCTTACATTTTCGCATTTGAGCCACATCTCATGCATGGTGTCTTCTGAAGGTATCTCTAATTTAATGCCGTATCTGCCCGAGGCTGGGTGCGCGTCCGGCGTTACCTGATTAAAAAGAGTAATTATTATTTTTCGAATTTTGCTGCCACGTTAATTTCATCTATTTGACTTTTATTAATTACTTTTTATTTATTGATATTGTATTCTGCCGTCCACAAGCTATAAAGCCGTTAACTACCAAAACCATATTTCCTAATATAAACCCTAATTTAAATGGTTTTGGATTTATATTAGGAAATATGATCTTGGTAGTTATCGGCATTATAGCTTGTGGACGGCAGTATTTGCAACACACTCATGTTTGTATTAATGTGTAATAGAAAAAAACTTGAGAGGTGTCAAGGGACACCCGGATGGAACGAAGTTCAATGCGAAATAGAAATGAAAATATCTGGCTTGCTTTCTATAAGAGAGAGAGAGACAGACAGAGAAACATGCGACGCCGCACAGCTTACAAAAAGTGTCGTGACAACTTTTCGTAAGAATTTTTTCCGTCTAGCCCCCTTTCACAACGCGCGATAAGGATCTTCGTTCCAAAAAAAGTCTCTTGCATGGATTCCACAGGCTTCAGTCTTGTGCCACCTATATAGAGGGAGTTAATCGATGATTTTTTTTTTCTAGTAGCATACCTCAGCGCCGCGGAGCTCGACGGCATAGGAGGGCGGGTCCCCCCGGGCGGCGGCGTCGCTCGAGCTGTGGATGCGCAGCACGCCGTCGCGGCACGACACCCAGCCGCGCTTGTACGCGCGCAGCGTGAACCGCTGGCGGCTGAAGCAAACGCTCACATTCAACAGTCTCGTCGCCATGCACTGATCTCTATAGTTAATCTATGATTATGGGTCCCACCAACGGGAATGGGTCTGCTTTGTCCGCCCGTTGTGATATGCGTTGGATTGTGTGTGCCTACGTATGCATTTTTGAAGCTTCATTGTGGAAGCACTGTATGTGTTGTATACATAGCATAATTTTGCTACCTATTGTAAAAAAATTTTTTTTGAAAAGAACAGCTGCCGAGTTTCTTACCGGATCTTCTCAGCAGAATCTGCATTCCGAACCGGTTGCAATAAGTTGTGTGGGTTGACATTTTATTGCATATGTGCGTCCAATTATGGATCAATTTGAAGCGCCACATTTGACACACTGACCTTTACATTAATACGAAATCATATAAAATCATAGATTAATTTTATAGAGATCGTTTCGCCATTTGCAATATAACCTATTAGTTCCAGAGACGCTCGTATCTGCTTAGTGCTTACAGCGCCAAAATGGCGTCAATCAAGTAGATCCAAAACCAAGTAGTCGTGTTAATCATAGATTAATCATAGAGCTCAGTGTCGATACCCTAGTCGTCAGGACTGCACTATCCTAGTTGGGAGGGTAGGTAGGCCGATTATGTAAAAGCAGCAATAATCATTGCGATTGGCTGGATTTATCGCTTTCTTTCTTTGTATGCATTTTTAAGCTATTGCATACCTTCTATCGCGGGCCAGCGTGAAGACCGAATCCAGAAATTCCGCAACGAAAATAACCTGACACGGGACTCCTCTACGGTGAGTCGCTAGATGGCGCATTTTTTATCAACGCCATCTAGGGGTGAGCCGCTAGATGGCGTTGATAAAAAATGCTATGCTAAATAGCTTTACCGCGGCAGTCCCCGAGTGCCACACGTTTTTTTTTAGCGAGTGAGTATTTGCCCATCAGGCGTTTGCACGATTGCAATGGTGTGACGAATTGTTCATCATCATTCGCATCTCTAATTTTTCGGAGTTTAAGGAATAAAATATCACTCGCTTCAATCATCACGTGCACAAGGAACAACTAACTTCTACTATATTCCGCCAAACAAGATTAATCTGTATGGTAAAACTCAAACTAAAAGTAGACTGCCGCCTTTCAGTACCTACTAGAAATAAAGGAATAACACATAACCAACACGCAACAATGCAAACCACTGAAATGGAATTAACTGTCTAATACTAAAACTGTGACATACACATTAAGGAATCAAAATATAAATATGTTACAATGCAACTACGGTACAGTTTGGCGACATGCAAAAAGGGGTAAAGGGTGACAGTTATTCTTACGAGAAAACGCAGTTTTCGCCGCGAAACTTTCTTCGCATGTAGTCGAAAATGAAATAGAAAATAAATCAATAAATATATTTGAAAATAAATAAATAATATATTGTATATGTATGTATAAAGTTCCTAAAAGATTGTTCTCTTTGATATAGTTATTTAGGATTTGATATAATGAATTACTTATTATAATTATGATGGAATTTTTTTTCGCATTTGGGCTTTTTAGACTGGCAGTGAAAAACTGCCTTAAAACACCTGCAACTCAACGCAACATCTATTTAGATAAAGTCGTGTAGAGTATAACTATATTTTCCAGTACAATTATTATAAACGACTTATGTCCAGGACGGTAGGGTGGTAACAAGCCACGGCCAAAGCCCCCTACCAGACCAGACCAGAGACAATTCAGAAATTATAAATTCACTAATTGCCCCCGCCGGGAATCGAACCCGAGACCTCCCCAGTTATAAGACCACAGAGCTCACGACTGCGGCAAGGTGGTCGTCAAGTCGTTAATTTCAACAAATTATTTTATTTTGCGAATTCACTTATTTATTTAAAGCGTTAAAGTAATTTAAATTATAGTTGCGTGAGCGTTACTTCGCGTCGATCCATAGAGGAAAGGGGAAACTGATAGACAGGATGTGTCAAAATGTCAAGTATCATAGAGTAATAATGTAATAGAATAAATAAATACAGATAAATAATTAAAGGCGTTTACACTTACCCTTTGTACTTCAAGTATCCAGCTAGTTCGGGCACGTGAGTGATGTCCGGGCGCGCGGGAGGCCCGCCTTCCAGCTGCACCTGCAGTTCACTCAGCGCGGCGTCTATCTCGTCCTCGGGAGCGGTGGCCGAGCCCGCGCCGGCAGACCCGTCGTTAGCGTCCACGCCGCCACCCGCGAGGGTTTGCAGTTCGATTTGCAGCTGAAAATAAAGATTTTAATTGTTTCTTTCTAAAATTTAACTATTTCAACACATCTGCTCATAGCCGGATGGCTGATCGCATGATATTCGCTCAGAAAAAAAAAGTGTTTCTTATGGAAGAGATATTTTTTTTGTTTATTTCGGTTTTGATTTCAGGGGTATTTTAAACAAAGCATGCTACAATTTGACAATGCGCAAAGTCTACATTAAACTTTTTCGTGATATTAGATCATACCTATTATCGTCTCACTATTGAGCGCAGGTCTCCTCTCTAAGAAAGGTAACAGATAACTCTAAAAAAAATATAATAAATATAATAAAAAAAGATAAAGTCTAGGGTTCGTGCGTGGTTTCATATACTATTAATTTAAGTTCCAGAGAAAATATACGTACAGTTTGAAAAGAGAGCAAGAGAATTATAGAGGCAAAATGTAATGACTGCGAAGATCATAATGCAGCAATTCATGTTAATTGTTAGTTTAACAAAACATCTACCTGAAGCGCTGCAAACAGCAGCATCTCCTCTTCAGTACAATGCACCTCTTGGTTAAGGATCTGCCAGCGCGCTTGCTGGTACAGCTGGTTGAGTCTCGACGCGTCCTGCGCGCGCGGCGTGAGGTCAAAGAACGAGTAGAATTTGAAACGCAGCTGTAGCGTGTCCCACTCGCGGACGTATTGCTCCATGATGGACAGGGACGAATCTAGCCATCTGGATAAAGACGATATTATGTTACATGGTATATTAATTATAATATGTTATATTGTATTTGTAATGTTGGTACTGTAATGGTTACAGCTCCAAAGCAATGGTGCAATTCGTCATGATCGTAGAACAACGACGGATCTGAATTTTATCAACTTTACCGTCGGCCATTTGAAATAAAATATGAAGTTTTGTTATCATGAAAAAGCAATGAAGTTTCACCATCAATGAAAAGTTTCACATATACCCATTAAAAATGTACTTAATGAATTTCCTGTTTTGAAAATTCAGAATTACAAAGAGACTGTGTCGTAGGGAAATTGGGAGATGTTTTCAAAACACCTTTTCCCTCACTCACAATGAAAAAAGCTCTTAAATAGGATCCTATGGGGCATTTCCCTTGAGTTGGGCCCATTTATTTCTCCAATCCCGCAAGCCATATCTAAGCCAACCCTTACCCAACGTTCATCCTCGCACGTTCCATCAGCGACTTGGGCGTAAGGAGCGACTCCCGCGACTGGCTGTCGGGTTCCAGCGGCGAGTCGGCCAGCGACAGCTCCGCCAGAGAGTCCAGGGCGTCCAGGGAGGCGGCACGCGGCGGAGTGCCGCAGTACCCGCCGTCGCTGGAACCGTCGCTCTGGGTGCTGTGAATGTTTCCGCCGTAACGTCTGAGTGTGCCATTCTGGAAGAAAATTTTTGAATTGATAAATACTCTTTAAATTGCCTTCAATTAAGACCGAAGCTTACACAAAAGGTACCCAGTAGAGATGTATGGTAGTGTTCGGGTTGTTTGAATAAATATAGTATTTGTTTCTAATCAAAAGAATTTACTTTCATTGAAATTGTTTAATTGTTCTTGAAAGGGCATCTAAATGGTGAGTCTGTAATAGAAACGTGAAAATCTATGGGAGATTTAGACGCAGGACCATTTTCAATCAGCAGTAGTTAGTCGAGTAAATTTCCGGCAGGGGTTATATCGAAATTCATAATTTCTCAATAATCTGTGCAGTGGTATACCACCACTACCGCTATAACGGTAGATTTAGGCCGTTGCTCGTTACCACCTTATCGGAGAGGACGTGCCGCCAAGCGACTTAGCGTCCTATTTTAATGCTACGTAAAAACTTAAGGTGCTAAATAGGGTTTAATTAAAACTGCACTACCCCAACAAGTCAACTTCCATCATAGGCTGCATTGTCATTGAATAAATAAACAGATCGGCAGTTTCTATAATCCCCCAACGGACACTTGGAAACGTACCTGGTGTGATGCCACTGGCGTGGCAGACAAGGAGCGTGGTGGCGGCGGCGTGGCAGGACAGGCTATGGATCTGTCCAAACTATTCGAAGAGCCTCTAGTGGCTGCTATAAAGGTATTTGTGTCAGGTGCTTGTGTGGACTTTAACTTCTTCGCTTCCTTCAAATTCTGGTAGTTCTGCTTTAAATGTGACGGCTCGAGTGGGTAGCATAGAGATAACTCTTCAGGGTGTCTTATACCTGAAAATATTTTTTAGGCTAAGTCAGAGTTAAAAGAGGAAAACTGTTCAACGAGTCGATTGTTTAAATTGGACTCGAGTAGGAAAAGAACAACCAGTAAGATAGGTCGACCTTAATTTTGTGTAAAACCGGTCGTTATCCTCAGTCTATATTTGGGCCTCAATTATTCACTTGTGTTTCCTGCCTTCTTCGCATGATTAGTGACTTTTTGTTTCGCCTAAATGCCATTTTACTTCTCCAATAAATTTCGAAACCTCTTTTATAAACCGATAGACTTCCACTGCTAGACATAGGTCTCTTGCTTACACTTTCACATGTCTCGGTCTTGCGCCGCCTTTACTGCAAGTCCCTGCGATGCATCGGTCTACTAGTGAAGGGTCTGCCAACACTACGCTTTCTGGTGCGAGATCACCACTCCAGCACCTTGGGAACCCAACCACCATCAGTTCTTGGAACAATAGCTTATATAGGATATTCTCTAAGCTTGGAGAAAACACAAACAATGACTAACGGTTTTATCTTTTTGAGTTTGTTATGATTTGTCTATTCTAGCTCGTGATATGCTCTAAGAGGTGACAAAGTTAAAGTTAGTTTAAATTCTGTCGCAAACAACATTTCCTTTACAATTTGTCGAAAACTAGTTTTATATCGGCGTTGAAAACTGATCTAGTGTGACAAACGGCAAAGTACTACTTTATGGAAGGCTAACTACTTTTTAATGGCTACAGTAATTATTGAATTTTGAGTTTCTCATCAAATCTTACCAAGACTTTTGCACAGTTGCATGACCGCACTGAATGTGTCGATGGAGAAGTCGATCTTGCAATCTATGTATCTCAAATCTGGCAGTTGTATTCTGAGAGGTTTGTGCATTGGCGTGAAGTGCAGCGCCGCGTCCGCGTGTACTCCGTACTGGTCCAGCGTGTGCTTTGGTCTGGACAACCATTTGTTGCGTGTGGGCCACCATAGCGCGTGATCTGACCAGTCCTTTTTGAATTCTGAAACAAATGTCATTATCAGCATCATCAGGAACCCATCACAGAGAGCAGATCTCTTCTTAGAGAAGGGATAGGCCGCTATAGCTGATGCCAAAACTTCGTCCGCGTGGATTTAGTTTTAAAAAATCACATGGGAACTCTTTAATTTTCTGGGATGAAATAAAGTCACTCTTTAGGTCTTCAAATTATATCCAAGCATAAAATTACGTCGATCATGATCGAAAGGATAAACCGACAAACAAACACACTTTCGCACTTTTTAAATCGACGGGTGAAAGGCTAATTGATTAGCCTTTCACCCGTAGGAATTAATAGTAAGGATAGTCCACCTCGCTGGCCCAATGCAAATTAGCAGATATTACACGAAAGCATCAAATTGTTTGTCTTTCAGAAAATAGAAATAATGCTAAGTAGGTTTCGAATCTTACTCAGGCCATAACTCCCGGGCCCGCTTTAGTTTAGTGTGAGTCACATTGAAGTTGGGTGGATGACATGAGACATAGTTACAAGAACTCATTGTGTACAGTTATAAGCGCAATTTGTTACAAACTTTGTAACTAAATAATTGATGTGATATGCTTAATCGCACATAACTCCAAAAGGAAGATGAAAATATGTTTATGGTTGGTAGGCGTATTACAGTTTTCAAATATTTTCTTCTTGGCTTTAGATAGGTAACTAAAGTTTACTGTTGTCGCTGACTGTACTACTTAAGAGACTCTAATCATGAGTCATAGCGCAATGAACCAAATAAAACCTTTGCTAGGTAGTTATGGGAGTAATCAGTTCGTCGTAACATCTTAAACGGTTTCTGATTTATAGTCTCTAGTGCTCTATTTCGTGTCTGACAAAGGAATGGGTTAAGTATCTAATATATTAGCTCTTTGACATGATAAAGTGGCTACATATACAGCTACATATAGATCAAAAATCGTCGAAAATGGCAAAATTCACGAATCTTTAAAGTTTGATGGTTTATTTCATATAGCTTATAATACTAGCCAAGTTCAGCTTGGCTAGTATTATATAAAAAAATACACGTCACGAATGCGCGATTAACTGTGAACCATAACGTCACAGTTAAATGAAACCTTTAACGCGAATTAATCAAAACTCACATTTCTGAGAACGCCAAACTTTGGCCTCGAAAATGTGTACAAACCGTAACAATGAGTCAGCGACTTGAAATATATTATTAAGAAATATAACGAATTTGTTACATTATCTTTAAGGTTAAGGTTAAGGATATTAGAGAGCAGAAAATAATATCAATAACAATAATTTGAATCCACAAACAATACTTTGGCTTATATAAACAATCTTTTTAACCGAATTCCACAAATGGAGGAGGTTTTCAATTCATCGGAATCATTTTTTTTATGTATGTTCCTCTTGATATCCTCCAAGATGTTCCCCGATTACTCGAGGACGCCTGGACCGATTTGGAAAATTCTTTTTTTGTTTGAAAGTCGCGGACATCAGCTAGTAAATTAATAATCAGATTTCTAGTCAAGACTATTGTGCTATTGCGTAAAAGTTGCAACATTAAATTTAAATAAACACCATGTATAGCACAGCAGCAGACAGCAGTAGTCCAAGCAGCAGCTGCCATATTTGTCCGTTGAATGGACATGTTAGCGTAGCGTGTTCACAGAACTCATGTAGCACTACTAAAAAAGTCTTTAGAAGTGAATAAAACAGACATTACCATAGGTACCATTATACCATTATACTATTATTGATATAATTATATAAGAACTCTACGCTTGTCTGGCTTATTTCTGGTTTTCTATAAATTTCTGAGTTGTACAATCAGTACGAGTTGGCACATAGCGACGACGTTGAAAGATTTTTTTCACCTCTCTAGCTCAAAAAGGGCGCCTTTGCTGCCCAAAACCAGTGAGCAAAAGTCGTTTTTGCTCACTCAGTGAGAAAAAGTGTTTTGAATATAGAACGCATTAGATTGGCGATTCTTCAACTCATCGTCTCAAGAAACGTTCAGAAATTTTGTATATAATATTGCATACCCCATACATTTTATTTCGACAAAATTTTTTAACTCTCTATTTTATTATTTAAACTATAATTTACTTTTCGTAAATGTGTTTTAGACTTTATAATTCTGTAACACAACATGAAACATAAAAGAAAATTAAAATTAATTAATTAATATATTTTATTTTATGAATGACACAATTCCGAACGCAGACAAAAGAGTAATATAAAATGGCGGCAAAAAAAAAATGATTAACTCTATTCTATATCTTAATTAGGTACTAATTTTTTAGTAGTTATTTGTTGTAAGAATTTTAAAATAACAAAATGAGTGAATCTAGTGATAATTTAACACCTTCAGACACAGATTAGAGAGTAACCTTCAGAATTAAAAGAATTAGTGTCTAACGCTGAATTAAACTTTCTTCCGGAAAAGTCTCGTGAAAAATACTTGAAAGCCTATGAATTATTTAATGATTGGAGACTTTCTAAGGGTGCGAAGTCCTATTCAGAGACTGTGATTTTATCATATTTCATGGAATTGTCTAAAACAAGGTAACCATCTACATTATGGAGTATTTATTCCATGTTAAAAGCTACAATCAAATCGAAATGCGACGTTCACAATAGAAATAGAAATAGAAATAGAAATATTTTTTATTCAAATAAACTTTTTACAAGCACTTTTGAATCGTCAATGAATCTACCACTGGTTCGGAATGCCTTTCCTGCCGAGAAGAGCCAGCAAGAAACTCGGCGGTTGCTCTTTTCAAAAAAATAAAATTTTTTACAATTGTTATAGAAACTATGCTATGTATTCAGTGCTTCCACGATGAATTTTCCTGAGTACAATACAAGTAAAAATAAATACAATACAAATACAAATAAATACAATTCAATACATGTCAACACAGGCAGGCAAAAGCAGACCCATTCCCGTTGGTGGCACCCGTTCACGAGCATGACGCATGATCCAGCCATTGCTTCGCTCAACCATATTTGAGGGAACGTAACAACCCGCACCACACGACACCATTGAAACTTATCCTAAACTTATTGCATTTTTGAAAAGACAATCGGAGGGGAACAAATCCAAAAAATCTAAAGTTTTCACCACTCATGATATTGAAAAGTTTTTAAATAAATAAACCTAATTTTTAAAATTTTAAAATATCCTTTATGTTTTAATAAATATTTTTCTTACATCTTGTATTTTTTCGCTATTGAGGTGAAAAGTTGTATGTATCACACGATAGCAAAGTTTTTGCTTCTTGTGCCTTTGAATCCCTCACTACTCTCAGGATTCTAACTTAGAATCACTCGCTACGCTCGTGACTCTATATTAGAATCCTTCGTTCGCTCGGGATTCAAACTAGGCACTCGCAACAAAAATGAACTTTGCTATCTTGTTGAACAAATAACTATTGTCTGCATTGAAACTTTTTTAAATACCACTTTAATATAAGTCAATACCGATTTTATGTGCAATTTTCGCTTGGGACGCTGGTTGTAGACTAACAGACAAACCTTAAAATAGGTTATTGAAGTCTATTTTTTTTAACATTAAAGTGTTTCGGCATACAAAATCATTCAACAATGTCAAGATGTTAATGTTATGTAAACTTGCAGTTAACCTACACGTGTATAGAGCTTTGAGTGTTAAACGTAGAGAGCCAATCATTGTAGGCTTAATAAACCTTAAGCTAGTCGGAGCTTTTCGGATAGATATAACGATATCAAAATAGTATTCGACCATTTGATTTCAATAGACAACGATTCAATGACATCATTCGATGCTTCAGTTGGATTGAATGGTCTAAGTGCTTCAGAGAAACTAGAGTGAGTACTTAACAAAGTCTGTAATACACCTGTGGGGCATACACCGACATAAAAACTGGATGAGGGTGAAAGCCATTGCCATTCCAAATTAGTACCTACAACTCAGGATACATAAAAGTAAATCATATAATATTAAAGATATACTTAATAATCTATAATATAAAAATGAATCGCAAAATGTGTTGGTAAGCGCATAACTCAACAACGCCTGGACCAATTTGGCCAAATCTTTTTTTAAAATGTTCGTTGAAGTTCAAGGATGGTTTTTACGGCGAGAAAAATTAGAATTATTGCTTGAAAAACCCTAAAAATATCCCTTTTCTTTTTCCCATACAAATGATTTGAAACTAAAACGTAGTCAATTTGAGCTTTATTGCTATGGTATAAAGTTCATATTAAATTACAAGCACTCACTGTTGTCTAAGCAATGTAGGTGTGTTCCTAACGTCAAAGATCATATCTATCAAAACAATGTGCGTGTGTGCGTTGGAGCACAGAATACATAGTTGGAGGAGTTTAATGTCGCGTTCCGAAACTCGCGTTTCTTTTGTATTAGTTTCGGCACGCGAGATAAAATATATCAGTTTCCACGTCATTACATCAGTCAAACAAAAAGCGAAGCATCGGTGAAAAATGTCGCAAAAACGGGGAAAATTATCCATATTTAAAATCTTTTAAAAACTTCTTAATCGCGATCATAATAATAGAAATTGACGCGGACGAAGTCGCGGGCGTCCGCTAGTACTTAATAAATAGTAATATAGTAATTAACACTGATGCTGACTCGTCATTCATTGCATAAAGTAGGTACTAAATAATAAACGAAACAAATAAAACTAGGTATTCTCAATTATGAATGAAATTCCCCTTGAGTTTATCATTGTGAATATGCAATGTCACAGCTGAACGTGGCATGTAGGTTAGGAAAATCCGTATGAAAATCCATAATATCCGCCGACATTAAATAAACCCCAATAGCGATTTGTTAACCTGGTCGGTAAAAAACCTAATGCTTTTCTCATCTCATCATAGAACCAAGACGTACCTATGTACAGTATATTTAGTCTTAGGTACGCATATCATACAATACTGCCATGATAACAACGGCGGTGCTTGCTTGATGACAGGAATTGCTTAAAAATGATTGCTACAGTGTGACGATCACAATCACGTCTGATTGGCCGATCCCCTCTCGCTAAATTCAGCTAAAAATCGCAGCGCAAGAACGCCGTGAAATAAGCTAATCGCAAGAATTGAGATGGTAGCAATAATTGTTACAACTTTTCCCCAATTCGTATGGGAGTGTCAAAAGTCTTACAGAATAAGCAGGCTGTACTTCAATCCGCCCAATGTCCTTTCCCCATCCACAGAATTCATTAGTTCTCAAGGCTAACGCCTATAATCCAGGCCTGAAGCGTATCTGTCAGTCCTTTATGCAGTTTATTGGTGTGCGTGGGCGAACTCATTCACCTATAATAACCACCCATTTAAACGAAGCATTATAATTTATACGCTATGCTATGGGTAGGTAATCTGTCAATTTAAATAAGTTCTATATTCGTGCATTCCTTATTTAATTTGCTTTTCTCCGAAGGCTTTAAGACTTTTTAATACCATAGCAGTAAATCAAAATTCGGTGTTTTTGACTTAATTTTTTAATCTTCTAACTTAACCAAGTCTAAGTCTAAGATTGAACTCTCGATTTGTGACTCGAAAAGAAGAGCATTTTCACGATCGGCAGCGGAACAAGCTAGCGACTAGACCGACGAACCAGTCAACTTTTTATATATGCAGGCTCTCTGACTATAAAGATAACGCGACGCGATAAGCATAACCGATAATCCAAAGACGAAGAGGTCTACCACAAGTCCTTGAGATACGCATCCAAGTATTTTAATTAGTCCTTATGTAATTGATGTTGTTGTTGACTTGGGATTAATTAATTATTCCAACTGTCGTTTAACTGTTCCTTAAATGGTGGCGCCTTCAATGTTGAGGTGCAAACTAGCCTTATATATTTGAAGAGAGACTGTTGTTCAATAGACAATCGTAAGTTAAGTGACTTAAAGCTTGAATTCCAATAAAATTGATATGTGCTGGCCTGTGCATGTTGGCTTAACCTTACCTACATGAACCGAATTTTGATTCATATGGTATAGGCGCTTCGCAACTCAAAATTGGTAGCAAACGAATTCTCAGAAGAATTCGAGAAGAGATCATAATAAATCATGTTATTCAGTTACGCCTTTCGATAATGGACAGCATGAATATTTCGAAGAAATTTGTCTCGTTTTTATTGTACATTAACTGAGGGCCGCGAATGTGAATTTTATTTTAAAACTAGCGGACGCCCGCGACTTCGTCCGCTTCTTCAATTCAGATCGACAGCATTCAATTTATAGATGAAACAAAGACGGAAGCTGTGTCTTCTCTTCAACCTTTTCTGAAATAAGCATGCACGTAAGCAATGCAAGCACATCATCACTTTCCATCTGGTGTGATAGTGGTCAACCGTGTGTCTATAATCTATAAAAAAATGTAATTTTTTTTTCTGTATCATTCTGTTAGTTTCTTTGAGGTGCAGTACGCCATGCAATCATAGAAAAAGGACTTCCGTTCATAGCATTTTATCTTGGTCTTGTTATTTTCCACTAATTATGAGTAAGGTCAAGTGGGGTAAGAGAAACATACTTTACTGGTTTGTGAACATTTTGGCCTTCAGCTATCAAAATTATACATTTATTTCGATATTAATTGAAACAAATCTTCGCTTTTGAAATATACTAACATTTTTTTTGATACAGAACTAGATTGTTCGTATAATTACGGCACAATTTAGCAACAAAGCTAGGTCATAAAAATGTTCCTCTTACCCGAGATTTGGGGTAAGAGGAACACTCGATACTTTTAAGTAATAACTCGTGTTTTTAAGTGTTTAAATAGCATGTATTAAATTTTTTGTTTGAGTTAAGTGGATGAAACCTTACCTCGTTTAAAAAAAGGTCTTATTTAGGCTGACAGCATAAAAAAACGAAATTTGGGGTAACAGGAACATATAGGTAAGGTCAGAGGTGCTAAACATTTTCTGGTATTAAATGAACGTATTAAAAACTAGCTTTCCGCCCGCGACTTCGTCCGCGTTTTGGTTATATCGCGCTTGGCACAATTTTTCAAAACATGAACCCCCTTTAGTGATCGGTTAAAATGAAGCCTATGCCCTAAGCCTAAGCTCGAGGCATTTTGCTTTTTCTGTAACAAATAAACAGTTAAACAAATCATGGCTATTTACGGAACGTGTTATACCGGCTGACTTTTTAAGTCCTGGCCAAAATTTGTAGGATAAACCTTTTGTATGGGACCAACTTTCGTACTCGAAAAAAAAAAATCTACTAAGTATTTCATACATTTTGGTCACAGCTGATCGATACTTTCGTATGGAACAGCTGACTTTTTATTTCGAGTACGAAAGTTGGTCCCATAGAAAAAGTTGTTCATATTCATAGGTAGGTTTATCCTAGAAATCTTGGCCAGTACTTAAAAAGTCAGCCGGTATTTTAGTGGATTTTAAAAATGTTTGTTACCCCCTGAAACCGGGAAAGAGGAACATATGTTTCTCTTAACCTAGTATAGCCGTTCCTCTTTCCCAGCTTGCCATTTTGAAAGTTATGTTTTTATTGACATCGAAAAAGCACTAAAAACACACACTACAAACAATACAATACGTAGAAAATAAAGATTAAACGTAATAATTACACTTACCATAGCAATCAACCGCAAAACTGATGTTTTTAATATTTTAATAACACAAACAAGGAACGCCGCTAGGTCTTGGTTTTTTTAGTTTGACAACTGATTTTTTTTTTCTCTCTTTTACTCGCTTATCTGCCGTGTTGTAGCGCCAACTATCCAAGAATATATGAACTACGCCTAATACTGTTATATCAACGTAGTGACCATAGAGCTCGCCGTTATAGTTTTCTTTTTATTAGTTACAGTTTCTCTTCCCCCCGCGTCCCTCTTACCCCACCTGACCTTATACTCGAGTTTATCGACAGCTAAGTAGGGCAAGACAGTCTATTTCTGTAGCTTCCTGCATCGGCGTCTCGACGGCATATTTCATTGATATTGTCTTGGCATTCGTGTTAATTATGTTTAATTTAATGGCATACTATTATCACAAGGAATGATATGAACAATTTTTTATTAGATCTCTTGTAAATTAAATTATATTTATATTGTAAGGCAGATGTAATTTTATGCAACTTAGGAATTCTTAAAAATTAGCTGATGGCCGCGACTTTGTTCATGTAGATTGAGGTTTTTTAGTTTATTGGTTTGTCCTTCAATCAATCAGTAACAGAGCGAAAGATCCACACGTGATTTCTTGTATGGGTAAAGTGATGACCAATAGAGCTGAAGGAAAATGGGAACACAAATGTTAGCTCTATGGGGGAGTGACTTATAGATAGGCTATTCTGATTCCAATTTTTGAAAATATGACTCTACGCGGGCAAAAGCTACTCATTAAGACGTTGGCCGCAACAATTGAATCGAAGCAAACTAAAGACAGTTGGTACGATTACAGGACATTGTTCGCTCAACAAACACCTTATTCTAGGTATCACAGACAGCCCTCTATGCATAGCATGCATGGAGGGTGACGAGACACCGGAACACGTACCTACTGCTTAAATGCAGAGGTGTATCCGACCAACGTCAAAAATATATTGACTCTCCAGCAACAATTCCGGAAGTCTTCGCCGACCTGGGTGGCCTGCTCGGATTCTGGAGTGAGCTCGGCTGGCTGGAATGATCTGGCGGGGAGCCGTACAAGCGGAATCTCGCAAACGGGCGGCTATCACCTACTTGCGGAGACAATTGCCAGGAAGATGAATATGAAGACGGTTCAAATAGTATAAACAGAACTGTCAAAATACAACGTCTGTCACTTATTCCCCACAAATAACAAGTAGAAGTTACTGCAACACGTGATTGTATGCGTGGTAAATTGTAAAACCGAGTAAGTAATTAAACTGCACCGTTATCAGTTGAAGTAAATAAATCTTTAAGAAGTGACTCGTAAACCAAACAGGAGCAAAGCAAGCGTTTCATGAACGTTGTTTTGTTTACACCAGAGATAAATTTACTTTCGAAGCAACAAAAACTGAGAGACATGACTTAGTGACTACGTAAATAGTAAATACATAAAAACCCTTTAATTTGTATACTTACTTAATAATTCTAAGTTTATGCTATTTTTTTGATCGGTGATAAAATAGGTTTTGACTGCGATCTCACCTGATGGCAGATGACGACGCAGTCTGAGATGATAGAAGACTAACTTGAAAAAGACAAAGAAAAATAGTAAAAACACTTTAAAGATGAATATTGTTAAGATTTTTTTTTATATTTAAGATCATTAGCAACGATTGAATGTGTCTCTATAAGCCCTCTAATAACATGTACCACCATAAAATTATGTCTAAAGGTCATCGCTAGAGTCCTTTAGAATTCTAATGAATACAACTAATAGGTACATCAATATTCTGGATGCATAATAATAGCAACTACAAATATCGTTCGACGCAAACCAGGCGCTAAATCTTTAGAAAAATAAAACTTAAGAACAAAGGTGTTAAACCAACACTACGGTATGGAAAATCATGAATTGAATACACAAAAAGTAAAAAGAAAAAACAACCATCACAAACACCACTAACTGAAGCCAACTTTCTCTAAAGCAAATCTCCGTTACAAAACAAAATTTGGTGAAAGCAAGAATCGATAAAGAAATGCAAAAAGTAAAAGAAATTTTGAACTCGTTGTTATAGAAACTTCAAGTATCTACCTTCAGAACTTAGAGTATTTAAAAGCTTCAATAAAGAATTCATAAGAAATGCAACAAAGTTATAGATAGAGTCAGTCTCAGAGTTGCACATTGTATTATACAGTAAGCTTAAACAAGAAACACCTAGATACTTATTTTCTAAAACCATTAAGGTACACGTGTCGGAATGAAACGTGCGTAGAGTAAATTTTAGTGAGTTTTTTTGTTGGTCGTGCGTGTTTAAAGTGGCACTGTATAGCGCCTGCTACTCTTTACCATACAGAGATTTCTAGTTTGATGAATTATAGCAAAAGTTCGTTGTTCCTTGTGTTGCCATGGATTTCCGGAAAGTAAAACCTGCTACAAAAAGGAAAAAGTTTAAAAGCTGTATTTCGACAACGGAAAATTGAATATAACATAATATGTTAACATATTATGTTGTTCGTATAAAATGTAGCCTATATCGACCGGAGTATATTAACGAATCGATTGACACCTCATTATAACATACGTAAATAGAAACATACATACATAATATAGAGATTGCTAAAATCATAACCCCTCCTTTTAGTTTTTCCGCTGTCGGGTATAATAGCTCAGTATGTAAACTTTGCAACAAAGCCTGATAAGTGTACTACAGCATCGTGGAATTCCGCACAGCTGTCCATATATGACGAGAGGTATCGGTGACATAAGCTCTAAGTGGGCGCGCCATCTACGCCCACGGTTTCCGTCGTGAAGGCGGACTGCCACCTGATTGTGAAGTTACCTTTGAATCTCGCACAACACTACCCAGATGAGAGACAAAATAGTTAGAACAGATACAGTAAACGTTCACTTATGAAAAATCTGGAGTTGTCGATATTTAGATCCAGCTGATCGATTCTGTAAAAGCTGCATCAGTCATTGTTCAGTCTCAATTGTGGTGATTGGCTGAATTTATCGCGTTCTGTCTACGATTTTAGCCAATAATAAGTGAGTATCGGCCAATCAGAGGGGATTGCAATCGTTACACTGTAGAAATCATTTTCAGAGACTTGTTGCATAGTCGGAAGCGTGATTCATGGAACTGCATCGAAATATCGACATTTACAACTAAAACGCACTCGTAATGTCATTAAAACACAAAATAAGTCTAAAACTTTTAATCTGGAGTTTAAGAGAAAAGTGACTTCAGAATTTTCTTTATGAAGTCAAAAACGCTCCATATTTGGCAGCATCTTCAATTATCAGGTGTGTTTGCAGTAAGTGTTATGTAATTTTAAAAAAAAATTTGGAGACATACTGTAATGTACTTTAAGAATTGGAGTTAGATATTAACATATGTACAGAAATCTAATAGGACTTTGAGAAATATCATGGATTCGGTGTTGGTATTTGTACCCTTAATTCTTTGTCTATGAAGCCTTCAACCTATTTTTTTTTTTTTTTTGTGAAATTATAAACACTATAAAATATGTATATAATAATAACGCCATAATAATGCATCCATTAAATAGAGCGTATATTAACATTGCATTACTCATTGTTTAATTTAGATAAAGTGACCTTTAGCCGGTCTCGACTACTATTATCAGTTGTGTCGTCAATGCAACAACGCCAGGATGAACGATTTGTATTGCCTTATATGGTTAGGTTGGGTTAATCAATAATAAATACATAATTATTCATTTTCCTCCAACTAGAGTAGACACTATACGACATTGGCTTTATTTTTGCTCAATATGTATGTATGTACACATGGAATTAAGTTGTGACATAATATGTTTAGTTTAACAAAATTATGAAAAAAAGAAAATATTATTAACAAACAACTTAATCGTAATAGAGTAAGGCAGAAAGTTAAAAATTTAAATAAAGCGTAGTGTGTGTATGTGTAGATGGCTTTGCTACAAGGATTTTACCCCAATTAATAAACTTCAAAAGAGACTTTCAGTTATACTGAATTGAATAGATTTATATGTATTTCACGGGTAATTGGTAAAATTGAGTTGATGCTATATGCATCGCTAACGAATCTAAGATCAAAGACAGTAGATGTAGGTCGCGCGGGATGCTCATTAGGAAATGACAAAGTGGGCATAGACTTATTTACTGTTACACATAAAACAATAAGTTTGAAGCTAAATTCAATAATGTTATATGCATAGATAGAAGTTCCGGTTATCCGGCTCGAAGGACCACAAAATTTACGAAATTTAAAAAGTTAAATTATAAAATGAGTACTTGCGAATTTGGTTTCTTCGTTGTGTCAATTATTTCGAATAACGTCTGGGCTCTATTCAATTATGCGTGTACCTACAGTAAAAATCTTAATGACAAAAATTACATATCTTATTTCTCGATTATACTGATTATTATCATCTAAAAAGATTCCTTACCTACAATAGTAATAAGTTGTTAAAACTACATAAGATGAAAATAATGACCAGGTGATTAAAATAAACATTACCAATGAATGAAACTTCCAACAAAGAGTTTCGTAATGACCCATTACGAGTCATGGAATAATCGGACACGTGGACGTGTGTTGAAACGGAAAAATATAATTATTTTAGTCACCTGTCGCTTATAACAGGAAATCCGTTTAAAAAACACAGAATACAGTAAATGCAAAATGCATTCAAATATATTATAACGACGAGTAGAGTTTTAAATAAATTATTGGGTATTTAAACCTTCTTTCTCATTCATATCACTATTTTCTGGACATTGGTTGTACTCAACCCCTACTAATTCTACCCCTGACCTAATGTCTTCACCTTTCCACCTTTATTGGCACTCTAAAGTTTCGAATAAAAAATAACAATAACATTTATTTTGTAGCAGAACTTAAGTTGAAAAATTAACATAGAACATGCACAAGAATAGATTATCTCTAAGTATGACGTTTCCAGAAATCCTCGATTTATATATAAATTATGAAAATAATATTTTCCTTTCAACTTTTCCTTTATGACCTGACCCGGGACACGAACCCAAAACCTCATGATCCGAACAAGCTAACCCCTATGTGACATTTATAATTTATAACTCACCGACATCCGTTGTATTTGTGCCACATATAAAAGTGAATCCTAAAACCCGCCCACTAAGATTTAATTAAAGGGACGTAATGGCCATTCATTAAGACACTACAGCTGCTACATGGATTCCATGGTAATTTAAAACCGTATGGATCATATTAGGTCAGTTAATAATTAAATCTTGGCCAGTCAAGGCTTTTAATGAGCTTACTCGTTGATTTTAAGATTCCAGTAGAGTTCTGTCATATTTTAATTGCAATCTTTACCAAGATTTCTCTTGAAAAGTATAATTTTAGACGCAGCAATGATGTTTTTAGGTGCACGTAGCAGCTTACCTTTACCTGAAACAAAAACAAATTAAATTTAATAGCTGATATATTAAGGAAATGTACATGTAGATACCTACATACTAGATATTTCTAGAAAGATACTATAGCCTGTATTAAACCAAGTGATATAATAATAATTTTTAGACTACGCTTATACTATTTCAGTCTAAAACATAATAAATTGACTCTAGAAAAAGAAAGAATTATTGCTTTCGCTTAAAAAACAAAACACTGAATTCACTTTTGGTCCAGTTTCGGTTGATATGTTTGAATTGACACCATTATCATAAATAGTAGGTAGTGTAAAGCGCCCACTCCCGAAAATCTAGTGGGCGAAAAGTGAAAGTGGTCCCATAGAATTACTCGCCCATTCATACGTTACAAGAACAATAGTAAACAGTGCAATAATGAATTTGAATGTGCTTTGCTAAAACTATGTAATTCCAACTCGTAGATATTCGATTCCATTCATATTCCATTGTAACAAACAAGAATAAATTGTTTTATGCTGGCAAATCAAAGATTTTCCACAGGATTTTAGAAAAAGTAAGTCCATGTGGGTGAAGTCGTGGGCATCAGCTAATTTTTAATAAATTAAGATTTTTTTTATAATTGTAATAATAACATATATTTTTTCCTGTATTTGATGAGTTGTGGTAGTTTTCAAATAAATACGTTGCAAAAAAGGATTAATAAAAACATAGCCATCTTAGGGTCACATCATGAAGAATAAACAATAATCTATCTTAGATTTATCATGATCATCGTCATTATTGTCATCAGACTTTCGCGGTGTATGATTAAATACCTCTTCACATGCACTCTGTTTTTCAAATGCCCACTTGCCACGAATTTTGGCCATTTTACTCTTCTCGATGATCATCTTATCCTGTAATACCCATCGCAGATTTTAGCCACTGCTCTAGTTCGGTGGTAGTTACATAACGTAAGGTATTACTAGTTAAACCATCTGATGTGCTTAAATTTTCATTTCAGTAGTTTTAAACTCACTGCAAGATCTAGATTTTAATCAATTAGGAACTTTCTTTCAAAATGCAAACATTATCTTTATGAGATCACAAAAAATCTCACGTTGCTTTAGTAACTGTGTTCCTTTGAACAAAAATTAGACCCTGTCTATATTGCGCTGCAATTAACAATTTTGGAGCAATTATCAATTGAGGCGAGATATTCCGAAGCCATCAATTAGTGTGCTCTGGTTAATATAGGTACAATGGCTGGCATTAACAAAATCAATATCTTGAGCTCTATAGGTTTATGCAAGAGAGAAAATATGCCCAGCGCGGAAGTCTACCTGTTGATGAAGAGTAAGAATTATAACTCTATAAAAGTACTGCAGTGAAAGGTTGAATGACCTGATATTTTTAAAAATTCAATTATCACATCTCAGTCGAATAAGTTACAAGAAAATCTCGGCTCTGTAAATATTTGCCAGATAAAACGATTGGGTAAGTGCGAGAAAAAGTTACGTAGCGAAATAGTTTAATGTTGATAATGACTATCTTATCTTTGTAGCTTCTTAAACAGGTATGTTGTTGATAAA
The DNA here is from genome assembly GCA_933228805.2 of Hipparchia semele. Taxonomy (NCBI): domain Eukaryota; kingdom Metazoa; phylum Arthropoda; class Insecta; order Lepidoptera; family Nymphalidae; genus Hipparchia; species Hipparchia semele. The sequence continues at coordinate 4,529,752 of OW121725.1, read as the reverse complement.
AAGGGTTTGCGAACAAGACATTAATTATATGGAAGTCATAACCTAGCTTGGAATTCAAAAATGGTTGTACGATCTCAGAAATTGAGAGACATTTAAAATCTAACTCTGGAGTGGTTGGCAAATCTAGTAGACAATACTTCACAACAGTGTAGTGAGTGCAAATGGCATGATAGTTTACTGTTTAACATTAACTGGTAGGTAGACGCTGTCATCATCCACTTAGCACGTTTGCCGATCGCCATCTTGTGTAATCAAGTCGTTAACCTATGACTGACACCCGTTACAAAGTTCTTTTAAAAATGCCGAGAGCGATGAAAGTTATTCGATTTCTTTTTCGCTAGAGCAAGCGCTTGTTTGAAATTCTTTTTTTTTTAACAAATCTTTGTCAGAAGAAAATAAAGACAACCGACGAATTCGACGAAACCTAAAACATTCTAAACGACTACCCAGTGCTCATCTAACGCAATACTACGTTCATTTATTACAATTAGATTCGCCTACGCATCTTGCGCGCGTGGTATAATATAATAGCTGTAATCAGTTGGTATCATTAGGAGAATCTTACTACATACGATGATGAGAGCAATGGTGATATAAATTAAAGAGTTCACAAGCGAATCAATGGAATATACGTACTTACTGACGTCATCAGCACATTAATATGGTAACCAGCTGATGGCACAGCTGCTATTGTCATTCGTTGAGCATACAGACTTATTATAGATGCCAGATTCAAACGCTAATGAACTTAGTTAAACCGGAACGGATGTGAAATGTTGAATGTAATATTTAAGGCGTGAGAAGTTTCAATGTCGCTATTAATTTTTTAATGGAAAACTACCATTTAACTTTTTAAATACCAATGACCAATTAAAATGTGCAAGAGCCAATGATACTCGTTTAGAACACAACTACTGAGACGAAAGAGGCAATGGACCAGCTTTCTCCGTTGAGAGAGGTCAGTTAAAAAAAGTTTTCAAGATTTTCTAGTTCTAAAATAATAGGTACAGCAAACAAGATAACAACAAGCAACAAATCACTGGATTAAAATCAAATTATTTTATCGAATTTAAGCTGCTATGTGATGATGCTTTTTAAGATCATGTAACACGCCTTATCTGCAAAAGGTATGGCAAGAGTGCCAATAATGTAAGTCCTAATGACGAGAACCTTAAGGTCTAATTTCTATGTAACTAAAACGTATTAACATAACGTTTACTCGAATTACGTCTTCGATTTTTATATCGATGATACATTTTGCAGCAACATGTGACGCATAAGCATTGTAAAGGTTGAGCCAAAACCAGATTCACGGTGGACCCTGACCTAGATAACGTGTTCGTTAAGACGAAACAAGTGAACATGATATTCTTAAGGAAATCATTTACAAATGATTGTACGAATGTCAACAACTTACAGTTGATAAAGGACACTGGATAATGCTTGAGCCTGCACGACAGTCATAAAATCCTTAAATAAAACTGTGTTCATAATTTTAATGACCTTTAAATCCATTCCATCCACACCAAAAGGCATATGGTCAATGTCACTTTATTAGTTCAGTACTTTTTAAGTGCTTCAAAAATAGAGACGCCAGAACGTCATTCACCGAGGTTATATAATTTTATCAGTCATGTCATGTCTGTTTATTTAGTTTTAATAAACGATATTACGATTCTGGTTTCCTATAGAGTTGTACATAATTATAGTGGGATCGTAGACAAGTATGTCGTCTTGAAGATTATAATTCCGATAGATCTAGAGTATAGAGTGTAAAGTATATGCAAGATCGTGTCTGGTAATTACCAGGAAGTTGCTCTGAGCAGGAAGGGCTTGATCAGAGAGGCCATCTACTTCTGGTCGCGTAGCCATCGGATCTAGTCTAGTTAAAAGTCATAGTGTTTTAAATTGCTAGACGAAGAACTTCTACTTCTTGCTATGTGTTGTTAAAAAATTATAATCTGCGCGTTATACAAACTTATCCTCAACAAGAATAAAAGTTAGAATCTGTTATCCGGGAAACTACGGGAAAAGGGAAGTAATATCGTTATGAGATGTAATTAATTTTTTTTATAATTGTCGAACTGGCATAAAGTTAATTCCCTAAAAAAAATTTTATTAATATATTAAATGTAAGGCCGAGCTTTTCATAAAGCTATAAACCCGTAGGTGTTATAGTAGTAAAATCATTTTATATTGCAAAATTTTACATAAAATACCATCACACAACACTATACAGGCGTAATTGAGGAGCTGGCGAACAAAACGGCGTAATTACGTAATTTTCTCAAACAACTTTTTTCATGAAATCGTGTTCTTATCATACCTCTCCATCTATTACGTGCAAAAAAGTCTGTGAAAACGGCCTAAAAGTTGCATCAAAATGGGCTCAAAGTTGACGATTCCGTTCAAAACGTGGTAATTGTAAAATAAAAATCCCGTCTCTCAAATATATTTTTGAATACCAATCAAAAGGGGGTAAATTTCATATTATTCAAGATTACGGAACATGGATTTCAATCAAAACGAAGTAATTGCCATAATTTTGTAGAGAAATTCTTTTATATTACTCTGGCATCCCCGATTTAAATATAAAAATTATATTTTAATTTGTTATTTTGTGTATCTTTGAAGCCAGTTCCGCGCCAAAAAATGTTTTAAAATGTCATCTGGAAGTCCTAGCACTGTTTCTGGGCTGAATTCGGGGACTAAAACTACTGAGTAAGCAGTTTGGTGAAAACTGGCTTGAAAACCCTGACTTAGTATGGTACGGCGAGGTTTTGGGTGACGTAGAAAACAGTGGTAAAAGTGACGCTAATGAGGACATTGAAGATTGTGGAAAAAGATTCGCATCTTTCTCCACAATCTTCAATGTAACTTTAATAATAATTACACTACTCAACAAATTTCGAACTTTTTTTTTTATCTGAGTTCCTACTATGTGATAATTGTTCCTTGCTATTGACCTAAGAGAAGTGCATAAATAAAGTTTTTCCATCACATCTCACTTTTGAGATAAAAGGGGCAAGTCAAAAATTCAATTTTCTTACAAAATGAAGCAACTACATTAACTTTTATTGATGTTTTGATGGAAAAGGTGAAGTTTTATTAGTAAAGCTGATTGCTCTTGTAATAATGGTAGCCAGGAGTATCTCTGACCTGGCTCCAACAGTAATCTGCAAGCATAGCAGGTTCCCATCTTCCTTGAAAACGTTTTTCGATTGCAGCTACATTTTGATGAAAGTTATCCCCATGTTTAATGCTAAATTAACCCATATTTTCGAAAAGAAAGTCCAAATGTGAATGGAGGAAATGAAATAAAGTAAATTTTAATAAGATTTTGCATCCAATTTTGTGGTAGTAGTCCAACATCAGTTTTATTCTTTACCAGAAATGAACGGTTTTCTTGAATATTTTTTCACGTCAATAAAAAAAGTTCCAAGCTTGGTTTTCAATAATATTGTTATGGATAGATGTAAAAGATTAATTTTTAATCAGTTTTTTATATCTAGACCTACGAATATGCCCTCTTTGATTTTTGATCATCACGATTTTCAATGTCTCATAAGCTAAACTTTTCTAAGTTTCTGTTTTCATTAAAATTTATTAACTGGGCCCTCAAGAACAGGCAAATTTTCGGAATGTGGCTAAGGTTTTCTAACTGATGACCTATCGGCATACTTATATTTCGTTTAGATTTATCAGAAAACTCCTTTAATTGTGTTAAACAAAAATAGCAATTCACTGTATGATGCGTTGGTTCAGTCCTTACCGGCGTACCAAATGGCATTTTTTTTTATTCTTCCATCCTAATAACCGTTGAGATTCGTATTAAATATTAGCCAGCACACATTAGACACCCACGTCTTATCTAGATTTCTCACATTTTGGTTAAAATTAGCTTAATAATACTGTTTAAATAGGCCAAAACGTGACTTTTTTTTTCTATTTTGGCGCAAATTCTTCACAAATACAATAAAACTATTAAAAATTGTTAACACACACCTATGATATTTTGAAGATTATCAATCAAAGTAACTTGTAAGCTATGTTTTGTTTGCAAAACAATCATATTTTTGAACTACCCGCATTTCAAAACTCGAAGATACGTGAAAAAATTAAAAGTAATATTTCTCCGCTTCTAGACGTGATATCAAAATAAAATGCCTACAGATATTTATTATTAGTCAGCCTCAATATGAAGCCATATGAGCGAATTCAGAGTTTTTTTTAGTGTTGAGTAGTGTTATCAGTTTCTATAATTTTTTCATAAAACAATTTTTTTTAAATTACTAATGTAACAATAAGAAATTCTTAAGTTGATTAATTTTTTTTTATTCTAGAACAGACTATTTTTTATTTTTACTCAATCGATGATCAAAATGTGGTAATTGCACATCAGTTTCAATCAAAACGGAATAAGTGAACCGATGGCTAACAAAATGGGTTAATTGAAAACTTGTCTAGTCTGTATTTCGTTAAATATTGAGTTCTGAAAATTAGCCAAAACGTATATAGACTTGAAATTTGAGAGTCATATGAATCCAAAAATCACAACTCTATAGGTGGTCTAGAACCTAGTGTTTTAGTATTTTGCCTCTCCTGTAAAATTTAATATCTTGCAATTACCCCTTTTTGTTCGCCAGCTCCTCAATTTAAATTTAAGATTTATAGTTAGGCCGTTATAGTTTTTGTTACGGTTTTTGGTCATGGCGGCTACAAAGCCTCCCAGAAGCATGGGAAAGGTGTGGGCGTTTTAAGGAATTACGAGTTTCCCCGTAGCGTTTATAGTTTAACCATGATTGATGGGACTGCATCCGCTTTCGCTGAAAGGCTTTTTAGTTTATTAACTTTCATGACCCACAATTTTATATCAGCGTTCTAAATTATACCGATGTTTTTATCAATCTATTTATATTCATTCATTGGTTTAATCATCTAACACACACACAACACACGTTACTTCACACTACTGCCTGTCTACTACATGGAACAGCTCTCCTTTCGAATGAAAACGATTTATATCACAGACTAGATTTGAAAGAATGCTGCCACTACTAACCCAGAACGTAAAATAGAGGTGATCCGATGTTGAAGCAGAACATCAGTTACGCCAAACATACAATTTCCACAAACGACAACATTTTAATAAAAAAGCCATCGAAATGTGCATTAGAAAGTGAAGTTTATTAATTTGAATTCGTCAGCAAACTAATTTTGAGGTGACGAAGGCTATAAATCGGCGCCATGTTTATGCGGGCGCCACGAATGCGCAGACGCAGCGCGTGCGCAGGGCGGATACGGGGGGTATAAATAGCAACTTGTCTATTTTTGTCAGGATACAACGCCCAGAGCGGGCCATGTGCCACTGGATACGTCTGGTCTATGGGTGTTCCTACATACTACTTGTTGAAATTGATTGAATTCTTAGTGCAATGACTCACATGATCTAGTACTAATCTTTGCTCTAAAACATGGTCCCGTTGCAACATTGTGCATAGCTTGAATTTCTGTGTCCTCATTGTAATAATTTTGTTCGTCGACAGAATAATAGTTTAGAATTGAACACAAATATTATATTCAGAATTAGGATACTTTCACAAATCATGGTATTGCACAGAAAGGGGCGTTATTTTTCTTGATATACAAAGAAAACCAAAAAATATTTACAAGAATTTTGGTTTAATTTAAGAAAAGTCCGTGCCGAGCTACGTTTGTATGTCGCTTGGGTAGAGTACACAGCTACTAGAGCGAGGTCAGGGGCTAACGCCGGTGTTTACAAATATTTATCTCTCCACTTACCACCACCCGAACATTTCGCGTGGGAACATTCGCTTTTCGTTCATGAATCATGACGAATCTTAAAGTCCTTATGCTGCAAGCTATAAAGGCGATAACGTAAACAAAATATCTGAGAACATACTGGTAAGTTCAATCCAGACGAATATTTTAGCACTTTCATGTGATTTTAAAATATTTGACATCTATTTTCATTTTCAGAGAAATGCTTTTTGTTTACTCGATGTACCTAGTATTTGAAACTATAAGAATTTCATGTAGGTGCAAGATTGGGCTATGTGCCAAATAGCGTGATATTGGAAAACACCTACCAACTAAAGTATATACGTCTATGAAGGCAATCTTGGCAAAAGTAGGCCATTATTTTAGCACACTTTAAGTAATTTGTACTGTATCGCTGCATTATCCTATGAATTTCACAATGACAGAAAATTATTATCCACATCAATAATGTCGGTTATTTCAGGTTATTTCTCGTACATGTAAATTCAGTGTTCCCTTAAAACTGGGATATGGTTCCTTTGTTGGTGGCAACAACGCGTTAGTAGTTCCTCTTGTTCTGCATATTTTCATGTGCGGCGGTAATAACTTCCACAACCAGGTGATCCGCCCGCTCGTTTGCTCTCTTTTCTTAGGAGATATGCCAATAATAGGATGAATTAGCGAATAATTAATATTATGTTATAAACAAGGATTTTCTTTCAGAACAAGCCACTGTTTGTTTTTAAACATCTCAGTATTATCTAATGTATTAATTTTATTATTTCTTTATAAATGCAAGTGTCTAATTTTGCCTGCTATTGTGAGCTATGACACAATACGGGTGGTCACGTAATAGGGTTAAATGGTTAAACCCGATTCAATTTCGTGAATATAACCCTATCTACAATCATTATGAGAATGACTTGCACTCGCCGACTATTTAATAAATGCACGAGGTTGGGGCGGCGTTCAATGAAAGCATTAAGTGGAGATTGCCTCATGGTGTATGGGTACAATACATTAAGAATAAATTTAAGTTCTCATTTATAAAGTGGCCTAACTGAAAAAATTATTATCAAATATGTATCTGTCTCCTCTAGATATTAGCTATTGAATTCAAACATACGCAATTTCATCTGACTTGTTTATTTTAAATCATTAAAAGATTCACAGTTTTACACAAAGAGGTAAGCTCCTTAAAACCAAAGCCATGTCTGATAAAATAAATAAAGTTTCTTGTACAAATTTTAATAAAGCTGGGATTCCAGAGATGACGGCAACATAATTGATGCATGATCTGATTTTTGGCCACGTTGTAATGCACGCTGCACGTTGTAGATTAGACTTTTTAATTCTTCATTGCATAACTATTGAACGTAATGAAAGGCGTCTAGGTACATTAATCTTTGCAGGGACTTCATTCTAAATATTTCAAATAGTCATTTGAAAAGGACGAAACTGAAAGAAAATTCAAACGTTGAATGGACGTGGAAGAAAGCTCAGAGGATGGAGATTCTAAGAAATGACGATAAATTAAGGGCAGAACAATTTTGTTAGTATGAAAAAATATTAAGTTGTTTTCTTCATACATAAAGAAACACATAAATCTGGAATATTCAAAAGAACCTTGAAGAAGTTATAAATCTTCTGAGCAGTAACATTATTTACAGATGATTGTTTAAACATGAATAGAAAACAGATAAATCTTACAGCTGACAGAACTTCAGCTTGGTATTTAGTACCATCAACTTATAAATAACCCTAAATAAATTCCAAATTCCAGACGTTCCTAGAGCAGAAAAGCTGAAAAAGAAAAGCAGGTCTGACAACTTTTAATAACGTGACAATGTACGCCAGGAGCGAAGTATTCGAATATTTTCAGAGCATTGACCTGAACATCGAACCCCTACTCGAGACGGCTTCCTTGCGGATTATACAGGGGAACCGGATTTAATGGCTAAATTTGGAACAAAAGTGTCTGAGGATCGCATCTACCGCTGTGGTATGAATAGACATCAATTCCTATTGAGTGCGTTCTTTTCTGTTGAACTTGAGTAGACATCGAGTTTACAAGTATGTGCTCCAGTATGGAGCTGAAGGATGGAATAAAATTCTAAAGTCATCGAAGTAGAACAGAAGTATTGAAGCATGGATAATAATTGGAGAAGCATAACATCTTAAACTTGATATAGATGAAAGGATTAAAAGATGGAGGCATCAAGTTCTATGGAATGCAAAAAATTCTATTAAATTCAAAAACAGTTTGGAACAAATTATTTAATTTGAAGCTGTATACAAAATATATCTTTATCCAGATATATCTAATTACATATAATCTTTGGTACAAGCAATTATTGTTAACAAGAGAGATATTATATCGACTCACATTCCATGGGCCATCGTAATTTTATTTATTCGTACCTACAGTATTTTACTATATATCCTACAAAATTTCGAACAAACAGATGTGTTTTGAATATAGCAAGATATATAAAATATCACCACAACAAATTATTTATATCTTTGAATATTTTAGTATACAAACGTTTATATAATTAGAAATCCACACAGAAACACGCTGTAAACTACAGTACAGGCTTACATAATATACGAGTAGATTACAAGAATTAATACCATCATTACGTCCGCCGACATGATAAGATAATGACCACAATAACGAGCCGTTTAAAAAGGAAGTCTTTAAGAAAACGAATGTTAAAAGAAAAACATTCATTTATATGGAACAAAGGATTCGTGGCAAACAATTGCGCTTAATGGATCGGTAAATAAAAGGAGCGGTGATACAACGAACCTTGACCTACTGAAGTTCAGAAAACACCCTTTTATTGCGACACCAGTAATGGATGTTTTAAAAGCCCACACACATTAGTTAATACGGGAGTTTCGCATGTCATCCTTCAAATAATTTATGTATTTAAACATGCAAAAATGTTGACATATTAAGCAAATGCAAACGATACTTGAAATACCTATCTGCAATATTTTAAATTTTTCGTAATATGACGTCTTTTATACGAAAATCGTTCCTTGAGAAGGATTCGACTAGGATCAACGAATCTCTTCCACAATGTATTTCTATTGCTAGAATCTTTCTCTATCAATGCCTATTATGTGTGTTTGTTCGAACATCTGTGATGTTTATTATTTTTCATCATACCTATTCGAAAAACGAATATTGGCTTCAAAGGATAGCGGGAGCAAAATTTAATTTTTTAGTCCCATGGGAGTTTTCATTTCTCTCTTCTGATTGGTCCGCGTTCGTGCTTTAGTATGTGTTTATTACTACTGCGATCGTTGTAGAAATTGAAAAAACTCGAAATTCAAAAATGTTTGAGCAGCGGTTGTCTTCGATAAGTCACGTAATCATAGAAGGTTGATACTCCTAGCTTTTTCTCATAGGTAATGATGAAAAATAGTGTGTGTCACTCGGGGCCAAATTTTTTGTTCTCGGGCGGTGTATATTAAATTCCTCGCTACGCTCAGGATTCTACTTTAGAATCCTTCACTTCGTTCTGAATTCAAAATAGCGCCCTCGGGGAACAAAAATTTTCTTTGGCCCCATATAACACAAATAACTATTTCTTACTTTTTATCTATCTTCACTTTTATGTTCACTGAATAAATGAAACGTGGAACCATAAGGCTCACGCGTAAAAATGTCCGATCTACGCGTAGAACGGTAGTATCAATGAGTTATTGGCAGCTATTCAAATACTTCGTGCGTAAACGTGTTAGAATAGTCCGCATTGTGTTTCTAGGCTAACAGTGGTTCGACCACACCGTCGATCGTGCTTGTGGTGAATCTATAAAGAGGCCGGTCGGTTCATTGTACAAATAATTTGGCGTACATAAAAATTCTTTTCAAAAAACCGACTTCAAACGCCACTACAAAGTATAAAAATAATTTTATTTTGTACACGTTTGTTGAAGTCGGGCGGCTTAAATAGAAACGATGAAACTGATACGCGATGCTCACCTGATTTCAATAAGCGTGTCTCTTATATGCCACCATAAGGTAAGCGTCGCGCATCGATTTCATCGTTTCTAGTTAAGCCCGCCCGACTTCAACAAACGTGTACAAAATAAAATTATTTTTATACTTTGTAGTGGCGTTTGAAGTCGGTTTTTTGAAAAGAATTTTTATTTTAAGCTTTTTAGTGAAGCTTGTTCCTGCTCTCTTTCTCCTCTCCCTCTAACGCTACGGTACTAATGTAGTTCTATACTATACAGTACTTATTAACAATACACAAGAGCTAGGACCAGGAGCTCCATGATGTAGTCCATGTTTGGTACCAACAATATCATTTCGAAAGCGTCAGTTCGTAATTCCTCCAACTCTACAGCATCAGGATTCAGGAGCTAAAACCTTGAGCATTATGATGTAGTATATGCTCGGTACCAACAATATCAATTCGTAAACGACAGTTCCAAAATCCTCACAGTTTAGGTAGGCAGTACCCCTGCAGCATCAGTATTGAAGAGCTAGGACCTTGAGTTCCACGATGTAGAATATGCTTAATACTAACAATATCAATTCGCAAGCGAAAGTTCCTAAATCCTCATAGTTTAAGTGGGCAGTACCCTGCAGCATCAGGTTTCAGGAGCTAGAACCTAGACCTCGATGATGTAGTATATGCTTATTACATACAATAACAATTCATGATTAGCAATTCCTAAATCCCTTATAATTTAGGTAGGCAGTACCCTACAGCATCAGGATTGAGGAGTAGGACCTGGAGCTCTATGATCTAGTATATGCTTAGCCTAAGTATACCAATTCGTAAACGACAGTTCCTAAGGTCCCATAATTTAGGGGGGAAATACCCCTGCAGCATCAGGCTTGAGGAGTTGAAGGTAAAGATTTTTATGGGACCATTTCGCGAGCTTCTTCTGTCAATTAAAAAAAAAATCTCGTGAATCGGTCCAGAAATCTCGGAGTAATCGGTGGGCATACATAGAAAAAAAAAAAAAAAAAAAAAAAAAAAGATACCGGCCGAATTGATAACCTCCTCCTTTTTGGAAGTCGGTTAAAAACAGATCTGACTCTACTTCTAATATGTTTAATTAGACAATTGCGTTGATTTTCCTTATATAACTTTCAATCATTCATTACATGAAAATATAATTATTTCATTATTTTACTAAAACTAATTTACCATACCTTTTTGATTTTAGAGTCCGTCTCTAATTATTACTTTTATCGAAAAAAATAAACTTTTCATTTTGATTATCCGCCTCTCTGGTTTCAAGTCCGGCTTATATTTGGTGTTTTATTTTTATTTTTTATGTACATATAAAGAATTACAAGACAAAAACATAATGTATTAGAAGTAGACAGGTGAAGGTCTGTAAAATAAACTAGTTTCCAAAATCTATCTCAAGTGGCAATGAGATTATATTTTAAACAAAGTTACTACCGAGTACTCAGTTTCTCACACGTTTCGCCCAAAAAATTATATGAAATGATGTTCAACCAACCTCTATTGCGCATAGGGTGGAATGAGTAATTCATGGAAGGATTATACGATTCAGTCACTACACGACTCACAATTGATCTGATTGAAATTCATTAGAGTATAGACGCAATTAAGTACATATTTACTTAAGAATGCGTACCGCAAATGCTCAGAATCAATGTTATGGCAATGTAGGCGCCAATGTGTAAAACCAGCATAACTACACCCAATGAAATCAGCCGATTATAAATAGAAATTGGACGACCAGTTTAAAATTTAATGGTACGATTTAAGATTACAGCACCTACAGCAGCGAAAATACCTACTGTCCATCATTCATTTGGTCGTATTATTTGGTAGTGGTATACCTAGTTCCTATTGTTTTACGTTGTACGTTACTTTTTTTTAAAATTTAAAACGGACGACCGTTGACCACTTTGTAAAATCTTAAAGACAAAAGAGCATAATTTCCATTTAGTTTGTCAGGTATGCTTTTTAGGGTTCCGTAGCCAAATGGCAAAAAACGGAACCCTTATTTATCCTACCTATGACCATCTAGGACCGTTAAGTCTTCTTAGTAAACGTATACAGTCGCAGAGTTTGAAAATTATGCAAACAAAATTCCACATGAAAATCTGTTTCTTTGATTTTCCGGGATAAAAAGTAGCCTATGTCACTCTCCAGGTCCTCGACTATATGCCCATGCAAAAAATCATGTCGATCCGTAGCTCTGTTGCAGCGTTATTGAAGGACAAACCAACAAACAAACACATTTTCGCATTTATAATATTAGTAAGGATGGTGCGAGACATTCATGCAAGAAGAAACTGAAAATACCTACAAATAAATTGCCATTGCGAAGTTATACTCGCTTACATCACTGTTACTGATTTTTTTTTCTTATAAATAGCATCATCACCGCGACAAGGCTATGAACGTCGATTCTTATGGTATAGTGACGTCATCGGCGGTTCAGGCAAAACCGGTCGCAATCATGCATGACCGCTACAGTCATTCGCCATCCTGAATCATCCGGCGTAGTTTGCGGTTATCGATTCGCATACACTCCACGCAACACGTTCTTACTACTTTATATACGAGTAGTATCAAATATGTACTCCCCTATCAATCAACTAAGAGGTTTTTTAAAAACGACAGAGTACAGTCAGCAGTGATTGACATCGTCACACTGATGCAATAAGCCAACCTACTTTATTTAAAGGAAAGCTAATAAAATAAGTGCTAGTCTATATATTAAAAAAAAAAAAAGAAAGAAAGATAATGCCTATTAACACTAACAATCCCTAAACTTAAGGAAACACTTTAAGTCGTATAAGGTGAACTTCAAAAGGAATTGGTTTTCACCAACGTCTAAGGAAACTTGCTTAAATAAAGTCTAGTAACTTGGATGGTGACGATGGTGACAACTTTCTAAGAGATACTTAAGAAATCGTTTAGGCAAGACATACTACTGGTAAAATCTGGTATATAAGTGACACAAGAATTACTATTTTAAATCAGCAATAAGAAGCAGTACAGCATGAAACCATGGCTACAATTCTAAAATAGTCAAGAATAGGTAATGCCTAGTTTCATTGTGTGGATAAACAAACTGTAGGAGCGTGTATGCTGTATTTGCATAACAGGAAAAACGGTTAGCGATGTTTAAATGTAATTTGAAAACACGGAAATTCTAAATCGGATCTGGATCCATCCAGAAAATAACCAAAGTTACAAAAAGGTACACAAAACATACAATATCTCATGTTGCTAAGTTTTAACTTAGGATTCAAATGAGTAAATCAAAAGCATGTATTTGTTTGTTAGTTTGTTGATTTGTCCTTCAATCACGTTGGAATAGAGTGACGGATCAACTGATTTTTGCATGGGTATAGCTGAGGACATGGAGAGTGACATAGGCTACTTTTTATCCCGGTAAATAGAAGAGTTCCCGTGGAATTTTAAAAAGTAAGAATCAAAAATTTGGCAAACATTACATACCTAATTTTAAAGCAAACGTTTAATGCCTACTTTTAATTGTTATGTTAGACTAAATCAAATTCTAAAAAAGTTAAATTAACTAGATAGACGCAAACATGAAAATTTAAAGAGACATCACATTCCATATAATATACATATAGGTACATCGAAGTACTTACATAACTAGTTATAAGGAAATCTTGTGATATCTCGGATAGACAAGAAGTTCTATTAGAAGCATATTATATTATTAGCTATGAAGTTATATATTACAGATGCCTAGATGTAACACATTCCATTAAATACAGTGGAGAACAGAAATAGCATCGGTGACCGCAATCTATTATGAATAGTTAAATAGATACTAATGCTTATCGCTAATGGAACATCTCAATTTATGGCTTGCTAGCTTTTACCCGCGGCTTCGCTTCCGCCATTTATGTATTAAAAGTAATCCAAAGTGGTCATTCCTGTACAAAGTTTTTTTTTTTAATATTTATACCCTGTACTGCCTGTATACCCTGGTCAAGCCGTTTTATGTTTTAGCCAGACTAACGAACAGAAATTGATTTTTAATATATAGAATAGATAGATACGTTATTAACTTATTTATTAATATCTCGTATATTAATTTTATTATTGAGCATAGGATAAAAATTAACTAAACATCAACAATCTTATCTGTTTTAAAATAATATAGAAGTCTTTCAATTTGTAACAAAGGATAGAGGAATATTGTTTAAGATTCAATACGCGATGCAGATTTGTAAAGATATAAAATAATTTATGCACCTATTTTAAATTGCAAATACATACAATAACGTGGAGTAAAACAAGGCAAAATAAAATACCAATAGCAAATGTTGTGAAATAGGTCCCATTTGAGGTGTGAAGTTGCAGCGCTGGACATAAGTGGCATAAGATCGTGTTCTGTAGCGTTCTTTTCCCAGAGACTTATGCTCAGTAGTGGACGTCTATCATTTGATGACTGAACTCTTAATTTAGACTGACATGACATTTAATTATTATTTATTAAGTTATATTGGAAAGCTAATAATCCTACTAAATGACGATGAACTAGAAAACAAAATGGCGCAGAAGCTCGAAGCCATTAAAATACGCGTTTATTTGAACAAAGCACGCATTGTTTGAGTTCAGAGATAAGTCGTACATTGTGCACGAAATGAAATATTTGCGCATAAGAAGCAATTAGCTTGTGTTGGGAGGAAAGAGGGAAGGAATGCGCGCGACCGTTAGCGTCCGGCATCGGCAGCCCTAGTTGGTGACACTCCAGCAGAACAACGTCTAGAATCTAGATATATAGTTGATAAAGTCCGATTGCTGCTTTCAATACGATTTTGATCTTTTAATTTCATACTCCACGAGTTTGACTCGCCTGCATTATCTAGCTGTAAGGGAGTTACCACACCAATCGATCGATCGACGATTGTTGCCATTGATCGACGTCGATCGATTGGTGTGGTAACACCCTAACTATAAGAGCAGTGATAGCCTAGTGGTTTAGACTGTGATCTCTTATTCGACGGGTTTTATAAAACTGCTGGGATATATAAAAATTTGGCTATTTGTTTCTTCTATTGACGGGATAAGTTAAGTGGTTGAGCCGTGAAATGTATTCGCATTTACAATATTAGTATGGACTATGGATATACTCGTATGTACTAACCGATATCATAATATCCATGACAGTGGACTTTATGATCATGAATTTTGCTGTGATATCAAGCTGAGTGGTGTCAAAAGGGTTTTATATTAAAGTGGTATGATGTCGTACATTATCGCTCAGATAGATTGGCATGCCAACATGGCCTTTATCGACACTTCTACGATAGCAGCGAAAGCTTTCTGGCATAATTGCAGCTTATGGAAATTATCCAGACGAGAGCGTATAGGGCCTAAATCAGTCTCCGTAAATAAAGGCTCAATGCCTTGCAGGTTTACAATAGTGCAGCGTTTCCATTTTAGTACATGCCACCGAAATGGGCAATACAAGTTGTGTATAATCTTGTGTTTATACCTAAAATGAACTACAATAATGAATAAATTAACCATGAAATACATATTCACCGTCTGACCTTACTTTTGAATTGAATAATATAATCTTTTGAAAGCATAATAATACTAGCATACAACATAGCAAGTTTATTAAACTTTTCGCCGAGCTTATGTCTGTGTGCTCTATTGTAGAGATTGCAATCTCTAGCCATTAATAAAATAGAGAAGGTTTACTTATAAGATTTATAAAGGTTTCGTGAGAATTATTAGAACTGTGATGAATGATGATAATGACCTGACAACTTTTCAGGCGCAAATTGCATGGACTGCATGCATAAACAAAATCTTTATTTATTTATTTAAAGACTTAAAAAAGTGAACCCAAATATAAATTACACAATATTTAAACCTTTTGGTAGACTCAGCCTAATCCATTGGTGAAAAGGAGAGAAAATGTCTACAGTAGTTTCTGATATAGGTAAGCGTGTACAAATAATAGCTTGACGGCCGTTTTCACTAACGTCTCTAAGTTTTAGAGATTAACTAAGCTAATTTAGGTAAACCTTACAGACAAATTCGTTTTCACAAACCTTTAGGGAACATCTAAAAGAATAAAATGACATTACGTAAGGGGGACTCCTAGATAGAGGATGATGTAGGTACGTATGGTTGGTCGAAGGGAAACAAGTATAAGTCTGGGAAACATATGAGAACCTGCCGAATATAAAGATCGTGAGAACTCCGTGCTGTCCCGGAATAATTAATACCCTATGACCTTCGTCAGGATAATAATTTGCTTGTAGTATAGATCGTCTTGTAGATATGTTTCACTGAAGTCATGCCAAAATTATAGCCAAGTCAACGTCCTGAGCCAACTAGGTACCTCAACAGCACTGAGGAACAATGAGCGGATGATAACGCCTTATCTACGCCCGCTGGCGGGGCAGAGGCGCCGGAAACAAGCGACAACATGGCGGCTTCTCGGCACATCGCGTACGCAACGTAAGCCATCAATTACTTGAAGACATCCCAGCAAAATGTCAGTATGTACTCACTCGTACCTATCGATATTTTACGGACCAGATAAATAACTAACTTCACGACATAATTATAAAATTAGAACCAACTTCCTTCGGCGGTGTTTCTACAGTTCCCACTAAAGTTCAATTTGAGGTTATTCAAGGGGCGGACCAACAAATTCCTGAAAAGCCGGCAATGCTTTAGTGGTGCCTCTGGTTCATGGGCAGCGGTAATCACATACCATCAGGTGACCCGTCTACTTGTTTGCTCGCCATTTTAGTAAGTAGGTAAAACTACGGTAAGATTTTCATCTGGATTACACCAATGGAAATACTGATAAAAACAAGAGACTTAAATAATTATTTCGCTGATAACAGCAGACGCTACTGACGCGTATGGCGCTAAAAATCAGACACGTGCGGTACAGATAGCTTTTAGCTTTTCATTGGGTACAGGTAGTAACCCTATAGAGCAAGTTTGTTTAACTTTGATGTTTTTCGATCGCAATATTTATAAATTCAGAGTAAACCTAACCTTAAAACCCTGAACAGTTTATTTTATAAACGTATATCATGTACCTACTACCGATTTCATTGCATACAGCGTTCACTATTGGCTTTCTCTAGAGATGTATGGAACTGCCGTCCCTAAGGATAGGAGTCATAATATGCGATAGCAGTGACAGTGAAAGGAAAAGCTGATTTCTTCGATACCAAAACATTGATACAACTTTCATTTTATTAAACAGTCGTTTAGGTACAATGTACCTACATATCTAAATGTTGATCTATGAATTTGACTGGTCATTTCGTTGTAGTCGCTTTAATTTCAGTAAAGTGAAAATTAATTTCAGTCTAAACATACATATTATTATTAATAGCTATCATAGCTTTTCGTAGCAACTGTAAGCAGTTACTTCAAAAAGTTATGATGGTAATTTTTTTTTGTAGTACTTGAATTCTTACAAACAAGATGATGGCTTCTAAGAATAAAATGTGAAAACAGTGGAAATCGATAAGTAATGATTAAGTGGGGACTGGCTTAATACCTTACCTCAAAATTGCTCATCTTACAGTATTATGTTGGATTTGTTTTCAGATATCTTATACACTATAAGATATCTCAAATACTACACATTTTCGTGCTCGATCAATCGGTGCAATTTCATTCCCTTTTACGTCTAAAAGAGTTGTAAATGAAGTATGCATTTAAGTAACCTGTTTATATGCCATACAATTAAGGCATAATTATGCAGGTGAAACCAGATTTTACAACATGGTTGCATAGATCACTCAATTTCCTTTCTCTTCAATTAAGGACATGACGTGATTCTGTGACTTTTCTTCTAATTTAAAGTGACCGACGTTTAGAGTAATTAGATCGATAAGTTATGCACTTTTCTATTTTTATAAGTACTCTAAAAATACTTTTTTTATTCGATGACAAGATAGTCCTTGACTGCAATCTCACTTGGATGGTAAGTGACAATGCAGTCTAAGATGGTAGCGGACTAACTTGGAAGGGGTATGGCAGTGTACTCATACCCCTAATCGGTTTCTAAAATGACAAGCCATCGTGCGGGAACGCTAAATCGCTTGGCAGCACGTCTTTGACGGTAGGGTTGTAACTAGCCACGACCAAAGCCTCCCACCAGACAATTACAATATCAAAAATATGTGACCATGTACTACGCAATGTGAACACTAACAAAAGTTACAACACATTACCGTACGCTTACTGTGCAGTAGTTACCTATAATTTACGTCACTTTATTGTACATTGAATAGATACTGAATTATTCATAGTTACCATTGGATAACTGTGGGCGAATATCGAACGGCCATTTTGAAAGTTTATCCCATACCCATACTATTTGCGTAGGTGCGAAATGTTATGGTTACGCTAATAATTTAATTTAACAAACATGCCTATTATTGATTTCGTTTCCATGCTATTATAATATTATTGCCCAATAAATTCTTTCGTATCATAATCATAACTATGACTAGGTAAATAGGTACAATTTATGCTTTTGTTTTGGTAGAGAACTTGCTTTTCAACATAATATTCTATTCTATTAATTTTATCATTGGCTGTGGGATTGTCTCAAAACCACATGCCTATTGCCTACTTAAGGAATTAGGTATCCTAATGGATCCTGATCGTTGAAGTTGATACACTAAGGACAGTATAGGTAGCTCACCTAAACCGGGCCAATTAAAAAAACTCGCTAGGCATAGCATATCGTTTGCGAAGGACGTCTACGACAGCGCATTTTCCGTCTCGCTCGCACAAATTATCACCCCGCACCGCGAATCAGGCACAGCTTTTATTACTATCAAAACCAGTTTCACATACCTACTGGGGAGTAATGAATGCTGATAAAATGCAAATACGAGAAATTCTTGATAAAATTTGCTAAATTGCTTGAGAGGTTGTCCGAATAAAGTCCATTTATGCTATGGAAGTTATTCTCTCTTGCTAGATTCCTATGAGTTTACTAAATGGTTTGTTATTTTGCTTGCAATATCATCAGTCTAAAGAAAAATTTGTTACTACAAGTAAACTCTGTATAACTAAATCATCATCTGTGCTGTACTTGCTTGTGGTTGGTTTACCTTAAAACCTACTACTCTTTTTCTATTATTTAAAACAAGCTTTTAACGTCGACTTCGCTCCTGCCATCTATTCAAGGTGATCCAAAGTGGTGATTCTTATATAAAATCACCAATTTTGATTTTTCATTTTTTCTTTTGGGTTTTCCTAATTTTTAGGGTTTCGCACCCCTTGGGTAACCACCCTTGGGAACTCTATTTTTTTTTTAATTTAAGAATAATTTACATTTACTAAGCCACTGCTTTCCGTATGTCCGTCTCTCTGTTAGTGAGTTGTATCTTATAATACGTAATAAATTTTGCAGAGAATATGAATTTCTGTTGCCGCTATAACAGCAAATAATAAAAATAAATTAAAGATTAAAGGGGGCTTGGAATACTTATAAACATGTTTTTCAGGGTTTTTTGGTACGGAACCCTTCGTGTGCGAGCCTGACTCGCATTTGACTACCCTTGTATGACAAGGAACATAATAAAGAAGCAATATTCAAATTGATCAAGCCAAGTCAAACAAGTTTTTGAGTTTTAGCTGGATTAACAAATATGCATGATATAGAAAAAAGAAAAAAAAAAATACCAGATATGCATGATATAAATTTAGCTCTCATTTCTCTACACGTTTAATACCTGTGAAATCTATATTTATCTCTTTATTTATTTAAATACCTGTGAAATATTTTATATGATCTTAACAGGTAAATAATATAAACAAATCATTCTGTTCTTCAACTGTAATGTAAACAAAAAAATAATGGAGATGGTAGATAATCAGACAAATAGCTATTGGCTGCTACATTTAGGGCTGATAGCTTCAATTCATATTTTTTATAAAAAAAAAATTTACTCTCAAAAAACAAATTATTATAAATGTGTTTGTTTGTTGGTTTGTCCTTCAATAACACTGCAACAGAGCTACAGATTGATGTGGTTTTTTGCATGGGTATAGTTGAGGACCTGAAGAGTGATTAAGGCTACTTTTTATACTGGAAAATCAAAAAGTTCCCATGAGATTTTAAAAACTAAATCCACGCAGACAAAGCCGGGGCATCAGCTAGTAACTTAATAAAGCAATAAGTTATGTGCATTATAGAGTACAGAGATAGAGAATTATTATATCAATAAAATTAAGTAATTACTCTAGTTCATTAAAACTGAACAAAGTCAAGGTGACCGAACCTTGTTGGTACTTTTGGTCATTAATCTCACTGCTCGTATGAGTGACATGTCATAGTCACAAATTGGCCTACATGAAATAATTCTGAATTTTAAATTTATATTGAAAAATAGTACCTACACAGCTTGCTTCCTGGACTGAACAGGGAAATAGGATACATTTCATCCAGCAGAGAGTACCTACACCCGGGGACGAAGCCGCGTGCATAAGCTAGTAAATTATAAACTTGTTTGAAATCCAAACTAAACAGCCAATCATTTTAGCTTAAGAATATGACTCAGTATAATAAAGCAGTAAGATGATACAAAGGTATATTAAAAGCTCGTTACAAATATGCAATGAACTCATCCGCTAATGATAGCTCACCGAAGCTCTCAGTCAGTTTGAGCATCACCCCGCCGATATGCATGTCTCCCTTCACGACCATGGTCCGCTTCTCGTTCATATCCGTCACGTAAATCGTGAGGTTCCATGATCCGTCACCTACTATTTCACCGTCAGCGAGCATTTTGTAAGTTTTTTAAGTTCACTTTGCACTGTAAAGTCACTTCCGATAGCACATCGCGATTATATGTAAACAATTTTTATGCTAACAACAACTAACAGCGCTAGATGACATTCAACTGGCGAACGCTGAACTGGCGCAAGTTCGGGAGTCGGGGCACCGGGGGGCGCGGGCCGCAACTGTGCACTGTGCAGGGATACCAACTTAACCTCAAAAAAAAAAGTGACGTTACAGTGCAAAGCAGTGCTGCGAACTATCGAGAGATGCGCTATCGATAGTTGACCTCGAAAATCAGTCATACAATCGATACGATTATTTGCAAGTATTTATTAAATATATTTGCAAGTGATAATCGATTATATCGATAGTATTATCACTTGATTCTATCGGTACTAAAAAATCAAATATAATCATAAGCCATAATTTTATTGTATTGTTGTATTTACTTTAAAACTATCAATTATAGAGTCAATAGTATCGATAGTATCGACAGCTTTGCTAAAGTATCTATCGGCGTATTTCCAATAACATCGGCTGGGTATACACGTTGAAATATAAAATTGAACCAACAAGACATTCTTTTTACCATTTAGTTCAAGTTGCTCGCTGTTTTCACAAATTTTAATGACGATTTATTTATTTCTTACATAGAAACAAAATGGTAAATAAAACACAATACTAATTATTATTTTTTCTCGGTGTATTCCTTATTTTACATTTGTTTAATCCTAGTTTAATTTTTATTCGTAGTCTAGTGATGAGGAAAGCAAAAAATAATGTAATGACTTATCCATTTTTATTACACCATATTAAAAGTGCCAATAGTATTGTGATATTTCTAACCAACGATAACATAAAACTGTCGATAGTATCGAACCTATCGATAGATTTCGTACCGATACTATTGAAACTATTGAGTTTGAGCAATAGCAGTTACTATTTTTTTTAAATTGATAGTATCGATACTATCGATAGTATTGTCACGTGCAAATAGTTTCGATAGAACTATCGATTGTACGACTAATGTTGGAGGTCACGATACTCTCGATAGACTATTATTATCGCAACAACACGAGTGCAAAGTAAGCATGGTCACAGTGTTTATTATTACCTAATGAATAGTAAATTTTGCTATCCTGTTGTACTTGTGATATTATAAATGCGAAAGTTTGGATGTATGGATGGATATTTGTAACTCAATCATGCCGGTATGACTAAACCGATTTGGCTGAAAGGTACAGAGATAGAATATAATCTGGAATAACATATAGGCTACTTTTTATCCCGGAAACTAAGAGAGTTCCTGCGGGAATTAAAAACCCTTAATCTACGTGAACGAAGTCACGGGCATAAGTCAGTGTATTCAAAAATTGATTGATCACTGTTTAATTTTTTATCGATGTCGATAGTTTTGAAACCACTCCTTAAATGGCGGCCATTTTATGCGACAGCATTCTGTAGGTATGCACCTTTTATATGCACATGCTAATAGGTACCTGACTAATCTGTGGACTCAATTTTTATTCGTCAAATTGTCAAGTTTTGACTTTTACTCATGACATTGTTTTTTGTTGGAACTTGGAATTGATTGAATTTTTATAGTTTTCACGGGTATTACTTTACAAGATAATATAAATCATTCTGTTTTGGTACTTTATTTAACAGCTTTTTTAAGTTAAGTGCAATGTAGCAATCTGAATTCTAGGTGCATTTAAAATCAAAATCACGCATGTGTTAAGTGTATTTGTCCTTTATGAACAACAAAAGATTAACATCCAAAGAAATGGTCGCAAAAAGTAAAAAAAAAGGTAATAATTTAGTTGAATGTTAATGTTAGCTGATTAAGTATCACTGGTGTAAATTTTTTCTCATAGAACAATATTTTTACAGCTTTATCGTGCTCGACACCAGAACACCGGTTTGAACTAGATTCTCCTTCGCGAGATAGCGATTCTGTTTGTGATTCTGAGTCTTCCAGCCCAGTGCCATTTCTTTGTACGCAAGATGGAGCCGAGGGTGAAACCGATGTTGTCTGGAATTACTATACACCTAAATCTGAAACAGCCAAATCACGTTACAAAAATACCACACCAGTAAGTCGACGGTCGAAAAAAACAAAACCACTACCAATAGAAAAACCATTACCAAGACGTAGGGCTGTAAAACCTTTCCAGAAGAAGACTGAGCTGTTCCAAGAACTTATTGAATTGAATCAGAATTTACATGAATATATCTCTAAAAAGCCTGTCTCCACAGTGGTTAGCAAGCCACAGTCTGAAGAAGATATTTTCAGTGATACAAGTGATAGTTCACCCAGAAGCGGACTAAAAAGTAAGACTCGCTGCCTTAGAAAGAATGTTTTGAGTTCAAAATTTACAAAAGCTGAACCAGAAAGTGGCTTGGAGTCTGATGATTCCATGAATGAGTGCCTATTGAAAGCAAGTCAGGTTGTTGAAGATAATATATTAAATTTACATCCAAAAGCAGTGAAAAGACCTTGTCTTGAGTCAGTTACGAGAAGTTTTAAGCCAGGCTTAAGTGTGAATATAGACCAGAATTCGATGGATGCCATTTTAAATAATATAAAGTTAGAGTCACCAAATGTAAATAAAATTAAAAATAGTGATTCACCGCGGTTGAATAATGATTCTTTTGATTGTTTACTTGGCAATTTAAATGATAGTGTCTTGGAGAGACTTTCACAAATGCCTGTTAAAAATGAATCAACCAACAATACGAGTAAGACAAATGAGAGTAATTGGATGCTAAAAGAATTAGTTGTTTGTGATGGAAGCCCTTCATCCAAATTTTTGTTTGGGAGGTACAATTCAATGCCTGAATCTCCATCAGTCAATCATAGTAACAAGCCTTCAACTAGTGGCATGGCGTTTGGAAGGTACAGTTCAATGCCATTCAACAAAAGTGATGAGAAAATAACAGGTGAGCAAGTACGAGTACTAGGCGATGCTAGCGACTTTGTTGTGCATGGATTTAAAAAAAATCACATCACATGTAAATCTCTTTGTTTGCCTTGAATAAAAATGATGAAAAAGGCAGACAAGACAGATAAAAGTTTAAAATAATGTTTGGGTTATGCTATTGTTTAAGAAATCTTTATCAACCAATAGATATCCACTGTTTAACAAGACTGTTTCTCTTGTCTGGACTTCCAATGGGCCTCTTTCTTTAATAAATTGCAAAAGCTTAAAAAGAAATGGTCATATTAAATCACATGCATACATTATTTTATTTTTATAGATATTAGATTTAATATGTTATAGTTGGATTTATTTTGATTTATTCTGGTTTTAGTTCCAGGAGACTCTCCAATAAGATGCACTCCTGATGAAATAAAGCAGAAACACAGGCAAGCTAGGGAAAAGCTTTTGGCGAAAAGACTTCTACCATTTACATCTACGCAGCAATCCAATCCAGCGTTACTACAATCACAAATACAACCAGTTCCTAAAAAAACAAGTTTCCAACTCAAGGTTCCTAGTAATAAGGTTAATAATAATTTTGTACAACAAAAAGACCCTGTTCAGAAACCTAATTCAGATGTTAATATAAAATTAATTATAGAAAAAAAGAGACAGGAGGCTTTAATGAAGCTAAGGAAAAGGCAACCACAAAATAAATAATATTAATTATAAATGTTTAAGTTACAGTAATTAATTACAGTGTTACCAGTTTCATCAACGATTTTCAATAGCACAGAAAGGAGTACACCACAGACTTAGAATATTTGTAAACACTAATGTAATACAGGCTTGTTGCTTTATTTTAGCCTAACAGCTGATGCCATACTTCATCTAGCTGGATTTACTTGTAAAAAAGTGTTTTTTACAAAATTTTCTCGTGGCGCGCATGCTAGCCGTACTGGTCCTCAACTATACCCATGCAAAAATCACGTCAATCCATAGCTCTTGCGGCGTGATTAAAGGACAACCCAACACTTTCACATTTATAATATGGATAAGGATATGTAAAACAACAAGACTCATCACAATTATAAAAATAGATATTGCATGTGAAAAATCAATATGGTACATTAATGATTGGTTAAACTTTTAACGCACACTAAAAGAACATTTAAAAGTGGTAGTATGCTTGTAATAAATATTATCACATACTTAACACTATTCAATTTCTTAATTTAAAACAATATAACTGCTACCCAGTCTTGTGTACTACTATAAAGCAGTATTAGGCAAGCAAGAATCATGTTATAAATTATATTTGTCACTTATTTTTACCTATATGTTATTGCATCTCCTTATGGACTGTATTCAGTATTCATGTTTTCAGTGCGGGTTTTAAGTGACATTTTGCTATTTACTTACTCAATACTGAATAATAACGGATATTGATTATGTGAATATTATATTGTGATTTAATGCGACTTTAAATATAATTTTATTACAGGATCAGTTTTGTTATTCATTGGTAAATTTCATTCATACTACCTGCTTATTAAATAGGAATCGTTCCATGTAAAGTTTATACAACTTCCATTTAATTTAGTAGTTGTTAAAAAAAATTCAACTGTTCCATTGAACAGTCTCATCTGCTAAATTCATAACTTGAGATTTGGGCCTTGCAGATGTGACTTAAGGCTCAAATTTCAAGTTGTGAATTTAGCAGATGGGACTTTGTTCTACGGAACAGTCGAATAATACATAATAGTTATTTATTTTTTCAAACAAAGGAAAATGGGCAAAGTGTCTCAAATATTGTGGCACTTTGTTATAATATATCATTGAATAGATATAATTTAGTAGAACAATTTATTTTATGACAACGAAGCTGAGTTTTGTGTCAGAAAAAAGTTATAGGTTTTTAGTTTCCTAGATATTAAAATGTCAGTGTTATTTATCATATTTTACTATAGATATTAATAAAAGAATCCAAAAAAAGTACATTTAAAGTAGCCATGCTGCCGCACCACACCACATGGTACACACAAGAAGCAAACACTGCCTTTCGGCATAAATGCGCGGCCCTGTGTTGGCTTAACAAAGCCATGATTTGGGCAAACGATGTAGCAACTTATACTATTCATTTCATAGCAATGAAAATAAAGTTTATGGCGAAACTCGTAGTAAAAAGGAGATTAAATCATCTAAATGGATCTTTTTTAATTATTTTCAAAATCACTTTTTTGTTACAATTAGGGGAACAAAGCTGAAATCTATAGACCGCACTCTCACTCAGCTCAGACTTAAGACAGGGTTTAAAATGACATGTCAGAGCATGTTGTGTCAGTGTCTCGTTTTAACTTCTACCTTGAATCTGAGCTGAATCAGAGCATGCTCTATAGATCTCAGCATAGAACAACACTTGGCCATATGCCTTATATTGCTACAAGGGTTGAGACAAACTCCATACAAATCTGCCCATTGTCGTTTATTACATACAATACATATTACAACTTAAAAACTATAGGTAAATGATCACTTCCATAAAAGTCATTTCTATCATATTATGCCCATGTTATTTCTCATATATTTGCACCATATTCTTTTCATAATCTATATCAGCATCTAAACAATGTTGCAGTTCTGCGTTTTTTGTTTTTAATCGCACATTTCTTTGTCTTAATGCATTAATTCTCCTAAATCGTTTATGGGCTAATTGTTCGAGGTGTTCAAGTTTTCTTTTTAATTCTAATATTTGGCTCTTGTACTGTTGACATTGGTTACAGTTGGATTTCTTGTCAATCAAACTTGAGGATACAAAAGTAGTTTTAGGTTTTGCTGCAGATGTGGGGGGTTTAGGAGAAGCAGTCTTAGGAGGTAGGGGGAGAATGACCATTGTAGGGTAACATCCCAAATTAGATGTTGGCTCCTGCAATAGAAACAAATATTATCAGGTTGATTCCATCCTATTAATATTATAAATGTAAAAGTTTGGATGGATGGATGTTTGTAACTCAATCATGCTGTGAGGACTGAACCAATTTGGCACTAGATAGATATAGTAGGTTAGGTTTTTAAATTCCAGGAACTCTTTCATTTTCCAGGGTAAAATGTGTTAATCTTGGGCGTGAGCAATCTCAATTCCAAATTTCAGCCAAATCCGTTCATTACTTGTGGTGTGAAGGAGTAACAAATATATATACACACATATACAAAGTTTCACCTTTAGAATATTAGTGTGATAAAAAGAATGATATGAAACCTCTTACTATGCATTTGTTTTTCGTTCTATTTCAATATGAAAATCGATGAAATTAAAAATATTTAATAAATTCTGTTACAGTACACAAAAAAATTACCTTTGGTAATTTTAATATTGGCACAGCCCAGTCTGTCAGTTTTCTATGCTTTGTATAAACATAGGGATTTGAAAAACATGCTGATGTGAAATGCTCAGAGCAAACTGTATGGTGGGTTTTGGGAGTCCAATCAGGTTCACGACCCACAGCATCAATCCACTGGTCTAGAATTTTATTCTCAGTGGGAAATCTAAAATAATACATCAATGGAATGTTGAAAGAAAATATTTATAAAGGCTCATGCCTATTAATGTACACATAGCATTGCAAAATATCTTGCACTTTATATGGTAACTGAAATGTTTATTGGATTTTCAAACCTATAGAAGGTTTGAAAATAGATCTTTGATCATGGTTTTGCAGTGTGTTGATAAGGCTGTTGTTGGCACTTTTAAACCTTCATATTTAACGTATATTTAAAACGCTGCAAGAAAACTATATTGTTCATTTTATTGATACCGAACAACTTACTTATGGAAGCTTATGTATTTACCGTCGCTTCCTTTTATTCCACGGTGTGATTTACAGTTTTTTATTATACATGCCATCGCTGGCTTCAACAATTCTTTGGCAGTTTAAGCAACAATTAGGTACTCACAAGATTTCACATATTCCTAATCATAATACCTATTTAATAAATTTTTGTTCTACTATTGGTTCAAGTTTATTCTTTTGAATTTTGAATGAAAAAAGTTTAGCTGGACGTAGACAGCAGTACCCACCTTCCTGTCAAGTGTCAGTGTCGACTTGTCAAAGTCAGTGCTGCAAGACGTGATCTATTCGGTAGGTAGGTAGAACTGCGACAAAAAATCGGTTGTTTTCGGTAGATTTTTTACAAAATATTATTTACTTATTGATGTCCGCGAATTCGATAGCGTGGATTGAGGTTTTTTGATTCCCGCGAAAATTCTCTTATTTTCCGGGATAAAAAGTAGCCTATGTGGTAGCCAGACTGTACGCTGTCTCTATGTCAAATTCCAGCCAAATCGGTTCAGTCTTTACGAAGTGATTAACAAACATCTATGCAGCCATTCAAACTTTCGCACTTATAATATTTTATTCATTCGGAATCGGTATTTCGGAACGAGGAGTAAATTTCGGTACATCTACCGAAAAGGCGGTAGGTTTAGCATCACTGGTCAAAGTGCTACCCATAGATACTAGAGATTATAGAGCAGGGGCCCAAGTCTGCTATTGCAATTGTAGTTACATTGTCTATCAATGACATGACAATTGTTATTTTTAGCAATTGTCATGTCATTGATAGACAATTGAACCCCTGGGCCCCAAGTCAAATTGCTAAAAGTAGCAATTGGGATGTCATTGATAGGCAATGTAACTGTAATGTAATTACAATTGCAATAGCAGACTTGGGCCCAGGGGCCCAAGTCTGCTATTGCAATTGTAGTTACATTACAGTTACATTGCCTATCAATGACATCCCAATTGCTACTTTTAGCAATTTGACTTGGGGCCCAGGGGTTCAATTGTCTATCAATGACATGACAATTGTTATTTTTAGCAATTGGGATGTCATTGATAGACAATGTAACTACAATTGCAATAGCAGACTTGGGCCCCAGGTAGGTAGTAATATAGATCGAGGTCTTGGTTGACATCACAGACCAGTAACAGAGCTAACACCTGTCAAATGTCAATTGATAAATTGATAATTTTAAAAATCTAAAAATTATCAAAAAGCATAAGCCAAGAAAATAAGAAAAGAAATGAAAACAAACGCGACATTATTTTATGTAAAAAATTCGAGTGAAGTAGAATCTAAATAAGAAGCTAATGTGATTTATTTTATTTTAAGGCTCAATTGAATTTGAGCATGTTTTCGTGATTCTACAATATTAAGGTTAATAAAGTTTCATTTGTACCGCCAATCTAAGTTTAATCACAACATGGCTATGAATTGCCTTCGTCAATTTACCAAAACTGTTGTTACTGTTCCCAAGTCGAGAATGGTAACCCATAGAACAATACAAACAAGTCAGCCAGCCAAAATTGGCATGATACCCATTGTGGTCGAACAGACGGGAAGAGGTGAGCGGGCATACGACATTTATTCAAGACTTTTACGTGAGCGGATTATTTGTCTAATGGGCCCGATAAATGACGAAATCAGTTCCCTGGTTGTTGCTCAACTATTATTCCTGCAATCTGAATCCAGTAAGAAACCTGTGCATCTCTACATCAACTCTCCCGGTGGTAATGTGACTGCTGGTCTCGGTATATACGATACCATGCAGTACATAACTCCGCCAGTAGCAACATGGTGTGTAGGTCAAGCTTGCAGTATGGCATCTTTGCTGCTTGCGGCCGGGGCTCCTGGGATGCGCCATGCTCTACCGAATTCCCGTATTATGATTCATCAACCGTCCGGCGGTGTTAGAGGTCAAGCAACTGATATTCAAATACAAGCTGAAGAGATTTTAAAACTGAAGGCGCAGATCAACAATCTTTATGTCCGTCACACGGGTTTGCCAGTGGAGAAGGTGCAAAACTCCATGGAGCGTGATTATTTCATGTCCCCAACAGAGGCTAAAGCATTTGGTTTGATTGACAATATACTAGAGCACCCACCTTCTCATGTTATGGAAAATGAATCGTCAACACCACCAACAAGTCCGGCTACACCAACTGCTACTGATTAGCTTCTTAGATAGTTTCAATGAAGACTTGATATCAAAACCACTTTTGATAAAGAAACCTTTTTTTCATCAGGCCAGAAAAATATTACAATTAATCTGGATAGTTGATCTTGATAGAGAACAGGATTGTTTTTTATAGAGAAGATTGTTAAATGTTGTTTAAATAAAGAACTACCAAGTTTCACAGGTGAATTTCTTATGATATAGACAACTATTTTAAGGAAAGAATTTATGACCTCAATAATTTCACTGATAAGTTCATTGGTGGATAAATATAGTTGACTTGAAGGAGGTTGAATATTGTAGAATGAAAACTATCAAATGTACATATTTTAAGAATGATGGTTTTTGAAATCAAGTCTCCAATTTTTATAACAAATTAAATTTTATTGTAATGGGTAATGTATAGCAAAATATATGAGTTTAATTTTTTAATCTATTTTTTTTAATGTGATTGTGAACAATTGTAGTAATAAGAAACATTGGTGTACACAGGTAGAGTACATCAATGCAGGCCATAAAATATCCTTGTATAAAAGGATTCCTATTAACTGGTAGGGCCTGGTTATTAAATCACTGCCAGAGTCTCCTCTGAAATGATAATAGAGATGTAAGGAAAATGATATAATACCTGGTTCAAAATGAATGTAGATTTTAGTAGCTTTATTGGTCCAAAAACATTGTGCCTACATTGTAAATGTAGTGTGTTGGAAAAAATTACTTCAAATAGAAAGTTATTTCTGCTGCTCTGTAACTCTCGGCATGGTAACTCTGTTTTTCCGGGATAAAAGTCTGTCACTCTCGAAGTCATCAACTACATAAGTTTATCTACGCATGCAAAAAATCACATATTATAAGTAATTTATATTACTCTATGTACATATTTATACATCTACACAAATAATTAAAATTGAAGTGCCTGTTTGTAATATCAAAAGAACAGCTTTTTACTAACTGTACTGAAAGTAAGTACGGCACTTATAACAAGAAAACAATTTTTAAAATTTTTGTCTGTCTGTTTGTTTGCTTGTTGCCGATAATCTCGGGAACGGCTGGACCGATTTTGACGGGACTTTCATTGGTAGATAGCTGATATTATCGGGCGTAATATAGGCTACTTTTTTAACCGACTTTCGTAAAAGGAGGAGAAGGATTTGGTTATCGATATCTCCGTGATTTCATAACCGATTTGCGTGAATCTTTTTTTAATCGATACAAAAACTTTGCGAGATGCTCCCATAAAAACTTTAGGTTCTAACTCCTCAATCCTTATGCTGCAGGGGTGCTGCCCCCTAAACTGTAGAGATTTAGGAACTGTTGATTATGAATAGTTATTGTACTGGTTGTAATCAAGTAAAGACTACATCGTTGAATTTCAAGACCCCAACTCCTCAATCCTGATGCTACAGGGGTTCTGCCCATCTAAACTGTGGGGATTTAGGAACTGTTGACTGTGAGTTGAAGTCGCGGGCGTCCGCTAGTTACTATTATAATTCGCTTGACTCTTTTGCCCAATAGCTGGGTCCCCACCAGACGATCCATCGCGCTCCGATCGCACGCGGCAGGAGCGCGATCCAAATGTGCAGGCGGTGTGGACGTGCCGCGCGCGATCCATGCGCTCGTATTGGAGCGCGCGCTCCCTGCTGCGCCCGATCCGTTCGTTTTTTTTATTTTGGATCGCGGATCGCGGGATCGCCGATCCATTTTGGATCGTCTGGTGGGGACCCAGCTAATGACAACTCCTTCGGTAAATATACTAACGCTATATCATGCCACGGTAGCTTTGAGCACGGTAGGTATATTCTTAGAATCGTAATTCTCATGAACTATATTGCCGATAGGCAATCGCGTCTTTCTGAGAGTATTAAGCAAGTCTGAAATTATAAAGCAAGTACCTATTAAGTTTCATACTTTGAGTTCAGGAAGAAGTTGAGAATATTGAATACAAAGTTTAACTTAATGAAAAGTTACAGCTTTTCAAAGCGTATTTTCATTTCATACAAAACTTCCAGTGACGTTTTTGCCATTAATTTAAATCTAGGCGTTTTATTTTAAAACATTATAATTATGTTATATACGTTATTCTATTATTTTAAAATGTAAAGAAATACATATTTTTATGATGAAAATTACAATAGTACTCCCTTGTAAGTAAGTGTGCATTATTATGCAACTACAGAACCCTATCTACACTGTGCGTGGCTTGACATACATTTGACCGTTTATCTTTAATTGGTTACAAAAGGGTTATTTTTAGTACACGTGCTAAACAATAGGAATGTGTACAAAAGTGTTTGTTTGTCTTTGTCTCAAGTCTCAACCGAGTTGATCGGTGTGAGCTTTTGGATGGGTGCAGACTTGTAGAGTTGTCTACGTGTAGGGGGATGTAGGCTTTTTATCTTGAAAAATAAATGTGTTCTGCGGGACATTTAAAACCTGTCTCCACGCAGACGAACTCGCGGGCAAAGCTAGTACTGGTTAGAAGCATTTTCTTGATTATTCTCATCGCAGCTGTTAGGTTATTTATTTATACGTGTAGATCTTATCCGATCGAGTGTTTGAAGACTGAAGAGTTTCATTAGCATTGCATTGCATTAAACAAGGTCAATCTCAGCGAGAACACGAATGTAGGTTGTTACATTCAGCAACAGCGCTTATGAGTGTTGCCGTTGAGTCCTTTCATTATCTGTGAAAAGGCTTGAGGCTTTGCGTGTCCGCGCTTGCGTGGCCCCCGGGTCGATATATGCTGACGTCAGCAGAAGTTCGGCTTCAGTCACTCGCCGGTGGCCGCAGTGGAATCATGTGGCTACAATGCTTCGCTGCGACGGTGTTGATTGCCGCCGTCGCGTCGCGCGAAGTCTTCACCAACTCGTTCCTGGTGCGGTTCAAGAGGTCCCTGGGCCGCGACGAAGCACACGAGGTCGCGCTCCGCCACGGCTTCGACAACCTGGGCCCGGTAAGCAGCCACGTGAGGATGTGTAAACATAACCATAAGCTCTGCTATATTTATGAGCGTAGGTAACATGATTTCGGAAATTGACAAACGTGCGCTACATTCGGCTATTTAACTAATTCGAATTCATAGTCGTTGATGTCGGACTAAGATTAGGTACCGACCTATACCTACGTTGTACCTATGTTGCCTTATTTCGGATTTATAAGTTTCTCTGAACAAAAGTTGATCCGTTGATCGCGTTTACCCGTTAATGAATTGTAATCACCGAGTACCTAGTAATTTTTAATTTATTTTTATTAACTATTTCTGTTGCCGCTATTGTTAAATACACATTTTCTAAAAAAATTCTACTATCCACCTATTACGGATCACGAGATACAGCCCTCTGACAGGCAGACGGACGGACGGACGGCGGAGGCGGTTTAGTAATAAGGTCCCATTGGTTACTCTTCGGATACGGAATCCAAAAAATGAGTGCTAAATAAATTTTTCCTGGGTAGCCAGGTAACATTATAGCACCTACATCACTACATACCTACCTTACGATCTATTCTATATCTACTAGGATGTCTGCATGGATTAAAATTTTCAATTCCCGCGGGAACTCTTTAATTTTTCGGGATAAAATATGTTATATGCCTATGTTTTAATCCTGGATATGGACTATCTCCATTGCTTTCAGCCAAATCGATTCATTGTTGTGGCGCGAAGGAGTAACAAACATCAATCCATTCCATCCATCTTTATAAACTTTCGCATAATTATAATATTAGTACCTACCTACCCAGGGTATGTACCTATATGATAATGATAAATTTTGATTTCTCAAAAATTGTATTTTAAAACTTGTAGATACGAAAACAAACATAAGTGGAAAATGCTTAAAGAAGTTTGAAGTATTTTGCTTCTCACTCCTTATCTCCTAATAAGGAGAGAGAAGCAAAATACTTATACTTAAATAAGGAACTTTTTCAATAAGAAGATTTCGTAGAAGGCTACATAATATTTTGTATATCGACCTACACTATATATACCTACCCACCTATATACCTACCACCTACACGGCATTTCATACATGTATAAAAATTACATACATAGTATAGGTACTTAAAAGAAAATGGTTTTCATGCAACGATAGCGCTACACAAAAGTATGACTGTGTCGCAACTCGCAATCTGAACATTTGAATAATGGCTTCGGATAAGCCTTTTACATTTCACCCGCGATACTAGATAACTATAGGGTAAAGATGCCGAATATGAGATACCATTTACATATTCGGCCATAAAAAATAAATTATTGCACTAAGGACTATGAAAATTATTTATATTCGATAAGTATTTAATGAAGTTTATCCTTGAAAGACCGTTTAGTGCTAGGTATAATAGATTTTTTGTTATATCAGATAATATTAGAAAAGTCAGAAATTACGTCTCAGGGAAATGGTCTCCTATTATGAGATACCAAGGGTTTTTAATATGAGATAGGATAGATTTAGAGAAAAAGGAAAGAAATCAATTCAAAAAAACTTTTTATTGGCGATATTTATTAATCTACAACATCGTACTACTAAATAAAAAGGTTTTAGTAACAACTTAATAATATATTATCATGTACTTGTGCCAAGTGCTTGATGTTCTTCAGATGTAGATGTAACCCATAAAATCGTTAGTCCAACTTTACAATATTTTTCTATTTTTGCTTCTAAATAGTCAGAAAAAGCTGGAGGTCTTCCCATGAACCTTGACAAATACTTCTGCATTAGCATCTTTTTTGACATAACGTTCTAGGATACTCTTAGGAACATCGAAAGTTTTGATGCTTTTAGGTAACATATTTGTTTGCTTCGCACTGCACTCACGACCCGTATTATGGCATCGTGGTCCTAGGACTTCCTTGATCGACGGCATCTAGAAAAAGAGGTTTTTAAATAGTCGTATTTCTATACATCCTAATATGAGATATCTCATTTAAGGAGCCCCCACGTGTCTCATATTAGGAAAACACCCAAATTTAAAAACTAGGCTGCCTATTATTTCTTGACGAAGAAAATACAACTAAACTGCAAATGCATTGTAAAATTAATCATATAACTGATACAATCACTGTAAATTTAAATCATTTAGTGTGACTATAAAGTTGTAACATACCTCGTTAATATTTGGTGTCAAAAATCGGGTTTTGTGGTTTCGTAAAAATCCGCACGTACACAACCTGACTTCGCCTCGAACTGGGAAGCACCAACACATGTTTCAGTCTGTTGCCACGCGGCTTCTGGTGACAGTATCGCCAAATAGCTGTAGCGATTAGTTTCGCCAAAACCTAACTATCTCATATTTGGCAACCATCTCATATTCGGCGTCCTTACCCTATCATCGAAGCCCGGATAGGATTGCTTAATTTGTTTCGTTGTGGGTCTAGTCTGTACCAATTTCGTTAAACACAGCATTTTTAGCAAAACTATTATTATGTGTGTGTGTGTGTGCGTGCGTGCATGCGTGCGTGCGTGTGTGCGTGTGTGTGTGTGTGTGTGTGGCAACGGCTACGCCGCCGTGTCGCTGTACAAAGCATTTAGTACGAGTTTTCACAACTCGACAACGTTCATCATCAAACATCAAAACAGAACTTCAAAGTACAACCGATTTTTAATTCGAAATGTTCTTTCTCGCTTGCTTGTGTGTGTGTATGTGTGAGTGTGTGTGTGTATGCTCAGCCAAATCAGTTTATTCGTTTTGGCCTGAAGGAGTAACAAACATACACGCACGCGTACACGGGCACACACACACACATACCCACACAAGCGTGTGCAGTGTAATGTAGGCCAATATTTTGCTCTCATAACTAACATAATAAAACATAAGTCAAGACTCTACCACCCGCTCGGAAAACAGATTCTGCTAAGAATACCTATCGCTGAATAAGCTCCGGTAGAATAATACCTACATTCAATTGACGCGGAATGAATGCAAGAGTACTTCTCATCAATAGGCAGGCTTAACTGCCCCCGATTACATCTGATACCGTGGAGCCGATAACAGTATACCCCTGACATTGATAAAGGTGTGTTCGTGTAGAAATGCGGGTAGGTTCAACGGACATACGTGTTCCGTGGTGGCTTTTTTCTATTTTTAGCAAAGATCTCTTTGTATATTTATTCATACAGTGGCCTTATAATGTGTAATGGAAGAGTCCGTCTTAAGGCTAGGTTAATAATTACGAATTTAGAATATCTGTATTTACTTAGGTCTAGCCTTACTTGGCCACGCCGTGTCGCCGAACAAAGCATTTAGTACGAGTTTGCACAACTCGATAACGATCATCATCCTACATCGAAACAAAACTTCAAAGTAAAAAAAAAAAAAAATCTCTTGTTTAAACTTCGTTACTTTTAGTACAACCGATTTTTAATTCAAAATGTTCTTTCTCGCTTGCTTAAAAACAAAGGAATTTGAATTTGAAAATAACTCTACAGATACCAATGGTTTCAATGAGTAGCTACGATGCCACGTAGAAGCCGGCCAGGGAACAATAAACTGTCATTGCCCTTCAAGTTTACCACAAATCCATATTAAACGATGTTTTCGCTAAGCAACAAAATATGTTGTGCATTCTGCTCAACAAGTAGCGCAACATATTGAGCGGAGATGCGAAAGTTTTGCCAAATATTGTTATTTAGTGAATAGTGAGCGCTTATTTCTTATTTAAAGAATAAATTCTCCGTAAGGGCGCGAACAAGCCAAGGATGCCTCACTGCGATACCTCGCGGTCGCGGTTTAGCTCGCTACCTCGATGCCACCTCCATGTAAAACAAATGTATGCAAACAGACGAGCGCGAACATGCCGAAGGATACCTCACTGCGATACATCGCGGTTCACATCGATGTTTACCTCGATGCCTACGCGAAAACAAAATATTTTGTTTTTACATCGCGGTCGACTGCAAGCATCGATGTGCTCTGGCTTGTGATTGGTCGAATCTCAAGGACTCCCACCGTCGTTTACTTTAGGCCTCGAATACATTTTAATTTAATAAAATAAAGACAATGTTGGTATAGCGTTTCAAATATTAATTATATGATGTATTATTTTATGAATTTTTTATAAATTATGGTTTTCAAAGCTCTATAAGATTTGTACCAATATACTTAGAATAAAAATTATTATAATAGACTTAGGTACTTGTTTAGAAAATTATTCATTAAAATAAATATTATATTATATTTGCACAACTCTTTTATAACTAAACTACTCGTAAAATTGGTACATATTATTATAATATTATTATTCATTATGGTTCATTTTTTATTTTAATTAAATAATGGAAAAGGAGGCGCTATGTAATAGATTTAATTTTTAATATTCCTGCCCTGTGGGATAAGTGGCACAAAAACCACCATAACAGATTTACGATCTCCCTGGCGCAGTGGTGAGCGCTGTGGTCTTATAACTGGGAGGACTCGGGTTCGATGCCCGGCGGGGGCAATTTAGGAATTTATAATTTCTAATTTGTCTCTGATCCAGACCAGGCTGGCCTGGTGGGAGGCTTTGGCCGTGGCTAGTTACCACCCTAACGTCAAAGACGTGCCGCCAAGCGATTTAGCGTTCCGGCACGATGGCGTATAGAAACCGATTAGGGTTGAATTTACACTGCTATACCCCTTCCAAGTTAGCCCGCTACCATCTTAGATTGCATCGTCACTTACCATCAGGTGAGATGGCAGTCAACGGCTATCATGTCATCGAATAAAAAAATATATATTTTAGCCAAGGAATGGAAGAATCTTACTTTAGCGTTTAGTGAGCATTTGAACTTAGCATCCAGGTGCGACTGAACCGGCATGTTCGCACCGACATCTATGTAAAACATCCAGATATCGACATCGAGGTATCGAGCAGCGACCGCGACCGCGAGGCATCTTTGAAGTGTTCGCGCCCTTACATCAGGTAAGGTCGCTGCCAAGCGTCAGCCTATTATCGAAAAAATAAATAAAAGTAAATCAATAAAATTTAAACTAGTTAACTAGGTAGTATAGTTCACATGTTCCTTGGTCACTGGGTATTTGGGTAACCTATATGTAGTGACCTACTTAAGTGACGGTTCCACATCCCGACGGGAATTGTAACTTTAGAAGAGCGTCTAATACTTTTTGCGTTTACTTCAGCTTTAGCTTTCATTTTCATAAACGGGTGATTCGAAAATCTAAAAATATTAAAAAATACTCTTTGTGTTGTATAAAAAGGCAGTAAAAAATGACACTTTTCTAGCAATGAATGTAAAAGTTTCAGTCTAGTAGCAAAGTAGTAGAAGCGTAGTACTTTTGCGGAAATTTTTTCAGTATTAAATTAATTAGTGAATCGGTATTCTCGCCGATAATAACTATACTAAAAATATATAGTTTATATGACATGAAGACTCGAGCGCTTTTGAAGAACTTTCAAAAATGGTAATCAAGTCTAGTGGGGAATTGGGTATGCAAGAACTGGCAGCTAACTTGATCAAAAAATTAGTTTAACCATCCAAAAGAGAAACACATCTTGAGTAGGTACTTATTATAATGCACTGCTGCAGTGGTATCGATGTTTTAGATTTAATTTGGTTCTGATTTTAGAAGTAATTTAGTTTTAAATAGCTCAAATGCTAAATGTTATCCTAGATAGGTACTCAGGTATACCTATTACCTACCTACTCTTTTCTATTAAAGTAATAATGCCTTTCAGATACCTCTATTCATAAATAATATCATCGAAGGCTTTATAAAAGAACATAATAGCGCAGTAATATGAGAGCCAGATAATTGGCCAATTTCAACTTCTTTCTTCATGAGAGGGGGCTGAAAATGTTATTGAAAATGTATTTCTCATAATACCCACCTATATTTAACTGAAGTGGTAGTACTTTTGCAACTACCTAAAGATACGAAATTCAATGGATTATGAAATTCCACTGTAATCATTTTATTATTACTCAACTACGATAAAGCTAAAAGAAAGAAACATTTCGAGCATCGACAGTCGAAACACAATTAATGCTTACAATATTAACCTAAAAGTCCTTGTTTTAGGTAGAGTCGTGTATTGTAATAATTATTTTTTGCGTAAAGTTTACGCTTCTGATGCTGGCTATAGATTTTACATGAGGACAATTTAAGTTTGATTAATAATTCGATACACGAAATCAATCATTGTTGTCGAGAATAAACTTGTACTAAACCTAATAATGAAAATGCATCTAAAACCTAATAATGGAAAGCGCAGTGTTGGCAGACTACTAGGTGGACCGACGACATCAAACGAGTCGCTGGGAGCTGCAGGGTACAGGCAAAGCAAGACCGAGACCTGTGGAAGTCCATGCAAGAGACCTTTGTTCAGCGGTGGACGTTTATCGCTTGATGAAGAAGAAGAGAAAAAGAAACCTAATAATTGTGCAAGAAGTTTGCACTTTGCCGGTTTTATACAAAGTTTATTAGAAGAAATTTA
Source organism: Hipparchia semele (assembly GCA_933228805.2). NCBI lineage: Eukaryota > Metazoa > Arthropoda > Insecta > Lepidoptera > Nymphalidae > Hipparchia > Hipparchia semele. The sequence continues at coordinate 4,490,817 of OW121725.1, read as the reverse complement.
AATGTAAAATGTCCTTATACTTGCAGTTAGTTAAGTAGTTGAAAATAGTAGCAAACTTAGCCAATTTAAAAGTTTTGTAGACATGTCAACATCGTGCATGTACTATGTAAAAGACTATGTACGTAGTTGCTTATAAACTTGCTTAGCTATATGAGATGTTATCGGAACAAAGTTTTTCTGTTTTATGTACGTACTAGTACATAGATGTGAGGAAATAAGTCTTGATTGTTATCATAAGTAAGGTAGGACCTAGGTAGTGAAATTTCGAGAGCGTATATTTTATTTTTTTAAAAAGATTGAAAATTATAAAATTAAGTCAAAATTAAAACTAAGTAAATTGAATTAAAATTAATGTTTAACCTACATGGAGTCGAGTTTGGGACTGTCTTTGCCATGTCCAACGATCCCGCGGCTCGGCGACGCGACGCGGGAGGTCTCTTTGCTGGAACGCTGTGTCAGTTCTTGCGCAATGCTACCTACCGCGTGAACACCGCTTGTTGTGTGGAGCCAGTGGCGTAACTACAGGGTGGCAAGACGGCAAAATGCCACGGGCCCCCCAGCCGGAAGAGCCTATCTCATTAGTTGAGCTTCTTTATATTGGGGGAGGGAGGGCCGCATCCGATGAATTTGCCACGGGCCTCAAACGGTATAGTTACGCCACTGTGTGGAGCCCTAGGATCTTTACACATAACTAGGTATATGAGTATCGTGTACCTACTACGTAACGACGCGTGATAAAGATAAAATTGATCGAGCGGAATGAGTTATCCGAGTCTTTGGCTCTGTGTATCTGTTATTATCTGTGTGTCTGTCTTTTACCTCGTAGCTTCATAACGAATCGACCGATTTTGATACTCAACCGTCTGAAGATCATCAGCTCATTTCCTACTTAATTGAACGAGCGAAGCGAGTTCTCTGAGTCAACTAGGGCGCTTGTCTGGACTGGACAGAGAAGTGTGTACGTCGAAATGTCTGTCAGAGCCCTATAACTTCTGAATTACTGAACGTAATTACTTCAAATTTAAATATAATATGAAACTGATGGCCTTCAGCCGAACATTGTATAAAGAAATATAAAAAGCTTTATTTCAGGGGGGCTCTCATAGAAGCGTGTTTGAAGTAAAATTTTGTTTGTTGCGTTACATAGACTTGCAATATATCTTTTTAAAGACGACTTTGATCAGAGTACAAAAATATATATTTTTTAATTTTTCCCTTAAAATTGACGAAATGGGGGGCTTTCAAAGTGGAGATTTTAATTTGAGCCATATGTCACGAATTACTGAATATTAGAACGTGAAACTTGGTTGAAAATTCAGTTATATCCTGTACTTGAACAACAAATACTAAAATTAGATAAATGTTATAAAGAAACGAAATTATTTAATTTTAAATGCTAATAGCTTCACAATAATGCTAATAGATGGCGCTGTGTCAGTAAAACAGTTTTATGTCAACTATTATTTTTTTATTGCGTCTAATGTTAAAAGTTAATTATTACAATATATAATTAAAACTTTTGGGAATTATGGGATATCGCGAGGTCTCAGTTCGGGGCGAACCACTAGTTAATAGGTTTTACAAACTTTCACTGGTGCGATTGATTTGAAAGGTGTACCCTTAATTCGAATTATTTCCAAGACATGATAACCTTGCACTGATGCTGCAGGATCAAGTGGTCTGCGGGATCCCAACTTCTTAGCAACTTACAGCAGATATAATGTGTTTGGGCTCATTACAATTTACAACGGTCTCAATTAGTAAGGCTAGATAGATGATTATCGAAGATCGACAAGGAGGATCTGATGATAGGGTATCATAGGATATCAGATATATCGTACATATAGTCCGGCGATAGATTCACAGATCAGCGTGTTTTTAATTTTCATTTTACACTTGTATTCTCTGGGCCTTAAACTTGCTTTATGTATAACTAGTGGCCCGCTCCGGCTTCGCACGGGTATAATAGTACATTATGGTACAAGTGTAAAAGTTGGTGATTACCGCTGAGGTGCTATTGAGACCCGAGCAGTCAGGTGAGGGTCTAAAGGTAGCCGAGGACGGTAATCATCAATATACACGTGTATCATACGACGTTTTTCAACACACTTGTGAAAAAAATAACACTTAAATAGTACATTATGGTACAAAACAGTGAAAACGAGTTGTGAAAATTTTTTTGCAATGGCGGGAAAAATTAATGTTGTTCTTTTGTTCGCCCTCTTGAGATGCTCTTGAGGGCAGGCAAAGATCAACGACCATACAGCCTATTCAGGTGTTTATTTGATTTAATCAGTTTTCCGGAATGCGCGCGCACTTTTAATGGCCATAGACTAAAAGAATGAGGTTTCTTTTTTTTTGGCTTTTCTCTTATAGCCACGTACAAAATGGGGAATTTCGAGTTTTCTTTATTACAAAAAAAAAAAAAAAAACAAAACTTACTGACAGTTTTATTTATTAAACACGTACATGTTGAAATTATCTATTTAAATACGGAGTTCTATGAAATAAGCAAGCAATAGGTACATTAATTTAACACGATATTTTTATAAATTATTGAACAAGATCTTTTTTGTAATAGAAACTTTTTTAAGAACACAGCAACTCACCCAATAAAATTAAAAAAATAAATTCTATAACTCTCAAATGTCTCTGTGCCTATCACTAGGCACAGAGACATTTTCCCTCCCGGAATCAGTCATAGACTACATCTTATCCCAGGAATCCGAAGATTGTTCATGCGATTTTTAAAAAAACCACGCTAAGTGATTAGCGACGGAAAATAATATAATTATAGTAGGTAGGTATATAATCAGGGAGACAAATTGGGTACAATGTAAGTATATCGCAAGCCCATTTTCTATGTTATCAAAGACGTCACAGTGACGTCGCCGTCGCCACGAGCGCGGCGTTCATTCAGACTTGTTTGTTCTGTAATTTATTATTGAAACGACCTCCGTCCCCCAAGGAGCAGTCACTACGATTATCACGTTATGATGAGCTCGTGATATGCGTGGGCTAGCTTACTTAAATCTCGAAGTATCAGGTTAAAAATATTGAGGGAAACCCACTCACTTTTATGGAAATTATTGGTCAAAATCAATAGCCTAAGCACGAACATTTTAACTTTCGAATAGTTAAGTTAATGCCAATGTATGAAAATGACAGGAGCGCTCCCATCATTTTCATACATTCCTATACTACTTATTTGAAAGTTAAAATGTTTGTGCTTAGGCTACAGGGCTTGCCAAGCAAAGGTCTTTTAGAATGAGATTCTAATAATATGTAAAATGTATTCGTTTTATTTGTGAAAAGCACGCAAATTAGCCGTTAGGAGTTGTAATTTTGAACTGAGAACCCTAGGGTGTTAAAGTGTTCGAATGACGGGTTCGCACCGGAAAACACAGTGTTGAAAGACCCCAAGGACGATATTAAACAAGTTGCTAGCAGCTGGACATAAGTGGCACAAAATTGAGTTCTGTGGCGACATGAGGACTAAGAGCCGATTTCACCAACATAAAATAAGTCTTATCCGATTGTAGAAAAAAAAGGTTTTACTTTAGTAGCTTCTAGGGCTTAGAGGCAAGGTAAAGGCATTATAGCTTAGTGTAGGAGATTTAGTCGTGCTTTAGTTCCCCTATGCTAGGCTTTAATGACACACTTTTAGAGCATGAGAGGTGAAAAAGTTCAAAGCACTTGGCCCAAGTACAGCTACAAAACGCCGCTTGCGACGCGCTACGCTATACCTACTGTGCGTGTACGTATCTACCTATAGGAATCGGTGTTTTTTTTTTTAATCTATTTTTTTTCTTTTTTTTTTTGAATCGGTGTTTGTTGTTCGTGAATCATTGTGTACTCAAAAATTGGTAACCCATCACTTCCGAGATGAGTGGCATTTGTAATTTCATTTTAAGAATTAATGCTGAGATCCATAGAGAATGCACTGACTTAGCTCAGACTCAAGATAGAGGTTAAAACGAGACACAAACATGCACTGACATAAAGTCTCGTTTTAACTCTGTCTTGAGTCTGGGCTGAGTGAGAGTGCGGTCTATAGATTTCAGCCTAAGTGTAACCTATTCACAAAGTTTTCGTTAAAATGTTTTACAGGCTGTATATTTTTCCATATCTTATCTCCGTGAAATTGGAAGCTGTAGGATCAATTTAGAGATACCAGTATTCAATAGGTAGGTAGTATAGGCTTCTATTAATATCTAAATTGGCCCCAGAAGATCTCGAGTCGCCCACAGCAATCACCGTGGTTCCATTATTAAGGTTATTGATAGATTTGTTGGGTCTAATTGAACTTCTCTAAAAATGTCCATTCAAATCTGTTGCTTTATAATTTTTTAAACTTGGTATCTACTTATTTGACACACATAGGTAAATCTTAAAATATGTAATTTCCTAATACTTACAGAAAAAATACAGGTAATAGAGCTTCGTAATTATATGCTAGTAAAAATAATATTTAATCACGATCTTTAAGAAACATAATATAAACGTAAAAATTCTTTTTACAAAACCGACTTCAAACGCCACTACAAAGTATATCAATTGTGCCTATAAAATTTAAAGAGTTCCCTCGATTTCACCACCAGATCCTGACCTGATGACAATGAGACCACCTGGGAAGTACCCTTTCAAACAAAAAAAAATCCAAATCGGTCCAGGCGTCTTCGAGTAATCGGGGAACATACCTGAAAAAAAGATTCAGACGAATTGAGAACCTCCCCTTTTTTGGAAGTCGGTTAAAAGGAAACAACGTTGTATTTTTTTAAACTTTATATCTATACAAATAAATGACATGACATTCGGGATTTATTAATATTTAATTGATATTTGTGCATAACTACTTTTTTTTTTTAAAGAATATTAGCCAAGATGAACTTGACTAATATTCTCCTCTCCCCTCCAAATAAGCAGAAAGCTTGTGTTAGGATTGGGTACGACAATAGTGCAACGGGTGGGGATCGAACCTACGACCTTTCGGTTTTCAGTCCATATCTTTAACCGTTGGGCTATTGAGGCTTCTGAACTTTTAACCAGCTTTTAACTTTGTACTTTTTACTTTTGACTTTTAACTTTTTAACTGACATTGTATTATTTTATTTTTTTCTGTGTATGTATAATAATGTATAGGTATGTAACATATCCTCTTTAAATGTAATATTATTTTCAACACACTTGCTCATAAAATGGCTCCCGGTTCACCGCAATTAGGCACACAATGACACCTTTAATTCAAACTGTGACTTTTTATTACCATTATTCACAATGTGAGTTATAGAATTATTTTTCTTAATTTTATTGGTTGAGTTGCTTTGTTCTTAAAAAAGTTTCTATTACAAAAAAAATCCTACCTATTGCCAAGATACCTATTGCTTGCTCATTTCATACAACTTTGTATTTAAATAGATAATTTCAACTACGTGTACGTGTTTAATAAATAAAACTGTTACTCAAATATAACTTTTGTTTTTTCTGTAATAAAGAAAACTGGAAATTCCCCATTTTGTACGTGGCTATAAGAGAAAAGCCAAAAAAAAGAAACCTCATTCTTTTAGTCTATGGCCATTAAAAGTGCGCGCGCATTCCGGAAAACTGATTAAATCAAATAAACATCTGAATAGGCTGTATGGTCGTCGATCTTTGCCTGCCCTCAAGAGCATCTCAAGAGGGCGAACAAATAACAACATTAATTTTTCCCGCCATTGCGAAAAAATTTTCACAACTCGTTTTCACTGTTTTGTACCATAATGTACTATTTTAGTATTATTTTCTTCACAAGTGTGTTGAAAAACGTCGTATGATACACGTGTATATTGATGATTACCGTCCTCGGCTGCCTTAAGACCCTCACCTAACGGCTCGGGTCTCAATAGCGCCTCAGCGGTAATCACCAACTTTGACACTTGTACCATAATGTACTATTGTTTGCCATACCCTCACGGGGTCTCATGTGTGTATGTACCTACTGACATACCTACCTGTTACATGTGGAATGCAATAAAGAAATATGACTATGACAGTGACTAAATAATTGTGTGGTGGTGGACTTGAGTGAACCACAATGCCTTTAAATAGAACGAGATTTACAACAAGGCCTACAGGCGGATCTAAGCCCGTAATTCCGGACGTGCGGCCCTGACCTCAACAGGTATTATTCAGTTCAGTTCGGGTTATCTGGTTAGAGCCTTTGAGGTAGATTTATATATACGTTAGTATAGACTATGGGTACATAAATCAATAATGCCTCGGGAGCTTTTGTTTATTAAACCAACTAGCATTTGTCCCTGGCGTTGCTTACGTGAAAATATCAAGCTCTATCACGGGTTTTACTATTCTACAACTAATTAATTTCGATCGAAGGGAAAAAATAGCATTAAATGGAGAGTCTCGATTTACTTGGGTCAGTGGATTTAGTGATGTAGAGTGGATGAATGCGCTAGCGAATGCACCGGAAAACTATTTTTTTTTAACCCAATATAGAGAGTAGAGATATCTAGATTCCAGAGGTCAAATGAATTCTTGTACCTATAATGATTTTTTTACGTAATAACTTTTTTTTTCAAATAAGATAGCCCTTAACTGCTATCTCACGTGAAGGTAGTTGGTAACCATGATAGCTTCAACTTGGTATCTCGCAACACCGCAGTCTCGTTGTGACCACAATCCATGCAATTGGATCGAAATATCGACAATCCCAATTAACATAATTATCGTGGTACGTATTCGTATTATATTATAACAATTATGTCATTAAACCACGAATCAAGTCTAAAATATTTATGTAATGTTTGAAATTTCAAACCCTAATAGGTATTGAAAACTTTACGTGAGCCAAGCCGTGGGCAAAAGCTATATAAGAAAATATGTTATTCATAAAGTTTATTTTATTAAAAACTAGCTTTAACCCGCAGCTTCGCTCACGTTAGGTTCGATTTTTTAACCCCCTATTTAACCCTCTTGGGGTTGAAATTTTCCAAAATCCTTTCTTAGCGGATGTCTACGCCCTAACAGCTACCTGTATACCAAATTTCAGCTCGATCGGTCCAGTGGTTAGAGCTGTGCGTTGATAGATCAGTCAGTCAGTTACCTTTGCCTTTTATATATTTAGAAGAAGAAGATAGATTAAAATCTGTACCTACCAGACGGAATAAAATGATTTAAGTAGTTTCAAGCGCTACAGAAAGTTATGAAATATTTATAAACCTCCGAGAAATACTTAATTAGAGTGTTGTCGTAGCAAATACTGAAAACATTAAGTAGACCGTCTCTAATTACGCTAATAGGACTGAAGTGATTCGCAGGTATTTATGATATTAAGTCGTAATATTCCAAGATATTTAGTAGGTAAGGACTAAGGTTAGCTTAATATTAAATATTCATTTAGTATACAATATTTCGTCCGTTTTAATCTTGTTTTAATCGGCTGTCTGGGACTAGAAACAGCAAGATCGTGTCGGGTGCTCTTGTTGCTAAAGCTTTGACTTTGTAGCGTCATTCTAAATTAGCTTTTCAAATAGGGTGGTAAATAAGTAGAATGATGGTGTCGTTGAAGCCTTTTAAGCTCGACAATAAGGTGCCTATAATGTGGACGACGAAAGGTCATGCCTAAATGCTCTTCTGGTTTGTGTAATGCAGTCTCATCTTATGAGACGTTTCAAACATCCAAAAATGGCAACATACGATTAGGTACTTTTATATAATACTAGCTAATGCCCGCGACTTCGTCTTCGTGGACTTTCGTGGGTTTTCAAAATCCCGCGGAAACTCTTTAATTTTCCGGGATAAAACCCTATGTCACTCTCCAGGTCCCCAACTATATCCATGCAAAAAATCACCTCGATCCGTAGCTCTGTTGCAGCGTGATTCAAATGCAAACCAACAAACAAACACGCTTTCGCATTAATAATATTAGTAAGGAAGTAAGGATTTTGATGGGGGGGTCTGCCAAAAAAGATATTCCTGGTGCGTCGTCGCCACTACAGCACCTTGGGTCACTAATTAATGCCTACATTAATTCTTCGAACTATCCTGCCTCGCCCATTGCCACTAAATAGCTTTGCTCGGTAACTTTGATTGTCTTATAGATCTCCACATTTCTGATTAAAACACGCAGGGTCTCGCAAGAAAATTCCAAAAGCACTAGCTTTATAAAAACTTGTTTTTACACATTGTTTAAATATCCGGGAGAGGCTCATAACTTCAGTCGAGCTGGTAACCCTACCTCTAAGTATCGTGTACACTTCGATCACAGAAAAAAAATAAGGATACCGCATGTTAGTCCGATTTGTGTACCACCGAATGCACTTACTTAGTAAGATCATTTTGCTAGCTAGGTTGACAAAAGTGGAGACGGCTTCTTTAGAATTATTATATATTTACTCATCCTTGAAAACGATTTGCAAAGTCTTCTTTTAGATAAATGAACAGTTTGAGATGCAACAATAAAGTCGACAATATAATACCAGAACCCTAAATATTAATAATAGATCTAAGTTTTCAATAGTTATTATTCCTGCACAATCTGCAGAAAGGCGAGAAAGTGGATTAATGCTGTACTTTTTACGAAAGATCCGGGTTGGAGACCATCAAATTATTCTTATTATGCTTTTTATTTGATGTTCTATTTTTAGTTGGATTAGTGTAAAATAAAAAAATTTTCTTTTTTTTTTTCATTTATTTTACTAAAAATAATATAGTGCTATTATACTGAATATTATAAGTAAAAACTTTGGATGGGTATAATGCGGTGTTGAATTACAAAGTTGTAAATAATGTGTTTTATTTTAAAGTACACTTGCTTAAATTTTAATGCGCATTATTGAATTACATTAATTATTGAAAATTTTGAAGTTAAATTTTTACTGGCATTAGGAGACTATAAAATGAACATAAACGTGAAATACGTGACAGAACGCATAAGATTTACATAGTCATGAAATGCAATAAAAAATATTTAATAATTTAATCATAAAATTAAAAAGCCGCTATCTGTAGTTTTGAGCCGGGAGTCGGGACAGCATGTGTCACGATAACATACGTCAAGAACAATGAAGCATTTGAATAATTGTTGAAGTATGAAGTACTGAATCCTTATTTTTTCTTCTGTGATCGAAGCGTGTACATATCTACGAGCTACAGATTCTACGAGCGATCGCAGTAAATGTGGCGTAAAGTATAAAAGGGAGCGATAAAAAGTTTTATTGTGGCAATACGGTGAAGGTTTAAATAAAGCTCTTTCGCCGTGTCCGTTAAATTGATGGAAAATATTTTAAAGTTCAGAGTTTTGTGCCTACTTGATGGTCGAACAAAAAGACAGACGAACCAACTAAATCACAAAATCGATTCTTCGTTCGTTCCTTATATGCTTAAAACTCGCAAAACTGAATCTGGTGTGATCGCAGTCAAGGACTATTTTGTCATCAATTTAACCCTTTCCCTGTCCCATGAATCACATGTGAGCATCGTTATTGTTTAACTATTGTGTCTGTGGTCTGGACAGGGAACCTGTTAAATAAATATTTTATTTACACTAACCATACTTTTGGTTAGTGTAAAATAAAATATTTATTTACATCACCCCTAACAATCAATGGCCGATCCATGTGTAGCTGACATTCTTTGTTATATATTAACCACCTTACTCCATCATCAGACATTATAACCAATTTGTCTCCTCGAAACCAATCCAATCAGTATACAATGTGTATTGAAACTCCGAAATACTACTGAAGGAGGTGAATGTGCTCATGAAACTGAACAACTTTCCCCAAGGAACATAGGCCGAAATGTGAAATATATTATACGAGTAGATAAGTATATGTAAAGTTGAAGAATTACAGTTGTGTGTCTAGCATTCGAGTCCCGGACTACCCGAAAAGAAGTTTTAAGTAGGGGTTGCTCCGGGAATTTTCCGGTTCCGGGAATATGGGGGAATCTCGGTACTGACAAGGTACAGTCAGTCCCGGTGCCATAATTAATAATCCAGCACCGGGACTCTCTTTTCTCTCTTATTTTTATACAGTCATATGTGTACAGTCTCATAAGACTTCGTTGGTGGTCTTGAAGAATATTCAAACGGAATGACAAAAATAAATAACAATACTAAAAAGAAGAAAATAGCAGCTCATTGTTCTCTAATAATATCTGCAAATTATTTCCACGAAACATCCTGTTATCATTTGACATGTGAAATCACTGGGGGATGAATAACGTCCTTTCCGACCTTTTTCGCTTTGCCTAACTGACAGATGACCGTGAACTTGACGTAAAAAAGGCATCTTTTTGGAGATTTCCTTCATAAGCCTTGGCATGTTCTTATGATGAATCTTTCGTTCGAGGAAAACAATTTTTTAACGACAATAACTGAATCACTACGCTGTAGGCTATAATATAGGTGACAAGGCGAATAACCTACCTAAATATTAAGGAGGGAAGCAATGGCTGGATCATGCGTCATGCTCGTGAACGGGTGCTACCAACGGGAATGGGTCTGCTTTGACTGCCCATCTTGACATGGTTGGATTGGTGTACCTACGTATGCATTTTTGCATTTTTGAAGCTTTATTGTGGAAGCATTGTATACATAGCATAGCTTTGTAAAAAAAAAATTTTTTTTTTTGAAAAGAGCAACTGCTGAGTTTCTTCCCGGCTCTTCTCAGCAGAATCTGCATTCCGAACCGGTGGTAGATTTATGACGTGTCATAAGAGCTCCAAGTTAGCCTACATGAAATAAATTAATTTTGAATTTGAATTTGAATTTGAAATTACTATTTTGTCGCTGGTTGCTAACAGTAAACGCTTCACGGAAATAATGTGATATGTGGACACTGGACATATGAAATTTAATTCTCAGGCTTTCGGTGCGAAGCGGCGCTTTTAATAGAGACAGGAAGTGCATGATGAACGGTGTATGAAAAGTGATGATGCGGACCACAGTCTAGAATGGAACAACACTCTAAGATATGGCTAGCTGTATTCTAATTCAAAATCAATTTCCAAACTGACCTTTACACAATAGGTACTTTCAACATTACAATTTACATATTATAGACTAGAGCCTCAGAAGTGATTATGTAAAGCAATATCCATCCATAATAATAACAAAAAACTTAGACTATTGTCCAGGTCCCTAAACACTTTTAAGGATCGTAATTACATATGAAGCATGGTTTAGTCATACAGCCCATCTAAAAAGAGTAGAAATTAATTGAGGGCGCTAGTGTCGCTTTTATGTTTACACTTGGCAACTCAATATACTGCGACCGCAACCGGCTTCATACTTGGTATATTTTAATTATAAGTGCCTGTAAATTGTGCCTATATGAAATAAAGAACTATGAACCTTGAATCTACTTATTATTATTTTGCGTAATAAATAGCTACATCTAAAAGACAAAAGGTTATTTTGAAGAAAATCGTTTTAAATTATCATTAATTTTATTTTAGAAATGGAGGTGTATAATAAGTCTAATTAAAACATTAAAAATTACCTGCCTTTGTGGAATATGGAACTAACCTGAGAAGCATAAGTTGTACCTATACCACGTACCTATATCAAAATCTGTTGCGGCGATTAGAAGTTATGGTGGAATAATGAAACACACACCTACATAGAACTACTTTCTACAAACGTTAAAAATATTGCAGTTTAAATATTTGTTACTCCTTCACGCCACTACTGAACCGATTTGACTGAAATTTGGTGTCCCAAAGTCAAATGTATTATAAATATTATTACATCAATGACTGTCTAGGAAAAATCCCTTTTTCCTCGGTTACAGCAAGTACCATAACATGTTATAAAACATAGTTAAAAAAATGAAGTTAGCTTAAAATAAAAATAAAATCTATTTTGATAATAAATTACAAAAATAATTTTAAAAGATTTAATCAGAAAAACTATAATCTAAATATTGTACATCTAACACACTCGTAGATGCACCTTCTTCATTTCTATGTACTTCTGAATATGTCTGAATATCCATACATGCTTCAAAGTCAGAATGAGATGTATCTATTTCTGAATCATTTGTTACCTGGATAATAAACTTTTCAATATCTTCATACATTGTCCTGCCCCGCTCATAATATTCCAGTTCAATTTTTTTGACATGATTACAGCAGTTTTTCCAATCATTTTCTGTTATTTCCTGAAAAGCTTTCTCGGTCAACATCTTTATGTCACTAGCACCCACATTTCTTGAAGCTATTTTTTGTTTAGCCAGAGCCCAAATCTGCTCAATGGGGTTTAGGTCGCAGTGGTAAGGTGGGAGCCTCACCACTGTGTGTCCGTATTCTCCCAATATTTCGTCGATTTCATAAATTGGCTCTTGTTTATGCTGTTTTGCTAAAATCAAAAGCGAAGGCTTTCTTAAGAATGGGTCAAAAGAAATTTTATTTTCCTGCAACCACATTTTAATTTCATCTATTCTACTTGCAGATGTGGGCGCTTTATTTTTTACCACGGAATGGTATGGGGCATTGTCCATGACTATTATTGATGGTTCTTCCAAATTTGGCACCAGTTTCTCTAACACCCACTTTCTAAAATTGTGTTGATTCATTTCCGAATGGTAATCTTCATTTTTGTTTTTTCCGCTAAATATCAATAAAGCATTAGGAACAAATCCCTTCTCACTCCCTGCGTGCACAATAATCCATCTCTTACCTTTTGAAACGTCTGCGAGAACGCCCTTTGTTTCAATAGATTGCCAACATTTTTTTAATTTGTATGACGAGTGGATGTAGCTTTCATCTAAATATATTATATTTTTTTGCAATTGGGGGGGTAAATTGCGATTATCCATAATAAATTTTAAATATCTTTCCCTTTTATGGGCAATTAATGGTTGTTCTATAAGAACTGACCTTTGCGATTGGCATTTCTTGTACCGAAATCCTATTGATATCAACAGTTTTCGTAAGTGTTCCCGGCATCCATCATATCCGATATCTTCTTTTAAAACAGCTTGCAATTTACTTAAAGTAGGCATTTCTTTTTTAACGGAATAAAAGAAATGTACTTTTTGCCTTATGGCAGAAATATCAAAGTCATCCAATTGTTTTTTTGGACGTCCTTTGCGATTTTTGCCGGGCGTAGAAAATACTCCATTATTTTTGGATCCTTCTTCTGCTATTCTTCTAATCGTACTTTCCGATTTTCCTGAAACAAAAATAATTTCACTACATTAACTAGGTTTTTCACTCCAATAGGTAGGTAAAAAATATTCAAACTTAAAACTTTAAAATTTGTAATTAAATCATAATAATATAGTCTTTATTTAAAGTTCGTACGAGACTCGATTCTCGAACTATTTATAATATGTACCTACAAAGAACCTTCGGTGAGCGAGTCCGACTCGCTCTTGTCCGGTTTTTAATATTTATACGAATAAAAGTAGGCACGGGATGTTTGATGATGATGATGAGAAAACTTTCTGCTTAAACTATCAAATCAACCGATCGCGCTATAAATTCCGTGAAAAAGTTATAACTACGAAATAACCTCAAAATACTAAGAAATTTGCAAAAACTGGAAAATAATGAATTTGTTAAGCAACTATCACTATAATTATTTCATTTTTTATTTGTTAAAAGCAAAATACACTCAACATACCTGTCATTTCAGCAACTCTCTTGTAAACATCGGATAAGTCGGATAAAATTTTGCCAGCTTGTGCCTCGGCAAGACATCGCATATACACATTGTAAATAACTTTTCGCGTTCCGCTGCGTATTGTACGGTTCATGGTAGTGATGGTGCTTATTTCCTTTTCGTAAAAACAACAAACTTAAATAGAAAATACTGATGTTTTCTTTTAGAGTAACCGAACTAGAGACCACAGATCACTATACTAGAGACTATAGAACCCGAACTATGTAAACAAACGTAGTGTTGCCACATTAAGCTTAACTTTAGTTCCATTTTTATTAATTTCTACTCTTTTTAGATGGACTGTACCTATCTACATATATAAATAAGTACTTTTCTAAGAACATGATGTTGTAGATAATATTTCCGACAAGAAAGAAATACAAAAAAGGCTATCCAATCCTCATCCTCACAAATACCGATATATAGAAAATAAACGATCTCGCGATCTCTTTATCCGAATCTTTTGTTAAATAAAACGTGTATTTTAATTTGACCTCCAGACCTCAGAGCTGTAATAGGATCGCGAGTTCGCTGAAGCCAGAGAACATTTTTGTATTTTCGACTGGCATTTTCTTTGAAATAAATGAACAAAAGAAAAACATTTTTCTCTTTGGTGTCGTGTGAATTACCGATGGTCTTTAATTGGTATTCTGACGCCTGTTTCTGAGCGCTATTATCTAAACAAAGGTTAATTCTTATTGTTCTACAGCGTCGGCTATATTGGGTCCAAACTTGATAGCAAAAGAAAATACCCTGTCATCAGAGTATTTTTGAACGAGCGAAGCGAGTTCTCTGAGTCAACTAGGGCGCTTGTCTGTACTGGACAGAGAAGTGTGTACGTCCAAATGTCTGTCAGAGCCCTATAACTTCTGAATTACTGAACGTAATTACTTCAAATTTAAATATAATATGTAAACTGATGGCCTTCAGCCGAACATTGTATAAAAAAATATAAAAAGCTTTATTTCAGGGGGGCTCTCATAGAAGCATGTTTGAAGTAAAATTTTGTTTGTTGTGTTACATAGACTTGCGATATATCTTTTTAAAGACGACTTTGAACAGAGTACAATTTTTTTTTTAATTTTTCCCTTAAAATTGACGCAATGGGGGGCTTTCAAAGTGGAGATTTTAATTTGAGCCATATGTCAAGAATGACAAGATATTAGAACTTGAAACTTAGTGGTAAATTCAGTTATATCTTGTACTTGAACAACAAATACTAAAATTAGATAAATATTATAAAGAAACTAAATTATTTAACTTTTAAGTGGAGATTTAATTTGAGCCATATGTCAAAAAGTATGTAATAATATTTATCTAATTTTAGTATTTGTTGTTCAAGTACAGGATATAACTGAATTTTCAACAAAGTTTCAGGTTCTAATATGCTCGTCCGATTTCAATAAACGTGTCTCTTATATGTCACCATAAGATAAGCGTCGCGCATCGATTTCATCGTTTCTAGTTAAGCCCGCCCGACTTCAACAAACGTGTACAAAATAAAATTATTTTTATACTTTGTAGTGGCGTTTGAAGTCGGTTTTTTGAAAAGAATTTTTATTTTAAGCTTTTTAGTGTAGCTTGTTCCTGCTCTCTTTCTCCCCTCCCTCCAACGCTACGGTACTAATGTATTTCTACACTTGGTACCTACAGTACTTATTAACAATACACAAGAGCTAGGACTGGGAGCTCCATGATGTAGTCCATGGTTGGTACCAACAATATCAATTCGAAAGCGTCAGTTCGTAATTCCTCCAACTCTGCAGCATCAGGATTGAGGAGCTAGAACCTTGAGCATTATGATGTAGTATATGCTTGGTACCAACAATATCAATTCGTAAACAACAGTTCCTAAATCCTCACAGTTTAGATAGGCAGTACCCCTGCAGCATCAGTATTGAAGAGCGAGGACCTTGAATTCCACGATGTAGAATATGCTTGATACTAACAATATCAATTCGCAAGCGAAAGTTCCTGAATCCTCACAGTTTAAGTAGGCAGTACCCTGCAGCATCAGGATTGAGGAGCTAGAACCTAGACCTCAATGGAGTAGTATATGCTTATTACATACAATAACAATTCATGATTAGCAGTTCCTACATCCCTATAATTTAGATGGGCAGTACCCTGCAGCATCAGGATTGAAGAGTAGGACCTGGAGCTCTATGATCTAGTATATGCTTAGGCCAAGCATACCAATTCGTAAACGACGGTTCCTAAAGTCCCATAATTTAGAGGAGAAATAGAAGAAAAGAAAAAGAAGCGGTTTAAATAAGAAAACGGTTTCTTCACTACTTTACTAAGCTAGTAAGATGGTCATCAAATATACATTTACCGATTACACGCCGAAATCTCCGAGGACCAAAGCCCAATTATGTCGGTCTCCATTTATCTTAATTATCTAAAGCCTACACAAAACTAAATCTTCTTGTTATTTCTTCGAAAAATTTGTATTCAACTCGTGTACAAGTATTCGTCAAAACAACATTTTATGCTAAGCGTTTTCACAATTTCAGCAATGTGCGTGCGTATTGGCTGTAAAAGTAATGGCCACTTGGACTTTACTGTTCGGTAATAAAGTTCCTATTCGTTAGTGCTCCTAACATCAGATGTTCAGGCGTTGTATTCAGTTAATAAATTAGAAGGAATTGCTGAGGACGGAAGTATACGGCGTTTTATGCTGAAACACGAGGCTGTAAAGTTTTAAAGAGGGTGAGATTTTCTTCCCGTGTTCCCATAAGTTTATGTCAACTCACCTTTACGACTTTACAATATCAGTTCTGTAATATCGAGAGTTTTTTAAAGTGACTGGAGTTTAAGATCAAAAGAAATAAAAATTAACATGTACAATATTTTATAAACTTACTCAATGTCCTGACGAAGGAATTCTTGTCAGGTAAAATACAACCGATGTATGACGAAAGTTGGCATTGGTAGAAGGCTAATATTTTTAGACATCTTCATCCGCATGGAATTTTCTGTATCTTGTCTATAACTGGCCAATTTAATTCATAGTTGGACAGTTTCGCTTTTCAGAAATAAATTAAGTTAATACAATTTTACTATAGGTGAGAATATTTGTTAAACGGACTAAAGCGGAAATCGAATCTAAATAATCATCATAGGATATCATCGTAGGATATCGTAATAGTACTTATAAATGTAATTTTATAAAAAAAAAATACATAGTATGCATATGAAATATATTTTCCATTTCGTAGAAGAGATAGCCATCTTGCATCCAGTGTTGATTACACAAGAAGATAAACTCAACAGTTACAGAGAAACTCAAGTTTGTTATAAACCTACAATCTTATCAGCATAGTTTGCAGCGTGGGCACCTCTTGGACCCAACTTTGCTGCTACAGAGAAAATTAAGTTTGTTCTTGTTTACAACAAGTTTCTTGTGTGTGCTTATTTACAAAGTCCAAGGCGATCGTTTTTCTAAAAAAATTTGCGTTGGGTTTGTGTTTAAAAGAACTCTTATTCAAATGGTTAGGTGCATAAATCTTTTTAGTTAAGTTGGTTCTTTTTAAAATGGTCTTGGTCTTTGACACTAGAAACCTCTCATGACATTTAAGCTCTAGAAATTCTTGATCACTGAGTTTTTTAACAGTCTCTATCTGTTCAGACACTATACTTTCCCCACCGGATATAATACTTTGGAATTTCACGACTTTGTTCCTACTTCATCGTTTTAACATAGAATTGCGAGAAGTAAACTTCGACATCTTGATATGGTTTAAATCCCAAACTTTCAAGCTTGATATCAATGTTTCTGATACGAACTGCCGAAGTGGAACGCATGTCCGGCCTCATCTGTGTTGGCTTTCACGCATAACTTGAGTTCTGAGTAGTTACCTTCAAGACAAGAGGCAGGAGAGAGCAGGCGTCATTTACGCATGCACGCGCTCACCAAGACGTAATAATTGCTTTGGCTTGATTGTTGAAGTGCAAGACCATACAGTGAAACTTTGGCTTGATTGTTGAAGTGCAAAACCATGCAGTGAAAAAACATCCGTAAGACTGTAGCTAATCCCTCGAATGCCATTTCACATGCTCGTTTAAATATCGGACTAATAAGTTTTCTGAAATGATCTTACGATTAGACAAATCATTTCTTGGTCTATCGTCCACGCCATCGATAGCTTTAGTAATATCTGCCTTGGTAGCATGGGCGGGAGAAATTTTATCCCCGGGAAAAGGATAAAACGTTTATACCCTCGCTTAGCTTTATCCACCCGTCGAGCATGGGCACAGCGGCGGAAATAACACTCAGTGGATATACTTATAGAAATATACATAGCCTTCTCCTCTGTCGCCATGCTTTAGCATAGGGAAAAGATAATTTTATCCCCTGTCAGTGGATAAAATCGGGGGATAAAACTTTTATCTCCTGCCCATGCTACTCAACTCTTAACAATGACTTTCTGAAGTCCGAAACTTCTCTAATGAACTAACAAACAAACATCGC
Source organism: Hipparchia semele (assembly GCA_933228805.2). NCBI lineage: Eukaryota > Metazoa > Arthropoda > Insecta > Lepidoptera > Nymphalidae > Hipparchia > Hipparchia semele. The sequence goes on along the minus strand of OW121725.1, from coordinate 4,472,677 downwards.
TTGTTAGTTTATTACAGAAGATCATGAAAAATCTATATTTAAATACGATGTTTGAATATCAATCTCTTTTATTCTTCGTATCATATTTGTTACTGGGTAAAAATATTTTCTCAGGAACCTAATATCAAATTCTTGCCATGTAACTCAAGTCAAACGGGAAAATGCCACTGTTCACTTTGAGTTCTTTATTGAGCATTTTACCAGAAAACGGCAAACAGTACCTACACCTACGTTTCTAAATTCCACAGAACTTATACGATTTCACAGAGCAGTCTATTTTATTGCAATAAATATATCGGTCTATTGGGAGAGAGGAATGTGGGTGTTTATCTACGATTGAAACGTTTGTTTTCGGGTAGGTAGATACATACCTACCTAAGCGGGGATAAACTAATTTGGCATACATGAATTAAATTATTTTGAACTAGATTGTGCCCACGCCTTTATTCGTGTGGTTATAGGTTCTTAATTCCCGCGGAACCTCTTTAATTTTCCGAGTTAAAATGTAGCGTAGATGTAGTAAATTCCAAATTCCAGCCAAATCGGTTCTTTCTTTGTGGATTTAAGGGGTAACAAACATCCATCCATCCATGCTTACAATCGCATTTATAATATGAGTACTACACTTCTACGTCAAGTTGGCCGCTACCTCGCCTCGCGCTTCCCCGCACCGCACCTCAAGTCAGACCCGCTTAGTACAGATAGCAAAATACCTACCGCTTGCGACCAAATTTTTTCAAAGTTTTGTTATTATTACGTTTTGAATGTTTTTGTTACCTTTAAATTAGTTATTTAATTTTGTTTTGTTACTAGCATCGTTTTCTACGACGAGTAAAAAACTACGCAGACTATTAATTACTTTAATTAATGACTTTCTTCAAGCGGACAAAATAAGAAATTATAAATTACGCTTCTCGACATTCAAGGTGTCATTGCTATGAAAAGCATTGCCAGAAAACTTCCGTCATATCATAGTCGTGGTTACAGTAATTATTATTTTCTTGTCGACGGTACGCTATGACGTCATTTTGTAACGGTCGACGACGGCCAACTTAACGTTTACGTGTAGACTGTAGTAAGAAGTAAGATTTTGAATTTTTAATGGTTCTTCCAGGTGCTCGGCTCTGACACGGAGTGGCACTTCGCACACCGGGGGCTGCCGCACGCTCGTCCCCGCAGGGCCATCGTGCATACCCGGCTGCTTAAGAAGCATCCGCTTGTAAGTCGACCTGCACTAGACTTTAGCCTTGACTCTCATACCCAACGGGCCAAAACCAAAGAGCTTCACGGCCAACAGCTAAGACCCCCACAGAAGTCTGCTGGACTTTTCTGATAAACCTGTATGGCACAACGTGTTGCAGCGTTATGCACCGCACGTTCCCGCTACTAGAAACGCGGGAGTATGATCTCACACAGAATATGCCAAACGCTGCGGCATCGCAAGTGAAATATCTAGCTATAATCTAGAAATGTCTGATGTCAAACATGCGTATACATCCGGTGCAACAATATCACAAACATTTGTGATATTGTTGCACCGGATGTGACGCGTGTTTGACATCATTTGTGATTAAGAACTTATTTTACCAATTTTAGCATTTATGACGTTATTTCACCCGATATGTGATGTATATAAAACGAAAAGATGACTGACTGACTGATCTATCAATGCACAGCTCAAACCACTGGACGAATCGTGCTAAAATTTGTAAATCAATCTCTACGCGGACAATGTCCAATTATCAAGTAGAACAAAAATAGTTGTCCTAAACAAATTTATTCGTAACAAAAGACAGCGAAATTAATGAAGTAGCAGTTTGCTAAGCAGGAAACTCCTTGAAGGTTACACAGCCACATACAACTTTCTGCTACAATTATTATGTTATGCAAATATTACTTTTATTTTACTAATTTTAAAGTCTATATTGCAACAGGTATTTTACAGTGGGGAGTAGAGTAGGTTTTAAGTCGATTACAAACACATTAACGGATTAGTTTTCTATTTTGCTCTGACCTGTACAAGGCGTCTCTAATCCATTTTCTACTTGAACACATTTAAAATGTATAAGCTCATTTTGTTATTAGTTGTTTTATCATTTGTTGTTCCTTCAATATTGTGAGTTATGAATTATGAGAAACAGCTTTCGTCTGTGACTTCTTCTGCGTGATTAGGTTTTCAAAAATTCCGCGGGAACTCTGAGTTTTTCCGGGATACAAGGTAGCATATACCACTCAAGTCTCAGTCCTCAACTATACTCGAACCTATGAAAAAATCACATCGATCCGTTGTTTTACCTATTGTTGCGTGATTGGAAGACAAACGAGAAAATAAACACGCTTTTGCATTTATAATATTAGTAAGGATACAAATACAATCAATTCAAAACAAAATGGCACAAAATTTGCGACAGGATTTGATGCGTGCGAATTTTAGGGAGTTTGAGAGGTGTTGGAATTCCTTGCTTGGTTGCTTGTTCTTCCTGCGTTTCTAGTTGCGGGAGAAAAGGCATTGCTTAACGCGTGATATGTATCATGTTACGATACAGATTTTTCTTAGTTTGGGGAATTATAGCAAAATAAGTTTTTTGTTCCTTGTATAGCGAGATTTGTAAGTGTAACCATCAATCCGATATCATGCTCATCATTGACGGAAGCTGATAACTTTTTGCCCAATCACGATTAGCCGTAAAGGGGTTACCCTTTACGTTACGGTTACGTAATAGGGTTACGGGCATCGAGACTAGTCTCCCTACCCATCAAGGTAAGGAGCAAACAAAGTGTAGGTTTACTTTGCATTAAAAGTTTTTTTATACTTACTTATATTAAGAGATTTTCATAGTTCGAAAAGCTGATGGCAGTTGGTTTTCCAAATTTCTAGAGTGGTGACCCCGCAACGGGAAGCGCTGAATTAAAATCAGACGAGTCGCAGGGAGCCACTGGATACAGGCGACGCAAGACCGCCTGTGGAAGTACATACAAGAGACCTTTATCGTTTTCTATGTAAACAGGTTCACACAGCAGTCCAGCAGACGGGTTTCAAGCGAGTGAAACGCGGGTTCCGTCCGCTCCGCTTACCCGAGACCGTGCCCGCCTCGGAGCCGCGCGACCCCTACTTCCCCCTACAATGGTACTTGAAGAACACCGGCCAAAACGGTGGGAAGCCGAAGTTAGACTTGAACGTTGAAGCCGCCTGGGCGCAGGGGTATACCGGCGTTAATGTGACTACGGCCATTATGGATGACGGTAAGCCTTGCTGAGAACTCCCATGTGTAATTTTACAATTTAAAACATTAGGAAATAATGTTCGAATTAAAACGACAGTACATAAGATGTTGGTAGAGATATATAGAGCCTTATAGCCCAACGGTTTAAGGTGCGGACTGAAAACAGTAAGGTCGCAGGTTCGAATCCCACCCGTTGCACTATTGTCGTACCCACTCCTAACACAAGATTTACGCTTATTTGGAGTGGATAGGAGGATATTAGTCAACTTCAGGTTGCCTAATATTCTTATTAAAAAAAAAAAAAGAGATCGTAAAGTAACATACCTATACTTCCCTAAAGTTTTCTACTATTGTAAATGCGAAAGTGTTTGTTTGTTGATTTGTTCACTTGTTCTTCAATCATCTCAATCAAGACATGTATTTTTGCATGGGTATAGTTGAGAACGGAGAGTGACGTAGGCTACTTTTTGTCGCAGATAATCAAAGAGATCCCGCGAGATCTTAAAAACTAACTATATCCACTTGGACAAAGTCGCAGGTATCAGCTAAAGTCCTTACCATTCTTACTTCTACTACCTTAGTAAAGAAGTAAGGAAATAACTACTAAGGGTAGACTACTTTTTATCCCGGAAAATCAAGAGAATACCCCGGGATTTTTAAAACTAAATCCACGCGGACGAACTCACGGGCATCAGCTAGTTTATATTTTGTAACATATATTTTGTAAAGAGTTCCGAGAACATCTTTTAAAGGTTCAAAATGTTTATGTTTATGACGTCCCTATGACGTCCCTTGCCGTTACTTAAGTAAACTACAGTTGAAATAATGTTTTGAGACAAGTTTTAGGCAAATATTTACGTAAATCTCTCGTGTATAACCCATACCTAAGTACTTGTCCTTTGATACAAGCTTTTTGTGTTGAAAAGTAAGGCTCATAATTCGTTTTCCATGTTGTTTGAAGAAAGTTACGATGATAATAAAAGTTCTAAATTGGACGTCTCTCATTTGAATAAAGGGTAGGAGGGTCTCTCTTGCTTCGCTTTTTCAAAAGAACTATACTTAGGTTGATTTTGAAATTCATAAAATAATGTGTAACTTGTACCTAATCTTTATCTAATAATTAAAGAGATCTCTGAATATTTTTGTGCGCGCCTCTTTTTATTTTAATTCTTCTTTAAAAACCTTTATAAAACTGACCAAGTTATTCTTTACAGGTGTTGACTACATGCATCCCGACTTGAAATACAACTATGTAAGTCTATATTGAATGTTGTTTTAATTAAATATAGTATTATAAAATTTTATTTGTATAAAATGGCAAGCTTCACCCAATAATTGGATTATGATGTAAGTCTTTAATAACATAGCAGTTATGCTTAATTATTATAGTTATTAAAGGCTGGTCAAGCAACGTGTATGGAACGTTGACCTAAATTAGTGGTAGTAATAAAATTTCGGGTAAAATAGGTTAACTTGAGCCCAGATTAAGTCGCTTTATTTGGTCAAAGGCTGCTGTTTGTTTTATATTTAATAAATTACGCAAAAAGAGGGTAATGTTTTTTTGCACATCTTTGTGTTACGACTGGCACTTTAATTATTTATTAAGTAGCGCCTATTTGCCATACATTTAGAAAATCTATACAAAATAATGAGGAATACAAGAGTTCACTTTTATTTAATTCGAGGGCTAAAGTATTCGAAGATGTTCAGGAGTGATCATTCCAACGGGGTTTTATTTGGAAATATATTAGGCTCGATTATACCTGCACATATTTTGTGTTTGTGTGATTGTGTACAATCATTCATTTATTCAATACTAGCTTTTGCCCCCGCGACTTCGTCCGCGTGGATTTAGATTCCAATTTTTCCTGAATTTTCTTTGCTATAAACTTCACGGAGCCCGAGACCTTTCCAACGAATGCAAAACCGTGGAAATCGGTTCGTGCGTTCTGGAGTTATAGCGTCAGGAAGGAAAACAGGACTTATTTTTATATAGTAGATTAATATTTCTAAAATTTAACTTTCTTGTAAATATTAAAGGCATCCATGTATAAAATGCAAGTTTAACTACCGAAATAAAACATGAGACCGTAAAGTGAACGTAATAATTAGATATAAAAAGGTCGAAAAATTTTTCATCTAAATTTCCATCTAAATTATACTCGACTCTTAATTTTCGCGAATCCCTTAAAAGACCTACAGCGCTGAGATTATTTCGCCCCCGAATTTTAAATGAAAATGCTTTATTCATCACCCTCGCTATTATAAAGAGTCTGAACTCGTCTAAGGGGTTATTTAACAAGTAAATTCCTTATTTTAACAGCCATTTCATTATGATAAAAGAAATAGTAATTGCTGCTTCTATTGTCCGACTTATTTACGGTATTACTAAGACTTCTGTTACAGCACTGACCTCTATGATACTAGTACGCTGGATAGATTGTAGGCGGTGAAATAATGTTTGATAGTCCAAAGTATGAATCCTAATTCATAATAATATATATGTGTGATTAAATAAATATGTTTTGAGAAAAACTTTCCCGCGAAACGAGCAAATTACCAAATTATATCTAATTAAATAGTAATTAAAACAGTTACTTAACAGAGATAATAAAAATCATGATGATTTTTGAAAATTTTATTTATTTACACAAATAAAGAAAAAAACATAAATTAATGTTTCAGATTAAAACTAAAAAATCAAAATTTTGGAGCGGTGTTTGTAAAATTCTTAATGGAGAATATTATTTCCAATATTATTTAATTTCAAAGTGAACTAAGATATTATAACTATATTTAATGAGCCTAAGAGCATACATACATATATTTGAAAATGAAAGTCAACCTCATAGTTTGTATTGAGTTAGCAAAAATTGTATAAGTCGTGAATATTTTTCGTTAAATTAAATAATCTTCAAACACCTAGAAAACACCACTTAGGTCCCTTTTGTAAATCTTGATAGGTAACTAGGGACATAAGCACCTAAAGTGTCTCTTAAGTGCTTAATTAATTCTTATAGCCTCTTCTAAGTAATTAAAATTCCGGAACAGAGGATGAGTTTGAGGGTGAATTTTACACAGATAAATAATTCACCTTGGAAAATCTTTTATAATCTCCTTAAGATTTTAATTTATTACCTAACATTTTAATGTAGTTAGTTTCAAGTTACAATTCTCAAACTTTAATAAACTTTTTTTACTCATACCTCTTTATCAAGATATACAAAGTGTATTTTTTGTTTTTTGTTTTAAAGGTGAATTAGTCGAGAGTGTTCTTAGCTATTTATAAATTATACTAGCGGACTCCCGCGACTTCGTCCGCGTTCTTAAATTGTTGAAATTTTTCCTGAATTTTCTTTGCTATAAACCTCACGGAGCCCGAGACCTTTCCAACGAATGCAAAACCGTGGAAATCGGTTCGTGCGTTCTGGAGTTATAGCGTCAGGAAGGAAAACCCGACTTATTTTTATATAGTAGATTTAAATTCTTATGTCATTGGTGATTTACTAGTAGTAATTCAAATAATGCCAAATGCACCATAGTCGAGTTACGATTACGGATGAAAATGACGAAAAGATTTTCAATACGAAAACTATCGAACATCTTTAATTCTCAGTTAAACGTGTTTGTTGCTACGAGCGTAGGCATTTGCTACGACTGTAATGTAGGATCACCGTACGGGTTTTTCGAACCTTTTTGGCTTCCTGAAAATATTGAGGCGTCGTAAATCGCTTCGACTATTGTCGGGATGATAATACGCTCCTTCATTTATAAGCCTACCCTTGCCCTTGTAAAATGCCCTTTCACGAATATCCTTTAATACTCTTAGGTTGTAACTTATTGGTTGTTAACAGCTGTAAAGTCCATATTATGATCGCTTATTGCACACACAAAATATAATTTTATATTGAAGAAGAAGAAGAAATTCCAATTAATTTAAAGAAAATCCGTAAATAAATACAATAATATTTATTGTCCTCTCGACCGAGTCCACCGACCGACGGCGGCCTATCTTATTAATGGATTAGTTATCTGTGTGGAAGATATCATAGTGCACAAATGTGTGCGCAAATACAGGTGCACTCTCTATTTCCTCACACTCATCGACCAAAGAGATGAAATTCGTCATGACTGGAGAGAGATCAGAAGCATGATCGATGGCTTTACGTGCTCTCCGAAGTACGGGAGTGACACATCGCTAACTTCCCGACTCCGAGCTAGTACGTAAATAGGTAGGTACTAAGAAATTTTTGAGAGAAAACCCCAATTTTTGACCGGGAATCGAATTCAGGAACGTGTCATCCTATAAATATAACCTAGTGGTTATCGACGAGGCAGTTAAGTAAATAATTAATATAATCGGTACAGAAAAGCTTCTCTCACTCAGCGGCGGAATTCACGCGCGTCACACTCCATTACCGAAACCTGTGATTCGACAAATTTCATTTAACAATGGGTATAATTAACTATATCCATCACGGGCTGAGATATGGTGACCTAATCGCATTCATATAGTTCATAAAATTAAGCATATAACATAAAGTAATTATATGAGATCTAATCCTTATTTACAAATGTGTACAGAAAATTAAATAAAAGTTAATTAAAAATATTAACAAATATTCACAACGCAAACACTCATGAGCAATGAACATGGTGCCCAAAAATCTGATGCTGTTTAGCAAGGTTTAGCTATTGGACTAAATAAGAGGTTGTTGTTTTGTTATTAGCTGTTCGTTATCGTTTCAATCTACGATTTCTAGATATAATATTTTTCAAGGTTGTCACAATGCACTGCATGTATTCGCTAACAAGCAAATCATTAAAACAATACCCGACTGTGTTAAAAAATATCAACTGAAAATTGAAAGAATTCGATGGTTTTTATTTGCGGACATCATATTATTTAGATTTAATACTCTACTACCACAATTAAAACTATTTAGAATATCTTAAACTCCATCAAAACGTTTGCACTACAGTGCTTGCTAAAGAAATGGCATACACACATAAATTATTATGTACATATTATATACTCGAAAAACATTACCCTGTTTTGGTAGACTGTCAAAAGAAAGCATGAGATGTTTTTAACTTAAAACTTTAAGTAGATATGACAGTATGACAGTGAAGGCATGTAAAAAGGTAAAATATAATAAATATGTAACTTCGCTCGATATGTATATGTACGTAAATAGTGATGTTTGTTACAGAATGCTGAAGCGTCGTACGATTTCAGCAGTAACGACCCGTTTCCTTACCCCCGATATACAGACGATTGGTTCAACAGGTTAGTACTAATTTTTATTAAGCTATTGCATAGCTTCTATCGCGGGCCTTGAGCGTGGAGACCGAATCCAGAAATTCCGTAACGAAAATAACCTGACACGGGACTCCTCTCAGCGCTAGATGGCGTTGATAAAAAATGCTATGCAATAGCTTTACCGCGGCAGTCCCCGAGTGCCACACGTCTTTTTTTATTGATTAGTCATTAGACCCTATTGGATTTTTATTTTTTATTAATTTAGATTACTATCCTAAATGAAAAAACATAAGCTGTAATGCCAAGTGAGTATGTACTTACATGAAAGAATCCCGGAATAATACGAGTATATTATGAGAAACGAGAATGAAATTAAAGAGTTTTTACAACTTAAAGATATAATTCGAAAAAAAAAAACCACAATAACACAATAAAATTTAACAACAATAGGTTCGACCGAGAAACTAAAAGAATAATGCGCTGCGTGTGCGGCTTCCCTACAGCGGAAATCGCCTACCGTTACCATGGTAACGGTCCAAGGCTACATATACATATAACAAAGTCTCTTCAAGGATAAGAACACTTCCATCTAGACGATACTGTCAAGTGTTGACCCTTGACATCGAGCAAAAAATCTTCAAAATAATGAGATATCACAAAGTACACGGGTAACAAAGGAATTTGTCCAAATGATGATTTCGGTTACCTTTTAGAGTGGGCAGTGTTAATAACGATAGCTATGTATATTCAGCGTTTCTATAGGTATATCTATAACTGTGTCACCACATAGGTACCTACTGCCCAAAAAATAAAGCTTTACCTAACCTACATCCTAATATCTGGACATACTAATTAAAATCAAATTAGGAATACATTCTGTTTACACAACCGTCGTTCATTCTGTTATGGGGTAGCCATAAGCCAATAAAAATATTAATAAACGGCTATTAATTTTGCAACTGTCGTTTGACCTTTCATCTCAGTGGCAAGTCCAATTAGAAATAATTGCCACTTATTTCTCGTCTTCATACTTATAATTAAAAACTTGAGAGCTCTTCGATAGCCTTTGGATCCAAAGGGTTTACTAACTTGTTACGTTGGAAAGATTATCTAGATATAAATTAAATATTTTTAATGTAGGCGTAATGCTCCTTCAGTTAATTTCATTAGTAGTCTTTTACATTTAAGCTGATACAATATCGCACACCCAGATAAATAAATAGTAATAGTCTTTCTGAATCTTTTGTTAGCAAAGTTATGAAACTCAATTTTATTTTAGGTCGCACTTCACTACATCATTTATGACCTCGCACGCTAAAGAAGTCTGTAGTTTGATTTTTCACACGATTTTTAAATCGCAAGTATGTGTTTCTCCATACGATTGTAAGATAGAGTTGCGAAAAAAAAAAAACGCGCGGATTTTATTTGCAGTGCGGGCTAGCGCTTAGATTTTAGGTCTCGTCTCGACATACGTAACGTGTTTTTTCTTGATTTGAAAGGACATATTATGAAGTCCTAAAAGTAACATTTTGAGTAGTGTAACAGGGGTAACATGAGAGGGTCAAAAGTAACGTAAAAACCCTCTAACTTCTACAACCGCACCGCACGCCACCGAACGCAATTTCACCCTCACCACGTGGGTGCCTGGAGCACTTCGACAATCCGCAGCTCCAAATCTTTTTTTCCTCGTACTACCAAATTGTGGAATCATCTCCCTTCAACAGTGTTCCCACTTAATTAGAATACGGAGTAATTCAAGGGGCGGACCAATAAATTCCTGGAAAAGCCGACAACGCATTGGTGGTGCCTCTGGTAATACAAGTGTTCATGGGCGCTGGTGATCACTTAACATCAGGTGACCCGCCTGCACTTTTGCCCGCTATTTATATATAAAAAAAAATGTTACAAAAGTAACATTCTGGCAACGCTGCGTATTATCAAACCTGTGTCTTTTATTGAAATCTGCCTCAAAACAACTTTCAACGTCTCGTCGATTGGCTCTCCAAACTTTTGATATTTGAAGCGTCGGAGTTAATTTGCACTTTGTTGTCATTAACAGGATGATGGATTGATGGAGACAAAATGGCCGGATCTTAACAACTTTATTGACTTTTCAAAAGGGCTTTTTAACCTTTTCAGAAACTAATGGACTTAAATAACCTTTTCTAAAATTTATTTAATTGTATAAAAAGAAAGGTCTTACGTAAAAAAAATTTAAGTCCAATATGGTACCTACTCAGAGATTTACCTACTTAGGCACCGTGAAATTTTAAAACAACATAATATTTTTATGCAGACAAACCATTGACCTAGATAATTTTTAAGAACATACCTACGATATTTCATTGAATTTATAATAATAATAAATCTTTATTTATTTATCAATAAACGTACATATAACATAATGTGAAGCCCTGTCTCCTGTGGAAATAAAAAATGTGTTACAGTTTGATTGGTTTATTTCCAAATAATAGTCAATTTTCGTTAGTATAGGGTGTGCTCGAGTCTAGTTCTTTAAATGTGTCGAAGCTAATATACCGTACATTTACTTGGCTAGAGTCCAACTAATATTGTTTTAACGACTACGTGAGACCTAAGTTAACTCTATTGCTAGTCGCAGCAGTTTTACAAATTAGTCAATTGTTTCTCAATGGCTATTATTTCTGCAGTTCTTTTAACACTGAGAGATGACTTAAAAACACTCCACACATTTCTGATAAGCTTTTCAGGTTAGGGTTCCGTAATAAAACAGCGAGGTAGTAGTTCTTGCCTTCCTTGTACCTTGTAACCTTGTAGTTTCGTGCTGTCCGCGGGCTATGCAGACTATTGGTAAAGAGCTCTTATTTGGCTATGTTAGTACATAATAATTCAATGATGTTATTATACTTAATTATGCCGAAAAAGTTGCACAATGAAACTATGAAAAAAAGGCTATTATTTTGGGTACCTCTCTTACACGTGAAGGGGGGAAGATAATTTTTTACTCGTCTATTCCGTCGTGTTGGGTTTCGTTAGAAAGGTCTTTTCAAAGTATGAATATGAATATGAAAAAAAAAAAAGTATTCGAGGTACATTATGAACAATTTTTCGACTGAGGGATTCGTTTGCGGAATATTAAGACTTGCTTGAATCTATTATATCTATATATCTAAAAATATATCTACGTCCGACGAATTGAGAATCACCTCCATTTTTCCTCCGTCGGTTAAAAACTCGATTTCATTCCGCTTGGTTTGTCATAAATTCCATTTAAACTTCGCTTTGCACGCTAATTGGAATTTCGTTTGAATGTGCTATGTTGCGTACCTAATACGAAATTAGTTTGTTAACTAGGATTTTAATTTATATGTTTTATATGTTACTCTCAAGTAATAAATTAGTACCTATAGTTCTTGCAATTCACGAGGGCGCGTGAGCTTTACTTGTGGTTACGTCGTGTACACGCAGGAGCCTGTCAGGAGCCTAGGTGGGAGCGGTCAGGCGCGAGCAAGCTTTCGCTCTCACTTATACAGATACGACACGCACACAACCATGAGCCACGCGCTCTCGTGAATTGCAAGTCATAGTCGGGTTACGGTTTTTAAACTATTTTCTTTTTAAATGAGAAATTCCTCGCCGAGTAAAGTTTAACCGAGGAGTAAATAATTATGATGTTCTGATAGTTTTTGTATTGAAAATCTGCTAAAACGTCTTTATTTGTCAATTGCTATTTTGAATATTTTTGTGAAATTGATGATGCGAGATTTTTGCGAGATAGATGAAAAATAATAAAAATATTGATGGGACAATTACTTAGTGCTAATCAACTAATACCAATGTAGTAAAGGTGGGTAGAGTAGATAAGATAAGATTAGAAAAATATCTCTTTTGTGATTTTCAATTAGGTACTTTAGTATTATTGTCCGCAGATAACACTGAAATGTATTGATCCAATTGAGTCGGTATAATATGTCATGAACTTATAGGCCCAATATTTGCACATCGAGCATTCAGAACTGGTTTTAAGCTATTGCATAGCTTCTATCGCGGGCCAGCGTGGAGACCGAATCCAGAAATTCCGTAACGAAAATAACCTGACACGGGACTCCTCTACGGTGAGCCGCTAGATGGCGTTGATAAAAAATGCTATGCAATAGCTTTACCGCGGCAGTCCCCGAGTGCCACACGTCTTTTTTTTTTTAATTTGTGGCTTGGCTCTGACGATTATTATTAAAATGACCTACTAGTAGAAACCTTCCCAGATTAAATGGTGCAGAACTTGTATAATATCACCCTTTCCGTAAGTGTTTATTTGAAAAGTTCCCTGGCGCAGTATGATGCACGCTTTTCTTTCTGAGTTGTATCGGGTTTATTGTGGTGGAAAGTTTCGATCAAAGCTAGTAGATGCCGCTTAGTAGTCGATTAGGGTATAATTAAGCTGCCATACCCCTTTCAAGTTTGCACGTTTCAAACTCAGGTTGTATCGTATCTTTACCACAAGGAGAGATTGTAGTCAAAACCACAGATTTAGAGTAGACGTGGTGGTCAGGCCGTGGATTGCTGATGATCATAATACGAGTACTTTTTGTCCGCAGTCACGGTACGAGGTGTGCGGGCGAAGTGGCGGCGGCGCGCGACAATGGCGTTTGCGGGGTCGGGGTCGCCTACCACTCCAAAGTAGCAGGTAACGTAATAGTTCTCCAGACCGAATCCTTTCACGGCGGCTAGTCTCCACGGAGATAAGCCATTTGTGCGCAAACACAGGTGCACTCTCTATTCTCTCTTTCTCATAGTCCCATAGGACGGAAATCCGATACGACCGGAGAGAGATGCTCTCCGAGGCACGGGGGTGATACACCGCCTACTTCCGGGCTAGTACTGTGAATTTATTTTCAGAAAAATCTAATGCATGTTTCGGCCCGACCCAGGAATCGAACTCGGGATCTCGACATCTGCATTCGAACCTAATAACCCCTAGACCAAATAGGCAACTTCTGGGAACCGCATTGAACGCGTTTGTTTGTGAATTGTTTGTTCTAGCTTTTATTCTGGGGAAAAGCGGGCACAAACTAACTTGAGTCATCAAACATGATAATGTGTATATATGCTTTGTATAGATCTTCATTCATATTCGTGAGGTATAATATATAGTTCTGGACTTTGGCCTAAAACTTTCTCATTCTGATAGGAATCGTAGGTCGGTGTTGGGTTAAAAAATATTAAGATCTAGCTCACGACAGTATCAAGCCACATGTGGTCTTCGACAAGATAGCGACAGAAACTCGACAGAGTTGTGGCAGTAGATATACCTACGCGCGGTAAAAAGCTGAAGCGGAAACGAGATCAAAAATTTATTACGCAATATGGCTCCCGATCACGAAATATCTGGTCGCAAAAGTATCGTCATATTGTCACAAAACAAAAAGTTCGACGTCATCATGTTATATTGGTTTGAAGATATTCCTATGCCTACTCCAAAAGTAATAATTTCATGCATCGACTTCCACGTTACTTGGGTAATACTCCATTTACTTATCCAGTTTTGTAAATTCAGTGTTATTTTAACTAACTATACTACTTATATTATGTTTTATACCACTAAACCTTCAACTATCTGATGACAAAGAAATATCAAATTATTTTTTTTATTCTTAGTTAAAAACTGAAGGATACCTAAAATGATTTCATTTTTAATTGTTGCATGGTATAATAATTTGAGTAAGAGTTGGAAGTTATACCATGTGAAATAGGAGTTACCTAAAATCTTTCGGGCTATCTAATGAGCGTGAGATGCCCTCCAGCACTGCACTGAAACTGTAAAAAGAATGGTGAAATGCAGATGTGAAGGAAAGTTGAGACAAGGTAGCTGATATTATTCTCTCATCACTCAGTAATAGTACTCTAGACCAAATCCGGCCACGGCGGCCAATCTCCACGTCAGCGCAAGACCGACGGCTTTACGTGCTCTCCGAGGCACGGATGTGACACACCGCCAAATGCCTAACTTCGGGCTAGTGCTGAGAATTTATTGACAGAGAAACCCAAAACTTTTTTGGCCCGACACGGGAATCGAACCCGAGACCTCGTTATCCGCAGTCAAGCACTCGTAACTGCCTCGTTGATCTAGTGGTTAGCATCACTCAATAGGAAAGGCTAGGCTGTTAAGCTCGACAGTGGAGGTCTATAGGCTGATTATGATATTGATAGGAAGCCATGTCTCGTAGCAAGCGTAGCCATCGTAGCAGGCGACGTCTACGTCGTTGTAGCCAACGAGAACGAGGAGACTAAACCAGTGGGGTTAGTACAAGATTTAATTCGATTGATTGTATTCGTATTCGATACATTAGCGGCAAAGTAAAATGAACCTTCGTCATATCATTTTAAAGTCACAAATTCAGTACAACCGATTTTAATTTGGAGCATATCTGTATACGTAAACGTATCAGAACGCATGCACGAAATGGAGCTCTAATTTAATACTGTTATGGTTTATTTTACTTTGACGCTAATGTCATCAAATACGAATACGATCAATCGAATTGAATCTTATACTAACCCTACAGACCTTTAGGTCAATTGACATGTCCACGGCTGGACATAAGTCTCCTACCTAGCGACTTCCATAAGGTCGTCCGTTTGAATCAATCGTGTCTTTGCAACTTGTTAGATTGTTTCTGTCCATCTAGCAAGGGGTCTGCAAACACTGCGCTTTCCGACAAGAGCTCGCCATTACAGCTTTAGCTACGACCAGGTATTTGTGTCGCTTGAGATAACCGAGTAGGAAATACGTCATGAATATTTAATGCCACAATTTCACTCAAGGCTTTGAAATTAATTACATCGAGCTTATCAAAGAACTCATCGTCTAGGACGTAATATCCTATTACAGGATGGAGGAAAAATACGCCTGCGCGTGAGATGTTCAATGCGCCCACAGTTTTGTAATTGCCTGCTTTTGGCTTCTGTCCAATTACGGGTAATCCTAAAATGAAATGTTATATTATTAGATTCTCGGTAGGTACCACCAAGTGCGTATTGTCAGTCTTCACACACTTTCGAAAACATTATGGAAATTCTAAGGTATCCTTTCCAGAGTTTTAATCATGATGCTATCATTCCACACAATACAAACAACACAGTACCATTCTTCTTTATAGGTTCATGGTATCCATTTATACAATAGGTAGATACAATTTATCCCAGTTTGTTTTTACTTCTTTCGCAATATTTATTCTGCAATTGTTTGAATAATGGCCTCCTACGAATACGAAGCCGGATTGTATTATTGGGCTTACATTGAACCCTTTTACGATACCATCTGGTGTAATAGAGATAAAACTGAACAAATAGGAGCGGGCGAATCCACTTTAACGTCAACGAAATAATATACGTTTCTTTTATAAAGAAAAAAGTATACTTATAAAAAGTATAGTATACTTTTTATTCGAGAAATCAAAGAGTTTCTAAGAGATCTTAAAATACACTCAAACAGAGTCGCGGCCGTTAACTAGTTTACTATATTTATAAAACACTAGCTTTTACCCGCGGATTCGAAATAATCCGAAAGTGGCGATTCCGATTTTGATAATTTTGGTTTTTTCTTTTTTTCAGCTGTTCTTTTGGATTTCCCTTATTTTTTTATTGTTTTTTTTTTTCGAAGAAAACAAAAACGAAAAAAAGTGGTCAAGGCGTTGTTTAGTTTTAATATTTGTTGAGCTTTATATCATCATGAATGATAAATCCAATTTAAGTAATTAAATATCACACGCGTCAACGGTGAAATGTGCCAATTTGCATTGGGCCGAAGTCTGCCAATTTGCATTGGACCAGCGTGACGGAATACGTATGGCCTGTAAACTTTCTCTGAGAAAACCCTTGCGCTCACTAGTGATCTGTTGATGAATTGCTAATGATGATGCACGATAAATCGTCGGCGAGGTTATGACCTGCAATTTGCACTCGATCGATGAAGAATAAAAATAAACACGGGACCGTTTCTCCCCCAGGTATAAGGATGCTGGATCAGCCGTACATGACAGACCTGATCGAAGCGAATTCCATGGGGCACGAGCCACATAAGATCCACATCTACAGCGCTTCATGGGGTCCCACCGATGACGGGAGGACAGTGGACGGACCCCGCAACGCTACTATGAGAGCGATTGTCAGGGGTGTCAATGAGGTTAGTAAGATTTTCTTTTACTTTGCTTTTTAACTGCGAAGAGCACCACAATATTTAAACGTACGTAAGACAGAGTGAAGAAACAGTTGGCATCATAAACGATAAAACGATAAAAGGAAAAACGCTAAAGAATTTTTGTATGTTTGTGTTTTTTATTTAGTCGGAATACGTTACGTTTGTCACGACCCTAAAAAAGAATATGCGTAAAGACAGACTGACTAAAATTGGCAGTGTTCGGCGTTTTTACGGCCTTCTCAGTCGCTGTCAAGCGTCCGGACAGCGACTGAGAATCACAAGAGGTCATAAAAACGCCGAACGCTGCCGCTAAAAGTAGCCAGTCTGTTCTCTCCCTAAAGTACGAGTATTTGTACAGAGAGCCATCAGTGTAGGTACCTAGGCTAAGGTAACAAAGTTTTGAGAGCCGCACACAGATTCTTTATGTCTATCCTCGCGGTATAACAACCCAAGTATTTACGTAGGTAGTACATTACACATTCCTTTGAAATCCTTTGTTAAAATATTTTCGTATAATATTTTTTATTGCTGAACTCTATTATTATTATTTTCCTATTGTGAACAGTGGTTTTCCATAAGGTCGACAAAATGGCAAACAATAAAATTAATTGCTCGAACATCGTTCCGATGCCTGTAGTTTCTTTAACGACTTTCACCCGTTTAACGTTTTTCGGATAGGTTTAATAAAATTAATGTGATGCCTTTTACTTTTCAAGTGTGAAATAGCAATTTTGCCGCCAAAATTAATAAAATTTTATTGCCTTTAGCACGGAATACCCACATAATTACAGGCCTTTAGGCAATATTGACAAAGTTATATTATGACTCGGTGTCATTTGACGATGTCGTAGGCGCGTGGAAGGGCTTTGGCGATTTGGGAATCAATACATACAAATAAATAAAATGGAAGTGTCTGTTTGTAATATCAAAATAACAGCTTTTTACTAAATGCATATGTAAGTAAACACGGTACTTATAATAAAAATCTGCCTGTCTGTTTGTTTGTTGCCGCTAATCTCAGAAACGGCTATACCGATTTTGACGGGACTTTCACTGGTAGATAGCTGATATTATCGGAAGTAACATAGGCTACTTTTTAACCGACTATCGAAAAATGAGGATAAGGAGTTGTGTTTTTCTACCTATGTATATCGATATCTCCGTGATTTCTAAATCGATTTTAATGAATCTTTTTTTATCGATACAACACCTAAACTGTAGGAACTGTCGATTGTGAATTGAAGACGCAGTCGAAGTGGCGGGCGTCCGCTAGTAGGTACATATATCTATAATCTATAATATATATAAAATTCAAAGTCCTGACTGACTGACTGACTGAGATATCAACGGACAGCCTAAACTACTGAAGTCAGAAACTTGAAATTTTTACAGTTGGTTCCTTTTATGACGTAGGCACACTGAGGAAGGATTTTTAAAAATTCAACCCCTAAGGGAGTAAAATAGGGGTTTGAAAAATCGAACTAAACGTAAGCAAAGCCGCGAGCAAAAGTTAGTAGCTTTATATAGCTGATGCGGCCGCCGCCGTATGTTTTCAGCCATTTGTTTTTAAGGAGATATTGGTGGACCGTAGTTACTGTATACTTTTTGGTGCATGCATGATATCGCCCCCCAGGGTATGGCGCTTGAAAAAGAAGTCATCTTGCGTTAAAAAAATATTATAGGTAATGTTTTTCGTTCACAGACCTTAGGTATCTATATTTTTTTTTATTTTACATGAAGTTGGCCAGCCTGCCACAGGGTAAGAAGAATAAAAAAACTTACGAAGACATTTTTCACATAAGCATAACCCAGAGCCAACCTTTCGCAATTTGTTGCCAAAAGTTCAAATAAACCGTAGCAAAATGCAGTCGTATGGACTCGAAAACATGACGACATTTCAGGAACATTCAAAAGAACTTTAGAACCCCTAAAATGTCGAACAAAGCTAACGTGTTTCTCTGAGAAGATTGCCGTGCTTTGTTTGACTTTGATCAGCTAAGAAAAAATATGAAAATAAAAAGATATTTTATGCACGAACTTTGGAAATAGGGGCTAATTTAATAACAGCTTGTGACACGCGCTATGACGTCAACATGCCCTTAGAATATGTAAATACAATCTACAATCTACCTATTTTTAACAGACTGGCGATACCAAGGACTGGGTAATATTTTTTACGCCGGGTATACCTTAGATGTGGGATTCGTCCAATAGTTGATTTTAATCAATCAGGTGTTTGATTCACCTAAATCGTGCAATGTTAGTTAAAGTTATGGGGGAGGAGTTATTTTTATAAAACCAAAATGGTGGCCGTATAATACAAAATGAAGGTATTAGGAGTCTACTCCTCCGCAATTGTGGATGCGGATGCGAATATCCGCAACACAATCTCTAGACTGTGTTGTGGATATTCGCATCCGCATCCACATTGCGGAGGTTGTGCATCGATTTGGTCATCTGCATCTGTATCCGCTATCATATCTGTAATCGGATGTTTATGCGGATGTGGATGTAGCGAAGTAACAAAAAATTGGGTGGGGGCTGGGGCTTTTCTGATTGACCAATATTTATCAATTGTTCATCGTACTTAATTGCGTTTATACATACAATTACATAACATAACTTAAAATGTAAAAATGGCGAATGGAACTAAATATTGAAAAATTAAATAAATTATTTATTTTTTAATAAGGACTATAGACTATCCATTTAATTTATTTAAAAAAATATTATAAGAAATCTTAAGATATACACCGCTTAAGAATTATAAAATCTGATAGTTGTCTACTATCGACGTACGTAGGATCTCTACATATTTCTCGAAAGTTTTTTTTTATTGTGAGAAAACGAAACACAAGTATGCTCTGTCATAAATGTGTCTCGTTTTAAATCTGTCTTGAGTCTGAGCTGAGTGGGAGTCTGGTTTATAGATTTATGCCTAATAGTCTTGCCGTGTTTACCTCGATATTTGGTATTAGCATATGCATGAATCTATTTACGTGTACTAAACAATTTAGGTGATAACGTTGTCCACGTTATTGAGCTTTCAGACAGATTCATTCATGTTTTTACATTAGTTAACTCACTGAACCTGAAAACGATGCAAACATAATATTATCAGCTATGACATAGGTATATGTATAGAAATCAGCGTAACTTTGGTACACAAGGATAATTGTAAGCTTATTTTGATATTATCCACAATCCTTACCAATATTATAAATGCGAAAGCGTGTTTGTTTGTTGTTTGTCCGTCAATCATGCAACAACGGAGCTACGAATCAATGATCAGTGATTTTTTTATATGGGTATAGTTGAAGACTATTGGAAAATGACTTGAGCTTTTATCCCGGAAGAACATATACTCTAAAGAACATATGCTCTGAAGAAAATATGCTCTAAAGAACATATATGCTCTGAAGAACATATGCCTCGTCTTAACTCTGTCTTAAGTCTGAGAGTGCGGTCTATAGATTTCAGCCTTCGACCATTCAATAGTCTACAAACCAATTGTAGATTGGCAAGCTTCGCACATCTTTGAGAAATTATTGAGAATTCGTAGGCATACGAGTTTCTTCACCATGTTTTCCCAGGCTCCAAGTTTTAAAGTAGAAAGTGAATTCATAATATAATACAAATATATTAGACGCGACATTTAACATAATGCATAATGTATGAAACAATTTCCATGTAGACAGTATATTGTTAGGATACAATATAAATGTTTTCCCACGGAAATTGAGTTTTCGGGCGATGTATATTTATCTATGCGCATACATCTTCTGACAGTGCTAATACGTTTACGCTGAAAACGTTTTTAGAAATAATTTCAGCTATTAGATGTAATATGTAAATATAAATGATATAGTAATAGTTATTAGATATATATATGTGTGTGTGTGTGTGTGTGTGTGTGTGTGTGTGTGTGTGTGTGTAGGTGTGTGTGTGTATTTGTTGCAATAGAAACAGTATGTTCATAGATTAAGATAGATACTATATACATAATTTTACCAATATTATTTAGATAAATATTATCTAATTTTGTTGCTCAGTGGAGTTTACCTATTTTCAACTTCAAATTGACCCAAATTGGTAACCTAATAAACATAATTAACATAAATAAACATTCGTAACCAAACCCAATATTAATTCAGCTTACCTCAATGTTAACAAATAATTTAATGTCTACTGTCTTCGATTACCCTCCGAAAAATCATAAACGGACACTTTTCACAGCTTTTCTCTGCTAGATTTTAGTCGCCGGAAACACTTAAACCTTAAGTGCCAGCGTAACTTCGTCAAAGTTAACAAAAGGCCTACATCAAAGTACATTTATTAAGATCTAGTTAAGCGATATTTTATCTCCGCTACGAAATAAATAACACAGCGAAAGAACATTTATAGTTATACTAGTTGATACCCGCGGGTTTTGCTCGCTCACGCGGATTTAGTTTTTAAAAATGCCGCGGGATCTCTTTGATTTTCCGGGGCAAAAAGTAGCCTATATCAACTATACCCATGCAAAAAATCTCGTCGATCCGTTGCTTTGTTGTGGCGTGATTGAAGGACAAACCACCAAACAAACAAACACACTTTCGCATTTATAATATTAGTAAGGAAGTAAGAATTAGTCAGGATTTATCTAGGTTAGCTGAGGTGGTCCGTGAAATGATAGCACGAGATTTAGATCCGTCCATTCTGTTAAGTTTAGAGATTGTGTAGGTACCTACAACAGAATTAGCAAAGGCCACAATACCTAAATAAACAAATTTACAAAGTTGAAAATAAACATGTTCCGTAATTTTATGCAAATGGCATATACCTAAATATGTTTATGTTCGGCTCTCATCACGTTATCTAACATAACACAAACGCTTACGCTTGTCAAACATTTTTGGTACAATGTTAATGAGATACATCAAAAACACCAAGTTCCCAAAAGAGTTTTTGTAGGTATTGGTGTTTTGTTGCTGTTAATTAAAACTAAGTAGGTACTAGTGATGTACTGAATATTCACATTCGCAAATGTTGGTGTTAAGTATTTGCATTCGCATTCACGAATCACATTACTGATGTAACGAATAGCCGCATCCGCGTTCGCATCCGCGTCCGTATCCGCGTTCGTATCCGCGTTCGCATCCACGTTCGCATCCGCGAATGTGAAAAATTCAATATTCGTTACATCACTAGTAGGTATCATAAAGATGGCCTTCCTTACTACCGTGTAAGGGATACTTACTATGTTTATGGCAGGTACTTATAACTTATACTATACTAAGTGCATAAGTGTTTTAATAGGTACAAATACTGCCAGAAGTTCAGAACATCTTAGATAAAATCATTATAAAACATCTTAGCATTGGCATTACAGATAGATTTGTAGCGTTAAGATGTCCTTGTACACGTCCTTTCTATATTTAAGTTTAGTTTTCAAGTTTATGACGTACACGATAAATAAATAAATAGCTATTTTGTTATGACGTCGGCATCCGCTAAGAAAGGAGTTTCGAAAATTCAACTCCTAAGGGAGTGAAATAGGAATTAAAAATCGAACTTAACGTGAACGTGGCCGCGGGCAAAAGCAAAAGATAATAACAGCAGCTGTGGTCAAAGTAAACGGAAAAGATAAAACAAACAGCTGTTACAGTAAGAGATAAGCGCATACATAATGATCGCAACCCCCAAGGGAGGGGTCTCATCGTGAGTTGGAGAGGTCGCAAATTTCCCACGGGCAACAAACAATTTGTGGAAAGCTGTAACTTTTTGAAGGTATTTATTTTGTAAGAATAATAGGAAAGGGCCGGATGTTATTCATTGAACGGAAGAATGATTGATTTGGGTGGAATGAACGTGGATGGAAGGATTTTTCTTTTTCATTGTAACACGTTTTTGTTGTGAATTACTAACAATATACAAAAAACATAGAAAAAGAAGATAAATTTTACAAAACATTAAAAAAAACTTTTTACTGGATTTTTTTAACGACACGAATAAAAATAAATAAAATCGTTCTCCCTACTATGGTCTACTGTTCCCGACCAAGTTACTACACCCAAACTGGGTGTCCATATCCTAACTTGTTTAGTAAGTACTTGTTCTAAGTGTCTAGTAAAAAAAAAAGTGTTATTTAAGGGATGTGTGTATGGAATTTGCACTAATAAAGAAATTATTAGAATATTTTTGAAAGTGAAAGTGAAAAGTGAAAGTGAAAACTATTTATTCGAAAACAACTGTAAATTATTATAATATACATAATTGAACGAGCGAAGCGAGTTCTCTGAGTCTACTTCAGTGAATCTGCTCTTGTCCGTCCGTCCGTCTGTCCGACTGTCTGTCAGAGCCTTATAACTTCTGAATTAATGAACGTAATTACTTCAAATTGTTGTTTCACAATAGTTAATAGATTCGATAGCTTCACAATAATGCTATTAGCATTATTGATGGCGCTGTATTTAGTATCGGTAAAACCATGGTAAAACAGTTTTGCGTCAACTATTATTATTTTTTATTGCGTCTAATCTGTACGTCTAATGTTAAAAGTTAATTATTACAATATATAATTAAAACTATATTTTGGGAATTATGGGACACCGCGAGGTCTCAGTTCGGGGCGAACCACTAGTAAAGCGTAGATTGTAGAAAAAGAAGACAAAAGTATGGAAGAAGATATCGACGTTGTCTTTTCACCAGGGTCGCAACGGGCTGGGCAATATCTACGTGTGGGCGAGCGGTGACGGCGGCGAGGATGACGACTGCAACTGCGACGGCTATGCAGCCTCCATGTGGACGGTATCCATTAACAGGTATTTTGACAAGATATCATTTACATTGCCCGTGGTCCGCTATGAAAATATATCTATGTTCGTGGCCAGGATGCAAACTATATGTGTGCCAAGTTTCAGCTCAATCGGACGATATACGAATGCAAAAGGCTAAACTTCTATACTTACCTATATAATAAAACTGTAACGAGACGAATTCTGTATGTACATTAAATATGTTTTGATAATATTAATCTGAGGATGCTTTATTATCGACTTGGTCTGGCTGTCTAAAACTACTGAATGGATTTTAATGTTTGGTAAAGTGGTAGCTGATTCTCCGGGTCAACATATAGGATACCTTTTATCTTGATAAACAATAAGGTTCATCCGGGATAGGGGATGAAGTGTTGGAGTTCCGACTATGAAGATAAGGGAATAGAGAGTGCACCTGTGTATATCCACACTTGTTCGATATAATATGAATATATCCCGCGCAGATGATTTATCTGTGTGGAGATTGCCGCCAGAGGACATTTTTTTTTACTCGATGACAAGATAGTCCTTCACTACGATCTCACCTGATGGTAAGTGATGATGCAGTCTGAGATGGTAGAACTAACTTAGAAGGGGTATGGCATTGCACATTCAACCCATACCCCAAATCGGTTTCTACACGTCATCGTGCCGGAACCCTAGATCGCTGGGCGGCACGTCTTTGACGGGTCGGCTGCCCCATTTCAAAACCTAGTAAGTGGAATTGACAAAATTTTACAGAAGACAAAAAAACATGTTTGTGATAGATGGCTTAGCGAAGTAATAAATATATCAAATAAAAGCTTTCGAAGTAGTTTCTTTACGAAACATTAATTCATCAACAGATACTGAAGTACCACAAATATGTTTTTTTGGTCTAATGTAAAATTTTGTCAATTACACTTACTAGGTTTTGAAATGGGGCAGCCCGGGTGGTAACAAGCCTCCCACCAGATAAACTTTACTACTAAAATTAGTATTATTTGTTATCCAGCGCAATAAACGATGGTCAGAACGCCCACTACGATGAGTCTTGTTCGTCGACGTTAGCCAGCACCTTCAGTAACGGCGCTCGCGACCCCAGCACCGGCGTAGCGACCACCGACTTGTACGGCAAGTGTACGGCCACCCACTCCGGCACTTCCGCGGCTGCGCCAGAAGCCGCTGGGGTGTTCGCGTTGGCACTACATGCAAAGTAAGCCTTTTTAACCGACTTCAAAAAAGGAAGACGTTCTTAATTCAACGCATTAGAAATGTAAAGATCCATTGTGCGTCCCATATTTACCCCGCCTGACCCTAAATTAAAATGATTTTATACTTTGTAGTGGCGTTTGAATTCGTTTTTTTAAAACGAATAATTGCCTATTTATTTTTATAACAAAACTGCGCAAATTAAGGAGCCTTTGATGCTCCAAATAAAATAATAATAATTATTATTATTTATTAAGAACTGTAATGTGTATATGAGTTTCTTTATTCCATCATGCCTTGTTATGCAAGGGCGCCATATTCTATTTAATATGACGTCACATAGCCTATAACCAATGGGCGGTCAAGACGCTTCCAACCATACCTAGTTTGTCTCATTATGAAAAGTATTTAATGGTTTAGATTTTTAGAAGTTATCAGTGAACAGATGAACATAAATATATACATACCGGTCAAAACCATAACCTTTCTTTTTGCTTCACCGTAGTCGGGTAAAAATAATTTCCATATCACTTTTGCTTAAGAAAATACTTGTAAGCACAAAAGGATTTTATACTTTATTTATTCAAGGGCAAAATCGTTCAGACACTGCCTCAAGCTGTGCTTAACTTGAAAGCTTTTATAACAATATCTACATGAAGTACTAAGTACCTATAATGCTTCGGTAGGTATTATGCAAATATTATTAAGACTGCAGACATTCTCTGCAATCGGAACATTAATTGTGCAAAATCGTGGTCAGGTATTAATTATTATTTTAAGCTCTATCGCTTGATTAAAATTTTCAGTATTATAAACCTATATTTAATAAGGATCTTGCTTACTACACTGTAATTATGTATTATATTATTATACAAACAATTAATTTTTAAGCTTGTTTCTTTTAATTTAAAAATTGATAAGATTGGTAAATTGATTATTTAACATTAGGTCCGTTGCTTGAGAAAAGCGCATAAAGTATGTAACACTTTATAATATAATACATAATAAATCATACATATATATTATATTATATGTATATTTTGTTTTTTTTTTCAGCCCAAAACTAACTTGGCGCGACATACAGCATCTGACGGTGTTAACTTCTAAGAGGAATTCATTATACGACGCAAAGGTGATCAAATATTTTTTACTAATTTTAATTCAACGTTTTGTTCTAAAATATTGTTTTTTTTTTTGGTATAGTAATACTCATTTGTTAATGTGAGTGCATTTACTACTACATAAAAAAATAGTCTAGTGTAGTAATTTTTTATGTTTTATTGAAGTGTTAACCTACACTTAAAGACACACAGTTGCTATAAAACTGATTGAAAAAGTAGATACATATCATTAATTTCGTGGCTGACGTGTGGTTCGGCCATGGTGTAACGGTTAACACACTCGGGCGCGATTCCCAGAGAGATGTGGGTTCGAATCCCGCCGGCCTCGGAATTTTTGATATGTATTTATAAATCTATTAGTGTAGTAATTTCTTAATATCTCGATACGTTACTCTGATTGAGAACGTGTGCTCAATCTGTCACGACCAGGGAGGTTACAATAAAAATCAGGGACAAGAGTTTTATCGATACCCACATCTATCTGACTTCATACAATGAGCTTATGAACACTGTTAGCGACAAGATAAATAGTAGATACAGCATTTATGACACCTATTCTTGTTGCTACTGCGTGTTACAGGGTTTATCATTGGCTATTACTTTGCAATTGAAAGATAAGCTTGATTAAAATGCCTACAAAATAATTTTTGTCTAACCATCATCAACTAGGTACTTACAACATCAACTAGGTAGGTAGGTATAGACCTATTCAAACGCGACTTTTTAGAGTATAGGTATAGTTGAAGACCTGGAGAGTGACCTAGGCTACTTTTTATCCCGGAAAATCAAAGAGTTCCCGTGGGATTTTAAAAACTAAATCCTAGCGGATGAAGTCGCTGGCATCAGCTAGTAAAATATAAATATGTAAGAAAAAAACATTTGCAGGGACGTTTCCACTGGACAATGAACGGCGTTGGGCTGGAGTTCAACCACCTGTTTGGGTTTGGGGTGCTGGACGCCGGTGCCATGACGGCCCTGGCGGCCAACTGGCGCTCCGTGCCGCCGCGATACCACTGCGAAGCCGGTTCTGTTAATACTCACACGTAAGCTATAGGGCTAGTATAAGATTTCCTTCGAATGATCGACATTAGCGTCAAAGCAAAGTGAACCATAATTGCATTGAATTAGAGCCCAATGTCGCGAATGTTCTATACGTTTACGTATACGTTCCAAATTAGAGTCGGTTGTACTGAATTTGTGTTGACGAATGATAGAAGTGACTGGAAGAAAAAGACATGTTGTGCCGACCCCACATAGCGTGGGAAAAGGACAAGGACATGATGATGATGATGATGTACTGAATTTGTGACTTTAAATCGACAATGTTAAGGTGCATTTTACTATGACGCTAACGTCATTGATTACGAATACGATCAATCAAATTAAATCTTATACTAACCCTACTGAATAAAAGATAAATAAAACATTAAAACGCAACAGCTTGGAATATTAGAGGAAAATTAAGTTGGGCAGTTTTACTAACAACATCTACTTATCAAAAATACCTGGGCTAGAAAATAAAAGAACCATAATAAAGGTAACAACAATTTTTCTATGCTTTCAAAACGCATAAAAGATGAATTTTACAAATTCACATTTTACAGGTTCCGCAGAGTTTTTTTATTTCACTGACCTTCTTTATTCTCGACGCACACATCTACTCATAGTTCAAATCGATTAGAAAAGGTTTTATCGGGTAAAAATTTAGTTTGTTTGCAGCGAGATCCCGCCAGAGGGCAGCATAACGCTGAAGATAGAGACGACGGCGTGCGAGGGGAGCCCGAGCGAGGTGCGCTACCTTGAGCACGTGCAGGCCGTCGTCAGCGCCAACGCGACGCGCCGCGGCGACCTGGAGTTCTTCCTCACCAGCCCCATGGGCACTAGGTAGCTTCTTAGGTTCATTCTTCTTCTTCTTTGTCAACTTATAGACGTCCACTTCTGGACATAAGTCTCCTGCATGGACCTCCTCAGACCTCGGTATTGCGCCGCCTGAATCCAGCGGCTCCCTGCGACGCGCTTGATGTCGTCGGTCCACCTGGTGGGGGGGTCTGCCAACACTGCGCTTCCCTCTTCTTAGGTTCATTAATAAAAAAAATTATAGAGTTATAATTAAGCCCATTTTCCCCAACCATTAAATAATCCCCTAACACTGACCTCTATAGTTAATCTATGATTAAACTGGACTTGCCGTCTCTATAAAAATGACAGCTGTCATTTTTAAAGGGACTGACTGATCCATTTGACAAGCGCCTTTGACATACGAGTGTCTCTGGAACTAATAATTTAGGGAAGCACGAATTGCCAAAAAGTATCAACTATCAGTCAACTAGTGCCCTCACTTATTTAAATAGGAACTATTTTTGGACACTCGTTACTGTTTACAGCGCCAAAATAGCGATGATTTAAAAGCGTCATCCATCAATGCTACAGTATCAATTGTGGAGATTGACTGAATTTATCGTGTTCAATCGCAATTAAAGCGCAACCGCAGCTTATAGACATGCACCCTCCAACCAAAACCTTAACAGTGTTTCCACCATTGATTGTAGTCAAGGTTAAGCCTATCTCGCAAATAAAAAAAAAAGACGTGTGGCACTCGGGGACTGCCGCGGTAAAGCTATTGCATAGCATTTTTTATCAACGCCATCTAGCGGTGACAGGAGTCCCGTGTCAGGTTATTTTCGTAACGGAATTTCTCGATTCGGTCTCCACGCTCAAGGCCCGCGATAGAAGCAATGCAATAGCTTAAAATGACTATTTCCACAGATCAATGATTCTAAGTCGGCGCGCCAACGACGATGACGGGCGCGACGGGTTCACGAAGTGGCCTTTCATGACGACGCACACGTGGGGCGAGTACCCGCAGGGTACGTGGACATTAGAGGTCAGTGTCAGAAATAAGAATGGCACGTGAACAACGCAGTAAACGTCGAAGTATAACGCTTAGAACGGAAGTTTCTAGCAAAGTTCCGCTCCAAACGTGTAGGCTTAAAACAACAAATTGTGAGATTTTTGGTATTGGTACTGATAATTACGTTTTTGACACGTTACGTATATTACATATTAAGAATACTAACAAGTAGACCTTCGGGTCCTTATCATGTTTTGTTCTTCCATCTTTTATACTCTCTGAGATAGACACCGACGAAATTTGTACGGCCGTCCGCGCCATTTTGAATCCGCCATTTTGGAGTTTTCTGCTCACTATCAATTGAATGAGGTTTCGAGCGATTTTTGTTTGAATACCCTATCTTGAATATCCTGGCCGTGCTCCTCACCCGCCTCCGACATCCTCAATCATCAGTTCTCTCCATAGTTTTCCTCCGAATGAATTTTTGTCCTCGATACGAAACCATCGGTAAAAATATTTTTTTTTTTTGGTGAGGTGAAAAATGAGTCAGTCAATCAGTGAATCAGCACGAGCATCTCATATTAATGTGTGATTCCAGGCGCGGTTCAGCGGCGGCTCCGGGCCCAGCTCGGCGGCGGGCTGGCTGCGCGGCTGGTCGCTGGTGCTGCACGGCACGCGCGCGCCGCCCTACGCGCAGTTGCAGCCGCAGGACCCGCATTCGAAGCTGGCCGTCATCAAGAAGGCGCATGAAGACAACGCGACCATCAAGTAGACCCTACACACCCACGCGGCGATCTAGAAATGAGAGGACACGAGGAACAATGAATGAGAGGACACCCCTAACCTCTACAATTAACACTGAGCTGGCTGTCCTAATACAAATGAGAGCTTAAATTATGGATCAATTTGAAGCGCCTTACTTGACATACGAGTGTCTGTGGTACTAATAATATAGCGATGCAGGAAGTGCCAAGTATCAACTATCAGTTGTCAAATAGTGCCCTCACTGATCTAAATAGTTCCTTAGATACTCGTTACTGTTAACAGCGCCAAAATGACGCTAATTGAGTAAATTAAAAAAATTATGGCAGCAGCTGTCCAGTGTTAATCATAGAATAACTATAGAGGTCAGTGGAGAACACTCTACCCATATCTTTGTTTTTTTTTCTATAATCTATACTCCAAAAACTGGCCAAGTGCGAGTCAGACTCGCACACGAAGACAAAAATAAAAGTTTATTGTACTTTTTAAGATTTAACTTTTTTTAATATTTGTTGTTATAGCGGCAATAGACATAAGTACCTACTTACATTCTGTGAAAAGTAGGTATCTATCTATTACGATTCATGAGACAGACAGACGGACAGATGGACGGATGTATGAACGGACAGACAGCGGAGGCTACTAAGTATTCGCTGTCTGTCTAAATATTAATTAAGTACCCTATTACTAAATAGGGTCTCGTTAGGAACAAGTTTTTCAGGGTACGAACGGTACCCTGAAAAACTTGTTCTGACTGACTGATCTATCAACGCACAGTACAAACCACTAGAGTTTGAAACTTCAAATTTGAGAGTAGGTTTCTTTTATGAATTAGGCAGCCCTTAAGAAAGGATATTTTGAAATTCTACCCTCAAGAAGGTTAAACAGGGGGTGAAAGTTTTTATGAAAGTCCATAATTTTTCAAGTTATATTCCTGAAACTTGGTATTTTGTCTTTCGATTAAAAATAAAAAAGTACTTACATACGTGTCTCACAGTTTTTGAAAATTCCACCCCAAAACCTTTTTACACGAAGATGAAGTTGCAGTGGCAAAAGCTAGTAGATAAGTGTGCGCTTTATAATGGGATCAAATATTTCTTTCTGAAATATATTTTATATCTTTCATCATCATCATAATATATTAAAAGTTGCGTAACGCACTCCATTGTGCGTTGGTTAGAACAAATTATGACGTCACAAAACTTGCTAAATGGGTTGAATGGTTCAAGCTTACAAACAATATTTAGCCAAACACAATCGTTAAATTCTTACACGTAAATTAACGTTACACGTAGCATGTTTTGAAAACGCGACAAAATGGCGGCGTTTAAATAAACCGAATCAAAAGACAGTTTGACATAATTGTTATTTTTTTTGTGTTATTTTTATGTAATACTTTTAGAATTCCGTGCGTAAACTTCCGCTTGATCTTTCCTTGACCTTTTTTGAAAACTTCTCATTTCTAGATCGTTGAAGGCAGGCTGTAGATATTTCTCTATAAATTGAACTTCTAATATCATGTTTTCCACATCTATATATTATGTACCTTTAATATCTATAACAAAGTATCCATTAATGTCTTTTGGATGACAACTATCGTAAAAAATATTAATTTCGCTTTCAGTTACTTTGATGTCAATGTAATGTCTCTATCAATTTTATTAGGATTATACACACTGATCTGATATTAAGAATTTTGAGCTTATTTCACTAAAATTAATTATATTTGAATTTGTTTAGTTGCAATTCTTCATAATAGGTAATTATTACTGAAACATACAGTGTGTATACGGCCTAATAGATTAGTCTTTCTTTATTATTTTAAGTTAACTTTAAAATTAAATAATTTGTTAAAATTAAAAGAGAAAATTAATTATTCGAGCAGGGGCCATGACAACCGTGGAGAAATAAATATTTTTGTCTTACTTGTACTTATTTATACCTAACCTAAGTAAATTCTCCTGAAAATTAATGTGTATATGGGTGAATATACAAAAATTGGGTAACTCAATGTCATCAGCCAATATATACAAAGTCTGATTATATTTTATTGAGATTACAATTTATTATAAAACAATGAAAAGTCCTTTATTTGGTCACCCAATTTCAGCTCTTCATTTTAAATACAAGTTAATAAAAAAACACAATAAATGCTTTAAACGTCAGCCCTTTGGCATGTCACAATCCCGAATACCAACAATCAAGTGACTATCTATTAAACATTATCATTGATTTCAGAAAACTTATTAATTTACTACAATCTGTGATGTACACAGTAATATATACTACAACTTTCATAATGCAATGTTCTCCACTTTATTTAAAAAAAAATAAGAAACTTTGTGTTTAGTTTCATTCGTCAGTCTGTTGTGTGTTGTTTAAATTTGAAATTCTTGCCAAATATCATTGACACAACGTCAAATCCCTGTTTGAATTGTAATGTTGGTAATGAAGTTAGTTGTGGACCACACAATTTGACGGCCGCCATAAAGGTACCAGTGCTTGGGTTGTGTTTGTCGTCTGCACACGCGCTGATCCAGTCAAAATGTCAGTCCTTTGGTGAGTAGTTATTTTCTTGTTAATCTGGGGTTTATTCCCATTTATACATAGTTAACTATGATTTGTTAATATGTACATTGTTGATATTCGAAATTACCAAAAAAAACATTAGTTCCGCGTATTACCTCAAATTTATGTCATTTTCATCAGTCCGTTGGCGTCAGTCCTTTGTCAGGTATTTCGCCAGAGTATTTTGTGTTTCCAAAATACTGATGTTTTTTGTTTTAGAGCACTTTTATCTTAATTGCTACACATTTTTCAAAAGCATTTCTATTTTATATTTCAGTTTAAATAAATAATAGCAAAATTAAAATTTTTAGAAGATGATTCCCAGTATTACATATTAATAATTATTTTTAATTGTTACTAAGTGATTTTAATACTTAAAAGACATGTGCCATTATTAAATCTTAAGATATTTGTACTCATTTTTATTAAATTTCATTATAATTCTTACAAAATTGAATTTCTGGCGATCAAATTCTGAAAATTTGAAATATCTCACAATCTACTTAAAAAAGTGACTGGCCCGATTGGGAACAATAAATTCATTAGATTAGACATCATATACACCCGAATTTGTAGAAATTTGATTTAATAAATATAGTAAACAAAATATCCTCAATAGTTACCCAACTTTTGTATAATCACCCATATGTAATAAGAAATTGATACATATAAATCACGTATTATAAACTTCACGATAATTATATTTTTAAACCATTGTTTTAATAATTTAAATAAAAATGTCTATAATTATATAAGAATATATAAATGTATCATAAAATTATTAAGTTAAGTAGCAGAATTTCTTTGTAATTGGGTTAGTTTTATTAGAATACGGGTGTAAAATTTCTAGTCACCAGGCATTTAATATTTCATATTATAGATACAATAATTATATGAGTTTGACACAAATTGTAGGTTTTATAATTACATATATTAAATTTTGTTCATCTTCTATACAATATAATATAATATTTAGCATTGATCATATTGCCTGAAACATATCAGAAATTAACATAACAATACGGTTACTTAAACAATGGTTCTAAATTATTGCCATTTATAATTATAACGTTTTTCTTGTAATATTAGAAGTTGAGCAAGATTTAGCAAGAAATACTTACCAAATTTTTATTTAGATTAAGTAAACACTTAAAACTTTTTGGGCATCTAAACTCTGTTCCCCAAATAGAAGAATTGGTCATTGATGCCAAAGTATTCAGTTGCCAATCTGAATGTTTAACGAGGCTTGAATTAATGCTAATAATACGGAAACCCTCGGAAAAATATTGTGAAAATGATAAATTTCACCAGAAGTTTGAAAGTTATATTTATGTAAGTATAAAATATTCTGGAAAAGCTGTTTATTTGTATCTCTCTCGAACAATTTTCTTTCTCATTTACTCATGCAGAAATAATATTTGCTTTGATAAAAAAAAGTGATGAGCATAATCAAATTTTCATAATCAATTTTTTTCTACATATTTTGTATAGTCGAATAGGCACAGATGTTTATTTATGTCGCTCTTAAATATAAAAGGATTTTTTCTCACTACTTTGTGCAGAAAGTCCGCGCTCTGTTTAAATAAAAGGAATGGACATAGTGGTTTTGATGATCAATTCTTCAATTTGTCGTATAAGAGTAAGGCATTGAGTTTACTGGCGTTTGTTACGATGCGTGCGCGTCATATATGTACTTAGTACTAGTGGACCAAGCACGTCTATTTTCAAACGCCATTCTTATCGGTGTATTTTCCGTTACTGACTTTTATATTTTTGTAGTTATTGAAATGTAACACAAATTCTATAAATCCTTATCTATACCTACTTCAAATGGCCTTCATTATCCCAGCTAATTGAAGGACATTTGAATGCCATTTTTCATAGCACATACCTCACATTTCACGTCGGGTATATGCATTGAAAATTTTAGACTGTAAGCAAAATGTTAAAGAAATGTTACTTATATTTCTGAGTAAGTAACAAACGTTTAGTGATAAACGCGACAAACGCGGTGAGATAACGATCATATTACATACTTAATAAACCAACTGATCTTACTAGACGTTGGGCGATAAAATTAGGCTACTATACTACACTGAACCTTGCATGCGAAAAAAATTTTGAACTAAAAATGAAACGCTTCGCGGATGGATTCTATATCTATACTCCTTACGGGGTTTAGTGTAGTCTCAGCCTTATAATGTAAAAATCGAGGTTAAAAAAATAATTATAAACTGTGCTCGCCTAAATTTCTAGCGGGCTCTTTATATATTTTCTTAAAAAAATGTTAAAATATAATGACAAATCGTCAAGTGTTTTGTTCTAATATATCCAAATTGCATAAATTAATTAATATAGTTTTGTAATGGCATGCATTAGTAGTTTTATTGCAGATTAGAGGGGATAAGTTCATATAAAGAGAAAAATCTATTATGTATGACTATATAGAAAATATAATGTGATTTGGTGTTGTATTTGAATTAAACGACGTTTTTGTAATTGATCTTCCTTTCCCTTTATTTAACTTTTATAATTACATATTCAGTTTAATTATTACGTAAAATTGTGTTTCAGGCACTTTATAAAAGTCAGCTTTAAATAAAATTTATTTTTATTACAAGAATTTCGACTTTTATGCAAAAAAAGAAAGAAAGAAATGAAGAGCAATAAAACACCTGCATATAAATAAAACTTTATTTCATTAAAAATTATAATAACAATTATTTTATTCTATATTTCTATTATTAACAAATTAAGCTGATTTATCCGATGATGCATTTTTACATTTTTACGTGGGTATAACATATTATCCCAACCAGGTAACTTATCAGTTATAATTAAATAATATGAAACTCGTTTATTTAGAAGCATTTTTTAAATTTATCACCATGTACTTACAATGGCAAAAAACACATAGCATATCAAAACCTTCAACAAAAACAACATATTTCGGAAAAAAAAAATGGGAAGTCCACTACTTTTACTTCCCCTTGACACTAGGGGTGTTAAACCGTTAGGATATTGAGGCCACATAAACCCTACGTGTACCTAAGTTCAATGTTACAACAACAATCTATCAGATGCTGAAAGTAAAAGGTTTGGAAATGAGATGAAAAACGAGTTTCAAATCTAGGAAAACATTAATTTCCAAATCAAAAATATAGCTTTGCGACCACCACAGTGGGCACCAGTCTTATACACTATCCCTTAACTTTAATATCAACATTATATACAAAAAATATTATGCAATAAGGCACTTTAATTTACCACATTTTATGAATGTTATGCATCAAAAACCGATAAAAATCTTACTAACGGCCGAATGTAGAAAATCTCTTAGGACTAAGCCAAAAATACGTATCATAAACGGAAAATCAGGCAGTCCAGACTACACTATATACAAAATATTTTGCTAAAGTAAAGCTACCGGTACTAACCGGTAAAGCTAGTACTAAGCGGTA
This sequence comes from Hipparchia semele, assembly GCA_933228805.2. Classification (NCBI taxonomy): domain Eukaryota; kingdom Metazoa; phylum Arthropoda; class Insecta; order Lepidoptera; family Nymphalidae; genus Hipparchia; species Hipparchia semele. Next base: position 4,437,263 of record OW121725.1, on the reverse strand, counting down.
TGTGAATGCCACATTATTTCTTCCAGGTCTTCGTTCTACTATTTTGCCTTGTATGATGACTTGCAACATATATATGTATGCTGAGTGATATTGCTTTGTTATATGTATTAAAATAACTAGCTGATGCGCGCATCCGCATGGATTTAGTTTTTAAAATCCCGCGGGCACTTTTTGATTTTCCGGGATGAAAACTAGCCTATGTCACTCTCCAGGTTCTCAACTACACCATGCAAAAAATTACGTCGATCCGTACCTCTGTTGCAGTGTTATTGAAAGACAAACCAACAAACAAACACACTTTCACATTTATAATATAATATTAGGAAGTATAAGGATATTTGCTAAGGTATATTTTAAATTATGTAACTATGTATACTTAGTGTGAACTGCCTTTAACTGTTTCAGATTTGGATATTGTTTCACTGAATCTCACTTTATTAATACAAATATGTATTCGTACTGGACTGGCTACTGACGACGTGATAGTTTCATTAGTTTCATTATTACGCTTATTTTGGCGCTGAATGTACAGAAAAGTGAGATTGAAGGTGCACGGAAGTATTGTGAATAGTGCATTCCAATAAAATTGTCGGTACGAGACACATGCATCACTTATCATTTGTATGGCACAGCCCGTCCAGCGTTTTTGTATGAATAAATAGAGGTCAGTGAGTTTTTTTACACCCTACTCGCAAAAATACACAAATCGCTCATCCAATCATCCGTAATTGCAAAAACACGAAATCGACTTTTTGATGTTGTTAAAAGTGCATGTCCTATCCAAGGAAAGAAAAGTAGGTAAAATATTGTAGGTTTTAGACATAAAGTTGTAGGTCTAATAGACCTACAGTTGTGCTTTTATTTCCTTGGATAGAACACTCACTATTAACACTTATAACATCAAAAGACAATTTCGATTTTTCGTAATTACGTCTTTGTTCTATTGGATGAGCGGCCTGTTTCAATAACTATTATGAACGCAACTGGCAGCCCATAAAATATCTTTGTTACAAAGCTGTCTTCAAATCAATTTAAAGTCATATTTTCCCCACCCCACTAGACACCCATTTCATTGTATGGCCGGCCATTTTGTATGTCCGCACGTTCAGCTGTCCCGTTGAGCCCGTTCGCGTGCCCACGGGAACTTAATTGTCAGAGATCTGCGAATAAATCATAATATGTTAAATATATTAAATGTAAATCGCTTTGACGCGAGTGTCAACCAGTCACGTTCGAGGAGTAGCCACTCCCTATTATAGATTGTCCAATTCTTTATTTTCTTTTTGGCAGATCAAGAAATTTTGACTTTAGTGACGCCTTCACACGTTACCGATTCGATTTGAAGTAATAATCGATTTTATTTAAGAAGAACTTTCAATCGATTTAATGAAATATTTTTTAATTTTGATTTAACGTACTTATATTTTATTATATATTTTTAATCACTTAGATAAATTAATTTGACATATGTTTGCGGTAACAGACAAACAGAAAAAAATAATAAGTTGATTTGGGTTCTTTATCGATAATAATAATAATTAAGGTTTTCTTTCAAAATATGTTTAACTAGCGACCTGCCCCGACTTCGTCTGGGTTGAAATATGAAATATTTGTTTTTACGGGGCTGATCGCACAGAGCTTCTTATAGGAAACGATTGTTAATAAGATCACCACAGGAACCACAGGAATCTTCCGCCATTTTATTATTTTATCACGCGGAAATATTCATTTTCTGATAACTCCGATATTAATTTAAATTGTATAGTGTATATAAATCAGATCAAGTTATTTATACCTTTGCCTTAATCCTTACCTAAATAAATGATTTCTCAAGCAAGGCAGTTTAAATACCTGTAAATTACTTTTTAGTTTATTAAAATCGGACATTCCATTCGAAACATATTACGAGTTTAATAAAATTGCTCAGTGAAATGTTTTTAAAAATTACGCGTTGATGTCACTTGTCCTGCATTTACTGTACGTTTATGCCAAAATGTTTAAAAAATAAATGTCCAGCCGTGCGAAGCCAGGACGAACCGCTAGTATTTAATAATTTTACTTGTTTCATTTGTATACCCAATTACGTAGCTAGTTTGTTAAATAAATAAGTAGGTAGGTATGTGATTTTCCAAGTATATTTGCTCATAACTCTTGATTTAAACTTGGTTTAGACGTTATTAACCACGCGTTTTGAAGTTAACTCACTTCACTAACGCGTGCATAGTTACATTTTAAGGCAGCCTTCAAAAAAAAAAAATGAAAAGAAAAATTTCTTTACTCTTGGTTTGAACTTAAATTCCAAGATTTCAACTTAATTCCTTGCAAATATTCAATATTGGAGTCATAGTTACTATTTTTATTTCCTTTTTTTTATTAAATTTACAGAAACAATACTTACACGAAGTCAAATTATTTTTATCATAATTGTGAATGATTTATCGTCTTTCAAGAACTGTGTTTTAGTCTGTGGTTGTTTGTTATGCACAGGGCACTTCACTAAACGTCAATAAAGTACGACATTATTTTAGTACATTATTCCGAAAACAAAAAAACGGTAATTTATAGGCGTGATCTGCCAAAAAGAAAATAAAGAATTGGACAATCTATAATCAGAACAAAAAAAGGAATAAAGCGACATTAGTACATTTTTTAAAACTTTCTTTAAGTTCTTTTAAGACAAGAGAATTTTGCAAATTCTGTTGTCTTTTTGAGTGCGTTTTCTTGCCTCTAGAGTCCTATCCATAAACATCGATGTCTCAACCCGATTCTGTTTCGAATGGAAAGGGTTATTAAACCATAGTGGACCACCCTGCTATTCGTAACAGGGCGAATTAAGGCTGGCTTCAAACATCATTACCAAAGTCCTAAATCGCTTGACAGTTGACCATTGCAAGTGGGTATAACTGATTCAGTACGTTTACAGTAGGTAAAATATATTTATACTAAATTGTCTTACCCATAGTTTCCTGTTGTAACTCTAGTTTGTACGCGGGATTATCGTATGGCGGTAGAGACGACTCTCGGGGTGCTGATGGCACCGCTGAAACGATACCATCTAGTAAGCGAAACTATGAAACAAGCCACCGCATCATCGTTAATGGATAATTATTGATCAACTTAACTAACACCTTACCCATGTAGGCACCTATCTAGTGGCACTGAGGTTCAATTACATTTTTTACAGAATGACGTCAACTAAATAGGCGTCATCGGCATTTTATCTTCAGAGTGGGGTTCGGCCACATACTGAGCCATCCTTAAAGCTATGTTGGTCACAGGTGCCTTAATATGCCCGTTCCTGGCCAGCGCTCCCGAGGCCGGCCGAAAAAACGATGGGTTGACATCGTCCAGGCAGATGCACGTGAGCCAACAGTCTTCAAAGGGAGGACGGTTTAGATTGTGCAAAGTGGAAGAAACTTAGCAGGGAGCGGGCCCTAGTGTGAGCCGGGATAAACGCTACGGGGAAGAAGAGTGACTCACACGTGATTGGCACAGATCGCGGTCGATGTCGCCGGACCACGACGAGTAGGAGAAGGACAGAGGTGAGGGCGGCCAGCGCAGCGACCACGCCGACGATCACCAGCGCTCCGTAGTAGTCCCCTCTGGGAGCGCCGCGGCTGCCCGCCACTGAGGAGGCTTCTATTACATCTGCAAATGCATAATAATAATAATCCTCCCGACCGGAACTAGCCACGGCGGCCAATCTCCACAAAGATCTCAGGCGCACTCTCTATTCCATCACTCTCATAGTCCGATGCGCCGGAAAAGCCGGCATGACCGGAGAGAGCTCAGGAGCAGGACCGACGGCTTTACGTGCTCTCCGAGTCACGAGTATCACATACGATTTTATAGCTTGTGTGACCTAAAACCGCCTTCCCTTAGTCTTTTATTATTAGGAACGGATGTTTATTATTATTATTTTTAATTTTTTTTTTTAATTATTATTAGCTGATGACCACGCCTTGATTCGCGTGGAATTGGGTTTTCAAAAACATTTTCATTTTACGAGACGAAAAGTGTATTCGTCTCCAGCGCATGCGAAAACGAAGACACAAGTTGTAATATCTTGGACTACAGTAACAGTCAGAACATCAAACAGACCTATTTACTTTCCCATTTTTAATATTAATATGGAAATACACCAAATATTTTAAAGGAAGTATACTTACTGTCTATAGGTTCAGGTGAGTCCAGAGATTTAGTATGAATATCCAAGACATTGCTTGTTTTCACTTTACCATTGGTTAGGAAAAGTTCTAGCCACACGCGGCATCTGAAAGTAAAATAATATAAACTTAATGGTTACTCCTCGTAACATGATTCGTATAATATATTGTTAATTAATCGACACAATACATCGAAACAAGATTTTAAGGTTGACCTTTGACAGACGACACCAAAATAGTTGCAGAGAACTAGTGCATGCATAACGTCATCATCTTCCTTTGAACCGATGGAAGTCCACAGCTGGGCATAGGTCTTTTGCAGTGATCACCCCAGAACACTATGTTGGGCCGCGTGTATCCAGAAACTATTTTGATATCGTTCGTCCATATATCGTCATATCTGTCTGATACGACCTCACTACACCATTCGACCACTTTGGGTCTTCAAGTGCTAAGATATGAGGAATTACAGCACATCACAGCTTTAGAGCTTACTTTGCATCAGGCTCCAGTCCAGTTAGTGTTATTACAGGTGGTGAATCTCTGGCAGCGAGGCGGAAGGCGTCGTGTTCCTTTCTTCCTTCCCCACAGGCGTGCGCTGCCCGGTACACTCGCACCCAACGTTCAGCGGGCACAGGAATACCTCGCCATGTCATTTCTACTGCTTCAGAGCCCACTGCTCGAACTTCCACTGTCACCGACCAATTGTATGGATCTGGAATTCATAGAAGGTTACTTTTTAATTGTGTTTAACGATTTCCTGGTGCAGTGGCTGTTGTCTAACAAGCGGGAGGGTTCATTCACATCTAAACCGACCTGCAGCAAAAATATTGCATCTAGGGATTTAGCGTTCAAGTACCATGACGCGTGGAATTCGATTAAGGGTAATAATATTGCTAGGTTTAATTCATCTGCAATATCCTTCCAAATTTCAAGCCAGCTCGCTTCCGTAATTGACTACATCTACTGACTGAATTAGTACTAGGTGAGATTGCAGTCAAGGGCTAACATCGAATAAAAAATATCAATTTCATGACCCCAAGAAGATAAAACCTTATTGATTCTGTTTTCTTTTATACTTTAGGTTCAATTCTTTAGAGTACCCGCAGAGTTACACTTTCAAGTTGGACATAATACCTACTAATAGGCATAGTTAGGTACTTATGGTAGCCCGCACATCTTGTCCAACTATCGTCGATAATTTCTTTGTCAAAATCGTTGTGTTCGATAGTTGCCAATTTGAAATTATATGTCTGGGGTCGCTCCTAATTTTGTTAGTTTTATATAATTAATTTCTCATCTCCAACAAGTTCTGCTTTATATTCCTTACCGATATATGGTGTAGTCGTAAACTCGACGTTTTCAGGGTCATACAGTTCTGTGGTAGCACGTGGTGGTGGAATCAAGACGAGGGAGGCCTCGTATCTGCTTCCTGGGTGAAGATCGTGTAACTCTGCAGCTGACCGGCTGTGGTGCAGAAGCTCTGTCATGCTGAAAATTGGGGTGCCAGTTGGACGATATCTGTAATTCAGAATTTCAACAGTCATAAGTCTGCATTTTCGTACACTCTAGTCTAGAATATTATCCTTATTCCTAAATATGCCAGCCTTAGACTTCTCCATAGTACCCTTAAAGGTGCGTGAAGTATGCCAATCGGCACTTGGCCAACGTAGTGGACTATGGCCTAAACTCCGCATTTTGAAAGGAGACTCACGCCTTGCTGTTGTGGGCTAGTAATGTGTTGATGATGAAGCTTCAGCGATTGATTGTAAAGGAAAATAAGCACTTACAACAAACATTCAAACTTTCTAAAATTTTAAACTTGCCTGACTTGTATGCCGTCAATAAATTGTAACTCCTCTTCAGTAAAGTGCCTCCACGTAACGTGGGCTGTAGTATCATTTACATCTACAACTGTCAATTTGGCGTCGATTTTTCTACGCTTTTCTTCTGGAGGTAGCACCTGAAATTTATTTTTATCAAGATTAAGTTTTTTTTGCAATTATGTCTAGTTTATAGGTAAGAATAAAGTTTCGTGTGGGTACTAGATTCACTTACTGTAGGCAAGTCTTGCGTGCGCACTGTATAAATTTCACTTTCAGGTTCAACAGGAAGGTTGTGCAGGTAGAGTTTTCCTCTGATCTTATAAGTCGTTGAAGGTTTTAATCCAGTCAAACGGAACTCTAATCGTGGTGTAGTCAGAACTTCATCAGCTGGTGCAAAAACTTGCGAATACCATTGAGATATATCGTCTTCTCTATAAAAATAAATGAATGAATGTATTAAACAAATCCAAATGATCGTAAAGGAACCTGAAGGATAAACAAAACTTACGCCGAATCAGTATATCTCAAGTCAACACTGCCACGAAGTCCAACTAACACTGGTGGTAGACCAAATAACATCTTTATGCTAGTAGGAGAATCGCCTTGCAACGATAATACCGCAAGCTTTTTGTTGTCATCCCCAAAGCTCGATATCGGTAATCCTGGAGGAAGTCCAGCTAATGGTGGTTCTAAAGGATTAACAGGACGATGTATGTTATTTTGCTCATAATCGGGAATATCTTCTTGTGGATATCGGTTCTCAGGAGGCACTGTGGGTAGGAATGGAGGTGTCTGTCCGTGTGATGGGGGTTTCGCAGGGAATCCTGATGGACTTTGACCTGTAATTCAATTTTTTGATATTAATCTTAATGCTTAAGGTTAATTCATTTTCAACAATAATTAAATAGAGTTCTACAATGCTACTGATGAAGTGCTATATACGAACTGTGATTTAATCTAGTAAAAGTAAAGTAAATATTAGTGATATGAAGAAGCAGGTTACAAATTGATGTTGTGGTTAGTCTGTTACTGTTATTTTAACGGACATGAATGATCAGTTTCCGTAAGAATGAAAGTCGTTTCTGTCGGAAATACTAGGGTAATAAGGCCATACAAAATAAGATTCATTCCAAGGCTAGGTCACTGACCTGCCGCGGATGTACCGTGGCTCTTATCCGCTGATCGTCCAGTGTTTCTATTAACTTCAGATTCTATTTCCATTTGGTTGAGGAAATGTTCGAAATCGAGAGATGAGTAGGTTTTACTAGATGTCTTTGGAATCTCTTGCATAGATTTGAACACAGAGTGTAATTCGGTCTTATGGTTAGATGGAACCTTAAGCAAAATAGTTTCATACGGATTTGGGGCTTTGGTTAATAAATGTGTATCAGGATCTTTTTTCCACAAGCTAGCTTTAATATCAGTCCGTAGTCCAGCCAGCAAATCTTTGTTTTTCATAACAGTCACATGTTGTCCAAGGGAAGTATGGGGCTTGTGGTCGGGATAGTCATTTAGATTGGGAAGTAGTTTATCAAGTAAATTAATGTTCATAGGGTCATTATTTGACTTGTTATGAAACTTGGGATTAGGATTAAAATATAACTGATTTATCCTGGGTATTTCAGGATTCATTTTAGCGTTTCCTAATGGTAATGGTTTCTGAACTGAAGACTTTTTATCATAAACGGGAAGAAAATAATTTAAATTGTTTAATTGTGATAAAGGAATCTTTTTCACGGTTGGTGTGGCGTACATTTGCTTCACAAATAAGTCATGGGGATTTGAAGTAATCAGTTTCATTGCATCAGGATTCATAACGTATCTAGTTTCCTCTGTAAAGTCACGAAGTTTGCTATCAGGTTTATTTAATGGTTTGAATAAATTCATATTATGCACTGAACTGCTATGAGTATTTGTAAATTGATTAACTGAAACCGCGCCTTTAGAAAGTGATGCTTTTATGTCCAAATCGACATTATTGGCTACCATAGGAGGATCAGGATGTATTGTTTTAAAAGGTGAATCAATATCCTCTGGGGTAAATACTGTTATATTTTTCCCTATTGATTGTTCAGGTGGGTTATCTAAATCGAATTTAAAAGTATTATTCTGGATTGAATTAGGAATCAAAGTGTTGAGGACTTTTGGAAAACTTTTGATCATAGGACCCAAATATTTGTAAAAATTTGTTTCTGTAGTCATGGTAGGCGTAGGCAGTAAGTAATTATTGTTAATCGATGGTATTGCAGGTGTAACTGGCGTCATATAGTTGATCATTGTTTGTTTGTGAGACGGCATACCATATGTCTGAAAAGTTGATGCAGTCATGTTTCCAGCTGTAAGCAATAACGCATGATGAATGATTAGCGAACATGCAACAGTTTTATGAAGCTAATGATATGGAAGATGAATAATGTCTTAACTCATAAGTCATACTTATTATAAAATGTTTATAGTGTTTATAAATACGGCATGTGCTATTAAATAGAATATTTGATATAAAACAAAATAACATTACAATTATAAAATGTATGGAAATCTTTGCTCCTCTTAAAGTTAAATATTTGCTAAGTGCTTGCTTACCATGGGGCACACAACCCCATTGCTTGCAACAGTCATCGTCGGATATATTTACAGGTGCCGGTCGATGTTGAGGTGGACATCTTAGCGTTTGAGGAGGTATCGGTGGAAGTGGATTGCACGCCTCTTGGCAGTCTAGTTCACCATTTTCACAAAAACAATGCTGCTCGCAACCCGTTAATTCTAGAGGTACTTCGCTCCAATTTGGAATGCTAAAGACAAAAGGAATCCATGATTACTTATTAATCTAATTTTATAATTGAAAACATCAATTTTTATAACGTTTTCCATTTGAAACTTCTATCATTGCATCAGTTGTTATATGACATGCTATTGAGGATCCAGGGAAATTATGACCTATATCAAAGTAAACCCACTTACGCTACACCGTTAAAATGACAAGTTCCATCGCTCAAGCACCGCGCTGTTCTCGGACAACAATTTGGGGGTTGAGGTGGTGGGTTCGGCGCCCAACGCACACAACCCCTCGACACAAGTTCCAGACCGACGTGTGAAGGACAAATGAGAGGAGCACACTCTCTACTGTCTGGTCCAGTACACTCACACAGTTCTGTGCAACCAATTTGAAATTCGTCACCTGAAAATAAAGATTTCCATCGTTTACTTATTAGCACCGTCTTTGGCATTGAAAATACATTACAATTAATGAAAAATCTAGTTCATTTTTCACTTACCGATTCCATAAAACTCTCCGTCATGATAACAACCGATTTTCGTTGTATTTAATGACTCTTCTACTGGTACTTCATTACCAACGTCAGACGCTGTTATTGTAAAATTAAATTTGGTTCCAGTTTCTTTAGTTTTGACTATATAGTCTTTGCCTCCTTCTAGATTAAGAATTAAATTCGTATATTTCAACTCTACTTCACTATAAGTTTTTCCTCCATCGCTACTCAATAGTAAATGGATGGGATCATCACTTTTATTCGGATGCATCAGATTAACTTGGACACTATTGTTATGTAAAACTTTGATTGAGCCAATAGGTTCAGCCAAGTCTAATGGATGATTTGACGTCTTCTGATTTACTAAATCGTGCAATTCATTCGGTATCTATAACAAAATATGCTATTAATAGATCTTATTATTCAGAACCTATAATAACAATAACTACAGGAACGTATATCATGTTTCTTTTATGTGACTTAGTTACCTCTGTTGTAGTTGTTGTGGAACTAGTACTATTATTATCAATAATTGTTTCTTCGTGAACATCTTGAGAAACATCGCAAATTTGTACTTCACAACACTCGTCATGTGGATCCTGCACGTTGATACATTTATCTGATTGCGGTAGACGTTTACACCTAAAATAAATAAAATTTCAAGATTGTAGCTTACAAGTTGGTACAATAAAGTTCAGTAGGTACTGTTACGTAAATAAAATCCCGTTCGTTTAGTCCATGGTTAAAACTTGACAAAATACCGGGGCTACGATAAATTATCTTGCCAATCTTCAAAAGCCATTAAGATTCAAACCTGTTCATCAATAAAAAACTTGGTACAACAGTTACGTACGGCATCAATTCTTATTTAAACTTTAATGAAACATATGGTTGGTGATATAAACTTTAAAGATGGAAAATGTGAATAAGCGAGTAGGTAAGTAATTAAGTATGTTATGAAGAAAAATTTATGGAACCATGCGTATGAAAAGATGATTTTACTAAATTTTTTCGAGCAATAGATGTAGGTCTAGATATTTTTGTGGAACAATTTTTCATTTCAACTCGATGATGACTTACCTCGGCTTACAAGTAATGACGGAATGCTCCTCGCAAGTGCACATTTGTTCACATCCGATATGCCACTTTCCGCCCACTGGGTAAGTATCATTACCGTAACGACACACCGCCAGGGACGTTGCTTTGTCTGCACAAACAACAGCAGGATATTTTCAACGGTTCAGGTTCATTCAAATGGTATGTAAGTTTATTTCCAAGAAACACAGTACGTATTTTTAAGAAAGACAAAAAATATATAGATATGTTTATGTATTTGAGCATTTTCAAAAGAAGAATTCCGAAGTAAGGTAGTCTTCTCTTATCTGAATAGCACAAAGTTCTAATTGATTCCTCTCAGTGGCGAGGCAGCAAATCAATTTCGTATCATCATATTACTCAAATAATTTTGCTGTCGCGTCACTTTTGCAATTCACAGATGGAGGATTATTTGACAAAGTTTTAATAAAGTTGACAAAATTAAATTTTTTGAAGCCAGATTTTATCACATAATGGAAAAGGCAAGATTTAAAAAAAAATGCATAACAAAATTACCTCCATTCCCTGTAGCACAAGCAATGATAGAACAGCATTCGTCGACTGGCGATTCAAAGCACAGGGGATCGCTGAGACGCCTGCCGCGACGTATGTACGGATATTTGCATCTTTGCGAACATTTAAAGAGACCATCGGTTAAACACTCACAAGTTTCATCACAACCTCTATCTATATGTTCACCTACCTGAAGTAAAATAATTGCAATGAATTACTTTTTATGTATTATTTGCTTGATAGATCGTGAAAAATAAGTTTTCTCCCGCTGTTGCAAACCTATTTTGAGTGGGAAATCCAATGTCTCACGATGCTTTAATGTTCATGTAAAATTTTTAAAAAGTTAATAATTTAAGTCAAGAACTTTGAATGATAGTAATACATATTACTTTTAAGAAAACTTATTTTTCACGGCCACGTTTTCAGCTAAAAATCCACATTTTGCAAGGTTTATATGTACATACTAAGTTGTAATCTTTTATATTGCGTTTGTCACATCTTATTTATGTTGTTGAATTAGGTATGCTACTTATTTTCATACGTACAACAATCATTAGATACTAACCTTATATGCAACTTCGTTCTCCTTACATGTTGTTTCAGTTATTTCATATTTTTCAACAGTTAACAACGGATTAAAAGGCGCTTGAAGATTTGTATAAAATTTATCAGGTATCTGTTTATTTTTAGACTCATTTCCTATCATTGTCGAAGGCTCAACGTCATCTTCGTTATCCATATTAACATCACTGAGGTCCTCTAAAGCTTTTTTTGGTCCTTTGGTTTGATTATGTAATGCAATAGCAAAATTTTGTAGGTCGTCAACATTTAAATTTAATAGCCTAGGCTTGGGTTTCACTATAGACTCTGTAGCATCATTAGTTTCGTCAAATGCATTCACTTGAGTTTTGTTTTCTTTTGTAAATTGTTCGACAGTTGTTGATCGTGTTGGCGCAGTTGTAGATGTAGACGTTGATCTTTCAGGAGACATCACTTCAATCGGCGAAGGTAATGTTGATGCTGTTTCTTCATCTTCAGTTAGTTTACCTGTAAATAAAAGTATTGTAAATACGTTAAGTGCGACAAAAACCATCTAATCTAGAAGTTTTATTTTCATACTAGTATATATTGTTAGCGGTATTGGAATACTATTACATTTTCTTATAGACAGGGTTGGCCAAGACGATCAAGATATGCGGACTACCGTGAGATTGATATCAAACAATTGACACGAATCTTTTAGCTATTGTTTCAGCGTCAATAATTTAATGATACGAAAGAGTAATGGGAACTTGGTCAATCGCTATACAACCGTTATTGTAATCGATTTAACTGCCATTAAAATCTGATCGCGATCATTAGCTTGAAATTATAATAAGATTAGAGGTAAAAGAAACTGTGGTTGAGAATAAAGATGATAATGTGTGTGAAGCTGATTTCGCTCCACAATTCCTCAAATAGAAATTGTCGCTTACATTACGTGAACTTTTCAAATTTTTTCCTTAACACCTGATAAGACAGATCTTTGCCCAGAATCTAAATTCTAAACAAACAGAATCATAGAACTCAAAGTCAAAAATAGGGTTATAACATGATGCAAGATGTTTTTTAACTGCAATTCAAGTACGTGCTCATAAATAATGCAAATTTCTGGTCATTAGTAAGTAAGTCTGACATAAACGAGTTATAAATAATTTACATACCCGGTGTACTGGGGGACTTTTACTTCTACTTTCTACGGAAAAGACACTCCTATAATTACAATTGCAACCAGTCTAACAATTCTTATAATTATATTGTATTTGCTATTCTAAATCTACACTTTATAAATGGCCCAATATTAAGTATATTCAATCGTTATAAACTTAATTAGTAAAGTGAAGCATTGTTATACTATCCATATTATTGTCAATATGTTAGTAACATAGCTACCGAACGAAATTATTAGACAAAAAAATTGTCGGTTAAATAGAAAAGTGGCTTTATTTAAAAAGATCATACAATACAAGTAGGAGCGTTTAAAGTTTTTAATTCTAATTTTTCTTTCATACTGTTATAAGTATATCAAAAGCGTTGAAATCTTTATATCAATTGTGTTTAGTTCCTTGATTTAATGCCTATAAAACTTGACCGTAGCAACGACCTTAATCTTCACGGCTATCACAAACTAGGTTATTCAAAGGACGCGAAAAGCTCGAACTGCACCAACCGGTTAATTTGTATACGTTACAGAATCAGCCCCATTCACAATTTGGTATTGACCGACATTACCAGACGCGATGGCGTTTGGACGATCTGTTGCATTCGCTATAATAATATCTATTATCTACCTATTTAACTGTCGCTAGGATTTGATCCAATCAAAATTTTAATCCTACCTGAATTTAATACAATATTTTATCTCTATAATATAAAAAGACGTGTGGCACTCAGGGACTGCCGCGGTAAAGCTATTGCATAGCATTTTTTATCAACGCTATCTAGCGGTGAGAGGAGTCCCGTGTCAGGTTATTTTCGTTACGGAATTTCTGGATTCGGTCTCCACCCTCAAGGCCCGCGATAGAAGCTATGCAATAGCTTAAAAATGTTTCCCTTGGTCACGGCATCACGCTGATGGACCAATTCCGCTAATTCTTTTTTTGTTGTGTGTTGTAAGGAGAATATTCTTACGGAAAGAAAAGTTAAGAAAATTGCTCAGAAAATTAGATAATTTCAGAAAACTTTAAAAATATTTTAACTTCGCGAGCTTGAAAGTTCGTCAGTGAAATGAAAACAAAAAATCTGAGTTTCAATATTGTGCTAATGACTAATATATAGCGTTATGTACGACGCACGTACAGTTGCGTAAAGCATCGTGTATCCGGCTCCTTGTATAAGTATTATGGTTACCAAGCAATTTTAATGAAATGACTATATCGATGGCTTTTCCACGTAAAAACTTTATTAGTGTTATTTTAGTAAATAAAATTTTCAAACCAATATTACTGTACTTTAAAACCGATTTTTATTTTTCATGCTTTAAATCTTGAGAGTGGTTTAAAAAAAATATTTCAATTTTATCATGTGTAAAATTAGGGGATGATAAAATTGAACAAGCTTTTATCCGAGCCTTCTCTTCTGTCATCTAATAAAAGTAATCCGAAGTAGGGATTCCTTTACAAAATTACAAATTTTGATATTTTCATTTTTTCAGGTGACCTATTCATTTGCCTATTTTTCGTTTTATTTTTAAAGCACCTCTGTATTAAGGCGAAAAAAACAAAAAAAAAATTCAAATCGGTCAAGCCGATTGAGTTTTAGCCAGACTGAAGAACAGCAATTGATTTCTATTGCAATTGCAATTGCTAAAGCAATTGATTAGATTAAAGTTGTCGAAATTGCTATATTTTTTTTACTTTTTTTATATTTGGAACATTGTTATTTTATCCCTAAAATTGAATTTTGTTTGGGCACTCTACTCGTGTATGCATGAAACAACATCGGCAGTGCTTCGTGAGTCGTGAATTGCTCATCGCTCATAACAGCATATTAAGGAAATCCGTTCACATCTCAAGTTCAAGTAACAGGTGGACATCCGTGGGAGAACATCCGTGAACTTACATTTTAGAACGTTTAGTAATTCTGTGGAGTTAATCAAGCGGGTTATCCGTAATATTATAACACTATCTTTAACCCGCGACTTCCACCACCTGACTTAGGTTACTGGTTTTCCGGGGTAAAAGGTCACTTGCCTTGCCGTCATAAAACCCGTTCAATACATATATTTTGTATGAGAAAATGAAATTTTTTCATATTTTTTTTGTGAATTTTTCCGATATTTTGATAGTTTGAGTGGGTACGACAATAGTGCAACGGATGGGATTCGAACCTGCGACCTTTCAGTCTTCAGTCCGCACCTTAAACCGTTGGGCTATTGAGGCTCTATTATTCTGCTATTCGGGACGGAGACAAATACAGCAAATCAAAAACCATGAAAATCGGTCCAGCTGTTCTAGAGTTATAATTAAGTGTTAGAACGGTTAGAACAAACCCGATTTTGTTTCATATATTAAGAAGATATACCGGATATACGTATATAGAGTCAAGTCTTTTGATATGTTCTTGCATCGTCCTTGTTACTATTTTTATCATAATAGATATTATAGTCTAATATCAGAAATTGCGGAACTGGGTGGACACTTCGTTCGGCTTTTCGCATCCAATCGATGCCTGCCACTTTCCGGTTGTCATCGCTACATCTAGCTGGGGTTGTGTGAGCATGTGTTTTACCTACCTATATTATAATATTATTATGTCGCTTACTTCACGCTTAGGTACTTATTTTTCTCGGTGACCTCCAAACACCTTCACTTTCCCAGCTTTAATGCATCCATTCAATCGCATCAAAGCTTTTAAATGGAACAAGGTCAGTCAACAATGGTGCTCAAGACGTTGATGTATGGTGATGGCAACGAGATACAGTAGATCAGAGATATGTCGAGTAAAATAAACTTTAAACCATTAAAGTTAAGGTGGCTTTTCAATTATTCGTTTATTACATTTGATGTCAATCGACAATCGGCAAATAAGGGATTTCAATGTAAACTGTTCGTTATTAATCGCAAAAATAATTGCGTTGGCTGTGCTTAGAATGGAATTATGAAATGTTCCCCATCGGAAATCTTGCAATAAGTAGGAAGTACCTAGAGAATATAGGACTAACAATACCTCGATGGCTTTTAATTACCTAGGATATGCCTAGGATGGTATTTTTAGTTATTGAACGAGCGAAGCGAAGTTCTCTGAGTCAACTAGGGCGCTTGCCTACTAGACAGAGAAGTGTGTTCGTCTAAATGTCTGTCAGAGCCCTATAACTTCTGAATTACTGAACGTAATTACTTCAAATTTAAATATAATAATGTAAACTGATGGCCTTCAGCCGAACATTGTATAAAAAAATATAAAAAGCTTTATTTCAGGGGGGCTCTCATAGAAGCGTATTTGAAGTAAAATCTTGTTTGTTGCTCTACATAGACTTGCGATATATCTTTTTAAAGACGACTTTGAACAGAGTACAAAAATATATTTTTTTTAATTTTTCCCTAAAAATTGACCAAATGGGGGGGTTTCAAATTGGAGATTTTAATTTGAGCCATATGTCAAGAATTACTGAATATTAGAACGTGAAACTTGGTTGAAAATTCAGTTATATCCTGTACTTGAACAACAAATACTAAAATTAGATAAATGTTATAAAGAAACGAAATTATTTAATTTTAATGCGCCATCTATTAGCATTATTGTGAAGCTAATAGCTTCACTATAATGCTTCACTATAATGCTTCACTATAGATGGCGCTGTGTCAGTAAAACAGTTTTATGTCAACTATTATTTTTTTTATTGCGTCTAATGTTAAAAGTTAATTATTACAATATATAATTAAAACTTTTGGGAATTATGGGATATCGCGAGGTCTCAGTTCGGGGCGAACCACTAGTTATAATATAAGGTAGTAGTTTATAAACACTGCCTTAATTGAACTTTACCTCCCACACACAAACTAAGTTCAACTATAATACCTACCTATAATTTTTTAGTGTTCTAGCATTTTGATGTAATCCAAGTAATTTTTAATATCATTAGATTATCTATATATGTACAGTCGCGGACAGAAAATGTTTACCACCTTAAGATTCATAATTGCATGCACACATCTGTGTCAGAAGGTCGATATGTGATTTGATTAGCCATAGATCATAGACTTTTTAACATGTAGCGGTGCTTAGACAGTCCTTTAGCGGTCTCTTTAGTAGGTGACTGCTAAATAGGTTAGATGTAGAAAACCTTTTTTGGAACAAAAAATCCTTACTAATGTTATAAAATAATGTGAGTGTTTGTTTGTTCGTTGTTGGTTTGTCCTTCCATCACACAGCTACGGAGCAATAGATCCACATGATTTTTTGCATGGATATAGTTGAGGATTTGGATAGCGACATTTATCCCGGAAAAATAGAAGGTTCCCACGGAAATTTTAGAATCCTAACTTCACGCGGACGAAGTCAGGAGCAAAAGCTAGTAATTTTAATAAATAGATATTATCTCATATATACACGAGCACAGGACACGAGTTACCAAAATATGAAAACGGAAGTAATAATCTAATGAAATTTCAAAGAATCTTTATTTCTTAATTTTATTATTGAGAAACTAAACAATATTAGTATAAATAAATAATTAGCTTAATTAGCTTCCATTCGCTGCTATGACAACACGTAGACTCTCTCGCATAAACGCAACAAGGCGATAAGTCAGTTCATATCTTCTGTGATATCATCCCATACCCCAGTGCAATGTGATCTAAGAGTTTGAGGATTTCTTTGATTCTGACAGTCCCAGCTTTGAATCATTAAGTCCCATAAATTTTCAGTTTCAAATCAGCAGATCGGGCGGGCTATTGAACGAGATGACTGCCACGGTGCAGATTGAACCATGGAATAGTAGCTCGGCGCATTATCTTGAACTTAGGTTGTCGAAATTTTGCTGCACAACATCGATGTAAAATGCTGCAGAAACACCACGCATCACCGCAGCTCATCCACCTCCTTTTGACTGTTTTTGACTGTGGATGCTAGCAGCAACATTATGATTCAATGCACAATATGAACTTCACCATTAGAATTATGATTAAGCTTGCCATTTATTTTGTATATTTAAATTTCAAATAACAAATATAATATTTTTGATAATTAATTGTCACTTTTACAAGTGCAATGATGCTAATGTCAATTTAGGAAATGAGTTTTATTACTAATATTTGTATAGAAAAGTCATTAATACTTTTTTTTGATAAAACGATGCATGAAATTTTTATAACGTAACAAATGCCTTGATATAGCATTATAGACCTTACTGAGCGCAGGGTTACGAAGAATCTAATTTGAAAAGTGGTAAACATTTTTTGTCCCCGACCGTACGTACTTATCTTTATCCTAATTACCAAGTGACACTTAGGTTTACTCAGTAAGGCGCATGTCTATGTTTCAACCTTTTTGAACCCAGATGAGTTATAAGACATTCTTTTCCTTTGATTCCTAAACAATGATTATGAAGCAACAGCTGCTAAAGTATACACGTCGTTGACATAATCGCGCCAACTGGTGCGTGACGCCGTCTGTAGTCGAGCCACCCGCGTGATAGACTGGTGAGTAAACTAAGAAGAAAAGGCTAATAGGAATACGTATTATGAATTCGAAAGTATCCTTTTATTTTCTGTTTTAGTTTGATATGTAATTGTTTACGCCTGAATATGCCAAAATAATGTTGTGTCTCCTGTAGATTAAATCTATTTATACAAGTGTAAATTAAAAATTTAAAACATCCCCGACATGTGAATCTACAGCCGGACTATTTACGATATACCTAATTGACATTCTGTTGCCCAGTTTGATTATAGGTAATCGAGGATTGAGGAAGAGGATCTGATGATCCTCACGTACTCATTGAGACTAGTAATCATTGGTACAATAAGTACCAATGATTATTTCCAAGGCATGGTAACCTTACCATGCCTTGGAAATAATTCTAAGTAGACACATCAAATTTTAAATCAATCGCATCAGTGAAAGTTTGTAAGACCCTTTAATAAAGTAGGAAATAAGCTGATGATCTTCAAACGCCTGAGCAGATCTTCATTAGCTACGATCCACCTCGACTACGTTAGCTTTAAAATAGAAAAAATCACATCCAAATCGGTCCATTCGAGGAAGCTACAAGGGAACAGACAGACACACACGATAAACATAACAAAAAGATAGGTTAAAGGTATTCTGCTCGTCGATTGCGGTAAGTCTACAACAATCAACATTGCTAAAATCTATTAAGATTGTAAGATTCAGACAATCACCTCAATTATGAGGTGATTGTCTGAATTTATGGTATTCTTGCTGCAACAATGCATTTTACCTAGCCAATAGCGAGAGACCGCCAATTTAGAGGTGATTGCGATTGTAACATTGTAACGATCATTTGAGCAAATCCCATAGCTAAAGATGGACATAGGATAATTTGTTTATACTTGTAATTGAAGGGTTCCTGGGAGATTTTGAAGTCAAAATCCACGCAAACCAAGCCGCAGCTAAAGGCTAGCTGAGGTTTCTGCTGTTACCACTTTATCGTTAAAAAAATTACGAAGACAGGCTCGACGGTGTTCCGCATTTCTTTAGCTAATAAATAGGTATATACAGTACGATAAAGAAATGCGGAAGACATGTTACAGCTCTTGCGCAAAGCTACAATTTACTTCAATAGAGGCGCACAATGTATGGAAAGTATAAGAGAAGGAATGTCTAGACACTGCAACCAGTCTTTCATCAAGAACTGTTATCATTTCTTCTTGAATACCTATTTATACAAGTATAAAACGAAAATTTAAATTACCCTTGACATAATTACGAGACCTCTTTTAAGGTTCGGAGTTTATACAGTTTTTCTGTGACTTTTCGTACACACATCACCCTAAACTATTAAACAATTAACACGTTGATAGGTTAAATAGTTTTGAGCTATATCTAGGCTTAGTAAACTCGTTGCTTGTTGAGCAATTGAGGCTCTATAAAGACTAGCTTTCTTAATCAAGTTGCTTCTAGTTCTACTGGCAGAGACCTTCCAAATTTAAGCTACTGAATCATGGCATCGTTGCATTTTAATTAAAAGATTAATAGAAATTGATAGACTACAAAATAAATAGGTAAGTACTTAACTAAATATAGAGATTACAGATCGACGTTAAGACCAGAATATCTTTTCCTTATAAAACAAGTTTATTTTAATCACTTCGGTGATTCGGTAAGTACGCGTAGCACATTCAGTGGTTAAACAGGTAAAATATCATGTAAGTAATTATAGTGGACCAAGTACCTACCTGCCTGAGTTTGAGACCCATTTGTGATAGATTGTTTAATGGCCGGTAACCGCCTTACACTAATTTACTTCCTACAAAAACCATGATATGAAGACACATTTAAAAAAAGAACAAAGCCCAACGGAATGTGTTGATCTTCCTTTAAAAAAAAAGGCGGTGATCTCACGACTGCACAGCGCGGCGCGGCGGTTCCGTCACATTTCATTTTCTTCTTGCTCCTTTTGAAACCATTTTCAATAGTAGAGATAAGCTTTGTTTTTTTTTTGTAATTCCTTGTATTGTACAATATTTATATAATCGAACTTTATATTCATAATAATTCTTCCTAATATTATGTCTTGCTCTTATATGCTCTTTATTTTTCGGGGATAAAATCGGGCTCCGTTACCTACCGCGTGATTGAAGGACAAACCAACAAACACACTTCGTCATTTATGCACATTAAAGTAAGAATATGAAAAATAGCAGACTTCAATAAAATATGGCTAAACCCACGACATATGAGTCAGAAGTTGAAAAATTTTTCTAACCTTTTAAGTTTACACATTACTTTATGTCCGACCGGTTATGGAAGCAATAAAGTTATCTCAAGAAAAAAGTAAGGCTAGTCGTAAGCCAGTTTAAAACAAATATAATCGTCACCTTATTAATGTAAAATCTTTTACGATACACAAATTCAGGTACCTTTTTTTATGCGAATACCTAGGTGTAAAATGTAACAAATAGGTACACAATATAATGTATCACTTCAGTTTTGAAGAAATACTTACATCGTCGATACAAATGCCAATATAATGTACCTATATGATATAAAAAATCCGTAATCGTTTTGGGCTCATCCACACAAATCTTTATTCCAAAAAACTTGTTCCAAACGCGTATTAACCACGCTCTAACCGTAGAGCGAAACTGTTATGGCCGTGTTTAAAAATAACGTGCCATTAAATTCGACTATTTAAATGCTGATATACGAGTTTAAATTGACGAAAATTCTAGGCCCTAACATATCATAAATATTCTTATCGGCTTTGCACTGCTTTCAGCTTGGCGAAGAAAGTTTCTCGTGGGGATTCTTGCTTATTGTGGACTCGGTAAAGCCTAACCTTAGAAAAATAACTATTCTAATAAGGTTAGGCTATATAGGGTAAGTATTCTAGGCTGGACAATGGGATGAGAAAGTACCTATCTCTGATTGAAAACGTTGAGCAGACTAATTTGGCTGATTTTGAACGTGCTATGTTTCATCTCTAGACGCTTTACTGTGCTAATATCTACGATTCAGTCTTGCTCGGTAGCCATCGACATAAATATTCTACGTACCTACTAGATGTCGCGTTCCAAACATTGACTTTGTCCAACTGACATGCACATTGCACAGTCGACCGTGCATAAGGTGCTCTTAGGTGCAAAGATGCTTATATTCAAGTAAATAACAAAAAAAAAGACGTGTGGCACTCGGGGACTGCCGCGGTAAAGCTATTGTTGATAAAAATGCGCCATCTAGCGGCTCACCGTAGAGGAGTCTCGTGTCAGGTTATTTTCGTTACGGAATTTCTGGATTCGGTCTCCACGCTGGCCCTGGATTTTTGCTATTAATTGATTTATCGCTATTAATTGATTTAGTGATAACGACATCGCGTCGCGATGTACCTATAAGTTTTGTGTTCTGATGTTTTTTGTCTATGTCGATGCGAATAAGCATTTAAAAACACCACATGCTCCAGGATCCATCGTCTGGCCGAATTTTTATTTATTATTTATTTTCCAAACGAAAAAGACGAGAATATTAAATCCCGATCGAGACATAATCTTAATGAGCTCTAATTAGAGGCGTCGGGAATTGTTTTTAAAGTGAAAATTTACCTTTGAGAATTTCCATTTTCCCTAACTACCTAATTATTTTATGCTAATTATGTTGTATGCTTAGTTGTATGCATATAGCCTGATAAGGCGTGTTGTTGGAGTAAAATAAAATTACCGAAGTTAGCAAGCAAATAACATTTGCCACATAACATTTACGGCCTAAATGGTATAATTATTTTTGTAGTTTTTTTTAATCTTTGCCTAAATTCAATTAGCCAGATTCCATCCGTTTTTATCCGTTTAACGTTCCGGTATTAGAATACTGGTAACGTACAAGCTTATTATGTAAGAATTTTTTTTGGAATAGCACTCTAGAAGTTCACTGTGATCCAATTAGATCACTGGTGGATTACAATGAACTCCAGAATGCTAATTGGATCCACTCGTGAATCCTAGTGGATTGAGCCCTTCTCTGAGAGATGACCTGCGCTCAGTTGTGAGCAGTAAATGCACTGACCTCCATTAATCTATGATTAACACTGGATTGGCTTTTTTCGATTCGATGATAAGATAGTCCTTGACTGCGATCTCGGTAAAACGGTACAAGCTTTTTAATTACATATTTAGTGCACACAAAAAAGATCTTAAAAATATTAATATTTTTACTTGACAGTTTTATTTTTATTCCGTATTATTAGTGTACAGCAATTTTTTCCTGAAATACAACTATATCTGCGCGAGCGTGCCTGTTAGCTGCTCTGTCACCTTGTGAAATTGCCATTAAACTCATTCACGCTTCTTAAAGCATTAAGCTTTCATTTGTGTAGGGACATCAGTGTTGATCATTGATTAATTGTAGAGATCAGTGGGTTGCTGATGATGATGGGTTGCTCTCGATGGCGACATGCAGTAGTCGAGGTGAAGGACTTACTCAATTCCGTGTCACAGTCGGCGTACTCGTGGTTGCAGTCGACGGTGTAGGCGGCCGCGGCGACGGCGAGCGCGCACCACACCGCGCCCCACAGCGCCGCAGCGCGGGCGGCCCGCGACATCACCGCTGCCGCTCCATCTGCGTACAACCATCACCTTTGACAAACAGGACTGATCACCCGCCTGGCGTCGGCAGGCGTCCCCTCTTTAAATACAATACAATACAATACAATCACCTTTGACTAAGGGTAAAAACATGCCAAAGATGCCTGCCTCACTGCGATACCTCGAGGTCGCGGTTTAGCTCGCTACCACGATGTCACCTCCATGTTAAACAAATGTATGCAAACAGACGAGCACGAACATGTCGAAGATACCTCGCTGTACCGCGATGTATCGCAGTGAGGTATCCTTCCGTACGTTCGCGCTTATCTGTTTGCATACATTTGTTTAACATGGAGGTGACATCGAGGTAGCGAGCTAAACCGCGACCGCGAGGTATCGCAGAGAGGCATCTTCGGCATGTTTTTACCCTTATGTATGACTAGATTATGCTCGCGACTTCGATTAAAGTTTTTGATTCCCGGAATTCATTAATTACCCGGGATAAAAAGTAATTTTCAGAGAATAATCTTTCTCCATTCCCACCTAAATCCGTCCAGTAGTTTTTGCGTGAAAGAGTAACAAACACACATACACACACACACACATAATATTAGTGTGATGATACAAGAATCCACTTATCAGATTTTTTAAATACTAAAAGGCGGATAAGCGACTAAAGGCTTCTGCTTATTGCTTTATGTGGGTTGTGGATAATGAGGTGCTGGGTTCATGGCCATTCAGATTTTTAAAAAAAAGTTTTTCTGTTAAGAAATTCTCAGTTTAGAATCGGATGTAAATAACATCTGTGGTGATTCATCACCTGTGATTGGTTAACTAATTCTAGGCAAAAACGAACAAAATAAAACGACCCAAAAATATATGAAGACTGGAGAATCTTAGAAGTAAGATTACAAATACATATTACCTAATAGCTTATTCTCAATTTTTTCCTCATTTTTCGGTCACGTTAACTTCTCATTCTGTTAAAAGTATAACTTGAGTACTGTCGAGTTGTGTCGAGTATTTTGAGGTCGACAAACCTCAGTATTATGTTGCGCCATGAGACAATTTTCCAGTAAATCAACACAGTTGTTTCTGAGAAGTAAGATGGCAAAGACTGATATTATTCTTGATTTTTAGTCAGTTTATACATTTTTATTATATTTTCGTATTTTATTTTGGGAATTCGTTGCGACATTGAGTGATCTTGAACAGTTCGAAATCTTTACAATCTATCTATACCTACTTATACGTAAATGAAACTGTAACGGGACAAATTCTGTACATTAAATATATTTTGAAAATTTTAAGCGGAGGATGCTTTATTATCGATACTGAGCCCAAAACAATTTTTTTTGTTTTTTTTTGTCTGTCTATGCGCGCATCACGCGAAAACTACTCAACGGATTTGAATATAGGATACTTTTGATCCTAATGAACAATAAGTATTATCCGGGATAGGGGATGAAAGTTTTCATGCATTTTACTCCATAACTCATTCTAATCTAAACTGATTTTGATAATTCTTTTTTTATTGTAAATTGTGTACTATTAGAAATATTTTGTCCAATTTTGGTGAAGATCTACTAAATATTATCGCAGATAGAGGACATAACTTCTCGCGGATAATAGCAAGACTTTTGAACGCGGACGAAGTCGCGGGAATCAGCTAGTCCATAATAAAATTGAATTCCACTTTTCGCATACCTTCAGACGTCATTAAAAAATCTGCTTCCTACCTTACCTATTCCTAGCTTACCTATTGAGATAGAAACTCAAATCGCTCTCGGAATCAAAATTTTACTGTCGCCAAACTTGGACGTAACAATGCCAATCGTTTCGTAACTACCTACCATTGTTTACGTGTCTAAAACTGTATCATTATTCATCAAAGGTTGTCGCTTTCAACGGAGGTCGTAGGTACAAAACGTACTACACAAATTGAATCGAGTGAAATCGAAATTAATATTAACATAATGTGACATCATGTTGTGATGTACAATTGTTCGAGACGAAACGATTGCTGTTACTCAAGTTTCGGTATATTAAGGTCTGTCGTCGATGAGTCTAATTAACAAGTGTACTTTCAACTTGCGGTTCAAAATGCTTTAGACACATCACACTCGGTCCGTAAGATCTCCTTTATTTATATAAATGAAATCTACTAAGTACTTGTGTATTTATTGTATGTATGTACCCGTAGGCGATATACATAAGTCATTATACCCTAATATTTGAGCACATCTCTTAAAATTTCAATAAAATAATCTCGCCTTACAAAACAATCTTTACACCTAACGAGTGCCATATTGATCAAACAGCGTACACAATGGGTTACGAAATCTCGGTGACCGATTGAGAAAAACCTCGAGGTGTTTTTTACGTGGGAACACCGCGGTTCTCAGCGTGGAAACTTCATTAAATACAATCACTATTGCGTTCGAGCAAAACGTATGCATGTTTAATTATTGCTTAAGCCTTGAACAGATACGACGCGGGGCGACAGAATGTCACGCTGAAGCTATTAGCACACCTTGCCGCGAAAAAAGCTGACTCTTATACCGCTGAAGCTCTACCACGACTTGTCTGTTCTATGCTTGTTGTATGACATGAGCTTGAGTATAAATATATACTTAAATGTATTTAATAGGTACGTAAGCCCTAGAGTAATTTTAAACTAACTTTCAATCCGATATAAATGTTTCGAATAATTTTGTATAGTTAAGAGGAAAATTTAAACTACTATTTCATCATTATATAATTGAGTCGTTACTC
Organism: Hipparchia semele; assembly: GCA_933228805.2. Classification (NCBI taxonomy): domain Eukaryota; kingdom Metazoa; phylum Arthropoda; class Insecta; order Lepidoptera; family Nymphalidae; genus Hipparchia; species Hipparchia semele. The sequence goes on along the minus strand of OW121725.1, from coordinate 4,411,881 downwards.
TGGTTCTTCACTTTTGTTTTGATAGATTTCGTTTAAAAGTCTGTTATCATAAATAATTTAGTATCCGGATCCATAACCAAACTTAAAATCCATTTGGTATTATGTATCCATATCCAGTTCCGAAATCTCCTATTTCTATCCATAAAAACTAATGGGAATGTCATAATCCTTTATGTCTGAAGTAAGGGCGAGAATAGTGCAGCGGTTGGGGTGTATGGGGTTAATTTGTCGGATCTCAGTCCACTTCGTACTTGTTGGTATTATTTTTATGACAACTTGCAGTGGACACGTATCCGCGGCGCTTTATGTCTGACCAGGTCTTTATTGCTCCTACGACAATGTTTTAATGTTAAAGCTATGATGGTTGTCAAGTTATCTGTGTAATCTGTTTGGAATGGTGCGTTAATTGGTCATGGTGTTCATGCTCCAACTACGTTCCACCATAGCCAATTAAACGCAGGTAAGTAACTAGTGGCCATTAAGAAAATGGAAAAAAAAATTGTGATGCCAGTCGTTTAGTTTTTTACGTAAAAATTCTTTGGGTAATTGAATAAGGATGTACCTAGTCACTAATGAAAGGCTTCTCTGGGTAACTAATAATGATTTTTGCAAGCCATTCTAAATGTTTCGACTTTTTTAAAATTACGGAACAATAGAAGGAGCAGCTGGATTCAAGCTGCGCAAGACACAGGCGTGTGGTGGTCTCTACCGTCTCTACAAGGGGCCTATCGCTACAAGAGATTTAAGTCCATCTGGGACATCTAATGTTTAACGAAGCTGAAGGGAAAAAGAATTTGAGAAGAACCTTATCTGGGTGCTACGAGAATTTTATTACCTACTTACCTAATTTTATTTATTAACTTCTATTGTTTTATGAACTTTTAATTTAATTCTTGAAACCTCTTTCCCAATTCTCTTGATCATTTGCGATCATTGGGAGTTCAACCGCAAAATAAGAAAAATTGTTCACTTAAATATTCTTTTTAAAAGTAAAGTGCATTGATTAGTAATTTTTTTTAATTCTTGCTTGCGTTTTGGATAAAACAAGCTTCTACAAAATAGCGTGAGCGAATAGGTAGACATGTTTATTCACTTTTCTCTGCTTGTTCACTTTAAATAGCGGACGCGACTGCTCATTCGGAAAAGCATTTTAATAACGTGTAAGCTTGTTTTTCTATATTTTTAACTTTTGTCACACTTTCGTGGCTTGTTCAATTTTATTGGACACTAGCTTTTGTCCGCGGCTTCGCTCGCGATAAGTTCGATTTTTCAAACCCCTATTTTATCCGCTTAGGGATTGAATTTTCCAAAATTCTTTCCAAAAAAAGTTGATGCCTACGTTATAATAGCTATTATGCCCAGCCTAATCTGTCCAGGTGATCTGACTGATCTATCAACGCACAACCCAAACGGGTTGTGCGTTGATAGATCAGTCAGTCACACAGTCAATCAGTCACTCAGCCAGTCAGTCGCCTTTTCCTTTTTATTTTATCCCTTTATATCTAAATAATATAAAACCAAATTGTTACTATCTGCATCTGTCTTTTGTGCGTTTAGTTAGTTCTTCTAAGTTTAGAGGTTACCTACGAATGTAGAATTTGATATATGTATATAGCTTTCAATATGAATTTCTTCCTAAATGTTTTAATTATGTTTACGTCATGCATGCATATTACTTATATTTAAAAAGAGTACAGAAAAATCGATTTTTATAACTTTAATCCCCGGGAACAAAGAATTAAGACGCAGGTGTGTTTTTTTTACAAAAAATGTCGCGCCCGACAACGCGCTCGCGGTTTAATGTGAACAGTTGACGTAGCGCTAAGAACAATAGCACGCTGTGGCCACGTGTGGTGGGAGTGGTGGGAAGATTAAGTTGTAAAGAAATCGACCCCAATAGCTGGCTTCATTTCGTCTTGCGTTGTGCAAACTGGGTACTTAACTACTTATGTAGGATATTATTGTAGAGCGTCTCGGAGGAAAAAAAATTTTGTGTTTTAGATGGAGACGCCTTGACGTCTAATTTCTTTGCAAAAAAGTCTGTCAATTACGGTGCGGGGCGAGGTAGCACACATAGACAATTTCTTACTACAGGTGCATTTTTCAATCACGTCGCTATGCACGCACACGACAAAACTACCAAACACAACCTTAAAGTATACGCACACAACCAAATTCACACACAGGGACGTTCTATCCTTACACGAAACAATCATGTCATTTATGTAGGCAATTTTGGGCTGCGACACTATCGATTATCGACTTTCGATAAGTTCTAAATGAATTAATGAATGATTGAAGTTCAACTAATAGTATAAATTAAAATATTGTTAAATCAATTTAGCAATCAATTACTGTTCGTTGGTCTGGCTAAGACTTAAAAAGTTTTTAATGAATTGTATAAGATGAGAATATAAATCTAAATCGAATGTTCTGAATCTAATATATAGGATACTTTTTATCCTAATAAACAATAAGGTTCATCCGCGATAGGGGATGAAAGTTTTTGAAAAATACTATTTTATTCAATTTTGGTGAAGATCTAATAAATATTATCGGAGATAGAAGACATACCTTCTCGCGGATAGTAGCAAGTTACTCTAAACTACGCCACGCAGACGAAGTCACGGAAATCAGCTAGTAAATAAATAAATTTAAGAAATGCCACATACAATTTTGTAGTCGAGTTTATAGTTTTTAAACTTTTATCCATGTTTTATCAATGGATAGTAGACATTTGTTGGAACACTAACTGGTTCTATAAGAAAATTAAAAAATACCTGATGTACCTATACCATACACACCGAAAATATCAATATCGATATAATTTTTGCTTCCAGCCCTAATTTTCTTGCAGTGTGACCAACTTCTTTAAAATAAAATCCTCATTTTTGAACAAAAAACTACCTTAAAAATACTGTTAATGATAAGCTTATCCAACTTTATGAATGGGTACAATACCTATTACAATTTAATTTTTCATAAACCGAGGTGGCACGAGGGCATTTAATTGTGGCGATTGAATATTAATAAGACTTTTTAATCACAAATCTGTGTATGTTTGTAATGATTTTTGCGCATGCAATTATACCGGTTACTTATATTATACTAGCGGCCCGTCCCGGCTTCGCAAGGGTGGATATTAATTTTTTAAACATTTTGGCATAAACGCAAAGTAAATGCACGACATACCTAAATAATAATGTATTTAGCAATAGTGTATCGCTGGCTCCCTTTGGGTATGGGACTTGATGATTGAAAACAAAATGATAACAGAATAAATGACATCAATGAACTCGTAATATCTTTCGAATGGAATGTCCGATTTTAATAAACTAAAAAGTAATTTGCAGGTATTTAAACAGCCCTGCTTGAAAAAACATTTATTTTGGTATGGATTAAAAAAGGTATAAATAACTTGGTCTGATTTTGGTCGGATTTCTATTAAATTTTAAAATGTTAAAAAGTAGTTATAATGACATAGCTACAATAGTAGCTCAGTTTACTAGTAAGAGTTTACTACAGATAATGATATATTTTTACTATGCAAGACCAACAAAATCTCAGTCACACGACAAGAAAATATTATAAAATGTTAACGAATATTCTACTTAACTCAGTTTTGACGAAATGTGTGACTCGTACCCTTTTCAAAATAATCGATTAAATTGTTTGCCTAAAGTTTATAAATTAATATAAATATAAACCCCCAACCTTTCCTATTCAATCGTAATTTTAATTGTATGTAATCAAATCATTATGCAGTTCATGATAAAGGGCTCCAATCGAGTAATAAGTAGATTGGTTAATTTTTTTAAATTTCCTGAAATTATTTCTTGTACGATTCCGTAGCAACATTTTCGGATCAACAGTATTTTTAAGTTTTCTCCTTAAATAGTGCATTAATTGGATAAAAGAATATATCAGGAGAAAAGTAATGTTATCCTTTCATAAACTGGATATTTTTGGTATTTTTTTTAGAAGGAAAATCACTCATAGTCGGCATATTATACCGGAGCTCATCCTCCGCTAACCATACGTTGTTGACAGGCGCGTGACGCGAGTCAAACAGTTTTATATAACGGGTATGACCGCTGGGCATACCCGTCAAATAAAAACTTACAGAGGGGTACGCATCCTATGGCCACTCCAGAGCTTAATCCTCCTAGTAGAGCGTGTATAATTGGCGTAAAGTTCGTCTTTATAATTTTACAAAACGGTAGGTACATATATAAACCAATTAACGTTTTTAAAAATTTTACAACATGTCAAGCTAAATTAGTAAATTAGGCACAACATAATATATCCTACCAGATCGTATCTAATTTACAGTTAGCATCTAAAAAAAATACATTTCAAATTGTATTGATCGAAAAAATAGTTTTCTTTCTTTCTATCTTCTAATAAGGTATTATGTTACAATATTGTTGAAGAAAATTCAGGCAATAATTTTATTCATAAATTCATTTATTCATAAATAAATAAATAAATTCTGTCTATGTAAATAAATAAATAACTGCCTGTTATCTCATAATATCATCATTGAACGATAGTATGACCCAAACCCAAAGTAGTACATAGATATATGTATATTGTATGCGTTCGGGGTAATCTTTGGAACGGCTAACCGATTTTGATGGGATTTTCATAAAAACTTTCGATAGACAATAATTATAAGAGGAGTAAACTAGGCTATTTATAATCCAGTAAAAAAAAGAACCCGAGCTAAAGCTGCTGTAGAATATAACATAATAAAAGCTCTCATTAGATAGAATAGAATGTGATTTTTTCATTTATGTCATTCACTTTCTATATCGTGATATCCATCTATCGAATGATAGACTTTTTATAGTCGACGATAAATCGACCTCGATAGTACACTCGTACGATTTGATGCGAACATTCTTCTTTTAAAATGAATTGACGTTTAAATAAATTCGGCCTCGATGTTAATTGTAAATGTGTTGATTGAATGCTCAAAGTAATGACCTTAAAAGTTAAAATCGTACATAATATTATGCGCAATTTGGATTAAAATTATTTTTGGTTTATGGATGTGTTTTCGAAAATATTATTTACTCACACACATCATGTCATTCGATTTTAAAAACAAAAAAATCATTGAACAGTTTTTCAATGTCCAATATTTACTAAAAAACTTTACTGCACTGCAGATAATTTTTGACTAAGTAATTTAAGTTTAATCGTAATCGATCGCTGAATGCGAGTTAGTGTGGTAGCAAGCCTTCGGAAATGCCTATGTTAAACCTGACGGAAAAAATAAAACCTGCTATGCAATTGTACTAAAATTACAGCTACATCGCATTGCATACCTCTCGATAAGCAATCATCTCTGACTGAATGTAATTATAGAATTAAAATACACATATCGCACCTTTACAATTAAAGTGACCTAACTCAAAAATTGCAATTTTGTGGGAACGATGAGCAAAAAAGACTTCAAAAAAGTATAGTATTGAGTATATTTAAATGTATCTCTGCCGTGTTTTATTGGAAAAAGTTGGTTTTTTGCAGATTTATATATTGATCTTTTATGTATGGATTATATTAAATTTAAGTAATTTAAACAGAAGTTACAGGATTTTTGAGTTAGGTCACTCTAATTCTAAGGGTGCGATATAGCCACGGGCAATACGGAAACCTACACTGTGCGTGACCACAGTGACTCGTACTTAGTTGTTTATTATATTCAGTAGGCCCAAATAGGCTGATGATGATAAGTACCTAAACGATCTTAAATAAATATCGTGTCGTTCCCGTGTAGGTACAATAAATGCGTCTAACATATTTCGAAGAGTGTGAATTATTTTATACATGTAAAAGTAAAACCGATTTCTTAAAACATAAAACATTCATTCGTTAGTAGACTTTCACCTAACATTACTTCTTTGAGTTTTTTTTAATTTTACGATTGTGTTAATTAAATATTATATGCGAACGTGATTCTGTGATGGAATGAAATAGTTTGGTCACATTTTTATTGCAATATGATTCGGTTTCTAGTTTCGGAAAAATTTATTAATTTTTTGCGTGATACGAAGCAATTCTTTGTACACACGCAATATATGTTATAATAATCTATGTTTAACCGACTTCCGGTGGTGGTGGTTGGTTGGTTCCTATGACTATTGTACCGTCAAAGGATAAAAATTATTTAATTTGTACGAGTACGTTGTAGTCGAGTGAGCGTCGCGCATCGGTTTTATCGTTTCTGTAAGGCCCGTCCGACTTCAACAATAACGTGTTGAAACTAAAATTATTTTTATAATTTTTATGCTTTTTATCCTTTATTGAAAATAAATAATAAGTCATTTGGACGTAGGAAGTTCCACTTATTTATCAATTCGTTTAGCCTTATTAATTGGCTTTGTGTTAACGTCAACTTTAATTAATAGTCTTAAATAATTTGTCGATTTATCTTAGTCAATGCAGATTGTGGGTACATTTAATATCTACCTTGCAATAAGGTCTTCCGTTTTACGATCGTAGAAGCTAAATGAAATAAAATATTATAGCGGTAGAGTAGCTGCATATTTCAAATGCCTGTTGCCGTTGCCTAGGTATAATTCTCAACAAGAATGTCATTAAATACTAAATATACTAACACACTAGTTTATAGTAGTTTTTCATCAACATTAATTGCAAGCATGGAAATAAACTATTCGCATAGGTACAAATGATGTCTGGTAAAAATGGTTGTTTTTATAGTGTTCTCAAGATATACTCATACTTAGACGTCTACAACTAGACTCTTGCTAGGATCGTCACAGAACACGATTTTGGCCGCGAGTATCGAGCTTACCTATTTCAGCAACTCGCTTGAGACTGTTTTTTAAGCTATTGCAAAGCTTCTATCGCGGGCCTTGAGCGTGGAGACCGAATCCAGAAATTCCGTAACGAAAATAACCTGACACGGGACTCCTCCCACCGCTAGATGGCGTTGATAAAAAATGGTATGCAATAGCTTTACCGCGGCAGTCCCCGAGTGCCACACGTCTTTTTTTTTAATATTTTTAGCGAGCAAACGAACAGGCGGATCACCTAATGTCAAGTGATTACCGCCGCCCATGAACATTTCTAGCACCTGAGGCACCAAAAATGCGTTGCCGGCTTTTCAGGAATTTGTTGGTCCGCCCCTTGAATAACCCATCGTTGTAATTTAGTGGGAACACCATCGCAGGAAGTTGGTTCCACAGTTTTAAACTAAAGTACTCATAACAAAATGAACCATTTGAAATGCTTGGCGACTGAACATGTTTCGCAAGAGTCAAGAAAAAAGTTGAATGCATGGCTGAATTCAAATGATTTGTGGCTGACATCTCGACTTGAGACAGAAAAGTTTGCTTTGAAACGATTGCCTTCTGTTCATGTTGTATCCTTGTGTTTACTAGCCATACAACATTCATGACTGCAAGCTCGTTGTCGGAAGGGAATATCAAAGCCGCGGAGATCTATCTCCACACGTAGAGAGATTACTATCGGGATCCAGGACTGTACGGTACGATATGCGACGTCAAGACAAGGATATAGCCAATTCAAATACATATATTATCATATCCACTCAAATCCAGCTTTCTCACTAATATTATAAGCTACGTAAGTAGCTTATGCCAGCGACGTCATCCGCGTGAAAATTCGTGTTGAAAAAATAAGTTCTTTTTTGAGGTTCGCGTATTTTCCGCATGTGAATTAAGGTTATCTACTGAAAACTATATTTACTCTAGGGTACCTACTACCTAACTGCTCAAGGAATATGTCTGCTGTTTGTGAATCAATTTATTTTATGAATAATTAAAATATATTGGCTAAAATTGGCAATCATCTCTATATCTATTTTTTTTTATTCGGTGACAAGATAGCCCTTGACTGCGACCTCACCTGATGGTAAGTGACGATGCAGTCTAAGATGGTAGCGGGCTAACTTGAAAGGGGTATAGCAGTGTAAATTCAACCCATACTCCTAGTCGGTTTCTACACGCCATCGTGATTCGTGCCGGAACGCTAAATCGCTTGGCGGCACGTGTTTGACGGTACGGTGGTAGTAACTAGCCACGGCCAAAGTCTCCCACCAGACCAGACCAGAGACAATCCAGAAATTATAAATTCCCAAATTGTCCCCGACGGGAATCAAACCCGAGACCTGCCAGTTATAAGACAACAGCGCTCACCACTGCGCCAGGGAGGTCGTCAAAAAGTGTAAGTCCCAAAAAAAGGAATTCTTTTGAGGTCGGGGTTTTTTATTTATTCAGGTAAGTCCTTGGACCTGAGCTACCCGCGACCATAAAATTTTGTAAACAAAAACCTTTCTTTCCAATTTGGATTCAAGTTTATAATGGTTATAGCATAGGTATATAAGTTAGCTAGGTTACGTTTCGTTCTGTTATTTGGCATAATATATTTATCAAGATTGCTTATCGGCTGCCCATTGAGAAGAGTTACCAAAGCAGAACTATTATTGCCTTGGCAGCAAAATATTTTATTTCAAGTTCCGTACAATTCATCCTAACTAATCTACTCTTATCTATACCTCTACGTGGAGTTAGGTTTTTAAAAATTCCTTGTAAGCAAAAGATGACGTCAATCCGTTTTTACGTTGCTCTGTGATTGAAGGACAAACCAGCAGACAACACACTTTCGCATTTATGTATATGTAGGTATTTTTAAGGTAATAAGAAATTAAAGATGTCCTTTGTAGTATGAGGAGATACTTATGTGTACCTAAATACATGGTATGACCAGTACGTTTATAATTCGTATATAGAGGTAGGTAGATACCTAACAGCTAACCTACACTCGTGAGGTCAACTCGCCTCATATGCCGTACAATAATCATAAAAGCTCGGGATGTGAAACCTGAGTGAGTTTAAAACTTGTTTATTTGCTTTTTCTTCCGATTGAATATCTTCAAAATTGCAAAAAAATCGAATCAATACAGTCCTTAGTTTTAAAGCTTTTGGTACCTAAGGGCTTTTCATATTACGTATGCTATACATATATAATATTATGTACCTATGTACCTACCAGTGTTACTTAAACTTAGAATAAGTATTTAATTAATATATTAAATTGGGCCTTAAGAACCGGGGGCTTAAGCTTTTTTTGAAGGGTTGGCTGTGCAGCCACATGGCTAAAGAATATATTATAATTATATGTATTTTTAGTTTGGCCATGGTAAGAGGTGAATTTTCCACTAGTGTGCGATCTCCATTAAATGTGTAAATTAGGTACCACGAAAGAATTTATCGACATACCTATTCATGAATACGTATTGTAGAGTCTGACCGGGCGTTCGTCGGGTCATTGTGAATTTGAAAAACACAACTGGCATATTAATGTGCTATTTATTTCACACACGATGCTTTAGTGAATAAACCTATATCATGATAGGTTAGTCCATTTATTAGGTATTTAACTATGCACTAACTTTTACCAACAAAAAAAAATGCAATACTTTATAATATAGGTATGGTCGCGGACAGAAAATGTTTATCAGTTTTCAAAGTAGAGATCTGCACATTGCGTGCAGTAAGGTCTATAAGGACATAGAATATCGAAAGCATATCGACTGTCAGGCATAGACGTGTGCATGTAATTATGAATCTTAAGGTGGTAAACATTTTCTGTCCACGATCGTACATTGTACCTATGTTATAATATAAAAGTACATAATACTACTGTTATAATAACAGGGTAATAAGCACATTAGTAAATCATGTGGTATAAGTCAGGGGTATAAGGGACAGGCCTAAAAACTGAAACTATTCATTAGAACCTACATGATTTGAGTTGTTCAGCGTTGAAATTTTTCATCAGTCAGTTAACATTTTTTTCCCAGTTATTTTATTAATTCCAACATGCAATCGTGTAAGTATGTAAGTTACTTATCTCAGCTTGATTTTAATTGAAAAAAAAAAAAAAACAACAAATGACAATATTTTCAACACAAAACAGCATTTTTTTTTAAGAACTTAACTTATATTCTTCTGTCCCTGTGTTCTGTCCCCTCCAAATAAGCGAAAAGCTTGTGCTAGGAGTGGGTACGACAATATTGCAAAGGGTGGGGCTCGAACCTGCGACTTTTCAGTTTTCAGCCCGCACCTTTAACCTTTGGGCTATTGACGGTTGGGGGAGTTAACCAATTCTCAAAGTTTTAGCTAACATGTCCCAGTCTGTAACTATACCAACTTACTTACTGAATACTTACGATATGGCTGAGCAGAATAAAAATTATCATCAAAATTATGAGGCAAAGAAAAATACTCTCTGCTACTAAGTTTTTAAGAAGCTATTTTGTATGACGGTATATGATAACAGGATACAAAAGGTATGTGTGAAAATTATGCAATTCCAATTGGTATGTAAGTAAGTATGTATATTGTATAGGTGCCGTTATTTTAGCCAGTACAAAGTAATAATAAAAGGCTAAAGAGGAACATTTTTCGTGTTTTATTATAATACCTACTAGCGGACGTCCGCGGCTTCGTCCGCATCTTCAATTCACAATCGACAGTTCCTAAATCCTCTCTTTTTAGGTGGGAAGACCCCTGTATCATCAGGATTGAGGATTTGGGTTCTGGAATTCAACGATGTAGTCTTTACTTGGTACCTACAATAACTATTCATAATCGACAGTTCCCGCGCCGCGACAAACTCCTCCTCCTTTTTCGAAAGTCGGTTAAAAAAGTAGCCTATATTACTCCGATCCGATTGTTATCGGGAGTAATATAAGCTACAACAATATAACAAACAAATAATACATCAATGTAACAAATACTACATCTACCAGTGAAAATCCCGTCAAAATCGGTCGGTACTAGTATTTAATTATTATTGGCGGCCTTATCCCTTTGTAACTAGTTTATTAATACAGGAAAAAAAAAGTAGGTACTTCATGCATTTCCTTCTATTATTGCAAATCGTAAAACGCTTTCAGCGTCTTTCCATACTACTGATGCCGTCACTTTTTTCCACGTCTTTAAAATTCCATCTGTGTAAACTGTAAACAAACCGTTTTTCTACGAATTTTCCAGTATTTAGGTGCATTCCTGCATAATCTGCGTAACACTCGGTACTTTCAGTGTCCGTAACGAATATCAAACTGAAATGAAGCTACGAACTACATCAACCACATTACCTACTTATTGGTACTAAAATAGAACAGCACTTTGCCGGCTTTGGGATAGAGAAGCCATAATTGAAACGAAAATTAATTGAGCGCCGTGCAGATACCTACTAGCTTCCATCTCAAGTTGGCCGCTACCTCATCTCGCGCTTTTCCGCAGCGCACCTCAAGTCAGACGATGACATTTTGCGACCGATCGCGTAGTGATTGCTATCGCGTTGCTATTGCTGTTGCTATTGCAAATTTTTACGTAATCAGGGTGCCGCTTAGTAAAGATAGCATAACTTACCGCTCGCAATTGTCACTACCAAATTCAAAGTTTTGTTATTGTTACGTTTTGAATGTTTTTGTTAACTTTTAATTAGTTAAGTATTTATTTTTGTCTGGTTACTATTGTTAGCGTATCTTCTACGATGAGTAAAGAAAAGTTTTCCATAGATAAAATTTTGCTCGAACGTCGAACGGCTTTGACCGTGGCTAGTCACCACCCTACCGTCAAAGTGACGTGTAGAAACCGACTAGGGGTAAGGGTTGAATGTAGGTACACTGCCATACCCCCTTTTTTTTAAAAAAAGAATATCAGCCAAGCTGAACTTAACTGATACCTCTCTTCTCCTCTCCCCTCCAAATACGTGAAAACTTGTGTTAGGAGTGGGTACGACAATAGTGCAACGGGTGGGATTCGAACCTGCGACCTTTCAGTTTTTAGTCCGCACCTTTATTAACCGTTGGGCTATTGAGGCTTCAAATGCCAAACCCCTTCCAAGTTAGCCCGCTACCATCTTAGATCGTCATCGTCACTTACCATCAGGTGAGATCGCAGACAAGGACTATCTCTTCATTGAATTTAAAAAAAACGATGTTGCAATGCGTCGATAGTTGGCGGTCCACACACTCGCGGGCCGCCACGTGCGTTGACACATTGGCCTCGGCACACATCAGGACCGGCTTCGCGTGAGGGAGTCGCGGTTGAATACTGACAGCCCAATCTACTTAATATACGCCAATAACAGCTCCATAGCCATAATTATTACAGTACATACTGACCTAACTACAGAGTTACTGACATGTAATTATAATATCTAACTTATACTAGGCGAGCTCAAAAAAAATTGAACGGCGACAATCAACGTGTCACAGGGACTCTAGGACCTGCATAGTCGTATATCCTCAAGAAGAAGAAAATAAAAGGAATCAAACATACTCAATAGATGTCTGATGGCTAAATGGCAAAAAACCGCTTTTCATAGAGTTCTTATGTACAAAAATTCCTAGTCTCCATTGCTGTTTAGCTTGGATACATTGGACCCGGGTCACTGAACCGAACAGCGCGGCGCCTGTTAATCTAAAAATAATTATTATAACTGACCACTCGGACATTATCCATACCTGAGGCTGTTAGGACATCTCCGCGAAACCGTAGCAGCGGAATGAAAAATTATTCAGTTATAATCTATTTCTCCATAGCTGTCAAGGTAAACAATTGATTTCTCACAGAAAGTCTTAAACAATGCGGTAAGTATACCGCACGTTCTTACCGCCCTGAAAATAAAGAAATCGTGCTAGAAGTGAAAAACCAAACTTAACGACGTCGTGAGCGCCCGGCTACGTTTGTCGGTTACGCGCTTTTCCACATCGTTTTTACGATTTGTTTACCATTTAAGACAGCTAAGGAAAATTACTGATAAACAGAAGCGAAACCATAGCAAAAGTGCCACAAAGCAGACGCGTACCTATCCCCTCGTTTCGCCGCTTCGATGGTTTTGCGGCGGAGGTGTGCTAGCAACCTAAGAGTAAGTACCTATATAGCGGAATATCAAGTATGAATTCAGGTTGCATGATGACATATCACATTCTAATATGTAACATACTAACAGTACGTCTGAGAGTAATTATTTAGAGTTATGCGGTGTTCAGTGCGGAATTAGGTTTTTAGCAAAAGTTAAATCATCCCCGACAAGTGGAACATGGACGATATAGAATACAACTGAATAGTTTTTTATTCAAATAAACTTTTACAAAGTGCTTGTGAATTGTCAACCACTGCTTCGGGATGCCATACCTATACCCGACATCCTGGCGCTTAGTGGCTTGCCGTCCTTGCTAATGATGGTGATGCGAAGAATTTAAGTACGTACCTACTAGAAGTATTACAGTAGTATAACATTAAGGCCGGCCACACAAAGAAATCACGAGCAGTTAGCCAGTGACCGCTTTTACAGTCATAACTCATAGTCAACAGGTTGAAGCTGCCATTGATAACTGCTGGAGCAGTTGGTACCAACTGCAGCAGGTATCAACTGCTCAACAAGATACAATTTCATTCAAATCAGTAGCAACGTGGCAGAGATAACTGCGCAAGAGCAATCGACAGCTCGAGTAGTCAGTGTATGGCTGGCGACTGCTTAACCGCACGATGAAATTTCACCGCGCTGCCAACCGCCCGAAGCAGTCGCAACAGCTTGAATGGTTCCATGTATGTGTGGACGAAGACTACTGTAGTTCACTATGCAGTCGCAGCTTAAACCAGTCCATCCTGACTGTTTCAAGCTGGCCGTGTACGGCCGGCCTAAGAGTAAGTGATTGCGATGAATAAGATACTGTTATTATTGACTCTACAATGCTCTACTGTAAACATAGTAGATTCCAATATTCCAAATCACGGATCAAGCAAGTTCATTGTTATTTTGTAAATAATAATTATGTTAGGTAAATCCCAAATGAGGACGGTCAAATAAGATAAGAGAGTGTTTTAAATAATGTAGGTACCTACGTAGATTCGTTTGACTCAGTTCAGCACTTGAACTTAACTATAAATAGTGATATCAGTATTTATAATTGAGTACAATGGCGTCGTCAGGTCAAAGATTAAGTATAATTATCTATTCCTATCTACCTACTCAATGTTTATTTAAAAACAAGTTAGGTACGTAGTAATTAATCAAATAAAACCCATAAAAACTATAATAAGAATTAGGTAAGTACGAAAATATAGAGATCTTATATACTTATACAAAATAATAGGTTGTGTTGTTTAAGGAAGCGTCTGTAAAATAGCTTGAGGTTGTATTCATCACCTTGATTTTGAAGGAACTATATATACATATCATATGCTCTTAGTGCACCAGAAAGTTCGACGGGTGAAAGGCTAATTGATCTACCTAAGCGACATTTTGCAAAACTTGCAGGAAGAATGATCAGTTTTTTTTTTGGAAAAAAATCATAAAAAAAAAAACAACAAAAATACTGTATTAAATAAATAAAAGACTATCCAATAGTTGTTTTTTTATGATTTTTTTTCCTGTCTTCCTGCAAGTTTTACAAAATGTCGCTTAGATCAATTAGCCTTTCACCCGTCGATATATTTATCAATGTTTGGGAATGCACGTAAGGCTCCTAAGAAACGGGCTTTCCTAGGTTAGGAGTCACGATTCCAACGATATTGAGTATTGAGTTTTTCTAATGAAGATTAATTATTATTATTATTATATAAAGTAGAATAAGCGAGAAAAACAATCCTTTGATGTCACAAGTCGGACAATTTTGTGCCAAGTATTTTATTTTTATTTTAAGAGAATTTAATCACTACGATTCCTAGTACCAGTGATAATCTAAACACACGTTTTCAAAATTTTGTTTGTCTGTTTGTCTGGCCTAATCTTCGAAACGCCAAACCGGTTTGACGGGATTCTTACAAGCAGGTAGTGGATTATAAAAAGGAGTGATCTTTTTAACGGACTTATCAAAAATAAGGTGTATCTTTCTATCTCGATATCTTTACTTACGAGAACGTTCAATGATTTCTAGAGATTTTTAGACAGTGAGTAATTTTTTTTAAAGAAACCCAAGCTGAAGTTGACTAATATCCTCCTATCTCCTCCAAATAAGCGGAAAGCTTGTGCTAGGAGTGGGTACGACAATATTGCAACGGGTGGGATTCGAACCTGTGACCTTTCAGTTTTGAGTGCACCTTTAACCGTTGGGCTATTGAGGCTTCACTTATTTTATCGAAATAGGATAATTTTTAATCGATATAGGAAATTACTGAGGTGGTACAATAAAATTGCTGCTTTCAAATTTTTATTTCTGAAACGGTGCTACCAATTTAAACTGCAGGAATGAATTTTGCATGTGCAGACATGACAGAGAAGAAAAGGCAAAAGGCAGAGTCATTGGATACAAGCGGCACAAAACCACGACATGTGGAAATCCTTACAAGAGAGCTATATCCAAGATATAGTCCTTTTTCGTCAGGATATTGGTTGCTGAAGAAGATCCACTTAACTTGAAGCCTCCAGATCTGAGTCAATTTAGAAATTTCTAAATTGAACCAGCCGGGAAATGAACCCGGGAGCTCCCATTCATACCATAGCACTGACACACACACATTGCACCAGAGGGCATTGCGGACGTATTTTTTACGACATCCGTTGAAGTCTTTTGTATGAACAGAAAATGTTTATGGTAACTTGTTTACATCCAAATCAAAATTTTAATTTTATAAACGGGTTTCTTCAATATAACATTACAACCATTTTTGTAAATGTCAATGCCTTGACCATTAAATATTGCCTTAAGCTAAGTTTCGTTATAATAATGAATCTAATCTTATAAGCAGAAAAAAGCAAATTTTCAATTAATAAATACTTAATTAATCTACAACTCACTGGGTCACAGTGAACCTATATACATAATTAGTTCCGAATTCCTATGCAGTCCCAGTCAATCCTGTTACGATTTTTATGAAACTTTTTCAAATCCCGTTATGACAAAACTACTCGTAATAACTACGGCAAGGCTTACCTAACCTGCAGGCTAAGCTAGAACATTTGCAAACTTAAAAGTATAATCGTACAAAACTTCTCGGAGGAAACGCGTAAGCGACGTTCTTTAACCGTGGCGCTTTATACTTACCTACGTTCTAAAGTTTTGTTTTCACTTGTGGCACGGTTTTTTCTAGTTCACGGAAAGAATGTCCAAGAATTCCTATGCACCGTTAAAACTGTGTCGCTTACGCGTTTATGAAGTTCTTGTTATATATTAACATTTTAAGTAATCATGGAGTTTGTTATTTCAACCCCGTTTTTCGGGATAAATAAAAGGTACTCTCCAAGTCCTCAACTATATCCATACAAAAAACCACGTCACTCCGTTGCTAAGTGATTGAAGGACAAACCAACAAACAAACACACTTTCGTAGATACAGTCCGTTAAAACTGCGCGTACGCTTATACTAAGAAGCTACCTTTCTAACAGTGAATGGAAGCCCTAAATAATACCGCTATTACATTTTTTAAACGTACCAGAGTTCCGAGGAAATACACACAACACACGCACTTTCTAATCAAAAAAAAAAAGTTTCACACCACACAGCACAGTGGAACACAGTGTTGGATCTCGGCGGAGTTTCTTCGAGATGTTTATAGGTTGTTGACACGTTACAACGTAGTTGGAATACGTGATCGTCTACGTGTGAACGCGGCGCGCGGCTCGGGCCGAGTGGGACCGGTCTCAGATTTCTCCCTGTAAACATCGAAAGCGAGCCTTCGAACCTTTCTTCTGCGTGGCGAAACGCATCAGCGGTCCCCTACTGTGAGTTCTCGTTTACAAGTAGCTGTTTATCGTCGTTTCGAGATTTTTGACCCCTAAAAAGAAATAATAAAGTTCAACGCATGTTGTAGTTTTCAGGGTTCCGTATCCGAAGGGTAATCATCGGGATCCCTATCACTAAGCCTCCGCTGTTCGACCATCTGTCTGTCAGCGGGATGTTTCTCATGATCCAGAGAGTTCAAATCAGATAATGTGTAATGTTGACCGGTTATTTTTATTCATAAGACAGGTGACTGTGGTCATCTCTATTGTGATTTGGCAGTCTTAGATAATGGGCTAACTTTATGACTATAATCAGTTTTTAGGCAACGTAATGGAACGCTAAATCGCTTGGCGGTACGACTATGTCATTACTCGGTATGGTGATAACTGATAACAATTTTTTTTTGCTGGATGAATTGGCTTAAACTAAAATAAATATAGTTGTATCACTTATGTTAATAGTTAATACAGTAGTAAGTAGAGTCTTTCTCGTTTTCATGTCGCTTTCACTATATGTTATCGGTGGGACCCTACACTAGGTCTGTATCGGGGTCCAAATTTTTTTTTTAGTTTTACCTGATGTTAAGTGATTACCGCCGCCCATGATCATTTGTAAATTGTAGCACCTGAGGCACCACTAATGCGTTGTCGGCTTTTTGTTGTCCGCCCCTTGAATAACTCCATGTTGTAAAGTGGGAACACCGTCGCAGGAAGTTGGTTCCACTGTTTTAAAGTACGTGGAAAAAAAGATATTCTTAAAAAAATATAGGGAACTCATAGTAGGGGACTGCCAAAGGCTTTCTTTTGACTCATAAAACGTTCGATGACGTCCGAAGCGGTCAGGATGTAGTATGTATACCGACTAAATCGGTCAAGGTACCTACCGACGAACGTTAGCTCGATCGACGCCGGTTGGCAGCCAGTGCCTCCATAGTGACTCAAAGTTTAACCTTAGACGAACTTATTTAGGACCGGTCACTTCTTTTTATGGACTGTGTCGATTTGGATGTAGTTTCGAGATGGTAAACCCCACGTATGTTGAACGATTTTGATGTTAAATACAGTAGCCCTACCTACATAAATAATATGGATACCATGGAACTTATGACTTGGAACACAAGTGATCTAAGTGACATTTTATAAGTTTCGAGATTTTATGCGCCAAATTATTCATAACAAATCTCAGGTACACACGAGTGGGTCGTTGAAGTTTTCACTTGGTTACAATCCAGTTAGAACGATGGAATGTTCTTCAAAAGCCTACATTCATAATGATCCCAAGAAAGCGAAAATGCATACAATTCGATTTGGACCAACATGTCACTTGGATCACTTGTGCCCAAAAGTATCAATATAATAATATAGTATTATTATTAGTATTTATAAGTTAGACTAGCGCTTTGTCAATTGTAAATAGCCCCTTAATAAATTCCTAAACTCACCAAATAGTTAAACATCTATAAACGTAAACTTTTAAACGGCGAGATAGGAAAAAATATTTGAAAACACCAACATGTACGCAAAACATGACGAGCCAGGCATTGTTGGATTGTTTAATAATCTCGTTTACAATTCCAGATTCCTTAGAAAACAATGCCAGGATATTACACTACATAACTACCAATTGAGTAGACGAACTTAGCACTATATTAGGTAAAGATAGATAAAGGTTATCGCGCACTACAGTGTCATACCGTGTACTATGAACTATGGATCACCGTGGATCGATATCACCTAATTCGGTTTTCAGATACTTTAGGGGGCATTCATTGTAGATAGATATCTACCTACCTAAATTGAGTCAACTGGATAGTTACTAAGTGCTTAAAAAAATTGTGAGCTGTTTTATAATGTACCTACCCTTTATCTCAGATAGTATTAAATACTACTTGTGGAGATGAAATAAAACATAAAAAAAAGAATATAAATATTTATTTCAACACAGCTTTTTTGAATCCATCAATTTAACTTTCATAATTAGAAATAAGATTAGTAATAATTATTATTAATTTAAGAAAATAATATGTACATGCACGTTATATAATTTTACCCAATTTTCAATCATGATAGTATTCACGAGCATCCAATTGTTAGTACTCGTAGTTGTTTTTTTTATGTGCCGGAATAGTGTTGGAAACACATCTCTATTCCGGCATATTAAAAAAAGTCCCTACAGCATCTTGTCGTATCGCGATATTTCCATGACGCGTCGTAATACGAGATCAGTCTGAAAAGTAAAAAATAGAATCTATTTATTTTGTTAATTCCTAAAAGCGTACGTAGTTACGCAAAAAAGGCCCCACAAAACTTATCAATAGAAAAGTTTACATTCATTCTAAAATAATGTATTTATTTTGACAAAATATATTGTTTTCTAGGTTGGATCCTTTTTTGGGTAACTATGTCCAAATAAACAATTTTTGTAATGTTTAGTCAAGTTTGCAGAGTAATAAACTTGTTTTCATTAACTGAAAAAATCGGTAATAGAATCTTCCTTACAATTAAGTATACGATAAGAGAAAGATCTCTTTAGCGTGCCCCATACCAATGAAGTTGGATTCTTATTTGATTAGTATCCAATAAACTAAATTAGACACAATATAGTCTAGAGGATTTATTTATAAAAAAAAATGAACGCGTGTATACAAACATAATATTAACAAGAAAAGGTTAGACTTATTTTGCTATAATCCGCCAACAGAAAAAATCTGTATGGTCAAACATGCAGTTAAAAGCTAAGCACCGCTTAACTCCCCAACCAAGCAAAGATCGGGTTTGCTAAGGTTGAGTGAACACTTCCATACACCTTCCAAGTTAGCCCGCTACTATCTTAGACTGCAACGTCACTTACCATCAGGTGAGATCTTGTCACCGAATAAAAAAAAAGAAGTACAAAGGTATACCCTACCTTTAGAAGTTATTTTACTCTGCTGTTTCAACTTCGTCTGGTGGGAAAAAAAATGGTTTCTTCTTTTTTACGTATGTTGAGTTAAATTCATCTCTGTAAAGAACAAAGTACAAATTTTACAAAAGAAAAAACCAATGGTTTACCAAAATACTAAATTTCGTAAACAAAAATGCAACCAGATCAGGTTGAAGAAAATTGTTATCTTTTATTTTTTTATTTAAAAACATGATATACAACATGTTTCAACACTAGTGAAAAGTGTTATAAAAACAAGAAAATTGTTATAAATAATGTTATGTTCACAATCTGGAAGCACGATAGATATTGTAATTACTAAGTGGCGTGCATTATTTAATTACATTATTGTTAGTTATTAAATAATAGCTGGACGCACATATGCATTAACGAGTCAACCCACACAACTTATCAATTGAAAAGTTAACTTTATTCTTTTACATTAAGTATGTATTTAATTTGACAATGGTGTGTGGGTTAAATCGTTATTGCGTATGACCGTCCAACTTACACTCTGTGCGGTGTAGCATAGACTACACACTTGTTTAATTTACTACAGTTATTAGGTATTCAGTCCGTATTTTACAACTGTAACATTTAGGGTGCAACTGCAAAATAAGTCATAAGTATTTCAAAACACAACTTGGCAAGAGTGAGAAGAAATGGTTCTTCTAATGTCACCCGCACCATCATTGTCTATGCCGTATTATCATTGTCTATGCTCCACCATCATTGTCTATGCCACACCATCATTGTCTATGCCGCACTATCATTGTCTATGCCCCACCATCATTGTCTATGCCACACTATTATTGTCTATGCCCCACCATCATTGTCTATGCCCCACCATCATTGTCTATGCCGCACCATCATTGTCTATGCCGCACCATGCTACACCGCACAGAATAATATTGTCCGTTCAAAAAGAGAACCGTCGTGAATTGGAGAGCGCTGCTGTTCTTAATTGCCTTTCTTGTTTAGCATGCAATACAATAGCCATACAATTAATAGCGTTAGTTCATTGTTTGACCACGACGATTCTTTGAAAAGACTCGATCAAATCCGTGAGTACTAAATCTATCGCAATCTCGAATCCATCAATTAGCTATCTTTCGTCTACTGTGTAGCTAAAAACTTTAGTAAAATATCATAAGGATGGGGCAGACCAAGCCTATATTATGTAACTATGAATTGCACGCCACTGATACTCGCAATAGTGCCGCTAGTTCTGCAAGACTACTCAATACATCAAATAAATTCTAATAAATTAAACCAAAACTTGTACTCTAAAATATATCTTTCTAAATTAATTATAACGTTACTCGTTCTATTAGGTTATGTAGTAAATGTATAATAAAGCTTTGCAGAACTATGCACTTACGATAGAATTTAGAGTGTGTCCCTCTTCTTAAATATGTGCCAAATTCCGGATAAGTTTTTGTAAAACGTGTATTTTTCGTTATGCCTTAAAATATATTGTATGTATTACAAAAAAATTAAGGTGAATCTTTAAAGGTGTGCGCTTTTTCACTTTGTTTCTCAAAATACATTCACAAAATGAAATGGTGAAAATTAAAAGAAAAATGGTTCTGTTAATTCAATTCGGTCAATTCACAATATGTAGTGAAGAAAAAGTTCTTAAGTACAATTCAGACTTGACCGAGCGCGTGGACTTGCTAATCGGCCTCCTTTTCGGGGGGCCCGTGTTTAGAAATCTCAGGCACGCACTCTAACTCCGTCTTGTGCGACGACAACGACACCACAACAATAACAATCACATATCACTTGCTTTAACGATGAAGGAAAACATCGTGAGGAAACATTTGCATTGTATTCCTGGGAGTTGTCCATTATGGTCTCAAAGGTGTGTGAAGTCTCACAATTTGCACTTGGTCAGTGTATAGTATTTAGAGTTACAGCCTAAACCCTTCTCATTCTGAAAGGAAACCCTTGGGTGGAGATAATGATGAACATTTTAATTTCTTTATTGAGTCTCCGTTGCGGTCTGACGCGCTCCGTTAGGTCTGAATCGTACTTTAGACTCTCCCGCGATACTAAGGATAACTCCTAACTTTTATCGCAATCCATTAAGTAATACTCAAAAATTTAGCTTGCAAAAGCTAGTTCCTTTCAAAAAAATGTCATGATTTACCCTAATTTTTTTCTAAGTAAAATATTAAATTAACACAAAAAAAGAGTTCAGTAAGAGCATAGTCCGCAAAACTGTATTTGCTGGGGGTTAACCTCTCTCATAAGGAACTTGCAGACGTTAGAGAGCACATTGTACTGGGCAACGTCCATCCCATACTGGAATATACTATTAGCACAGTAACCAGACATCGGAGCCACACAAGTATGGTATACTAGGAGTGCTAACATCCAACTCTGCTTTTGACCGCTGGGTTTTAACCTCCTATCCGATAGAGGGAGCAATGTACGTTGATTTCGTGTTGGAGTTAGGTTGTTCTTTTCATCTGATTGATTTGTACTTTTTTCTGATGTTAAAGCTTCATTTAGTTCCTGCGACGAGTCAAATCTGATTTTCATACAACTTTTAGTGATTTTGAATTTTTTTGTAAGAATAAAATTTTATTTCAAAAAATATATTGTTACTTACTTTTTGTTGAAGAATGATGAATACTCTGTGGTTGCGGATGGCTGGAATAGAAATAATATGATTAAATTTCGATGATGGGATCAAAGAAATCACATCGAGATGAATTTTTTGAAACATGTTTATTTCTGACAAATGTTTAAAGCGCGTCACACGCGTTTTACGGTATAGTACGTTTACCTCACGAAGTTACGGGCGCTTTACTTGTGGTTACGTCGTGTACATGCACATTGCGTAAGTTTGCGTCAGGAGCCTAGGTGGGAGCGGTCAGGCGCGAGTAAACTCACGCTCATACTTATACAGATAAGACACACACACTACCATGAGTGACGCGCCGTCGTGAATTGAAAGATAAATTTTTGTACTGCAACAGGTTGCGTAATACGAGTATGTTGACATGAAAAATCGTGACGGTAGCGTAGCCTTAAGATTCGCTTATTTTTTACTCGCATCACTCATAGGGGGTATGGATTGTATTGAATGCACTCACATCGGACTTAACGGAATGCACTCACATCGGACTTAACGGAATGCACTCACATCGGACTTAACGGAATGCACTCACATCGGACTTAACGGAATGTACTCACATCGGACTTAACGGAATGTAGTCACATCGGACTTAACGGAATGTACTCACATCGGACTTAACGGAATGTACTCACATCGAACTCAACGGAATGTACTCACATCGTTCTCCTTATACTCACCACGGACTTAACGGAATATACTCACATCGGACTTAACGGAATGTACTCACATCGGACTTAACGGAATGTACTCACATCGGACTTAACGGAATGTACTCACATCGGACTCAACGGAATGTACTCACATCGTTCTCCTTATACTCACCACGGACTTAACGGAATGTACTCACATCGGACTTAACGGAATGTACTCACATCGGACTCAACGGAATGTACTCACATCGTTCTCCTTATCCTCGGGATCGGACGACGCGCGTCGGTTCTTGCACACCAGCGGCTGGCAGCGACACGTCGCGTCGCAGGCCTTGTCGGACTTGACGCAGCCGCACGTCTTGGTGGAGCACCGGCCGCGGCACGCGCAGTGCGGCGAGCCGTCGCTGCCGCGCTTCACCGCGCGCGTAGACGTGTCCACGGGCGCGTCGTATTGCGTGAAGTTCATCGTCAGGCGGTTGCGGTGGGCCTGGAAATAGAGAAATAGAAGACGCCATCACAAACTTAGGGGTATGGGTTGATTTACACTCCTATACTCCTTCCAAGTTAGCCAGCTACCATCTTAGACTGCATCGTCCATCCATCCATCAGTACATATATTTAAAAAAATAGTACATTATGGTACAAGTGTGGAACATTGGTGATTACCGCCGAGGCGCTATTGAGACCCGGGCCGTTAGGTGAGGATCTTAAGATAGCCGAGGACGGTAATCATCAATACACACGTTTATCGTATGACGTTTTTCAACATACTTATGAAGAAAATAATACTAAAATAGTACATTATGGTACAAAACAGTGAAAACGAGTTGTGATTTTTTTTTTGCTAAGGTGGGAAAAATTAATCAGTTTTCCGGAATGCGCGCGCATCTTTTAATGGCGATTAGCAACAAAGCAACCTCATCAACCAATCAAATAAAAAAAACTCTATAACTCACTAGTGAATAATAGTAATGAAAAAGTCACAGTTTGATTATAGGTGTCATTTTGTGCCTAATTGCTGTGAAATTGGAGCCACTTTATGAGCAAGTGTGTTGAAAATATATAAACCATACGTTGTGGTACATTTTTTTTTTGCCACCAATGCGTTGCCGGCAAAAATACATACGGTACGTACATGTATACGCTTGGACAGCGGCGTGGCCCTCCAGTCGGGGTCCCTGTCCTCGTCGTCCTGGTCGTCCTCGTCGTCGGTGGGCACGTAGTGTATCTGCGCGTCCTCGGAAGTCTCCTTCTTGGCGCGCTTCTTGGTCTTCTTGTTGCTCACGTTGCGGAGCTCCTCAAGCTCGTCCGTTAGCCTTTTCTGTAACAGAAATTATTCCAACGGTGAATTTAAAACACGTCTTAAAATAGAAAATATGGGTGTGGTCTTAACTGGGTTCAAATATTCTTTCTGTAATCCATATAATAAAAAAAAAATCACTCCTTTGGTAGAACAAGGGCACAATTGTACCTAACTGTATTTAACTTAAAATTCCTCCTCCATTACATTTTATTTGAAAAACTAAAACGTTTTTAATTTTTGTGGCAACAGTTTATTCCCTACGTTGAAACATTCGTAGCCAGTCACATACATAGACTACTAAAATCATAGCCCTACCTTTTAGCTTCACCATAGTCAAGTAAAAAAAGTGTATGTCTCACATTCTCCTGCTCGACCTGCTCGAGCCGCTCCTGCTGCACCTGGATCATGTTCTGCAGCTGCTTGCACGCCTCGCTGCGGTCGCTGCGCCCCACCATGCCGCGCTGCAGGCTCAGCAGCGCGCCTATCTGCAAATACAAACAAATGAAGGTAGACATTGAGTTTATTTATTTACTAGAAGTCCGCGCCGACTTCGTCCGGGTTGAAAATTAAATATTTATTCTTGTGAGCTTCTTATAGGAGACGATTGTCAATAAGATCACCACAGGAACCACACGAATATCCCGCACCGATACCCGCCACCGTGCCCCGCCGCCGCGCCAGCCGGCACCATTTTATTATTTTGTCGCGCGGACATATTAATTTTCCGATAACTCCTAAGATATTTATTTAAATTGTATAGTGTAAAGGGCAAATATGTTCTAAATTAAATACTTACGATAATAAACATATTTATTTAGATAGAGATTGACATCAAATCGGTTAAAGAAGCTTCGAAAATAATTCATTATTTTTAATCAAAATTTGAAAGATAGGAATGGTTACTGTAAGTTATCCTTAGAATATAGACATATGCTATCGCGGACTTTTTTTAGAACTCTTTAAGAGGAACAATTCACCCATACATCATTTTCATCCAATAACAGTATATGACCCAGCGCACGCCTTGAAAACGTTTAAGAGTCAAAAAAATTTCCGACTTCTTTAACAAATTTGCACATAATATCTAGCCATAATACATTTATTAACATAATTATAGCCTATAACCATCTGGAATAATGTACCTTTGAAATGGTAAAAGAATTATTGTAATAGGTGCGGTGGTTCCAAAGTTTGCTCCGGACATACATACAAACTCACAAAATTCGCGCTCTCTCTTTATTATAATAGTATAGATTTATACAACTTTATTGCATGAAAAACAAGAACAAAATACATAAGTAAATAAACAGTGTAACACAAAAGGTGACCTTATCACTTATAGTGATCTCTTCCAGGCAACCTGTACGAGAGAACTTAATGTAAGTGAGGGACGGGAATCGCAATAAATACATAGGATTATATATTATTACATAATTATAAAAATACTATAATAAATACATAATATAATATTTGAGTTCTGTTATGTCTAAGCATGTGATGCTCTCTTTAAACATTTCTGTGGTGGTGTCGTGTGGTGCGGGTTGTTACGTTCCCTCAAATATGGTTGAGCGAAGCAACGGCTGGGGGTCATGCGTCATGCTCGTGAACGGGTGCCACCAACGGGAATGGGTCTGCTTTGACTGCCCATCTTGACATGCGTTGGATTGGTGTACCTACGTATGCATTTTTGAAGCTTCATTGTGGAAGCACTGTATACATAGCTTAGTTTTGTTATTGTTACCTATTGTAAACATTTTTTTTTTTAAAAGAGCAACTGCCGAGTTTCTTACTGGCTCTTCTCAGGAGAATCTGCATTCCTACATGAAATAAATAAATTTTGCATCTTCATTTACCACCAGGTGAATGAATGAATGAATGAACATACCTTTATTGTACATCACACATAATATACCGCAGTCAACCAAAAAAAAAAAACCACATCAAATCACCAATACATACCTTGCTTTCATACTCTAACTTCACAGCAGCCAAACGCTGCTCGTATTCGCTCTTGCAGTTGTCATAATCCATGACCAGACGGTCGTAGGACTCCTTGACCTCCTCGTACCGCGCCTGGTAGCCCTTCTCGCTCTGGTTGCTGAGATCCCGCTTCGCCTCCACCAGCAGGTCGAACAAGCACTTGAGAGCAACCTTCGCTTCCAGCATCGACTGTATGCTGTCCCATCGAGTGCGGGACTTGTTTTCTGCGAGTAAATGAATTATGTAATTAGGATGCTGT
Source organism: Hipparchia semele (assembly GCA_933228805.2). NCBI lineage: Eukaryota > Metazoa > Arthropoda > Insecta > Lepidoptera > Nymphalidae > Hipparchia > Hipparchia semele. The sequence goes on along the minus strand of OW121725.1, from coordinate 4,385,384 downwards.
CAAATAATGATGTCGATTCCGTAAAAATGATTGTATCAATGTAACGATCGCAATGGCCTTATTCGTTAGGACCCATTATTGGTTAAAATGCATTGATGCAGCAGGCATGCCATAAATTCAGCTGTGAGAAGTTATGTTCTCTATCTCTGATAATATTTAGTAGATGTTGACCAAAATTGGAGAAAGTATTAATTATAGTACACAATTTATAATGGGAAAGAATTATCAAATTCGGTTCGGATTTGACGAAGTTATGGAGCAAAATTAGCAAAAACTTTCATCCCCTATCCCGAATAAACCTCATTGTTTATCAGGATAAAAAGTATCCTATATGTTGACCCAGAGTATCAGCTACCACTATACTAAATTTCATTCAAAACCGTATAGTAGTTGTTGCGTGATGCGCACAAAGACAGACAAAAAATTCAAAAAAAATTGTTTTGGGCTCAGTATCGATAATAAAGCGTCTTCCGATTAAAATTTTCAAAATGTATTTAATGTACAGAATTCGTCCCGTTAGTTTTATTATGAGTACAGAAGATTGGCTGAAGCGTGGCATTTACCACAGCCTGACCGAAGTTTCAAAGGTTACCTTGATCAGCAGTCAGCACCTTCTGCTGCAGGTCTGATATCTGCGCCTTGCGCAGCGCGAGGTCTATTTTCAGCTCGGCGATCTTCGCTTTAGTTTCTTCATCTTCCGATTTGTTGTGAAGACTCTCAATCTGCTTCGTTATATACGCCCTAAATTAAAGTTTTTTTTAATTTGGTTTTTTTAAAGAATATTATAGAGCCAAGCTGAATGTGACTAATATTCTCCTAGCACAAGCTTTCTGCTTATTTGGAGGGGCCAAATAAGCAGAGAGCTTGTGCTAGGAGTAAGTACGACAATAGTCCAATGGGTGGGGTTTGAACCTACGACCTTTCAGTTTCCAGTCCACACCTTTAACCATTGGGCTTTATACAATGTCTGCATTAATATAGTTAGTATGATAACTCTAAGCGCAAAGACAATAGCCTAGTAGAACCATAGCTGCATCAAACTGAAACTACTGAAACTCTACATAAAATCAACCAACTCCCTTCAGCAATATTCCCACTGGGCTTCCAACATGGGGTTATTCAAGGGGCGGACCAACAAATTCCTAAAAGCCAGCTATGCTTTGGTACCTCTGGTGCTGCAAATATTCATCACTTAATATCAGATTAGGCCATATTAAAAAAAAATATTACCTGTACTCCATAAGCTCATACAAGGATTTTTCAGCTTCGACGATACTGAGGTGTACTTCGAGTTCCTGCTCGATGTACTGTTGTATGGCGCCAGACTTCACATTGCCTTTGGCGTTACGCTTCATGGCGGACGTCTTTTGTCTGTCTAGAGCTTCCTGAAAAGAAAATGAGTTGTTTTAGAACTGCGAGAACTATCCACTCATAGTTACAGATTGACTGATTGTAGATGGCTGAAAAATAGTTAAAAAAAAGAGCTGCGAGAATTCGTGAGCGTTGGCATCCTTTATGTGGTAGAAATCCAACCTATTAGCACAAAGCATTTTTAACCGACTTCCAAAAAGGAGGAGGTTATCATAGTGTCAACGTTTCTGAAACGAACTAAACGAAGGAAACTATAACGGATGGTGTGAAACACCCTTTCAGCAACTGCTTCCTGCCACCTGTAATTTGAGTACCTTCAAAAAACGACTACGTCTTGTGCTGGACGTAGGTCTCTTGCATGGATCTCAACAGGCCTCGGTCTTGCGCCGCTTGAATCCAGCGGCTTCCTGCGATTCGTTTGGTGTCGTCGGTCCACCTAGTGGAGGATCGGTCAACACTTCGCTTCCCGCCACTCCAGCACCTTGGGACCCCATCGACCATCAGCTCTTCGAACTATGTGCCCGCCCATTTCCACTTCAGCTTCAGTTCCATAGTAGATACAGAATAGCCCATTTAAGTCGGCTTGCAGTTCAAACATAGTCCATAATAATTAATAATAATGTCCTCCCGACCGAATCCGGCCACGGCGGCCAATCTCCACAGAGATTAGCCATATATCATCCCATTAGATATTATAGTGCACAAGTGTGTGCGCAAACACAGGTGCACTCTCTATTCCCTCACTCTCATAGCCCGATGGGAGGGAGAATCCGACACGACCGGAAAGAGATCAGGCGCAGGCCCGACGGCTTTACGTGCTCTCCGAGGCACGGGGGTGACTCACCACCGACTTCCTAACTCCAGGCTAGCACTGAAAATTTCTTAACAGAAAACCCAATACATTTTTGGCCCGGCCCAGGAATTGAACCTAGGACCTCGCAATCCGTAGTCGAACTTGCTAACAACTAAACCAACGAGGCAATTTAAAATCAAAAAACGACTCCGACCACCATGTTGGAGGAAGCCGCTTTATCCATTAAAATAATGGATAAAAAAAAAAGACCAACGAGACAGTTAAACATAGTCCAGCCACTGACCTTCAACCTCTTGTTGACAGCGACCGCCTCCTCCATCTTGCGCTTGAGCACGTTCTGCTGCTTGGCGTGCAGGGACTCCATCTTGGCCATGGCTGTGGCGCGCTTGCGGTCCTCGTTGCGCAGGCGCAGCATCGCGCGCTCGTTGTCCGCCTTCCACTTGCGGAACTTCTCGCTTTCTTCTCGCATTTGTCGGATGATTTTGACCTGAGGGCAAAATGCGTGTGATTTTTATACAATTTTTTTTTATTCAATGACAAGATAGTCCTATACTGCGATCTCTAATTGAGAATTAAAAAATTGTATGCATTTACTATAAACTTCATTTAGACGGTATGTTTTTTTTTTCATATAAAACCAAACTATATTGGAATTACAGTGCAACCTCGATATAACAAATCGGAGGGGAACAAGAAAATATTCGTAATATCAAGTAATTCGTTGAACTGAGGTTTGTTATGTTGAGGTTAGATTGGTCTAAAATTCGTTATAAAGAGGTTTCTGAGCCATTTTAACTTAAATCTTTAACAATAGTGACGAGCAAAGGTGTTTACATTACTTTCCATCAAAACAACAATTTTTTTTTTTAAAAAAGAATAGAATAGAATAGAATAGAAATATTTTTTATTCAAATAAACTTTTTACAAGCACTTTTGAATCGTCAATGAATCTACCACTGGTTCGGAATGCCTTTCCTGCCGAGAAGAGCCAGCAAGAAACTCGGCGGTTGCTCTTTTCAAAAAAAAAATAAATAAATTTTACAATTGTTATTGAAACTATGCTATGTATTCAGTGCTTCCACGATGAATTTTCCTGAGTACAATACAAGTAAAAATAAATACAATAAAAATACAAATAAATACAATTCAATACATGTCAACACAGGCAGGCAAAAGCAGACCCATTCCCGTTGGTGGCACCCGTTCACGAGCATGACGCATGATCCAGCCATTGCTTCGCTCAACCATATTTGAGGGAACGTAACAACCCGCATCACACGACACCACCACAGAAATGTTTAAAGAGAGCATGACTACTCAGGCTTTAAAAAAGAATATCAGCCAAGATGAACTTGACTGATGTTCTCCTCTCCCCTCCAAATAAGTGAAAACTTGTGTTAGGAGTGGGTACGACAATAGTGCAACGGGTGGGATTCGAACCTGCGACCTTTCAGTCTTCAGTCCGCACCTTTAACCGTTGGGCTATTGAGGCTTCTAAAACAATGATTACTTTACAAACAAAAGCGTGTCGAAACATGTCGAGACATGAATCACATTATAAGATTAAGAGTTATATTATTGGTGGAAACTTTATATAAAGGTTTTGGGTTGGCAAAATTCGTTAATTAGAGGTATGAATACTTTTTCTTGATAGTTGAAAATTCGTTATTAACCCTAGAGTGGGCGCGCTATGAGCATTTTGCCGCCCCTACCAAAAAAAATTTGATAATTGGTAAAATAGTTGCTCGCTAAGTACGCGCTTTTTAGTAGCTGTCCCCACTTTCGTTCACTTCTCATGCGGAAAGGCGGGACGCCATCAATGCGCGGGGAGCCGCTACAGGACGCGGTTGTTACCATCGGTCGTCGCGAGGCGGCAATTTGCTCATCGCGCGCCTTGTCACGTAAGTAAAAATTGTGTCAACTATTTTTTGTAAAATTGAAATTTACTCTATATTTATGATGTATTTATTGTAAAAACTATAATAACGTATATATAATTTCAGGATTTTAAGTGCCACGTGATATAAAAAATGGATCATAGAATAATATCTTGGTTAGAGGAAATATCAGATTTTGAAGATGCTAGTTCACAGTTGTTAGACGAGAATGTGTCTGAAAGTGACCGATCTAGTCAACATAGTGAGCATGATATGGACACAGAACAGTCTGCACACGATGACGATTCTAACAAGGAAGAACCTTCTTCAGTTGATGTGCCCTCTGGAATACCATCTACTCAACGCCTATCGACATATAGAGCGAAGTTGTAGCCATTCACCATCTAGCACAGTAAGTGACCAGCCTCAATCTCGCCATCGCAAACGTACAATACAACCAGGCATGAAACCATCTTCAATGTTTGGGTTTGGCGAGAAGAAAGTTTTGCTGTCTTATGTTCCAAACAAAAAACAAAAAAAAGTGGTATTACTATTATCAACTTTACATGAGGATGATAAAATCGACGAAAACACCGGATCTGCTGCAAAGCCTGAAATAATTACATTTTATAATGAAACCAAAAGCGGTGTTGATGTAGTAGACCAAATGAAAGAAGAATATTATGTTGGAAGAATGACTCGGAGATGGCCAATGAGGTTATTTTTTCAATGATGAATATTGCCGGTATAAATAGCCAAATAATTTACAAAGCCAATACTGGAAACATGATGCTACGCCGACAGTATTTGAAAGAGATAGTAATGGACCTAGTTAAGCCCTATATGACCATAAGGTCTTCCATTGCGACATTGAATATTCCTCTGAGGAACCAAATAGCTCGGTTTGACCTACAGAACAACCATCATCTTCAAATAAGGAGGGCAAATGCAGTATATGCCCATCGAAGAAAAATAGACGCACGAAAAAAGGGTGTTGCAGATGCTCCAAATTACTGTGCAATGAACATTGCACATACTTATGTGAAGACTGTTTTATTACAGCATATCCTGTAGATGTAGAAAATATATAATTTTGTTATTATTTTTCCATTTTAATTAGTGTTATATAGTTTAATATAGAATAAGTAAAAGAAGTTAATTAAAATGTTTAATTTTCCAAAAACTTTTATAAATCAATGTTCCTAAAACAGAGTACAATAAATATGTTGATTTTTCATTACTTATTTGTGTTTTACTAAATATCCTGAAAAAATAAATTAAATCGAATGTAGTATTCCTACTTAAAATAGTTACTGAAGAGGAGCGGCAAAATGCTCCCCACGCGCCCACTAACGTTACGCAGAAAGACGCGCCCACTCTAGGGTTAAGAGGTTGTACGCAAAGAATGTTCGCAATGTAAAGGTATATTTTATATTGACTCTTATGGACAATTCAAGGGGATTACGAAAAATTTGTTAAATCAAGGAAGTCGTTATATTGAGGTACGTTATATTAAGGTTGCACTGTATCATGAATTTATTATTTAATCCAAAAAAAAAAAAAGGTACATGACTTAACTGCACGTGAGTTGTGAAACTATTAAATAAATGTATGAGAAATGGAATTAATTTATGAAGCTTCAATTTTAACAATATTAACTTTTATTGGTTTCATAACTATAATGTGGGCGTCTTTAAAGCAAAAATGAATTGGCATCTTCTAGGTAAGCGCCACCATGTTAAGCTGCATCTTCACTTACCATTAAGTGAGTCAAGCGATCATTCAATATTTAAAAAAAAAAATTAAGGATAACCTTTTATGTGTGATAGGATAGATAAATGGGAGGTAAGTAGTGCTGTCTTTTAAGATTTGCTACTTTAATGATACACGTTATACCTTGGTAGCCTTCATGGCCTGCAGTTCAGCATTCAAGGCAGCTATCTTAGACTCGTTCTTCTCCTTCATCTTAATGATGTTGGCCTGCTGTTGGCATTTCTTCTTCAGCTCCGATATCTGAGCTTCCAGTTCCGATACTTTGTTTCGGCGCTCGTCGTGTGACGGGTCTTTGGTCTAAAATTAAAAAAAGACAAAAAAAAAACCATAACGAATTGCAGCACCCTGTATAACCTTTACACATACCTAAAGGTGCTTCTACTTTTAAGGACCCTTAAGCTATATTTTAAGTAAACCCAAAAAGCGGAATTATATATATCGCTCATTTGCGACAAGGATGACATAATTCAAAATTCACCAATTTTAGTGTCGAAAATTTATACTTTTTGCTATAAAAATAATATGACGCTAAGCACAAAAAAATAAGAGCGAGAGAGATTGTGACTTAATGCTCTGTCGCTTTGTTGGCCGCTGTGTTGTTTCGGGACCGCAGCATCCACAAAACATTACTCTCTAACGAGAGAATTCTCTCATCGTCGATTTTGAATTATGTCACCCTTGTCGCAAATGAGCGATATGTTTAACACAATAAACAATATAGTACGTTTATCTCACGAAGTTACGGGAGCTTTACTTGTGGTTATGTCGTGTACATGCACATTGCGCAAGTGTGCGAGCCTGTCGGGAGCCTAGGTGGGAGCGGTCAGGCGCGAGCAAGCTCTCGCTACACTTATATAGAAACGACACGCACACAACCATGAGCCACGCGCCCTCGTGAATTGCAAGAACAATAGCATAAGTAACATTTTTGACGACCTCTCTGGCGCAGTGGTGAGCGCTGTGGTCTTATAACTGGGAGGTCTCGGGTTCGATTCCCGGCGGGGGCAGTTTAGGAATTTATAATTTCTAAATTGTCTCTGGTCTGGTCTGGTGGGAGGCTTTGGCCGTGGCTAGTTACCACCCTACCGTCAAAGACGTGCCGCCAAGCGATTTAGCGTTCCGGCACGATGGCGTCTAGAAACCGATAAGGGGTATGGGTTGAATTTACACTGCTATACCCCTTCCAAGTTAGCCCGCTACCATCTTAGACTGCATCGTCACTTACCATCAGGTGAGATCGCAGTCAAGGGTTATCTTGTCATCGAAAAAAAAAAAAATTTAACTAACTTGTCATTATCTACGCTTCCACTTTTTTTTTTAGCCGGGAACCACACGGACACAACAACACGGACAAACAGATATTAATGGGTTGCTCGTAACGAGTACTAACCTTGGTCTGCTTCAACAGCTGCATCAGCTTATCTTTCTCTTTCTCCAACTGCAAGATCCGCTCTTCGTTCTCCCGCAGGTTGTTGTTGCTATCGATCATTTCCTGGTTCTGAGCCCTCATGGCTTGCACTACGGACGCCTTGATAGCTATCGCGCGGTTGAGGTCTTGAAGTTCTTGGGTCAATACCACCTGGTGTTACAAAAAAAATCAAAATATTATAAAAAAATCATCACACGAGTATAATTAAATTTTTCAAATTTTAAGGCCCAAGACACGGGTCTGCCCGCGAAATTCAAATTTAATTTGGTTTTTCGCAATTTGTAAACTAATACGACGAAGTAGGCTTATGGTATTCAAATTGCGCCAATGGCAGTATCATCTTCACAGGTTTATATACTAATCTTTATGTGAAAGTATCCAGTTTAAAAAATTAGTCAAAATAATGAGTTTGACGTGAGCTACTCACAAATTAGTCATTATTTTGATTAATTTCTTAAACTGGATACTTTTACGTAAAGATTAGTATATAAACCTGTGAAGATGATACTGTCATTATCGCAATTTGAATACCATAAGCCTACTTTGTCGTATTCGTTTATAAATGGCGAAAAACCAAATTAAATTTGAATTTCGCGGGCAGACCCGTGTCTTGGGCCTTAAGCTTGCATAGCTTAAAATCTGTGCGGTATAACGACGAATCAGCCTTTTTGGAAAATTCGCGATACTGCAGCTAGTTTCATAGGATACAAATAGACTATAGATCTCAGTATCATAGACCAAAATGATCGGGTATCGATTTGCGTAGCCTTGTGTGCGAAGTGCCTATAACAAACATAGATACACAGGTGCTCCAAGTGACATTTTATAAGTTCCAAGTTAGATCTACACTGTTATACTCCTTTCAAGTTAGCCCGCTACCATCTTAGACTGCATCGTCACTTACCATCAGGTGAGATCGCAGTCAACGGCTATCTTGTCATTGAATAAAAAAAAAAAATAGATCTTAGACTGCATCATCACTTACTATTAGGTGAGATCACAGTCCAGGACTGTCTTGTCAATGAATAAAAAAAAGTTATAAGACACAATGAGCCTAACTATTCATACACTAGTTGATGTCAGGTTTATCCGTTGCTTGTTGCTTCGAGATTGAAGGACAAACAAACACACTTTCGCACTTATTAGTAAGGATATCTTATGTGCACATAAGTAGGTAATTGAAGTTTTCAGTAGGATAAAATGCTGAATAAAGGTTAGATAGATAGTTTATGAAAAATATATAGATAGATAGATAATAGATAGATAGGTCATGAAGTTGCTTTCAATATGCGATTACTAAAACAAATGTGAAACAAACGTTACCTGTCCCATTGCTCTCCTTTCTGCCTCCAAAACCGCCTGGTCGTCATTCAACAACACATCTTCCTCACACTTGTCCCCGTCTCCCTCATTCTTGACAAACGACTTGATCTCATGATCGATTAACTCTTCCTCCGTCTTCATATTAACCGACTGCAAGTCTTCCAGACGCGACTTCATATCTTTGAGGTAGTCCATGACCTGTGTCTTCTGATTGTTATCGTCTTGTAGTATGTCCGTCGTACTCAAATTCTCGATGGTTTGATTACACTGTTCCGTCAACTCGTTGAGCTTCCGTTCTATTTTATCTTTGGCCATCTCAGCTAGCAAAGCTTTTTCACACAGGTTAGTGTTTTCTACTAACATGTTACTAAGGTGTTCGGTCACTTGTTTATGTTTTTTGAGTAGATCCGAGTACCTCGCTTTTTCTTTGTCGAGTTGTTCTTGTAACTGCTCATTGGTTGCCGCGTCTTCATCACTCATTAATGGTACTTTTCCAATTAGTTGGAGCCTGAGGTCGTTCACCAATTTATTTAATCTGAGAAAAACGGGAGTAGAAGTTGAAGAATAAGCTGTTTTAAAAATTCTGTTGGAAATTCAGTTTCCAAAGAGCCGAAATATGACCATCACCGACCGAGTTACTTTTCTCGAGACACATTTATAAATTGTCGTAAAAAAGTATTTTTCATCGTTTTCTCTTCTACTTTATCAACCGATAGACGTCCACTGCTTAATATAGGTCTCCTATACACCGTGAAATTTTATTATTGTTTTCTTGCAGCAGAATGATTTGCGCTCAGTAGTACTATCGAAACATAGAGGTAAAATCAAAAAATAAAAATATTTTCCACAATCAACCAGCTGAGCAGTAGAGACTGTGGGAAGGTAAAACCTTATCTAATCTTCTTCTAAATATATAAAAGGCAAAGGTGACTGACTGACTGATCTATCAACGTACAGCTCAAACCACTGGACGGATCGGGCTGAAATTTGGCATATAGATAGCTATTATGACGTATGCATCCGCTAAGAAAGGATTTTTGGAAATTCAACCCTTAAGGGGTTAAAATAGGGGCTGAAAAAATCGAACATAACGTGAGCGAAGCCGCGGGAAAAAGCTAGTAATTTAATAAAATCTCACCTAAGGATCTCAGCCGCTTTAGCATCCTGGTTGATGATGGGTTTGTTGCGGATGCGGCGGGCGCGGTCCGCGTACCGGAGCGTCGACACCGTCTCATCCAGATTGTAGTCCGCCGGACTCACGCACGCCACCATCAGCGTCAGTGAATTACCGCCGAGACTGTCTGAAAACAAATGTTAAAAGCTAAAACATTTCAAATCTATACATATAATAAAATTGTAGAAAAGTGGTGTCTGTACAATGGAAATATATAAAAAAAAAGTAGCAGGGGTTGTTATTATATCGATGCTGAACCCGAAATTGTAATTAATTTTTTTTTTGTCTGTTTGTCTGTGTGTTTGTGCACGCTAATATCAGAAACGGCTTATTCGATTTAGATACGGTTTTCACTAATATATTGTAGTAAGCTTCACTTAACATTTAGTGTTTATTTCATGTCAATCGGTCCATAAATAAAAAAGTTATGTCAATTTAAAGAATCACGGCGAACATTTTTAACGTACAGAGTACGTAGTACACGCCTCGCGCCTGAGCGTCCGTGGCTATATAAAGCGCGCTGAGAGCCGCGCCCCGAAAAGTCACTATTCAACGCGAACGAAGTCGCGGGCACAGCTAGTGAATAATAAATCTTATTTATTTATTTTTATTATTTACTAGCTGATGCTCGCGACTTCGTTCGCGTGGAATTAGTTTTCAAGATCCCGCGGGAACTATAATTTTTTTGGGATAAAAAGTAGTCTATGCTTTAATCCAAGGTATAATCTATCTTCATTTTAAATTTCAGCCAAATCGGTCCAGTAGTTTTTGTGTTTATTCATTACAAACATACACACAAAAATACAAATCTTTCCTCTTTATAATAGTAGTGTAGATAATAGTAGTGTAGATAGTGTAGACTAGCTTTTACAACTAACTTTGTGTTCCAATTTTATCTATCTTCGTTTGAATTTGAATCTACCAACACTGCATTTTCCATTATCGTACCGGCAAGCGATTTAGCATTCCGGCACGATGGCGTGTAGAAACCGATTAGGGGTATTAATGGTATGGGTTGAATGCACACTGCCATACCTCTTCCAAGTTAGCCCGCTACCACCTTAGACTGCATTGTCACTTACCATCAGGTGAGATTACAGTCAAGGACTATATTGTCATCAAATTAAAAAAAAAAATGTGGTCCAATGTCATTGTAACTTTACAAGTCAACCTAAATTTTGCTTACCTTGCAGTAATCTAGTGAGTTTACTATCCCTGTAGCTAATAAAGCTCCTGTTGGTGCCATCTCCCAACGCTGATATAACGTTACCCAGAGCTAGTAAACCCTGGTTGATTTTCACCCCCTCTTTCAACCGTTCACCGACTGCTTTAGTCTTCTTGATGCGCTCTGAACCGGCCAGATCGACAAGGTGAAACTTTGAGGTAGTTGCAAGGTTTCTGTAAAAATGGCAATTGTTTAAAGAGGTACCCCTAGTGAACCTTTGTACAGTAGAGTCCGTTTATAATGACATCGAAAGGAATTGACAAACACGTCATAATAAGCGGACGTCATACAAAGCGTTTTGTGAAATGAAACACCTTTTTTATGTAAATATGTATGTACTTAAGTATTTTAATACAGAAACAGAGTAATTATGTACATATGTATACATACATATTAAATCAAAATCAAAATTGCACGTAATCAGCACATTATGACACATACAAGTGTTTTTTTTACTGTAAGTAATCTGTAATTTTTGTCTGCTTTTGATTTTTCATTTTATTGTAAAAACAGTCTCTAATACTATTGTGTATAGAAGACATAGCTATGTCTATGTATGTATGTATAGAGGTGTAAAGAATCATGTCGGTCATTATAACCGGACATAATCTATTAAAAATGGGTCATAATAAGCGACATGTCACTGTAAGGGAAGTCATTATATCCGACTTTTTTATAAAGAATTTTATATGAAAACCAAACTTCGTAGTGTAATTACGTCATGATAACCGGTTGGTCAATATAGGAGTCATAATAAACGGATTCTACTGTATACGTAATTTTAGTGAGGAAGGTTTTAAGAATCCAAAACTAGAAAGCAAGCAAATGCAAGCTATCTTAACTTGACTGAGGACCAACTTAACAAGCTTGAGCGTCTCCAAAATCTTGCAATCCAGTTCATATTTGGTTCGCGTAAATATGACCACATGACCAAATTTCGTCAAAAACTCAAGTGGCTCCCCCTATTCGCCGGTTACTAAGCGATAAGGCCACTTTTTGTGTCATACCTTTTGTCATTGTTTCTTTTAAATATTTTTTTTTTGTTGTTTTGGGTGGTGCAAATAGACTATAATAAATAAATAGACATTCTCTTTTCATTTTTATTTCAGGCGTCAGTTATATGCTCGCGTCGACCCTTTACCGGCATCTGTAATTTTGATGCGATGGTGCTCAACAAAAATTTATCATTATTTTTATGTCTGTCAGTTTTTACATCTGTGAGCATTAGAACAGGACATAACTGACAAAATTTTGATAGTACGAGGGGTCTAGTACAAAATATATGAGTAGAGTGCCTTCCATTGCGTTTTCTATCAGAAAATATTCCTTATTGCAAGGATTGTCTCCATGATCAATGTCGCTTGCTCCATAACTTACTTGTCAGTGCGACTCTCTTTAGCTATAACGATGGTGAAGACAGCGTGGCTGCGACTCGAGGCTTGGTTCATGGCGGTAGAGCCCGTCACGCGACCTGAAGACCCTTGCTCCAGCGCCATCATTGTCTCCATGGTTGATGTTACCGGTAGCTCAGTTATACCTGAAATTTAAAAAAAACAAGAATTAGCCTAGCTGAACTTATATTCTCCTCTCCCCTCCAAAAAAGCGAAAAGCTTGTGCTAGGAGTGGGTACGATAATAGTGCAACATACAATTATAACCTCCCAGTTATAAGACCACAGCGTTCAGGTCATCAAAAATCTAAATATATAAAAGGCAAAGGTGACTGACTGACTGACTGATCTATCAACGCACAGCTCTAACCACTGGACCGATTGAGCTGAAATTTGGCATACAGGTAGCTGTTAGGACGTAGACATCCGCTAAGAAAGGATTTTGGAAAATTTCAACACCAAGAGGGTTAAATAGGGGGTTAAAAAGTCGAACCTAATGTGAGCGAAGCCGCGGGTTAAAGCTAGTCAAAAATATTTCTTTATCAGGTCATCAAAAATCAAAAATATTTCTTTAGTAGTAGGTAGTGATTATATTAAACTAAGATTTTACCTGGTAGAATGACACCTTTGTTCATGTCCTCCCGTATTTCTATAATGCTGTGACCCCTTTCTTTTCCCGAGAGCAAATCATAGCATTGCTCTTGGTACAATTCCATGAATGATACACTCACTTTGAAGATAAATTCATCATCGTGAGCGTCTATGTAGTCAAATATGTCCGCTACAGCTTGAGGAATTACGCCTACAAAGAAAAAAATATACTAGCTGATGTATGTCTACTTTTTCTAATATATGTTGTCTTGTAAATCCTTATATTATATATATACATAAAAAATAAAAATCCTACTAATATTATAAATGTGAAAGTGTGGATGTTTGGATGTTTGTTACTCAATCACGTCGCAACGACTGAACCGATTTGGCTGAAATTTGGCACAGAAATAGATTATGGTCTGGAATAGCACATAGGCTACTTTTTATCCCGGGAAATTAGGGGGTTCCCGCGGGAATAAAAAACCTTAATCCACGCGGACGAAGTCGCGGGTATCAGCTAGTAAAATAAATAAAAATATGTGGCTGCTATGAACTCTTCTGTATTGAGGTAGAATTATTCTATAAATCCTAGAATAAGGCTAAGTCTGAGCTGAGTGAGAGTGTGGTCTATAGATTTCAGCCTCAGAATCAATCAGAAGAACGATAGAAGCATCTACATTCAAAAACTTTACTTTCCTCATTTGTGTCTTTAAATTCATTAAAACTTTGTTAAGTACTCGCAGGTGCAGGAAATTTCGATCGCGTGAATCGAAGTTTTTTAATTCCAGCGGGAACTTCTTTCTGGGATAAAAAGTAGCCCATGTGTTATTCCAGAGTATAATCTATCTCTGTGTCAAATTTCAGCCAAATTGTTTCAGTTGTTGCGGAGTGCTTGAGTAACAAACATCCATCCATACATCCAAACTTTTCGCTTTTTTTCGCTTTTATAATATTAGCAGGATTTTCTTAAATGCATCAAAATTTAATGAATATGAAATAGTTTTATGATAAACATGAAAAATAAAGTTATAGAGATAGCAAACACATGCACATCAAAATTCATTAAAATCTCAAAAGAGATAACAACATTCATTAAAATCTCAAAAGAGATAACAACATTTATTAAAATCTCAAGAGACAACCTACCTAGTTTAGTGGAGTCTCCATCAGATCCAGAATAATTTGTGCCCATTGTGTATGTTTTTCCTGATCCAGTCTGACCATAGGCTAGTATGGTAACATTATAACCTGGAATATTTAAATAATTATAGTGTGTTTACAAAGGTGTATAAATAACTAAAACATCAGTAAAACCATTCATCCCAGTACTGGAAAAAATTAGGCTGTTGATACATTCTGAAAGATGGACAATGTCATGGATCTATCCTGACTGACTATCTACAAGTGGCCAATCTCACTGACTAGCTAACTACTAGGGACTATACAGAGCATAAGTGTATTTGCAAATGTATGTGTATTCTTAATTGCCTCGTTGGTCTATTGGTTAGCAAGTTCAACTACAGATGACAAGGTCCCAAGTTCGATTCCCGGGTCGGGCAAATAAATGCATTGGGTGAAACTTTCAGTACTAGCCCAGCTAGGAAGTCACCCCCATGCCTCAGAGAGCATCTAAAGCTGTCACTCCTGTAATCTGATCTCTATCTGGTCATGTAGGATTTCCGTCCCATCGGACTATGAGAGTGAGGGAATAGAGAGTGCACATGGTTTGCATACAGACTTGTGTACTATAATATCTTCCACACACATGGCTCTGTGGCCAGATTTGGTCGGGAGGATATCATTATTATCCTTAATCTCAATCACAGATTCCAATATGATACAAAATGAAAAAGTGTAGTGCTCCATATTATGTATGGAGAATCAATAACTTTTTTGACTCAACCAGAGACTTGAAGCCAGGACCTCATAATCTGCAAATTAGTTGGCCTTTATAACAATCAATGAGGTAATTGGAACCCAATAAGAACTGTCAGACCAATCTTGAGCAAGTCAAGCAATTCAGAATGCTGACAAGATGGAGTTTAGAAACTAATCAGCAATATGGCTAAAATCAGAAACTGCCATACCCCTACCAAGTTAGCCCTTTATCCATAATCTAATTTGTAGTTACCATCCAGTTTTAAAATAGTAAGAACAACACAACACTTTTGACCGACTTGTAGACAGAATATGCTTGTACCTTGAAACAATTTGCCAATGAGTCCTTTGACAGCTGTGTCATAGAATTCCTGTTGAGTGATATGTTGCGCAAACACATAGTTGTAAGTAAAAGAGAGGTCCTTTATCTGCACCTGAGGATTCCCAGGCACAACCTCTATACACTCATCGCATCCTCGATCAATTTCACTCTGCATCAAAGGCCTAATTCTCAAAGCAACCTGTACTGTATCTATCGTGACTTTGTTATCCGCGTCTGTCATGTTGGCTGAAAATTAATCTTGGGAGTTATTCTCGGTTGAAACTTATCCTATAGGATGGAGAAGGAAATGAAAAATAGTTCATCTTTTCTTGAATCATCACATGAACTATCTTTCATTTCCTTCTCCGCATGACCGTTACTCAGGAAAACGTCAGTTTGTCTTTTTTTCCGATGATTTATTAACTTCGTAACTGGCCAGTAGTAAATTAAACCTGTAAAAATATTATTGAAATTCGTATGTCTCCTTAAAACATTGGAAATGTAAAATGTTTGAAGATCACATTGCACTTATAACAAAAATGTTTATACCTGTTTTAATATAGTTTAGATTTAATCCTTTTCTTTTATGCACACAGTCCCGTTCTAATTATATTTATTTCACAATCACAATCATGATCAAAAATGCTAAATGCAGCAAATCAAACAAAAATATTTAAAATTTTAATTGAATTTCAAATTATTGTAAACGGCTGCAACGAATGCGGAATGCGATGTTGCCCTTTTTAATTTTGAGATTGCCATTTCACAATAAAGATTATAGTACTTGTGCACTGCACTAGTGCACTAACTTTGAACCAAATCCCCATAGACTACAAGAGATTGTCATTTGTCATCTGTGGACAGTGAATTACGGACTATTAGAGGTTATTCGTCTGTGATTTGACATATTTTTGACGTTTTAATTGTCAAACGATAAAAAACGAGCGAAAATTCATAAACTTTTCAAAGTTTTCTAAAATTTTGTGAAAACGACGACGTAATAGTGTAATTTTAACCCAATATACAAGTTATTTGTACTGAGTAAATAAACTAGCTTGAAAGTTTATATTTGTAGCCATCAGTACATAGCAATGTGAGTGTAGTCCTCGAGAAATAGAAACGCGTCATGCCATCCAAAACTAGAGGCCGCGCCACAAAATCTTCAAAAGAAAATATAGGTGTGAGAACTAAGACAAAAACATCGGCTAAGGTATTGAAAGGTACAAGAAAACCTTTATCAGATAAAACAAATTCAGCATCCGACGATAATGCGTCTTTATGTGATAAGTCGAAAAATCCTGGTGCTAGTGTACCTGATACACAGCTAAACGATGTTTGTTTTGACAAAGTGAAAAGACCACGGCGCGATCGACGTCTCCCCACACGGTATAAGGAAAATGAAATCTTAACAAATCTATCAAAAAGTTTTAATACATCTAAGCAAGAATCTCCAGAATTTAAAACTCCTTCCCCAGTACAGAAGAAGACTAACTTTGTAAATAACACTCACGCCTCAAACAATCCAAGTAAAAAATCAACTGCATTGGCTGAAAAGGTACAAATTTCACCATCTAAAAGTCCTGTTGAAACTCTTGATTGTAGTATACTAAAAAACAGGCCAAAAAGGATTTGCCGGCTACCAAGCAAGTTTC
The DNA here is from genome assembly GCA_933228805.2 of Hipparchia semele. Classification (NCBI taxonomy): domain Eukaryota; kingdom Metazoa; phylum Arthropoda; class Insecta; order Lepidoptera; family Nymphalidae; genus Hipparchia; species Hipparchia semele. The sequence goes on along the minus strand of OW121725.1, from coordinate 4,368,562 downwards.
AAGACCACTCTGTTAGTCCCAATAAATACATACCATTACAGCCTATTAATGCTAGTACACCTTTTGCGACTAAAACTAAGAAAGTAATTAAGAACATTGCTTCAACAAATGTAAGTGACATATTAGATATTACACCTGAAGAAGTGCCTAATTTGACAACTCAAAATATAAACAAAGAAAATATTGAAACTGTAAATACAATACAAAGTAGTTCACCTGAAAAACGGCCTAAAAGAGCAATAAAAGCTAAAAAGGTATATAATGAAAATACTGATAATTCTACAAACACTCTATCTGTACTGCCCAAAAAGAGAGTGACAAGACAAAAAGCTGTAAGCAATGGTATAAGGCAAAAAGCTGTAGCAGATACCAATAACAATGCTAAGAAAAATAATAAAGTACAAGAGTCCCCATCAAAATTACCAGGCCCACCTGGCAAAATATTTAGAACAAGAGAAAGAGTTTTAAATAAAAATATCTCATTAAGATTATTGGATGATAACAAAAACCAGTTAAAAAGAGACTCAAGTAAATTAGATGTGTATGAATTTACATTTGATCCCAATGAAGAACCTCCTCCTGCAAAGAAAAAGAAGAAGAAAGCAGCTCCCAGAAAGCCTAAACCCAAAACTGTTACTGTAAAGAGTAATTATGATAGAATTCTAGCAGCAGCTTTAGCTAATTTGAAGAAAACAGTTGCTGCAAAGTCTTCAAATACTGAAAATATTAAACATAATGGAGAAAGTACAACAATTATCAAACAAAATATTAATACTGAAAGCAACAATCATAATGGGGGAGTTACAACAACTATCAAAGAAAATGCTAATACTATTAACAATCAAAATATTATAAATAATGAATGTGTTGCAATAACAACTGTCACAGATAGTATTAATACAGAAAATATTAAACATTATGGAGAAGTATCAACTACCAAACAAAATGTTAACAATGTTGATAATAATCACATATACACACCTGCAAACGATGAACATTCAAATTCAATGAAAGAAAAGAGTATTGCTAATGAAAAAAACTATCATTCGGTTAGAGTAGAGGACATTGCTCGTGACTTCCAAATCAATGAAGATGACCATGCTATTGATTACTCACCTGTCAATTCTCCACATCAAGCAATAACTCCTTCAGATGATGTGCAATGTAATGTACAGGTCCAAAATACAAATCCTATAGATCCTCTGCATTTACGTGATGACAGTTTCTTTGATGAAATACCTGTGGCCAGCAGTAGTATGAATGTGTCTGTAAGACATCCTCAAGCAAGTCCTTGGAGGGTGGAATTTGGTAGTTTGCCCATAAAATGGCAGGTTAACACTTACGTCAAACCAAACATGACACCAGCATTTGAAAGCTCATTCATTAATTTTAATGATACTAAGAAAAAGCATGTCTATACAAATATTGTACCAGAAGCCAACGATCCAATACCTCACATTAATGACACTTCTAATCTGAAACAGACAAGTATAATCTCCTTTATAAAAGAAGTTGTAGAAAGAAATGCAAACAAAAAGAACAAAAAATTAACACCAGTTAAAACTAACTCACTCTTTGAAGATTTACCAAGTACATCAATTGTTCATCACAAAACTCCTAACAAAGAAACTCCTCATAACAACAATACAAATATAACCCCCCAAACAGGAAAACAATCCGAAAATAGTAGCAGTGATATGTCTAATGAAAAAGAAAATTCAAATATGTTTAATAAAGAAAACAGTACAGAAAATGTAACATCAAAAGATGTGGACGAAAATGTGGATAAAAACAAAACTTATTTTGGTTTTGATGATATTGAAGATCAGGAGAATGTTTCTCCTATTAAGAAAAATGATAGGGCTAGATCATTAAGGTCTCGTACAAGAGGTATTCTTCAAGAAATAAATGAACATAAAGGTCCAACTAGAGCAGTGACGCCAGTTGCAGCAAAATCAAAGCCTACACAGAATAAATCAAATAAAAATGAAATGAAATCTGCAGCAGAACCACCTATGTTCCCTGAAGTTGCAGTTGATAATTGCACAGACTTAACTAATGCACAAGAATCATGTGTATCGGAAAATTTGGATACTGAAGATCAGTCTGTACATCTATTTGAAGACATAGATTTGTTATTTATACACCATCCTAAGGTTAGTAAAATTATCACTTACTAGCTGACTATGTCTATGTGCAGTAAGTTTTTTAAAAATTCCATGGGAACCCTCTGTTTTTCCAAGTTAAAAGATTAATTTTTTTTTTTATATTTAGCTTTTATTTTTGATATTTAATTATTTACGTTTTAATTTTAATTTAGAGTTTAATTTTGTTTTATAAATATCTTAAAAGATTTCATTCATGACACAAGATCTTTAAATTTAAAGCTTCCTTAAGCCAGTTGCTATTCAACAAGATTAAACTGAACAACAGATACATTGCAAAGAGATCCTCTGTTCTAATCTAATATTAGACTTAACTGACTGACTGCTAAAAGTATCACTTCAATAATACAGATACATTGCAAGGATTACTCTGTTCTAATTCAATATTAGACTGACTGACTGCTTCTAAAAGTATCACTTCAATAATTAAAATTGTACAACAAGTTTGCCTTAAGCTAAGACTTCGCATCCTAGAAGTTTATAGATTCTAATTTTGCTACCTACTTAGACCCTTACCATAAAATAAGTTGAAAATCTTTAATTAGATTCATTTTTAATAAAATATACTTATTATATTAACAATACAATTATCGTTTTTCAGCCCAGTCGAAAGAGTTACGGGAAAGCCAAGAAAGTTACATTCATCCAGAAACCTGTAGTTGGTTCTGATGACAGCTCGACGAGTGATCAAGATGTTCGGGGCAACAATGCTGCAATCTCGAGTGACGAGGAAGACTTGAATGATCTCTCATTCAAATTGCCTACAGAAAGACCTAAAAAGACAATTAAAAAGAAGAAGCCCAAGAAGCAATTGTCTAAAAAAGAGGTAAGCACTTTTTTTTTGCTGGGTCGGTCTCCACACATACTGACACTCCCACCGACTTGATAACTCCAGCTGATGTCACTCAAGCTATCAAAGCTTATTCCAGAAGCCTAGCAGGCAGCTCAGGTTATCCGACTTGTGACGTGCAGTAGCTATTGATGTGATTGGATTGTTTGCGATTGCTTGCTCAAAAAAAATTACAATATTGGTGACCCATCCTTCTCGAGATAAGTACTGTGTAAATGTGTAACACTGGACACTATCACAGGAAATGTGTGTGTGTCCGTGTGCGTGCGTGCAAGAGTGCGTGCGAGTGAATATGTGTGTCTGGGTGTGTGTAAGTGTATATGTGTGTCTGTGTGCGTGTGTGTGTGAGATTCATATTGATTCTGTGAAAATGGCTTGTACCTGACACAACACAACAGTGTCTAAATAGGCGCAGCTCCGAAATAACTTCGTAAACATTCTGTATGCAATAATAAAATAATATTATAGTAATCTATACTCTATATATATAAAGCTGAAGAGTTTGTTTGTTTGAATGCGCTAATCTCGGGAACTACTGGTTCGAATTGAAAATTTCTTTTTGTGTTGGATAGTCCATTTATTGAGGAAGGCTTTAGGCTATATAACATCACGCTGCGACCAGTAGGAGCGAAGTATCAGTGAAAAATGTTGCAAAAACGGGAAAAATTATCCATATTTAAAATATATTCTTTTAAAAACTTCTTAATCGCGATCATAATAACAGAAATTGACGCGGACGAAGTCGCGCGCAACAGCTAGTATACTATACATATCACAATAAATAGATAATAGTAGATCAATAATTTTTCATTAAAACTACAAATTGTTTCAGGAAAAGGAGGTAGAAGCGTGGGCGGCTGGCTTTAATTCAATGTGTGAAGATATAGATGGGTTTGATTTGGTCGTAGAATAAGAATCCTTAAATTATGTTATTATGGAGATTATGTTTTAATTTTGTATATTAATAATTTTTATAATAGATCTTAGATTTACTGATTTTAAGTTGAATGAATGAACACAAAGACCAACCTTTACATGACTTTTACCTATATTTTAAATATAAACTCTAATCATACTAAACCTTTAAGGAATACTATGTTTACACACTAAACTGAGTGAAATTATGATATATTTATTTATTGTTTATTTTTAGATTTTTAGATAAAGTGGTACTTAGGCCGAAATCTATATATCACTCTCTCGCCCCTCTAAGACTTGTTAAAATGTTAAACTGAACATTATTCCTATTGTTTAACATTACATATTTGTGTGAATTGAAATGATCGGATGAGATGTTTTTGTTACGATAAATTCGTTCGTTAAAAATAGCTACCTTATTTGGTGGAGATAAAGTTCAATTTACTTTGCAACTATTTAGGGGTCTCAAGGCTTATTCAGTACTAGAAGTTTTTTATCTGTACTTAGTGTGCATTCTATTTTAAATGTTTTTTAAACTTAAAAATGTCTAAGGCGTTCATTTGATGATAGATTTTGTTGTCATTTATTATATCACAGTTATACTGCAGAGGTTGACATAGGGTTGCCAACAGTAATATAATAATTATGTATATTGTATTGTACTGTATTTCGGGTCTGCATACTTACTACATATATACTGTTGAAGAAATATATAGTACGCAAAAATTGGTATTTCAGTTGGATGAGTCAATTTTTATTTGAACGAAGAACGAAACAAACGAAGAGAAGTTTTTTAAGAACAGGCCTTAAGATTCATCTTTGTCTATTTCTTACTCTTTCCATAAAATATTATATTTTGTTTAAGTATAGCTTATTCTGAAAATTACTATAATCAGCCGAAAAAATGTTGGCAATCCTAGGCTGACCTATGACCTACCGTTCGCGTTGAATTTGCTATTGTAGGACGTATAGCAGGGTTCGAATTATCAAAAATAACTATCTTAATAATTATTAATTATCACGATTCATTATCAAAGATCTTAATACTTATCATGATAATTATCGTGATAATTATCCGGTAGTTGTCAAGAAATGTAATTATCTTGATAACGTCGAACCCTGACCTAATGAACCCATAAGGAGCTCTTGAGGCACAATTATAATATTCTCTTTAAGTAACGTCATGCCATGAATCAGTCCATATTATAGCTAAGTTGTATTTTGCCATTTTATTTTGTGTTTAAGTAATTTTATTTAAGCTAAAATAATGTCGTATTTAAAACAAAATAAGCGTTTTAGTTTAGGTATATTGGAGGTAAGTTTTAATTTTAAGACGCAGGAATTTCGTCTTGTTTTTAATGTTTTACAGAATATTTCTCATTTTATAATTATTGACATTGCTAAGTTTTAACATAACATTCAGAAATTAACTTTTTGATTATTGTATAAAAAAGATTTATTTTATAATTATTTGTGTGTTTAGACATACTAATATCTTAAGACTAACTGCATACAATGTAAGTTTACAATAAATAACTACATCTTGAATCTTCAAAAAAAAATGTTTTATTTGTAAAAATAAGTAATATAAGGATTGGTCTGACTTGCCTAAAAGCGTCATCTATTATTACTACTAGACATCGTTGTTAGATTAGTTAAAAGATACTGCTCCTCCATAACAGGTGGCGCTATATGTAGCTAATTTATTAATACTATACATATACACTACTGTACTATCATTTTCTATCACACTAGTTTTAATTTTTTTTAGGGTTCCGAAAAAAACTTCGGAACCCTTATAGGATCACTCCGTTGTCCGTCTGTCTGTCAGTGTGTCACCACCGTTTTTCTCGAAAACGGCTTATGATCTGAAGTCGAAATTTATACTGAATGTAAAGTTCAATGGTCTCGTAGTGTTTTAAGAATATCAAGCTTATAGCTTAACTCAGTAAAAAGTTACAGCTTGAAAACCACGGCTTTCTCACTATTAAAACAAATTAAGGGACATCTTCCAAAAATCGTTTCTTTCCACACCTAATTCTTAGTTTCATAGTAAGTCCCCTTATATTTTACAAACACCAGTATTAAAATCTTGCAAATTACGGAGATTTTGATACCTCTAAACCATATAATAGTACCTAAAACAGTAAAAAAAACAAAAAAAAAAACGATAACTTACTATGGCTTTTAAATTAATTGCAACGCTAAGGCTAAAACAAACTATCGGATGCCGCGACTATAGCTGCGACTGATAAGTGTGCACAGTCGTTTGAGATCAGCAGGCCCATATTTCTATCGGACATCCGAACGCTCAAGGATCGTCAAAGGTTACGTTCGCGACTACGCCCGATATAGTGTCTAAAGTTCAATGGAATTTACTATCCAGCCGCGGCTTACGTGTCCGTTAGTTTGTTCAAAGCTTAACTTTTTACGCGTCACGTCCACATGTCACTTGTCACAACTACAGATTCACAGAACACTAATAGAATTGGGCTTCGCTCTGCGTTTGTTTGGGGGACCCACGTGTTAGTGGGATTCGGAGTGTTTTAATTTTAATTTTCTGTGTTTAGTCTTTATTTCTTGCATTAGTTGGTGTTTTTATTGTGTGTGTTGGTGGTGGGGTAAGTGAAGATGGAGGTAGAGGTGGATCCGGGGCCCCCGGACCCTAGTGAAAACGTGACAATTCCCAACTCACCTAGCCCTCAAGGGCCTCAAATGGATGAAAATCCCACTCCACGCAAGCGTGGCGGGGATAGTAATATTTCGGATACGGCTCCTAAAAAGCAAATTAGTGACCCAGCCTCGTCCGCTCCTTCTATCCAGTCACTATATCTGCACCCTTCCCTATCTGAAGCACCCAAAAAGTATTTAGCAGTTGACAAAGGGCCCTTTATCATTCATGTTTCCCGCGAAGTGGCCGACCCGTCGGCAGGTACCAGTATTCGTGCAATTTCCTTCGGGCAGTTCTTACACAAACACAAGATTACATCAATTCTAAATGATGGTGTAAAAAACGCAGGACGCAACAAGATATCCGTCGAGTTTTTGGACTACAAGTCGGCCAATGACTTTTTGGAGAACAAAGTCTTGGAAAAATCCAATTTTAAGGCTTATGTTCCAACTTTCAATATAACTCGCATGGGTCTAGTAAGAGGTGTTCCTAGTGATTGGCATCTGGATGAATTTGTTGCGTCGCTTGTACTTCCCTCTGGTTGTGGGGAGGTTCTTAAAGCTAGACGCTTGAATCGTAAGCAGGTGAATGAAAGTGGAGTGTCCTGGGTACCTACCCAATCTGTGGTTATCACATTCCGTGGTCAAATCCTACCATCTAGAGTTTTTTCCTACCACACCTCTCTGCCGGTTGAGACGTACCGTTTGCCTACTATCCAGTGTGTTAACTGCTGCCGTTTTGGACACGTAAAAGCTCAGTGCAGATCTTCCCCACGTTGTTTTAAGTGTGCGCAATCACATTCAGGTGATACTTGTACTGTGAGCGTAGATTTGTGGGCTTGTGTATTATGCTCTGGTAAGCATCAAGCCTCTGATAAAACTTGTCCAGAACATGCCCGACAGCAATCAATCAAAATTATTATGTCAGATGAGAACCTTTCCTACCAGGAAGCCTCCTCTCGTTTCCCTCCCGTACGTCGTTCCTATGCCGAAATGGCTAAGGAAATGTTCACTCCTCCCTCATATTCAACCAGGACCATTCCTAACTACATTTCTTCTCCATCAACTCCATCCAAGTCCTATAGGCAAACTGTGTTTCGTTCTCCCCGGCCAAAAACCCCGTTAGCAAAGGGATTCGATAAGCAGGCCCACCACAATATCACTCGCAATGTTCCCTCCTCCCTGGGCAATGGTTGTGCCCTCAACAATGAACACTCCTATGCTTCCTCATCAAATGATAACCTTGTCTCAAACCTTACCAAATCCTTTAACTCTATTATTGAATTGCTGAATAAAAATGTTATACCGCCCAACGTTGCTCAAATATTTGTCAAAATCGCGTCAGAACTTAACAATGGCCTCGGCTCAGCTCCTTCAATGGAACTGTAACAGTGTCAGACCAAAAAAACCTGAAATACTCTCCCTTATTAACGAATTTAAACCCATCATATTTGCCATCTCTGAGTCATGGCTGTTGCCTGGGTCCCAATTTCGGGTTCCGGGTTATGCCTGCTTGAGGGATGACAGGGATGATGGGTATGCGGGGAGTGCTATCTTGATCAAGCGCTCCCTTGCATATTCTTCTATCTCTCTTCCCCCTCACAGTCAGCAGTTTAACGCTGTAGCTGTGAGATCCTTCAACATCTCCTTCATTTCAATCTATATTCCTCACCCTCATTCCTCAATGATTCCTGAATTGAAATTAATCCTTACTTCTCTTCCCCCTCCTGTTTTAGTGATGGGAGACTTTAATGCTCATCACTCATCTTGGGGTTCTCATTCTTGTGATGGGTTTGCTACTCTTCTTTTGGAACTCTTTGATGAAATTGATATATGCATCCTAAACGATGGATCACCAACCAGAAGAGTATTTCCCCATCAAAACCCTAAAACTGCTGTTGATTTATCTCTTTGCTCTCCTTCTCTTGCTTCCCTCATTACCTGGAATACTCTCCCTAGCTCCTATGGTAGTGATCATTATCCTATCCTTCTTTCTATTGCTCAGAGTTCCTCTCCTGTTTCAAAGCCCAATCCTCTCCTGAAACATAAAGTTAATAAAGCTAACTGGTCTGCTTTTGCAGAATCTGTTGACTGCCTCACGGATACTCTACCAGAGATGAATGATGATGGAAATATTATCTCTTACTATAGTAATTTTGTTAGTATTATAAAATTTTCTGCTGACCTCCATATACCGCTCAAAAAGGCTGAACGGGATTTTATGGTTTCTCCTCCATGGTGGGATCAGGAGTGTACCAACATGGTAATTAAACGTAAGGATGCGGAGACCAATTACAAAATTTGTATGTCTCGGGAGAATTTTATCGACTACCAACGTACTAATGCCAAGTATAAAAGATTATTTTCTAAGAAGAAAAAACAGGGTTGGACTAAATTCTGTGAATCTTTAGATCCTCGTTTTCCTTCCAGTTTGGTATGGGATAGGATTAAAAGGTTCCGCCGCTCTGTGGCATACAATGATCTCTTATCAAATGATGTGTCTGTTTGGCTGGAAGCATTTGCAGACAAATTGGCCCCGCCTTCTGTCCCTACCGAGGATTGTCTCCCATCTCCTTCTCCTGTACCCAGCTCTGACCGAATGGACTCTCCTTTTTCTTTCCCTGAATTACAGTGTGTCCTATCAGGCTTAAAAGATTCTTCACCTGGTGAAGATGGTATTCCGTACTCTTTTCTAGTAAATCTCAGCGATAAGGCGAAGCAGTGCTACCTAGATATGGTCAACAGGTTTCTTGAATCAGGAATCGTCCCGGAACCTTGGAAGACTCAAATTATAATTCCTATTAGGAAACCTGGCAAGGACCCCTTAGATCCTAATTCCTATCGCCCTATTGCATTATCCTCTACGTTAGCCAAAATTATGGAGCACTTGATTAAAAATCGCTTGGAATGGATAATGGAAAGCAGAAGTTCTCTGGCTAAGTCCCAGTTTGGCTTCAGAAAGGGGCTTGGTACATTAGATAACCTTGGAGTGATTTCGACAGACATCCGTATTGCCCTAGCCAGAGGAGAGTTCCTTGTGGGTGTTTTCTTGGATGTAGCAGCTGCTTATGATAACGTTTTACTCCCGGTACTCAGGCAAAAATTGCAACAGCTGAGTGTCCCGCCGAGACTAACGCGAATCATATGCAACCTTCTTTCATCCAGAACTATTCTGGTGAAAACTAACTCATTAAGCCTTCCCCCCAGAGTAATCTGGAAAGGTCTCCCTCAGGGCTCTGTGCTCAGTCCTCTTCTATACAGTATTTATACTCACGATCTCGAATTGTCTGTCAACAACTTTTGTAATATATTACAGTATGCTGATGATGTAGTTCTTTACTCCAGCTCTAACTCCATGAATGAAATTTGTATTAATTTGAACTCTGCTTTGTATTATCTAGGTCAGTGGTTATCCGAACATGGTCTCTCTCTTTCAGTCGCTAAGTGCAAGGCTGTCATATTTACTAGAAAAAGACAAATTCCCCTCCCCAATATAGTATTTGAGGATCAGCCTATTCCACTTGTTAGTAAAGTTAAATTTCTTGGTGTTTTTCTAGATTGTAGATTAAACGGTGTTTCCCATATAGAATACGTTATTAAAAAATGTGAAAAAAATATTAATGTTCTTCGAGCTTTATCAGGGGTGTGGTGGGGTGCCCACCCATATACTCAAAAACTGCTGTACAATGCTATTATACGTAGTCATATGGACTACGGCCTTTTTGTTTTAGACCCTATCAACAAGTCAGCTATTGATAAACTTAATAAAATTCAATATAAATGTTTAAGGATCATACTTGGCGCTATGAAATCCTCCCCTACTAATGCACTTCAAGTGGAGTGTGTTGATCCTCCAATCCTTCTCCGTAGCCAGTATCTTAGTGATCGATTTGTTTGTAAAACTTTGCAACTTTCCACCCATCCTCTTTTAGACAAACTTGGGCAACTTTCAATATCTTTGCGGCCCAATCAGAACCCTACTTGCCTCTTAAAAAGTTACTTTAAATTTACTCGCCTCCCTAATTCTATTCTCTCTTCACCCATCCTCCCTATATTTTCCTTTAGTTTTGAGAGCCTCATTATTAAACCCAATATAATTAATTTGGGTATTAGTAAAGAGTCTGTTGAAGCAAATGTCAAATTTAATCATATTATGTACAATAAAGGTCTTTCTGAACACTTGGCAATATACACAGATGCATCAAAACTGTCTGTAGAATCCTTCGTTGGTGCGGCTTGTTGGATACCTAAATATAAAATTTCTCTGCAATTCAAGTGTCCGCCAGAATCATCGGTATTTACAGGAGAGTCTATAGCTATTCTTGAAGCTATCCTTTTTGTTGAAGCCCATAACGTTGAACGTACTATTATACTAACTGACTCTTTAAGTTGTCTTCAAGCCCTTAAGGCAAACCCTTTCCGTAGTAAACCCCCTATTTCCATCATCTTTCAGATCAGAGAAGCCCTATACACCTGTCATCAGAAAGGCCTATCCATTACCCTAGCTTGGGTACCAGGCCACATGGGTATAAAAGGTAATGAGTCGGCAGATGCGTATGCTAAACTTGCGATCGAGTCGGGCGCTCTAGTTCACTGCAAGAATCACACCCAGGACCTACGGTCTCTCGCCAGAACTGACCTTAGTAACTCGTGGAATTCTTTGTGGTTTGCATCAAAATCGGTTAAGGGTAAGTTTTATGGGGCGATTCAGCCTGACATTCCACGTCGTCCATGGTTCTTTCTTTACCGAAACACAGATCGCAGGGTTTCTTCAGTGATATGCCGCCTTCGTATTGGTCACGCATGTACCCCTGTTCATCTTGCTAAATTAAGAATCAGAGACAACTCATTGTGCGAGTGCGGTCTTGACGAGGGGTCGGTTACTCATATCCTTTTCTCTTGCCCAAAACTCCTATATAAACTTTATGACGTTCTCCCTCTTGACATTCCTCGTCCTATAAATGTTGAGTCTTTCTTAATGCTAGTTTTTAGTCGTTATGTTAAGTTTGTCTGTAAATATGTACATACTAACAAAATCAGAATTTAATATGCAATAGGTTTTATATATTTGTATATAATTCTGTATTTATCTGTGTTTTTTTTTTGTTCTGTTGTAGATATTGTGACTAACAAGATTCTCCTGCTACTGCAAGTATAAAATTATTATTTTTTTTTCTCTTTTTTTTTTGCCAACTTTTGAACCTCCCCTGTGTGGCTCTTCTATTCAACGTGACATTGGCGAAGTGCATCAAAGAGAATGTAATCACTCCGTTTTAAGAGGCGGAACTTCAAAGAAAAAAATTTCGGGACTTTGTTTTTATTTTAGCCAACTTCATAAAAGAAAAACAATACTACCAACCCATGTAATGAAGAAAGAATTGTCAAAGCTAAGGATGTAATGTATCGATAGATTTGTCTTATCGATAATTAGATTTTATCGATATCGACAAAAACAGGGATGTGCTACCAAATCTATTGTTCTAAGATCAAGTTCAAAAGTTGCGTAAATAAAACAAGGATCAATATGAGTCTAGTATTTATTCATTTTTATTCACAATATTACAACTAGTTGAAACAAAATTAGTTACTTTAAATTGAATTCTTTCTTTCTTTCTAGAAGTTTTTTCAATGCAATAGCATCTTTTTATCTGCTAAGCAAAGCAAAGTATCACTGCAGTCTTCTTTTTATCCCATTCGATAGAATAGCAGATAAAAATAATCGTAGGTAGCACAGGTAGGTAGGCACTTTACCAGTTTGATACCATTGGAAAAAGCAAGAACTTCTCAGAACTTTTAACATTCATGCTGCAAACTTCACATTTTCTATAATCTTCCAAGATGGTTCACAAATTGAATTGAGGAATTAACGAATAAACAATTCCCGCTAGAATAATTATTTATAGAATTAATATTTATTTAAAACGTTTGACAAATATTTTTCTCTTATTTATTATACTGACAACTGACTGAAAAATGACAACAATTTTTTTCTTTCTTTGGATTAATGACTTTTCATAATGCGAAGCCAGTCGAACCAAGAATTAACTCTTTTTAGAAAACTCCTTTTTGACATAAATTATGTTGGCAATATGACGTCACCCGTTAGTTTCGGCATGTTGCTGAACCCAAAGAAATTAAATGTTCTTGTAAGAGAGTTTCTAGAGGCTGAAGTGCATTGTGCTGAACTGGCACTAGCTAAAGCCAGAAAGCAAAAACAACAACAACAACTAATAGAATTTTTTTTTCTACTACAGATTATTATTACAACTTTTTTACACTGACCTCTAGAATTAATCTATGAAAGTATTGATTTGTTGCTAACTTTTGTATAGGTATAACAAAGTTAGCGACACTGCATTGATAAATGCAATTACTTTTAATTTATTTCTCCACTATTACTTATTCATTTTTATTTATTCACTATTTATATTAGTTAATAAAATTATGGCGGTCGGTGCACCATTTGCAATATTATTAGTTCCAGAGACACTCGTATGTCAAATGTGGTGCTTCAAATTGATTCATAACTATTAAGGTATCTAATCATTGGTAGGTAGGTCTAGGTAGGTAGGTAGGTACCTGCAGAGACAGCCAGTCCAGTAGGTATTAATCATAGCATAGATTTCATAGAGGCGTAGACAGCTGTCTACGGTGTTCAAAGTTGGTTCAAAATTCAAACTTTCAAAGCCAAATTCAAACAAACAAAACACAGATCACTATATACTAGTAAACAAAAGTTCAATAGTAGTTTGCACAAATAAGCATACTAAATGGTTTATATTCTCTTGGAGACAAATAACATTTGATTTCTTGTTTTATATGTGGGATAGTTACATTACATTTTACAATATTAGTACTGAATCAGTGTTTTCTTTTAACTTTGTATGGAGGTGAACTTCGTATTCGAGACAGAGACTTAATGCATATACTTAACTTTGTGAATTAAACCCATTATCAAAATGGACAATACTCCATCGCCAATGGATAATACGTCATCACCAATGTCGGTGAGTACCTTTATACTTATTTATTTTAATCTCTCGCAAAGAAGCATTAGAAAGGGAAACTCAAACTACAACTCCCAAATTCATGCAGTTATCTAACTATAGAAATGCCTATCTATAGAAGACAGTCTCAGACTTAAGACCGAGTTAAAACTAGCTTATTATTGTTACTGTTTTAATTATTAATAATGCTAACCTAAATTTTGTCCCATACCATTATAATAATTCCTTCAACAAGTTTATTTAAATAAGTATTCTTCATGTCAATATTATATAGAAGTATAGATAATTTATGTGTTGTACAACAATATATAATAATATTATCAGAGATAAGCATAATTTATGCAAAGGCATTTGTTAAGTAACTTGCAAAACTGGCGTGCATTATAATTTTTTGGACAGGCCAGTTAAATAATCATTTGACAATAGAAAAAATAGAAGCACATTCTACTTTTGCTGCCAGCTAATTGCAAGTGCGCTCCCCACACTTTTAGTACGATGACAAGTTAAAATTTCCTGACTTGTCTCGTTGGAAGGTTTGATGTAGGATTTGTTAAGAGTTTAATCTTAGCTTGCCAATTTACCAGTTACTTATATTATTTTAACAATAATTATTTTTATTTCAGGTTACCAGAATACCAGACTATTACTAGAGTTTGATAATATATTCAGAAGTAAATGCAGCACAATGTCAATTTTTTGTTGTTGATATTTGGTTCCTTGAGTATGGATAATATTGATTATGAAGAATCCATACATATATCTGTACCTCCACACAACCCAGAGAACCTACAACTTTTAGGATTGTGTCACAAGCTCATATACAATCTGTGTTTACCTTGAGACATTATATATTTTTAGGATAAAATGTTGAATGCCTATTGGTGCCAATTGCAGTCAAAGAAATGTTATTAAACTGATATGCTGAGGCATTATTTTCAAATCACTGTGTGGTAAGCTCAATGTCAACCTTTGCTATGTTTATATATCACCTTTAGAATTAATGTGATTTAACTCAAAATTCCTGTAACTTCTGTTGTTGTAAAATGTATTTAACATTTAATATAATATGTATTACCAATCCATACGTATAAGATGATTAAGTATTAAGATAATTAACTTTTTTAATAGTTTTATTGGCAGAGATACATTCAATTTTACTCAACACTACTTTTTTGAAGTCTTGCTCATTTCCCACAAATTGCAATTTTTGAGTTAGGTCACTTTAATTCCAAAGTTTGTATCTCCTACTCACATTTTTTATAGGTAAGATAAACTTAATGAATAAATTAAATTGTTTTTATAATTTTGTATTATCAAAATACTGTATCAACCCCAAAATAATATAGTAGTAATAGGCAATTCATAGTTCAATGATACGGAAATCAGAGAGAGAGAATAGGTGTAAAGCCAACGTCTTTATATGCTCTCTGAGGTACAGATATAATGGAACCTTGTCATCTGCAGTAGAACATCCACTAGACCAACGAGACAAATAATGTGATGAAAGATGGAGATTGGGGACTCTGTGAGAAAACTACACAACCCCATCGAGTTTGGGCTTTTTAATTTGTCTTGACAAGTTCTCTAGTCCTAAATGATATGCAGGTTCTGATGATGAAGCCGAAAGGCGTTTATGGGAACTCTGTAATGAAACGACGTAACCCCATCGAGTTTCGACTCGTTTGATTCTTTTTGACGTTTAGAAGGTCATTAGTAGGTACCTAATTGGTCAATAGTTTCGGAACCCTCAGTGCGCGAGTATGACTCGCACTTGACCGGTTATTTAAGTAACGAGTAAGTTACGTACTTTCTTGCTTAATTATATTTTGCTTAAGAAATTCATACCTTGGTTTGCTATTGCTTTAAACTTCGTCATTGGTTTCTTAATTCATAAAATACTAGGTGTAGGTACCTACTTATGATGAATAGTTAAATTAAATAGCTATAGGTATATAATTAAACCTATCTCATTATTAAAATATTCCCTCTTCTCTTTACCTATATCTACAGACCAAATTACTCCACAACTCCAACTCGCCAAGCGCCCTGTGCAAACAAAATTCTGTAAAACGTTCTAAAAACCGTAGCCCCTAATTAATATAAAAATTAATCCATTCAACAAAGTAAGTATCCCACTCGGTCCTAATGTGATGCCTGACGATATTAAAATGATTGCTCTTTGGCAAATATGGCGGGCCGCTGAATTATACAACGGAAGCAAATATTACCCTCGCAAACATTCGCCCCGAGAGAGCGAGCTAGTTCGCGCACTCAAAATTAAAAGCACACAATGAAAATACTGTACTGAGTGCCCCTACTCAGATACCTATGTCGCGAAAAGTGAGTGCGTACTCCAAACCTCACTCTTAACGCTGCAGTATTGTTGTCAATGAAAATAGTCGCCCAAGTGTTTTTTTGTTTATGGACTCTTCGATGTTGCCACTCGAAAATAAATAACGGCGCGGTAACGAGCAATATGCCCTAACAAGCTGTTACAACGCTTTTTACTATCATCGCCTTTGTTGTTTGCTATGGTTTTTAGCTGCGCCGAATTGCTGAATTTTTCGCTTATGCTAATTAATTGCTAAGTTGACGATCTGACGATGAAAATATAAGTATTGTTTATTTTGTCTCTTTATTTACCTCATTAGAACCTGTACCTAGTTGCTGTAAAATGACGCAGGTGGATGAGGTGCCTATGTCTTTATTTTTAGTGTTTAAAATATTCATTATAATAATTAGGTACTTTAAACGAACTCATGAGGATGTGCTTAGGTATGGCACCGTTTCAGCCCAATAGCAGTGTGATCTGCGACGCATCGTAATCTTCTTTATAGGCCCCAGATGGGTTCGAAGTCAATCAGACTTAATTCCGTCGCACTCGTGAGTTAAGTATGTGAGTTTAAAGCAGGTTTAAAGCAGTTTGGATATAACCAACTCGTTTAAGAATGGCGAATTTGTTACTATAATACCTATAATATCTAGAAGTCAATAGGTATCTAAATAATTAATATTAGACAAAATCGTTTCCGAGGTAGTTAGTAGAAGATTGTTACTAGGTAGGTACTAGTTATAACTTCAACGGTTTGTGAAATTGACAATTGGAATGTTTTAGTCATTTAATTAAAGGGCGACCGCGCTCGTCGCTCCAGGTTAGTCGGGTCGAGAATATTAACCGCAATTCTCGGTCAACATTCACAAAATTGACACGTCAAATATTTGTAACTTCGTCCTGGGACCACGTTAGATGGCAAACAGAATCGTGTCTGGTCCTCCCTTAATTTCCGATGTTCCTACAAAAGTTCTATTCAGCCCTAATATCGTTTTTAACGTGTTGGTTTTAGGTCGGAATTGGTGTGCTTTGCGCGGGGCGAGATAGCCGCTTGTCAAAACAAAATGGCGCTGACTGTGTTTGAATTGGGCCGTATCAGTCGCGAGCGGAGATTCATTTTGTCGCCTTGCTTAAGATCGTAGTAATGTTTCCTACATATTGTCTCGGTACACACGCTGAGTGTGTGCGGCGCGTCGGGCTTGTATTTAAAGCTAGCTACAAATTTGTTGTTTCAGTACAAATACAATGATGATATTGTTTGCGGTTCGACTTTGCGTTCAATCGAGGAGTTTGTTCGGCAGCACAGCGTCGTACAATGTAGCAAGTCAACACTCGTAAATTGATTAAGAGCATTCAAACGATCGCCACTTTTGATGCGGGGATAAATGAGACTTCTGGTTCTTTTCAGGTTATGTAAGGTACTTCTTTTGCGTCCTCGTTTGAAATAAGAACCCGGGTGCTCTTTATCCTTGCTTGCGCACTCCACCACATTTAGGTACATTTCAATTTTCGTTAGGTTTGGTTGCAGTTAAGATTCACTTAATGATGCAGACGAAAGTGCACTTTCCAAACGTTTATTTGAATACAAACCTATTACAAATCACAATTTATGTTTAAGGAGGCTCTAGCGATTCCATCAATGGATATTTGACTGTCAAGACTGCCAAGTCAGTCTTCCATTCAAGTTCAGATACGTTTACCTACTTTGTACTTGGTTACCTAGATGTTGAAGGTAATATTTAATAAGCATTTTGAAGCAGCTTTATGAATTAAAAGTCCCAATCTATAAAAGGATTTTTTTTTATAACCATCGAAGGTTGTGTATGTCACATACCTTGGTTCTTGACTTTTAGAATAGGTTGGTAAATTCTTGGTAAAATCCTGTAATAGTGTAGAAGCTATAGGTAATAGATTTCTGTTGGAAGATACAGTAAGTTGAGCCACAATTTCAAAAACACCAAATTGTCAGTGATCATCAACTTTTTGGGTGGTTACAATTTTGTTCTTCAAGCATTTGACTGACTAGTTAATGAAGTAGTGAGTGGAAAAGCTGTACTATTATTTAATAACATTTTGTGAACAGCTGTGGCTTGACTGCCTCGTTGGTTTTGTGGTTAGCATATTCGACTGCGGATGACGAGGTCCCGGATTTAATTCACGGGTCGGGCCAATAAATGTATTGGAGTTTTCTGACGAGAAATTCTCAGTAGGTACTAGCCCGGAGCTAGGAAGTTGGCACCGTGCCTAGGAGAGCACGTAAAGCCGTCTGTCCTGCGCCTGATCTCTCTCTGATCATGTTGGATTTTCCGTCCCAGTGAGGGAATAGACAGTGCACCTGTGTTTGCGCATTATAATATCTCCCGCGCAAATAGCTAATATCCAAGGAGGTTGGCCGCCGTGGCCGGATGGCCGGTGGTGGAGACGGAAGGAAACGCAACTCCTTCAAAGCCTTCTAACATAAACACTGAAGGTATTTAAGCGGGTTAGTTTCTAGGTAGGTAGTTATAAAAATATTCCGCGTCTCGCAGAGCATCTAGCCGTTGGTCTTCCGCATAATCTCTCTCACTTAGGGCCAATAAAATTTATAGGCCCATACTGAATATATAGCTGTACTACATGACTGATGACAATAACTATAGGTAGTCAACAATAATAGAAGTACTAATAGGTAAATACATATAAAACTGAATGTTCATATTTCATTTTTAGCGAAAGTTGTTTGTATTTACACGATGGAAACATCAACATCGACTTCCACATTACCCCCGCTATGTAAACCCTATCAAGTGTTCAACCTAGTTGTTTAATCTCCAAATTTACCTTTGATTAAAAACCACTATATACGAGGTGTAAACATAAACTTTCAAAGAGGAGCATACTTGACAAATATTACATTGTAAACTTTACATTGCGATGGTAAATATTAAATAATATGTGTACAGATAAATAATAATGTCGCTAGCCGGTGCTCGGAGCCTACCTCCTACCTGCCGCTCAGTGTTGCCATTATCATAAACCAAACACGTCAATATTTGCCCATACAAACAAGGGCGTAATTTTTAAATAAATTGTGGCATTTCGCGAAATTGCTTCCGCAAATAGAATTGTGGACGAGTCAGCCTGGATGCGTGATGAACTTTTTTCATGACATTATTCCGTGATGTGCTTTTTATTGGTCCTGAAATACTTATGTATTGTGGAAAAGGTCGCCGGAATTTCTGATTTCCTATGAGATTATAAAAATGGCAAATTTTCCCGCTGCAACAGACCTATCGACAAAAGTCGTAGCGTTAGTAAAAACCGCGACTTTTAGTTTTGAAAATTTCGACTCTATTTTTACCACCCTCAAGGGGTAATTTTCTAATATGTAGCAGTTAGTTCATTTTCTAAAACATAGAGGAGCTTCGTATACCCTTCCAACCTCCATTTCACTCCCTTAGGGTGGTTTTTCTCAAAACTTCTGACATCAACACCCTACAAAGAACCTGCCTTCCAAATTTCAAGTTTGTAAGCTTTATAGTTTCTGAGATTTCGTGACCAATGAGTAAGTAGGTAGTAACTCTCTTTTATTTATAAAAATATAAGTAGAAGATGAACGCAGGAAAGCTAGCTACAAACGCGCTGCTTCTAAAATCTCAAATAAGCACAGTAACGTAAAGTAAGGCCAAAAAGAACAAAGACAAAATTACAAACTCTATTGCGGTTCAAAAACACACCAATACATGAACGCGAAAGTAAAGCAACAGCAAAAATAGCTTGGTAGTACAAAGTTTTTTTTTGCTGTTGGTACTTTTGTACCTATATGTTCATTTTGGCCTTACTTTACCTGAGATTTTGATTATTAGGAACAATTTTAAAATCCCAAAATGAACTTGCTAGGTGATTTCACATACCATTAGGAACATTATGAAGAACTCTCAGACATGCAAGTGTCCTGGCGATGTGTTTCCTTTGCTCAAAACACATATAATTCCGAAATAATTTATGTACTTATCTACCTGGGTTTGAAACCTCGTTGAACGGTGGCTGAAGTCTTAACCACTGACTTTCAGCATAACTTTTTGTACCTAATAAGAAAAATATTAGGATTACAGCATGCATTACATACGTATACATTGCTCTACTCATTGATAGATGGCGTTAGTTGTCCTTAAACTTACTAAATATGTAGAAAACTTGTAAAATTAATTCGATGATCCATGGTTAGAATATGCAATCGTTTTTGATTGGTATCTTATTTAGGTATCTAGTGTTTTTCTCAAGTCGTTAATTCATAATATGCAGAGGTGGTTTACTCGGTAAAGTCTGTAGTGAGCATTACAGAGCAAACCAAATTATATAATAGATACTTATGCGTTCTCTTTCTCTATATATTTATCTTAATATCTTTTTATCTGTGATATTTATAATAATGAATCTGCGTAGATGCCTATTTAAGTACCTATAATTAAGTAGGGAAGTCCGTCCATTTAAGAAGCATAGATCAAAGCGGCCATCTTGATAAATTTCCCGCCAACGCAACGCCGAGTCGCCGGCCAAGGAAGATAATCCCCATATTGGCTGCATGAAGCGGGCGGGAGGCCGGGATCTATCTTGTTACATGTCCCCACTCGGCCGCACTACTTGCAATTTAGTAGGAGTCACACCACATTCACAATTTAATAGGAGTCGCACCACTGTCGTCTACTGAGCTTAAGTTCTATGTAGCTTTTTTTTAGTTATTCCTGACAAGATAGACCTTGACTACGATCTCACCTCATGTTAAGTGACGCTGTTAAGATGGTAACTTGAAATATGGAAGTTTTTTAATTAAACCCAGAACTAGGTACCTACCACTCATCGGTTTCTACACTCCATTGTTCTAGAACGCTAATTCGCTTAGCGGCACATTTTTGGCGGTAGGGTGGTAACTAGCCATGGCCAAAGCCACTCACCAGACTAGTTCTTAACCGACTTCCAAAAAAGAGAGGTTCTCATTTCGTCGGGGTTTTTTTTATGTATATTCCCCCGTCCCCGATTACTCGAAGACAGCTGGATCGATTTGGAAAATTCTTTTTTTATTTGAAAGGGTATACTGGTGGTCCCATTGTCATCAGGTCAGGATCTGATGATGGGATTTTGGAGAAATCAAGGGAACTCTTCAAATTTTATAGGCGCAATTGATATACTTCGTAGTGGCGTTTGAAGTCGGTTTTGTAAAAGAATTTTTACGTTTACATTATTATTTATTACAGAGACGAGATCACAAGCACAGGTCTCCTCTGGAATGAGAAGTGTTTAGGCTATAGTCCACCAATCTGGCCAGGCAGACTTCACATACCTTTGAGAACAATCTGGTAAAACCTCAGGCGTACAGGTTTCCTGACGATGCTTTTCTGACCGTCACAATAAGAAGTATTGATATTCAAATCACATCAAAATTCCGAAAAGAAAAAGATGCTTACCTGCACTGGTAGCATGGGCAAGAGATAAAAGTTTTATCCCCCGATTTTATCCACTGACAGAGGATAAAATTAGGTATCTTTTCCCTATGCTAAAGCAAGGCGACAGAGGAGAAGGCGATTTATATTTCTTTAAGTATATCCACTGAGTGTTATTTTCACCACTGTGCCCATGCTCGACGGGTGGATAAAGCTAAGCGAGGGGATAAACGTTTTATCCTTTTCCCGGGGATAAAATTTCTCCCGCCCATGCTACCAGAGCTGGGATCGAACACCGTGTCCCGCAAAAGGAGACGGTTGTACAGAAAGGCTGCCCCATTTCAAAACCTAGTAAGTGTGATTGACAAAATTTTTCCAGGAGACCAAAAAAACATATACCTAATTGTGGTAGCCCTTCTGAACTAACTCTTCAGTATCTGTTGATGAATTAATGTTTCGTAAAGAAATAACTTTAAAAGCTTTTACATATTTGATATTCCTACTTATTTATTACTTCGTTAAGCCATCTATACCACACTAGCTTTTGCCCCTGCGACTTCGTCCGCGTGGAATTAGATTTTGGGGTGGAATTTTCAAAAACTGTGACACACGTACTTCTTTATTTTTAACTGAAAGCTCAAATACCAACTTTGATGGAAACAGCTTGAAAAATGACGGAGTTTCATATAAACTTCCATCCCCTATTTAAACCCCTTAGGGGTGGAATTTCCAATAATCCTTTCTTAGTGTGCGCCTACGTCATAAAAGGAACCAACTGTAAAAATTTCAAGTTTCTAACTTCAGTAGTTTAGGCTGTGCGTTGATATCTCAGTCAGTCAGGACTTTGAATTTTATATATTTAGATGTTTTTGGTCGTCTTTAAAATTTTGTCAATCACACTTGCTAGGTTTTGAAATGGGGCAAACGAGAAGGTTGTACACAATAAATGTGTGTGCTTGTACACTGTACAGGTATACCTACCCGATACGCTTATCGGCGCCGAAGGTAGGGCGCGCAGCAGATGTGATGTGGCCCGTATTTGCTTAGGCTGCGTTCATCGGGGGGACAACGATAACTTGATACTTCGTTAATATGCCTTTATATCTTTTCTATCTACTAAACTAAGAAAAAAATATGTAATGATTGAATCTGCTTTTCGAACCGCTGACTAGAATCTTGACTCGGTATCTTGACTTGTCTTAGAAGAGCCACAGGTAGGATAAATAATTTTTGATTTGATCTCATTTGATAGGAATTAACAGCAGCGGTAGCTAGTGGTTAGAACAGTGGTCTCCTATTCTGGGGTCACGGGTTGGATCCCGGACTTTTCGGATTTAGGTAAATGCTGAACGTAATCACACTATAATATTATAAAAGCAAAAGTTTGTATGTGTGTGTGTGTGTGTGCTTGTGTGTGTGTGTGCTTGTGTGTGTGTGTGTATGTGTGTGTGTGTGTGTGTGTGTGTGTGTGTGTGTGTGTGTGTGTGTGTGTGTGTGTGTGTGTGTGTGTGTGTGTGTATGTTTGTTACGCTTTCACGCAAAAACTACTGGACGGATTTGGCTGAAATTTGAAATGGAGATAGCTCATACCCTGGATTAAAACATAGGCTACATTTTATACCGGGAAATCAAAGAATTCCCGCGGGAATCAAAAACTTAATCCACGCGAACGAAGTCGCAGGCATCATCTAGTATTACCTAAATATCAAATTAATAGTAGGTAACTAATAGGATGGTGAAAACATCGTGACGAAACCTGCACGTTTATTTTCTTAGGCCGAATACTTTTCAATCCTCCCTCGTAGTATTTCTCAGCTCTAATCAAGTTGGCCACCCCTGGTCTAGACCAATGCTACAGTTGATAACTAAACTATAGAAACACTAGCTTTTGCCCCCGCGACTTCGTCCGCGTGGAATTAGATTTTGGGGTGGAATTTTCAAAAACTGTGACACACGTACTTCTTTATTTTTAATTGAAAGCTCAAATACCAACTTTGATGGAAACAGCTTGAAAAATGACGGAGTTTCATATAAACTTCCATCCCCTATTTAAACCCCTTAGGGGTTGAATTTCCAATAATCCTTTCTTAGTGTGCGCCTATGTCATAAAAGGAACCAACTGTAAAAATTCCAAGTTTCTAACTTCAGTAGTTTAGGCTGTGCGTTGATATCTCAGTCACTCAATCAGTCAGTCAGGACTTTGAATTTTATATATATAGATACACATTTCACTTACCTATTACTACTAGAAGCTGGAAGGTATGTGTATGTAGGTACCTTACGTTTGAGAGTAGTTAGTAGGTAAAGTTGAAACTCGTATGTAGAATTTATGTAAAACAAGCCGCTGCGCCAACACGCCGCTAATACTTGGGAACTGTTAGCCGCTAAGTAGATTAAGCACACTACAGTACAGGCATAACGACGCTAACGTGCTTATGAAGGTAATATTCAAATGACTTTATAACTTAAGTATCATCTGAGGCGGGTTATGGATTCTTATTACGAACACTGTTAAGGGCGCTTTCAATTTATGCGTTTCTTGACGGCCTGCTGCGGTGCCGAAGCGGTGCGTTAGTCGTACTACGCACGGACGTTCGTTTTTTTTCATACAAAGTGCTTGGTGCCGTTGCCGTCTTGTTGTCGAGCGATCGCGGTACCGGCGCCGCGCTATAGCCGCACCGTGCACTTTGTATGAAAAAAAACGAACGTCCGTGCGCAGTACGACTAACGCACCGCTTCGGCACCGCAGCAGGCCGTCAAGAAACGCATAAATTGAAAGCACCCTAAGATGCACATAGATTTATATCCTTAAGTACCTACTATCCTTACTGATATTATAAATGCGAAAGTGTGTTTGTTACTTCTTCAAGCCCAATAGCCCAACGGTTACAGGTGCGGACTGAAAACTTAAAGATTGCAGGTTCGATACCCACCCGTTGCACTATTGTCTTACCCACTTCTAATACAAGTTTTCACTTATTTGGAGGGGAAAGGAGAACATCAGTCAAGTTCAGCTTATTTGATATGCTTTTTTAAAAAAAAATCACGCCATAAATGAGCAACGGATTGACATGATTTTTAGCATGGGTATAGTTGAGGACCTGGAGATTGACATAGGCTACTTTTTATCTACTTAGAAATAACAAAGGGTCCCGAGGGTGTTTTTTAAAAAAAAGAATATTAGCCAAGCTGAATTTGACTTAGGTAGGTATATTCCCACAGTATATTCCCCTCTTCTTCGAAATAAGCGGAAAGCTTGTGCTGGGAATGCGTACGACTATAGTGCAACGGGCAGGGCTCAAACCTGCGACCTTTCAGTTTTCAGTCCACATCTTTAGCCTAATTATACCTAGCTCCACGCGTACGAAGTCGTGGGCAAAAGCTAGTTAGTAACTATAGATCTAATAACTAGTTTTCCTCGTGGTAACTAGGTTATTAAAAATATTGCGGGAAGCCATTGCTCTTAAGGGACAAAAAATACTTTTCACCTCACTAGCTCAAAAAGGACGCCTTTGCTGTCTAAAACCAGTGAGCAAAAGTCGTTTTTGCTCACTGGTTTTAGACAGCAAAGGCGCCCTTTTTGATCTATTTATTTATTTGTTCAGTACATTATAATCCTAAAAACTAACTGCTACTACTACTAGTGAGGTGAAAAGTATGTACGTATCACATGATAGCAAAGTTTTTGTTTCTTGTGCCTTTGAATCCCTCACTACACTCAGAATTCTAAGTTAGAATCCTTCGCCCGCTCGGGTTTCAAACTAGTCAAAAACAAATAACTATAGCCTATCTAAGATATCCCACACTTCAAGCCGAAAATTGAGTACAAAACCTACCTTAATACCTATATACCTACTTAAGTACACAATTAAAACGATTGCTTTAATCAAGAGGTAATTCTTCATCATTAAATTTTCCTTTCGAGGTGAGCCGGTCCACCCCCCAGCAATTCCCGAACGTTCCCACCGGCGATAGAGCCCATAAATAAAGGGGGGTAAACAAAGTGCGCAAACAACATAAAACACGGAACGATTGCAATTAAAAACGCATCGCGGGCACGTGGCGGCCGCCATCTTGCGACCAGTGACTAATGTCCTGTCCTGATGACCGATATCAGCCGATTCGTACCTACGAAGGTACCTACAGACCTACAGTCCTCGCCAATCTTTCTGAATGCTCTGAGTATAGCCGCGTTTTGATACACAGAATGTTTTGTTATCTACTGCCAATGTATTTTATGCCAATGCGATTTAGCGTTCCGGCACGATGACTTGTAGGAACCGATTAGGGGGTGTGGGTTGAATCTACACTGCCATACTACTTCCAAGTTAGCCCGCTACCATCTTAGACTGCATTCTATCTTGTTATCGATTAAAAAAAAGAAAGTACTTTATTCATGTTTTATACATGTAACCATGCGGAAGGTCGAGCCTAATTTATTGGTCGGTGGATTTTGACGCGTGGTTCCGACTTCCGGGCATTCATAAAATTTGGAAAATTCAAAAATTATTTTTTTTTTAATTTTCTTTTCCTTTTTGCCACTAGAGACTTGGCTAGAGAGTCCAAGTGAAGTTTTGACTTGTCTTAAGAGCCACAGGTTGGCCTACATGAAAATAATAACTACGTAAAGTTTTTAAGCTATTGCATAGCTTCTATCGCGGGTCAGCGTGGAGACCGAATCCAGAAATTCCGTAACGAAAATAACTTGACACGGGACTCCTCTACGGTGAGCCGCTAGATGGCGTTGATAAAAAATGCTACGCAATAGCTTTACCGCGGCAGTCCCCGAGTGCCACACGTCTTTTTTTTTAATTTATTAATAAAAAAGTTATTATAAGTTTATTTAACAAGCTGGAATGTTCGACATGAAATTTGCTCGTTGAACACCGCGTGGGGGCCTGAGTGTGCCCGGGACCAGCTTAGAAGATAAAATGAATGTTTTGAGTTTGAATTGATTCCTCCCCACTATAATCAAAACGTCGACAAAGGACCTAATCTCCCATTTGACTAAAAAAAGTCATTACATATTTATACCTACCCTATAAGTATTTTTTTATTTATGCCCCTGAATTGCCCGGGGCGCTAATATCGGGTAAGATTCGGATCATCCCTTCCTTAGGGGTTGAGGGGATGTGGCCGGGGGCTGCGATTTTATGCACCGGTTCTCACATTTGACGTTTATTAACTAACGTTTTGCTTGCGGGTTTGTCGAGATTCTTTATTGGTAATAGTTGCATAGGGAGGAATAATGTTTCGTTTATTGTTTTATATTAAAGGAGGACATGGGTAACTTATATAGCTATATAAGTGAAAAGCAGTGACGTATGCAGCAAAAGAAAAAAAAAATCGGCCAAATGCGAATCGGACTTGCATACGAAGGGTTCCGTACCAAAAAACGCTGAAAAAAAACACGTTTCTAGTAGGGGAGCCTCCTTTAATTTTTCATTAATAATTAATGAAAAATTAAAGGAGGCTCCCCTACTTTCTGTTGCAGAAATACTAATTCTCTGGAAATTTCAGCTCTCTACCTATTACGGATGATGAGATACAGTCCGCTGATAAACAGACGGACAGACAGCAGAGCCTTAGTAATAGGGTCCCTTTGGCACTCTTTGGGTACGGAATCCTACCTACACTTACCTACATTTACAATTGTCACATTTAGGTAGATAGCAGGCTCAGATCTCGGTCATGATAGAATAGAATAGAATAGAAAATTCTTTATTGTTACACGCTTACATTTAAGTTACACTCTTACATCATCATCATCAGCAATATCTTATGCTGAGATCTATAGAGCGTCCTCTAAGATAGAGGTTAAATCGGGACACAAATATGCTCTGAAATAAATCTGTCTTTTTAACTCTGTCTTGAGTCTGAGCTGAGTGAGAGTGCGGTCTGTAGATTTCAGCCTTAGAGAAGGCTTCGAACCATAGTTGTTATTATAAATTACAGATTATATAAACGACTTAGCAAATTCATCTACAGAGAGTTGATACCTAAAAGTGCCTAAAAGTGCCTAAAAGTAAAAAAAATTTTTTCGCTTTAAACTTAGAAATTAGAAGGGTTTATTGGATATAAATTTTTTAGTATCTAATCAAAATATCGGCGTGCGTACAGCATTGGATGCGCTGCGAATTGTTTGCTTTAATCACTAGTGAAGGCAAACAAAATGCGGATGTACTACACACGATGAGCTTGGTATTATGGCTATACTATTCGCTTCGCTTAGGATCTACCTAGAGGCTACAGTGTATGGGATTTTTGGTAGGTATTATGTAGCTATAGAGCAACGGATCGACGTGATTGCATTCCATAGTGCAGAAGCTGAAGAGTCTTAAAGGCTGTGATAAAGGTGATATTTTGTATTACGAAAAACAAACAGTTTCTGGGGAATTTCATTTTTAACGCCCGACGGAAAAGAGGGATGTTGTAAGTTTGACGTGTGTGTCTGTGTACCTGTGTATTTGTGTTCCCACGTATCTCCCAACGAATGGATCATTTTGATGCGATTTTTTAAGCTATTGCATAGCTTCTACCGCGATCCAGCGTGGAGACCGAATCCAGAAATTCCGTAACGAAAATAACCTGACGCGGGACTAATCTTCGGTGAGCCGCTAGATGGCGTTGATAAAAAATGCTATGCAATAGCTTTACCGCGGCAGTCCCCGAGTGCCACACGCCTTTTTTTGTTGCGGGTGTCTTATTCTTCACAAGCTAGCTTAGGTGAAACAATACACCTTTTAAGGTAGTATTAAATTTTTGAGGAGCTAAATAAATTTGTATGTCACCTTTTAATTTAATAGAGTTTAACGTGTGAGGAACTCATTTATCGTTGTTACAGTAAAACACTGTATCTGAAGATACAGTGTATTGTCTTAGCACTGCAGCGCTGCGTAGCTTAGATAGGTACATATATTATAGTACCTATTAGGTACATGATTTCAATATTTTACAATTTCCCAGTGTAATATACATAAAAAAAAATTATACGCTATACTATAAAGTTTCAGAGTTATCGTTTTCCGAGAATTCCCTGCCCAAGACGTTGTATGGAAATATTTTAAGATAGCAGCGGAGTTTACACAGTGAGATAAGCTACGTTGCGGATGCCCGTTGTTTGCCTACAACATATGCCAACCAAGTATACCTATTACCTATGTGCCTGTACCGCCTAAACGATGGTAATACACGTTTTATTTAATACGGGCTTATGCTCGCGACTTCGTCCGTGTTAAGTTAGGTTTTTCCGCAAAAATCCTTTGTTTTTACGGGATAAAACGTATCGTCTTTCACTCTCCAGGTCCTCAGATACAGCTCTGCGAAAAATCATGTCATGCATGATTGAAGAACAAATCAACAAATAAGCACGCTTTCGCATTTGTTATTTTTTTGCAATTTTATCCCTGAAATATCCCGTAGGTATTTAAATTACCTGTAAGATTTATAAAAAAACTATTTGATTCTCGCGACTTCGTTCGCGTGGATTAAAGTATTTATTCCTGCGGGAACTCTCTTATTTCCCGGATTAAAAAGTAGCCCATGTGTTAATCCAGACTATAATCTATCTCTGTGCCAAATTTCAGCCAAATCGGTTAAGTCGTTGCGACGTGATTGAGTGACAAACATCCAAACCTTCGCATTTATAATATTTATATATAGGAAATAGGATATGCAGGAGAGAGATATCCGGAGGAGGATCCCGGTGGAGGGAAAAAAGAAAAACGTTCTTCTTCTAACCTGGCTTCTTACTTCTTTTTCACATTTAATCATGAATTTATAAGTATTCCGATAAGCACTTACGTTATTTTGACCTTTTAATTAATTATCGTAGCTATTAGAATCTGTAGCTACTTACCTACCTTATTGTACAGTTTAAAACTTATGTCTGGTGGGAGGCTTTGGCCGTGGCTAGTTACCATCCAACCGTTAAAGACGTGCCGCCAAGCGATTTAGCATTCCGGCACGATGTAGAAACCGATTAGGGGTATAGGTTGAATGTACACTGCCATACCCCTTCCAAGTTAGCCCGCTACCATCTGAGACTGCATCGTCACTTACCATCAGGTGAAAAAAAAAACCGCCCTTCCACCGCTGGGCTACGGGGGCTTCTATAGGTAAATGAATTATGTATGCCGCGTTGGTAAGCACACACTAAGTGCTACTGATGTTTTTCCCTTGCCATAGGCGTGGCGAGTGTCACATCAAATATTTAACCAAACGACTTGCAAAAATATGCACATTTTGTAAACAGTTTTTTTTAAACATGGCCAACATATGCATCGATTTTTACGACAGCTCAAATGTACTTATTGTATGACCTCTACGATCATTTCACTAGTTGTAGCTAACTGGCACCTCTTCAGACTCTGGATACAGGCGGCACAAGACCAGAACCTATGGAAGTCCATAGTCCATACAAGAGATCTTTGTTGATAAAGAAGAAGAAGAACTGGCACCCATTTTGGTACCTATGTGATCTATTTTATTCCTAATTCAAGTGATTAAAAGTGGAAATTCCATTTAAACTTTCGGCTACCATCAAAAGTTGTATAAGAAAAGATAAGTTGATTGACTGCATCGGCAGACGAGCCTGTGTCAACATCGGAGGAATTAGTCCAAATTATGTCCCCCCTCCACCGCCGCCCACCCTCGCACACCAGGCTCCGAATCAATATTTGTTGTCCGCACTCTTCTGCCTTAATACAACACGCACAATATTCACATACACGAAAAATCTCAAATCAAAACCAACCTTATCCACAGTTGCATAGACTTAAAGTCCAATTCGCAATTATTTGATTCATACAACCTTCTCACCCTCAGTTCTCCAAGACTCATCCCCGCTATTGCCATCTCTTTAAGCGCAATGTTGTCTCTCTCTAATTGTATTTTCCGCGGGACGCGAAGTCGAATCTCGAAACAGGCAATTTGCTGAATACATTGAACCAAGAATAGACCATTTTTCGCTCATGTGTAGGTAAGGTAAGGAAAAGTTCTGAATTGCGATGGATAGCGTATCTACACTGCCCCCCATTCAAGTTTTATCAAAATAGTGTTTTAAACAAAAAAAAAACGAATTAAAACATGGCTTTTGCGAGAACATAATAAGTATTTTTATAAGGGTATGGCTTAAGTTTTTCAGATCAGAAAGGCTTGTCCTGCGTTATTTATAAGCCTACAAACCAGTCACAAAGGAGGGAGGTCGTTACATGTAAACGAAAGACGCGGAATCACTTAACACTCACCCACGTTGAGCCGTTTACATGTAAGTCACACGTCAATTAATATAAAAAGCCGGCATCTTGTTGAATATTCATAAAGAACTGCTAATTGCACAAGTCGGCAAATACAGCGGAGAGAGCGACTCTACGGTTCCTAGTAAGGCCCCCTTCCATCCCCCCCTCGTCGCAAAAGGCCAACCCTGAGACACACACACACGCGTGCGAACACCCACACACGCGCAGTCAGCGCGCGCAACCGGGAAAACTACGGCCTTTTACGTACGTATTGTGTACAAGAACGCGAATGTGTCTAGGGAAAATATTCAGATGAATTGTTGTTTTTTGGGCCGGTTTTTTAATCGTTAGGTAGTAAGTTACTGAGGAATTTTGGAAGATTTCTCAAAAAGAACTGTCAAAATGACAGAACCAAATCAAATGACAAACCTTGTAAAGCTAACTCTCGGGGCTTTGTATCTATTTTATCATATTATCCAGTTGGTACCCACAGTTCAAACCGCTAGTTCAGGAAACTTGAGATTTAAAACCTATGGGTTTTCTAAATAACATAGACCCGCGATAAGCGGGTGGCGGGTGCCGCCAACGGGAATGGGTCTGCTTTGTGTCTACCATCGATGGTGTCTACCCATGTTAACATGTGTTTGGTTGCGGTAGGTGTGCATTTTTGAAGCTTCTGTGTGGAAACATTGTGTGCATAGCCTAGTTCTTTTTAACAATTGTAAAAAATTTTTTTTTGAAAAGAGCAACTGCTGAGTTTCTTGCCGGCTCTTCTCAGCAGAATCTGCATTCCGAACCGGTGGTAGATTTTTGACGTTTCATAAGAGCTAAAAGTTGGCCTACATGAAATAAATAAATTTTGATTTTGATTTTTTTGATTTTGATTTTGATTTAAGAAGAATATTTTAGAAGCTATAGGATCAGCTGTCCAACAGTTTTAGTTCAGATTAAGGTTTATCGATTCCCGCAGGAACTCTTTAATTTTCCGGGATAAAATCTAGCCTATGTATGTAATCCTGGATATAAGCTACCTCCATTTAGTAAATAGCAAAATTGGTTAATTTGTCATGGTGTGAAGGGGTAATAAACAATTCATCCTCACAAACATACGCATTTATAATATTACTAGTTAATGCCCGCATTTTGCTCGCGATTAAGGTTTTTAAGCTATTGCATAGCTTCTATCGCGGGCCTTGAGCGTGGAGACTGAATCCAGAAATTCCGTAACGAAAATAACCTGACACGGGACTCCTCTCACCGCTAGATGGCGTTGATAAAAAATGCTATGCAATAGCTTTTCTGCGGCAGTCCCCGAGTGCCACACGTCTTTTTTAATTCCCGTGGGAATTTTCTTATTTTCCGGGATAAAAGTAGCCTATGTCTTATTTCCGACTAAAATGTACCTACCTCTGTGCCCAGCTAAATCGGTTCAGTCGTTGCGGCGTATTTGAGTAACATCCATCCCTCCATCCATCCATACATCCAAACTTTCGCATTTGTAATATTAATAGGATAATAGGACAAGTCTACATTTCTCGCATGTACTGCCCGAAACGCGTGTTCGATGTGTGCGCATCTATTTACGCGACAAGTAAATATGTACCCGCGCCGTTTGTGGAGGCTGCATTAATAATTCAATTGCTTGTACGCCCGCTCAGGTACCGTTTAAACGATTTTTAACTCGGATTAATTGGGGACGAGAAGAATCGGCCCCGTTCGCCAATGGAATTCCGTTTCGTTTGAGATTTCAACCATAGATACGAGTTGGTAATAGGTAGCTATCTATTGTAGTACCTACGTATTCGTTTTCTCTAAGAGATATTACAAGATAAGCTTTAAGCCGCTATTTTATAAACAATATACTTACTTATCTATTACTTAAGATTTCTGTTGTTGATGAGGGCGCAACACGAGTATCTATCTATTGAACGATTTATTTTCTCTAAACGATTTAAGTCGCTTTTTTATAAACAATGTACCTACTTAACTATAACTTACTTAAGATAATTTTGTGTAGTTGATAGAGGATTCCAGTTTTATACATATTTTACGCAATCCTAAAAAAAGAACGATTATTATGCTATGCCGATTCCTTAATTGATTGATCCAAAGTCAATTTTTTTTATTCAAAATGGATTAGAAGTTCAAATTGAATTGAAGTGGATGTCTAGGTACCTACATCAACTTCAATTCAATTTGAATTTCTATCCTCGATGGATACCTATATTCATCCAGGATAGGATCTGAAATTGCTGTATCCTGGATGGATCTCTCATCCAGAAATGCGGCGATTTTTCGAATTTTTTTTCGAATTAAGAACGACATTATCGATTGTTCAAATGTTAGTTATCACTAACATATGACCGGGCATAAGTTTGATTTTGGAAGAAAAGAAAAGCTAAAGATGTTCAACAAGACCCGATCAAGTTACCGACTAGGGTCATCGATACTTAACGAGAACAATCGCCCATATAGCAACGAGCCAAAACCACACTCAGTCTATGATAATTGCTGGGAAATATACTGAAAAAACTTTACAAGAAGCGAAGTCGAAGTATATAAACAAATTAGCAAATAATAACAAACACGAAACGGCGACGGATAACTAACACACTGACTTAGTTTGATTGGGGCACGAACAGACAAACACTCCGGCTCCATTTCTTTGACAAACACTAATATTTGAAAACCGGGGCGATTAGGGCAATCTCGCAGTGTGTATACGGCTTTATGTTCACGAATTTGGGTATTGGACAAATATTTTTAGGCAAATTTTTGTAGCACTCCGTTCGGATGGCTTTCATTTAGTTTAGTTAGAGGTCACGACATTTTTGCTATGCAGTTTCAAAGAGTTTCGGCCAAAATGTACCGCTTCGGCTCCTTCGGCCAAAAATACCATTTTCGGCCAAACCTTCGGCTTCAGCCAAAATAGGCCGCAGTTCTAACCGAAGGTTTCTAGCATGTGCCGAAATTGAACGAACTTTTACGAATGGGGAGGGCGATGGAGGAGACGACGCGCAGGAGACAGAAAATCGCCAGTGTGGCCAGTAATAACTACATCAAAATAAAACATTAGGTATTTCAAGCTATAATTTTTGACATGTTGCAAGATAATTTAAATTATTTTTTTGTTAAGGCATCACTTATCAGCATAAGCTTTTGAAAAAATATTTTATTCCCCTATAATTTGTTAGGGTTATTTTCTTCGGCTTCGGATAAGAAATCGATCTTTAGTCGGACATTACCGTATGAAACCGTTTCATTATGAAACGGTTTCATTTCACCTGAAATAAAAAAAAGCAATCAAAATCCTCATCGAATGATCGTCTCATATCGTTGCAATTAAAATAAGTATTAGCAGGCATTATTCGCTCTTCTCATAAAGCCCTGTGCACACAGGGTAGTTAAAGTTAGAGTTGAGCGCCCCTGTATCTTTGTTGAAATATTTGCTGTGTAAGCGGTGACTATACGCTGGGGGTCAGTCCACATTTTGCGTGCGATCGTACATGCATTTAACACAGCTTAAATTCCTTACATAATGTACACATCAAAAGCTTGTAATCCTATATCGATCATTTGTAGGTAATATAATTGTCCCATTATTGATAAGTTGAATTTTTTTTTTGGCAATTTGTAAGTAAATAATATTCATTGGAGATTCGGAACTTTCATCTATTTGTACCTGTTGACTCATTTTCCACAGAAGAAGACAGGTTGCACTAAAGTTATATTTAAGTATGTTTAGTTAAATATAATTCTTTCTTTCAGTGGAAAATGAGTCTACAACTCTTCTTTTTTAATATTTTATCAAATATCTTATATTTTTTTCATTTTAATTAAAATCTTTTAAAATGATCCAGCGGATTGGTAGATATGGAAAATCTTAAATCCAAGGTATAATGTAGCTAAGCACCTAATTAGTAATTACTTACCTTATCTATAGACAAAGGCAGTATTGCTCATTTGGGGACTCGTTATTTATCTATGAATTTTTTGACCTGGATTTCATCCCAGGCAACTACCCCCTGAATGTTGCTCCACCTTTAGGCATACGTACCAATGTTAGGTGCCAGTTGATTGTTGATACAGCAAATTTGTTCTCCGTCTCGCTCGACGACAGGATTAGCCTGTTTTTCTACTAAAGATAACAGTTTTATCTTGTTGAATATTAATTCTACATGTTTGTCTTGCAAAATCATAGCGCGTATTGTGAAAGAGGCTTTATGAGTCATTTTCGCATTCCTGAAAAAAAATGTCACCAACATAGTTCATACATAAGGTGATCATGAGATTATATCTCCTTGGCGCTCATAGAAGCGAATGGAGTCAAACATTATTTAGGCTTAAGAAGAAAAAACTATTTTTTATTTAGTTTTCAATATTAATAAAAGATTTATGGCTGATATAGCTCAATAGTTAAACCTTCTTCAGTAGAAGATTCTCTTTTAATAACTACGTAAGTCGTATTGAATTTTAAGCAACACAAATAACAAGAATTTTCCTCATAATATACCTACCTAGTTTCTTCTTATTTACTTACATACTTACATACCTTACCAGTTTTTTTATTTTTAAATAAGACCTAGGTAAGTGAATTTAAAATAGGTATAATTGTAATAAAATCATACCTAAGTAATTTACCGCGCGGCGTCATAACCTCGATCTCAGCCAAGATGGCCGCCTTATCGCCGCCATGTTTGCTCAACGCGCTGCGCAAGAGTTTGTTCTCTGGAACCGACCTTATCATCTGACTTTGGACTACCTTTCGTAATCGTAATGACAATATTTAAATCGTACCTACCTAATGCCTAAAGGAGCTTTGCATTTCATGATATTCTTTTTGCAGATATTGGATTTTTTACTTAGGTATTGCTATTGCCAGCAACTTCTTCGACGATGGTTTTAGGGTTTTGAAATTTCCTTAGAAAATTCCGTGGAATCCCCTTGATAGTCAGTCCTCAGGATTACAAGGGTACGAGCTAGGCAGGTAGGCATCATTTGCGAAATTTTGTCGAAATCGTGCATTCAGCAAACACTTTTTTAGTATTTTGCAAACATCTAGGTTTTTGAAAATTTTGTGGAAACTTTTTGATTTCTTCGGATAGAATTAGCATGTCTAGCCTATAAATACAAGCTATTAATTTGCCAAATTAGTAAGCGAAGAGTACTACAGACAAATTTATGAAATAACATTAGCATAAATCTATGCTAATGTTAGCAAGGCAATAGCCTAGGTTGGCATTGCTGACTGTAAGAAGATACTTTTGTAATTAATGAGGATTGAGGACTCTAGGATTATGATATTTGCATAGTTTAAGAATGAATTTTATTTCTTTGTTTCACGTTGGTTTCTTGTTTCTTAAATGACTCATTTATTTAGTTAATATAATTTTATACTGTCTTTGTATAATTTTTTTAAGAAAAACAAAAATGAGCACTTGAAGGATAGGCTTCTTTAGTAGGTTTTAATAAAGCGAAGGCGTCTTTACTTTTTTAGTAGGTAGAAAATGTAACGTGGTGGCAGGTAGAAAATGTAACCTAGTGGCAGGTTGAAAATGTAACGTGGTGGCAGGTTGAAATTGCTAGCTTTTGCCCGCGGCTTCGTTCACGTTAAGTTCGATTTTTCAAAAACCGTGTTACCCCATTAGGGGTTGAATTTATGAAAATCCTTTCTAAGCGACAGCCTACGTAACGTCATAACAGCTATCTGTATGTCCAGCCCGATCCGTTCAGTAATTTAATCTGTGCGTTCAGCGTTCTGTTAGATGTCCTAGACACCCCTAGATTGCAAAATGCGCTTTTAAAGTTACGAGCAAAAACTGGTTGTTATACAATAGTCGTCCTCCTAAAGATAATGAACACCAGTATAGGCACACAACTCCATCATAAAAGGCCAAGGTGTACTAGGCTGACTAAATATGTACTGAACACATAAACAAGACTGAGTGTACCCACTGTACACAACTGCACACGCTAGCACAGAAAATATTTGGTAACAACACTGCTTCATGCAATTAATCTGAGGTTTAGTACTTGGTAACTTTTTAGTAGAGCAGTGATAGCTCAGTGGTTAGTACTACAGTCTCCTATTCGGGAGGTCACAGGTTCGATCCCGGGAACCTCTGACTTTTCGGAGTTATGTGAGTTTAAGCAATTAAATATAATATGCTTCAACCGTGGAGGAAAACATCGTTTTTTTTTAATGTATAGACCAGCGCTTGGCTACGATCATACTGATGGTAAGTGAAGATGCAGCCCAAGATGGAACGCGCTTGCCTAGAAAATGCCTATTCAGTCTTGATTTGAAGGTACCCAAATTGTACCTGTAATTGTGCAATTGTATTGCGTGTGTTGATAAATAATTATTTCCTTTATTAAAAATACATTGGAAGATCGCAACTGCGACATTCCGCAGTTGCGATAGTTACCTACCTATCAAAAATTAGCATAGCGTGGAAATATGTATATCCAATTAATTCAATATTCATTCGTAACCTTCTATAAAACATGTGAATAAATAAGCATTAACTACCTTTTCATGTAGAAGTTCATTATTTTTACAGTAATTTCATATCTACGTGATCGCTTTTCCAGCATGACTACCTAAAAAATATTGCGGAAACAATAAGTATAATATGTACTTATGCCCGTTTTCACCAACCTTCCCTGACTTTTACGGCCTACCTTAGCTAAGTTAGGTGACGCTTTCTGTCAATTTCTTAAAACCTTTAGGCAATACTTAAAGGTGAAAATGACACTGGTATAGTTTTTTCAATTCACGAGGACACGTGGCTCATGGCTGAGTGTGTGTCGTATCTGTATAAGTGTGAGCAAGAGCTTACTCGCGCCTGACCGCTCCCACCTAGGCTCCTAACGGGCACACACACTTACGCAATGTGCATGTACACGACGTACCCACAAGTCAAGCGCCCGTAACTTCGTGAGATAAACGTATGTGGTATAATAAATAACCGCCCAAGTTAAACGTACAAGTCTCGGTCCCGTAGAAGTAGATTATTATCAATTTCAGCGACAAATTAAACAAGTGGTTGTTGGTTGTCGGTGTTACCGAAAGTGCTTCAAATATAAATATTATGTTTATATATTGATAGAGTAAAGCGTTCGTCAAACAGTGCAGTATGCGGTGCCAATATTAACACTAGTTATCACGCCTGAACCTGACCGTCAAGGTCACGGCCGGGGGTAGAACTGTACACATTTGTCATGTCAATATTGAAAATGTTTCCAAAATATTACGATGCGTTGTATTTTTGTCAATGTAGACGGAACCCAGCAGTATTAAATAGTACCTAGGTGTATTTTTAAAATAGCTTTTCCCCCGCGAATTTTTGAATATCCCGCGGATACCCCTTGTTTTTCCGGGATAAAAGAAACTATCACTTTTAAAAAGCCATAATACCAAGATTTCTGGATATAACTCGAAAAATGATGACTTTCGTACAAAAATTTATCCCCTATGTTAAATAGGGGTTAACCCTTTGGGGGTAGAATTTTTAAAAACCAAAACACGAACTTTTTCTTTATTTTTAATCGAAAGACAAAATACCAAGTTTTATGGATATAACTTGAAAAATGATGGACTTACATACAAGCTTTCATCCCGTTGGGGGCGAAATTTCAAGAAATTCTTTCTTAGTTTGTGCCTACATTATAAAAGTGGCTTCTACGGTCAAACTTTCAACCTTCTAACTGCAGTGGTTTAGTGCGTTGATAGATCAATCAGTCAGTGAGGACAAATATTTTTCTAAGCGTTCTTTAGAAGATACTCGTACCTAGCAATAAAACGTGCTGAAAATATTTATCACTTTCAAAAATAGTTTACAGTAATCCCAAACAAATTGGTGAGTGAGTTTCGTTCGATGTTAGATTTATTATGTTCAAATCATCCTCTTTTCTAAAAATCTAGCATAAAAATATTTTTCATGTGTACTAAGTACACATGAAAAATATTTAGTGTTAAAGGAACCTAAAGCCACTCCAGAGTGCTAGAGTATTTTCATTGATTTCATGAAATAACATCACTAGGTACCTACCTATGTCTACGGATAAAAATGGCTGCATTTATACAATTACAATTGAAATACTTTTAAAATGATGAAAAAATCTAGGGATAACTAGTACTTTGTTTTTTGTTCCAAAATACATTATAAAATTAAACTTGAATTATGAAAGTAGGTAGTTATTTTACACTTAGACACAAGCGTAGCCTGTGCATGCTCAATGTCCTTTCAATCTATGCAAAATTTTGATAAAATTACTTAACCCATATATGCCCAGGGGGTCGTTAATGGCCCGAAGGTACTTGATGACTTCAAATGCATCCTGATTGCAACTTATTATATTAATTCTAATTAAAGCACTATTTTTTGATACAGTAAAGAACTACTTTGAAGCACAGTACAATAAAA
Source organism: Hipparchia semele (assembly GCA_933228805.2). Taxonomy (NCBI): domain Eukaryota; kingdom Metazoa; phylum Arthropoda; class Insecta; order Lepidoptera; family Nymphalidae; genus Hipparchia; species Hipparchia semele. The sequence goes on along the minus strand of OW121725.1, from coordinate 4,329,532 downwards.
TTACTATTCTTAAATTATTTCAAGTGAAAAATAGTAGTACAAAATCGTATAAGTTTTTTTCTGAAAAAATTTGGTGACTACGTGCATATAAATGTATATATTCTGTGTGTTTTATGTTTTTTTATCATCAAAATTATTGTTATAGTAAATTGAATATGTGTTTTAAAGATATAGGTATAATTTTCACTGAGGGGCTACATTTTTCGTACTCAAATTAATGGAAACTTTTCACGGGGTCGATAACGACCTCGTGGGCATATATGCTGCTTTAAATTCTTATTTTTACTCTAACGGTCCCGGCCTATGCTCTCCATTTTTGAAATAGTTGAAGCCCTGGAGAAATTAGATAATGAGGAACAGGTCCAGGGAATCGATGTAAACATTGATCCCCCTTGCAGAGGCACGATATCAGACTGTGATTAGGATGAAAAGGATGAAAGTGTGAAAATATAAATCGATTTCACCTATCTCAATAATTATTTACTTCAGCCGAAATGTTAGTCATACAACGAGAAGGTAATGATGACAATAAAGCCACCAATAAGGCTTTAGTTAATTATTCTCGTAGTTTTCCAGTCCATTATTCTCGTAATTCTCAAATCTCTGAACCCCGTTCTACACAACACAATGTTCTATTCCTATTGAATTGTCGAAGAATCTTATACTTTCATTGCTAATTCTGAGGACTATTCTTCCTCGAGGGAGCACTCTGCTAGGGCCAACAGTGATTTAGGTGCTCTTTTCTACAAGAACTGGGAAACATCGCAACATGAGGCTACGCAAATGCATAAAACGAGCTTGCAAAAAGCTTGCAAAGATAAGATTTGTGCCATTCACTGGAATGAAGCAGCTTAGTTACACTGTTGTCCAATGCAATTGGCGTATATCCCGTCCAAAAGGCTCGTCGATATTCTGATACTGGCAAACATATTGATAGTCAAACGTTGTACATCAATACAATCAATGTGGGAGGAGTAGATAGACTTGATGCTCATTTTGGAGTTTATCAAATTGACATTAGGGGTAAGAAGTGGTATATTTTGATGTGGTTAGTTCACTTCGATGTGTTGACAGCAAAAAAAGTATGTGGAAGAGTGTTGACTCTTCAATGCTTCCCAGATTATTGGAAGCAAACGTAGATATACTGGAATTTTATCTATAGCAAAGTCTTTTCTTTTCTATTTTCTCTTCGAAATCTAATTCTTCAACTTATCTTATTTCGAAAACTCAATCTGAGCCATACCAGCCACTGAAAACAAGGCGGTACCCTATTTCTGTTTTAAAACTTTACATTTACTCAATAGTTGGATCAGAAGACGTGTGCTGTCTAAAAACATAATAGTCAAAATGTGTCGCAAGTAATGTCAATATGTATTACAGATGCTTTAAAGATTACCCTACCCACCTAATTCTACTACGTAATGGTTCCTGTCTCAATGTCTACCCCAATAATCAAGACTAATAAGCGAATGAAGTTTTTATATTCATGATTCCTCCCCCATACTAGTGTAAGACCTTATCTGCCCATGGGGTCGTGTTCGACCCCCTGAAAAAAACCCACTTTCAGATCTGAAAACTACTAATTGCTATTGTAGCCCTTATTTATGGTCATTAATAAACAACATATGTGAAAATTATAAAAATCGGCGTCAAAAAAAGTTCTGGGCATATATGGGTTAAGAGAATTGCACTGGAGCAAACAGGACGTACTTATAGTATATGGACAGGTCGATACCGGGATCACAAGTGCTAATAAGACGAGTGTCTGCAGACGTCGTAAATTATCGGCTATGCGGTGATTTGAACTTCTATAGTTCTAAACCCTTTCATTCAGAGCCTCGTTTACACAGCTTTGTAAATAAATAAACTTATATTTTTATAATATACGTAGGTACTATGTAGGTACGGAATGTTAGTACGAAAGTTCTTATACTATCTATAGATTGTAGGTACTTCCGCACTAATAAATATATAAACAAAAAATATATAAAAAATGTACACGCAAAAGTGTTTCTATCTATCCACTTATCTTCCTGTTAAGTTTTGATAGCTGAACCGCAGGACTGATTTTGACATTTTGGCCACTAGCTTTCTCTCTGGTTTGGTTTCCTGGTCATAGAAATCTTTTGTTCAGGAAAATTACAGCAAAAAAAGTTCCCACAAGAATTTAAAGAAACCTAATTCCTCGCGGACGAAGTCGCTGGCAGCTGATCTTAAAAATAAGGATATATATATGACGTTTGTCCATTACCGAAATGCATTTATTGACAATTACAAGGATGGTTTCAAGGCACTTGAATGTAATTAAAATGAAGACTAGGGACTACGTGCGTACGACAACGCCTAAAAGTAGACATTTGCGAAACAGCAAGCTTATAAAAATTTGAGTAAACACATTGTATAAACTAGGTACAAGCACAAATTATATACATAATATATTCAAGGCTACCTCTGTGTACACACACAGGTGTATACATAGCAACGTGACATACGCATAGCTTACTGGAACACGCCTCAAAGTTATATATTTACTTATTTGGTGAATTAAGTAATATTTAGTGTTACAACAGTTAAGCACACACCCATACACTCACGCACAATGCACACGCCTGCTCATTTTCTTGATACGCATTATAAAAATTGCTGTTTTTGTTAAATTTTTATTTCATGTACCTATCTAATATTACGTTTAATAAGGTACCAAGGTGTACTATTGGGCAAAATTTTTAAATTTTTTTTCTTCTTTAAGTCGTCTTTTTATTTAAGTCGTAATATAAAATATCTATAATAATGTAATAAAATAAATTTAAAAAATAAAAGAGTTTTGAAAAAGTTCAATACGATAAAACAAGAAAATTATAAAACAAGCTACGTTAAATTCGATTTTTCAAATAACTGTTTTACCTCCTTTATTCTTTATTACTGGATGCCTACTTCATAATAGCTATTCGTATGATAAATTTCAGCCCGATCAGTCCAGTGGTTTGAGCTGTGCGTTGATAGATCAGTCAGTCAGTCACCTTTTCCTTTCAATAAATCTGAATATATAAAAATATATTCAGATTTATTGAAAAAATTAGTGAGTGAATGGTGAGTGACTTGAAAGTTGACTCGCGTTGCAAACGGGGCTCAGTCAAAAAAGCGCAAGCCCAATGTTTGTACTTTCAATTCATGTCCGCAAAGAATCTGGTAACATGCCCGGGCTAATTCATATTTGTTTAGCGATACAGATATAATTGCTTGGCTGGGCCCAAATGTCCCGGCTACCTACTCTTACAAGAGCTAAAGCTCTTTATTATGCTCAATACATACAAGCTTTTTCCTGCAGCGTCGCTCCCGCAAGTCCAGCTAACTATTAAAAGTATAGAAGCCTCAATAGCCCAACGGTTAATAAAGGTGCCGACACAAAAACTGAAAGGTCGCAGGTTCGAATCCCACCCGTTGCACCATAATTGTCGTACCCACTCTTAGCACAAGCTTTCCGCTTATTTGGAGTTAACTTCAGCTTGACTAATATTCTTTAAAAAAAAAGTAATCCGAGGGAGAATTCCAGTACAAAATTGCAAATATTAATTTTTAGATTTCAGCAATTAATTTTTATATCCTACCTACATAATATACCTACCTATAAATAGGTACTATCGCTCGAGCTCCACAGTTTCGCCACAGCATACATATTAAAGTACTAGTAAAGTAATAGTACCTACTACTAAGGGTTTCGTTCGCGAGGATTAATATCCCGATATTCCGTGGGAAATTGTAAGTTTCCTTGTTGTTGGCTTATCAAATAAAATATGTACTTAAAAATAAAAATAGATAATAATATAACCATAGAAACTTGCGCCTAATACTTGGATCAAGGGCAGGATACAAGAGGCGGTACTCCTTGAGACGGCACACATTGTGAGGAGATTTCTAACTTTGAAGCCCTGACCACCCTGGTTCCTACCCCGCAGCAAGTGGAAATAATATACAAACTTAATGTAATTGTGTGTGAAAATAAATCATAGAAAAATATACCTAACGATAGTAAACTTTACAGTGAGTGTATCATGTATTTCGAAACCATAATCCATGTTGTCCAATAAGCGAGATCAAACAAGGCTGGACGTGCGACTTCCAATAATCATGTTTGCCGAAGCCGTTAGCGCGGCCGCCATCTTGTGACCGTGGACAAATGTGGAAAATTACGTATGGAAATAAACACCGTGATGTACGGATATCAGCCCAGTGCGGCCAAAGGCGTATAACCCACAAATACTTTGTTTTAATTTAGTTACTTTCATGAACTTTGTAGTTTGTACCTACATAAACATTTTTTAACCCCCGACGGAAAAAAGGATGTTATAAGTTTGACGTGTGTATCTGCATGTGCGTCTGTCTGTTCCCTCGTAGCTCCCTAAGGATGGAACGATTTTGATGCGGCTTTTTCTATTTGAAAGCTAACATAATCGAGGTGGATCTTAACTATAATTAATGAAGATCTGCTCAATCGTTTGAAGATCAACTCATTCTGGGTCGATTTTGATGCGATTTTTTGCATTCAATTCATCTCAAAGCAGATTCTAAGATCTGTTTAAAGTTCTATCAGTATCTTTTCTAACTATATAGAAAGCCGCCAATCTATTATTTATTAACATTGTTCCGGTTACTATTATCATCATTTTCGGAAAAACCTTTACTAAACAGAGAATAAAACTTTGAATTTGGGTAATTTTTAAGCTTCTATCGCGGGCCTTGAGCGTGGAGACCGAATCCAAAAATTCCGTAACGAAAATAACCTGACACGGGACTCCTCTCACCGCTAGATGGCGTTGATAAAAAATGCTATGCAATAGCTTTACCGCGGCAGTCCCCGAGTGCCACACGTCTTTTTTTTTTAATTCCTGCGTACTGTACTATTTCCAAGTTATGCCACTTTAAAACACTAAATTCCGTCAGAAGCATCTCACGATGCGCTCGCGCATCAAAACTCCGGAGTGAGGTGTTAATAATAAAACCACGAGTGAACTTGCGGCATCTACTCGTACCTGTAAAAACTTAGCTATAATAGATACAAGTAGGTGCGTCACCACTTAAATGTCACCGCTATATTTTATAGTCCACGATATTTAATTTTTTATTGAAGTGTAGGCTAACACTTCAATAAAAAATTAAAAATTGTAACAAGCAAGGTGGCATCTATAATTTCTTAAGAGCTCCATTGTAATATGGTGTCTTGGTAAAACGTAGATCGACCACTGTAATGTGTCGCTCCTTGATGTCGCTAACAGTTGCTATAAAACTGATTGAAAAAGTAGATACATATCACTAATTTCGTGGCTGACGGTTGGTTCGGCCGTGGTGTAACGGTTAACACACTCGGGCGCGATTCCCAGAGAGATGTGGGTTCGAATCCCGCCGGCCTCGGAATGTTTGATATGTATTTATAAACCTATTAGGTTATAGTCTACACTTCCATTTTTCGATGGTCTGTATAGTCCAACAAACCTATAAAGGTGTACTTACTAAGTACACACAAATACATATTCCAATAGAGTAAGAAGAAAAATAGATTAAGAATAAAACCGAAAATTATTTTTTTTTCGAAAATTTACAAATATGTCAGAGGTGGAGAACACTTTTTCTGTTGATTAACAAATGATTGTTAAAGTTGAACTTATCAAATTGAATTTGATTATTGGTCACCAGTGCCAGTGGGAACAAATATTTTGTTGCCCGTATGACCAACTAATTAATTGCCGACAGAAAACATTTATGAGCTTACCAATACCTCAATGAACCGACTGTTAACCGTTTAAATAATAGCCAAAGAAAATGGACTGTCTTCCAAATGGCAATATGAACGCCGCTCTAAAAATCTATAAGTATTGTTTATCAAAACAATTGGAGCAACATCTAATGAATTTGTCAAGACTTATATTATTTTACTAGCAAACAATACTAGCGTTTATTGAGGTAAATATTTAATGTTTAATTCTGTGTAATGTGCTCTGGATTGTAACGAAAAATATTGTTTGTCAAATGTTTGTGAACGTTACGCGATTAATACATATTGACTTGCATAATTCTATGTTATTTTGGAGTAAATATTTTAAGTACATATTTAAAGGAATAATAGAACTCTACAAGCCTACTCGCGGTGGGGGGGTTTAGTTAAGACAGCTTTGTGCCTATACAAATTACGGGAACCACTGCAATACCTACTATAGGTATAAATATCAAACTAGGTAGGTATTATAGAAAGTCAATAATTATTTCTATCATGCAAATGCGGTAATATTGCTTTGATCAGTAGATTAAATTGAAACAATTCGACGAAGATTTGAACCAAGCGTAAGAAAGGTTTTTTTAGCGTCACTTTCTTACACTTACTTTTATAATGACTATTTTGAGCAGCCGTGTAATTAGTGGAAGATTCCACAAAGCAAGTTATCTCTGATAACGGCTCACGTTATTTATCTTGTCTTTAACTGACATTACATTCCGAGGATGCTTTGACAGTCGGGTGACACCCTATCTCTTCTATCTTGTAAATTAACGTCAATTTTGAGCCCCGCGATTTCCTGTGTTTGCGAAGGTTTGCGACACCTGATAATATAATTGCAGTCATTTTTGTTTATCACTATGGTCGCATGACTTTTGATTTACTTGAGTCAATAATGGAAATGAAAATCAAGAACTTTGGACGTCATTCCTTGCCGATGTCTCATCAACTTCGTTTCATTTACTTAATGTCGTTTCTAACAAACATTAATGTTTTAACATTGTAAATTACAGTTTATACCATCTAGTAGGTATTTAATTGAGACGAATTAGGTAGATAAATAGTAACTGTTAGATATATCTATATGTACCTATTGTTAAAAGAGAGAGTGAATAATTTAATTACATTCATAATTTAACAAATAACATCACATTAAAAATATATCAAGGAAGTGTAACTGCATTGTTACAAAAATGAAAACATAATATCCATACAAAATTTTGTATTTTCTAAAATTGTTTTTTTATTATCCATCCCCTTCAAGTCGGCAAATATCGTTGACCACACAGCATATTATCCAAAAAGTTTTTTATAAATAAACTGTAACTATGACGAAAGCTACTGTAAAACACTCTATCCGACGGAAAGAATAGCTTTACATCGGTAAAGAACCTATTTCATAACTCATAATTTCTCGTTCGCAGCACCCACAGAGCATATTATCCAAAAAGTTTTTATAAATAAACTGTAACTATGACGAAAGCTACTGTAAAACACTCTATCCGACGGAAAGAATAGCTTTACATCAGTAAAGAATCTATTTCATAACTCATAATTTCTCGTTCGCAGCACCCACAGAGCATATTATCCAAAAAGTTTTTATAAATAAACTGTAACTATGACGAAAGCTACTGTAAAACACTCTATCCGACGGAAAGAATAGCTTTACATCAGTAAAGAATCTATTTCATAACTCATAATTTCTCGTTCGCAGCACCCACAGAGCATCAACGCCATTAGGCACCGGAAGCGGCTAGTTTTGAAGTCAAAGGGGACACTATTTGGTTAACACTAATTAGTGTGAACTGGCTTTACCTACATCTCGGACTCGCTAAGAAAGTGAAGCTTTCAAAGTAGGTACGTATTCGATTTGAAGCAATGTAACTTCGTCATTCAGAAATAGTGTTCAAAATTGTATGTCTTCATAGTTTTTAAGAGGTACAAAAATCCTAATTGCGTAAATCCAATTTGGGTTTGGTGGTGAAAGTAGATGCTTTTTCTTGGCTTTGTTTATTTGGTCTTCATATTTTTCTATAAAAATAGGTAATAACAAAAGTACCTACGTAAGTCGATATAATAACAAACAAGAGATGCTACATTAACTGTTCTTAGACGCCAGATATCTAAAGTAGCTTTTCAATGTACTAAAAATTAGTATTAGTTCTGGCAGGTACCATTAAATTGTGCATCTCTAATCATTCCTTATTTATTCTCATGCTATTTATTATACGAGTATTAGTAAACCATGCAATAAATACATTATCGTCAATTACCCTGGGCGTAATTTACCCATTGCAATTTTATTATCAACCCCTGTAATTAGTAAAACCATCAAACATTTAACTTCCCTACCTTTTTCATAAATCAATCACATCTCGAACGATTTCACGCACAACTTCTCACAAAAGCTACAAGTCAAATGGACTATCAAAAAGCCCATTCATTCCTAAACGGGGGCTAACAACATTATACGTGTAATACATATTTCATTATTACTACCTTTATGGTATGTTTAATTTTGTAGCTGGCAACCCAGAGTTTTTTTTTTTGAAAAGGTTACAATAGCAGTTTTTATATTCAATAGGGGGCGTTGTATTGTTATACAATATTTTACAAACGTTTCGGATGTTACGGGTATGGTTAGAATGAAAATTTTGTAAATGTTTATTTTTATAAGTATTTTTAAAGATTTGAAAGTTAAATTAAATATGAAATTGTTGGGTTAAATTTTTCATATCTTGTCAATATACCTATATATTTTTTTAACAACAAGTGGTTCATTGTTCAGTTAGAAACATTACTATGTTACTTTGAAATTCTATTTAGGTACTACTAGCTGATACCCGCGACTTCGTCCGCGTACATTTAGTTTTTTATCATCCCGCGGGAACTCTTTGATATTCCGGGATAAAAAATAGCCTATGTCACTCTCCAGGTTCTCAACTACACACATGTAAAAAATTACGTCGATCCGAAGCTCTGTTGCAGCGGGATTGAAGGACAAACCAACAAACCAACAAACCAACAAACACACTTTCGCATTTATAATATTAGTAGGGATGTAAAGGTAAACCAGCTTAATCTTATATGAATTCTTTAGACATTCCTTGCTTTTTTTAATAACATTTTAACGAATAAGCGATGATGATTGAAAAATATGTCATTAGGAACAGCGACTGATCAAGAGTTCTGACCGCCCTAGGCCCTAATTATGAGGACGCGCCCCCGCCAAGTGTGTTACGGACGGCTTAAAAAGTAGTTAGTGAGTAGAGTAGTAGTATGAAAATTTTAACATGGTTCATACTACCTATAAAAGTTTTCAGATTGATCTGCAATGATGCTAGATTAGTGCATGCGAAGAAACGATTTCAGCGCGCCCCCCCTGATCCTCGCGCCCTAGGCTACAGCCTATTTAGCCTAAGGGTTAATCAGGCCCTGATTAGGAAGATATAGATTACTGTTTTGCTGTCTGTACCACCGTGGACGTTTCCACAGCGACCTCAATAGTTCCTGAACGCATGAAACCCTCTATTCACCAAGAGACACCGGCATATTCACTTCCGCTTGCCCTTTCATTGTGCAATTTGACAAGGCAGATTCGCGCGCCGCCGGCCATAGCTCAACAATACCTCAACAAAAATCGAATTCCAAATTCAAAAGCGCATCGTTGAGGTTTATTGGCTTAGCGCTTGATTGATTGTGCGAACGGCATCGCAATTTTTTTCCCCAATCGCATCCGATGTTGCCAGTTCCTAACGTTTTTGCCGGATTTATTACTCGATAATGTATTTTGATTTGGGCGTGGCGAATTCGCGATACCCTTTGTCGGTACAGGAAGTCTTATTTTCGTAACAGGTACATTGTGAGTGCAGTAAAGGAATGCATGATGCACTTGTGTTTGCGTTACGGAAATTAACGATTCCCTGTTAGCTAGAGTCGCGCGTTTGCGCAGATAATAGATTTAACTATTCAGATATTTCTCAATTTCTGAATAAATTTGTAATATTGAATGGAACATAATTCTCTGTTTATTTTACTACCGTATTTACTCATTGGTTCCTTTTAATGCCATGAAATGCAATATTATACTAGTACAGAATTTAAATCTGTTACCTTTACAAAGCTTAATACATTGTTGAACTAATTTTGGCCAAACCTATAACCGATCTATGATTAGGCTTCAATCTTCGATATTAATAGAAGTAACACCTACTCTACCATGCACATATATTTTTAAATACAACGATCAAATTAATAAGAAAAATCTGACTTATTTTTCTTTACCTGCCTCGTTCGTTTCGTTAAGTCACTTTTAACACAGAACGAAGTAGGTATAGAAATAAATGGTAACTATAAATTTTTTTCGCGGACGCCATTTGTTTTTACATAGGTTCGCCAACTATATGTCACTCGCCACAATTGAGATGAATCTAATGACACCTTATAGTTGAAATCCGTCAACTTGTTTAGATACATTCATACGTTTGAAAAACATTACCCTCGGGCAGTCGGGTAAAAATTGGCCTCAAGAGTTCTGTAAAAATAAATAAAATGCTAGGGCATCTAGAAGAAATTCACATTTTGTACCGATAAGATGTCCTTGTACACGTCCTTTCTGTATTTAAGTTTAGTTTTTAAATTTATTATGTATATACAGAATAACTAAAAATAATGCGTTGACTCATTGCGGTTATTCGCCGAAATTATATTATTTAGGTTGGTAATAAAAACCAATTTTACACTTATTTGAAATATACACTTTATCGAACCCAAAAATAAAGTATATTTTTGAAAGTACAAAAACTGTTTGCGTGTTAAAAAAATATTAGCATAATATGAAATACTTCTTGGTTTCCACTCACGCGCAGGGTGCTTATTACGTAACCCAAACTCGAGATCCGCCTTTAAAAGGAAAACCACATTAATTTTTCAGTCGGCATTAGACTCCTCAGCAAAATTAATCTTTATTACGTAGACAGAAAAACTCAAAATCATAAATAGGATTGCAAACTGCTCTTTTTATTTCTCGGTATGTCAAAAGACCGTGACACGTTTGTGCCACCGTGAATAAACGGACAGACCGATGCATATACATACAAATAATATCATAAACGAAGCGCTCTTCGAAATTTCCGACACAAAAGAGTCTATTTTTATTACAAACTGTTATTTAGGACAATACGGAAATAATTTCTTTTCTTGTTATTCAAATTATTAACACCTATCACAACCGATGTAGAATACAGATGTCATACAGAATACAGTATGTCGATGCTAAAACACAATTCCTTAGTAGTTAGCTATGTAGTCATAAGTGGGATTTAAATCCGGAAGATATCGAAGTAACATCTGGAATTTAATAGTAGTAAAGCAAGTATAATCAAAAGAAGAAGAATTTTATTTTTTTTGGAGATAAGCTTCACCTATGTCTACTTCTTATATATTTTCTTATGTTGTAATTCTTTATATGTACATAAAAAATAAAAATAAAATAAAAGTACCTACACGCCCGCTCTCTAAAATTCTGGAAAGGGAGTGTGCTCGAAAACTAATCGACTCTTCCTCCATCACATTCAACTTTTGTACATAATACGCAGTCATACGCACCGCGATGTTCTTTTTTTTAAATTCATTTGTATATCTAACATCCTGACCTGAAAATGTAAATCAAGAGTAAGCAGGCATCTTCTTTGCATCTTTACTTAACATCAGCTGTTGTGTACTCACCTTCTCGAACTCGAATTATGAATTACAATCATTTACTATGCCTGTATTATATAATTCATAGTTTGATTTAATTAAAAATCACACCTCTACCTACTTATAAAATTCAACCTACACGCCTTGCCACCTTGCTAGTGGATTACCCAGTAAAAAAAGAGCTAATCAGTTTTTAATTAAAAAACAATCGTAATAATGTTATCATTAGAATGTTAAAAAAGTTCTATACCATTTTTCTCTCCTTTGTCCAAATAAAATATAAATAGGATGTTACTCAACAAATTCTAACTAGTGGTTCGCCCCGAACTGAGACCTCGCGATATCCCATAATTCCCAAAAGTTTTAATTATATATTGTAATAATTAACTTTTAACATTAGACGCAATAAAAAAAATAATAGTTGACATAAAACTGTTTTACTGACACAGCGCCATCTATAGTGAAGCATTATAGTGAAGCATTATAGTGAAGCTATTAGCTTCACAATAATGCTAATAGATGGCGCATTAAAATTAAATAATTTCGTTTCTTTATAACATTTATCTAATTTTAGTATTTGTTGTTCAAGTACAGGATATAACTGAATTTTCAACCAAGTTTCACGTTCTAATATTCAGTAATTCTTGACATATGGCTCAAATTAAAATCTCCACTTTGAAACCCCCCCATTTGGTCAATTTTTAGGGAAAAATTAAAAAAAATATATTTTTGTACTCTGTTCAAAGTCGTCTTTAAAAAGATATATCGCAAGTCTATGTAGAGCAACAAACAAGATTTTACCTCAAATACGCTTCTATGAGAGCCCCCCTGAAATAAAGCTTTTTATATTTTTTTATACAATGTTCGGCTGAAGGCCATCAGTTTACATATTATATTTAAATTTGAAGTAATTACGTTCAGTAATTCAGAAGTTATAGGGCTCTGACAGACATTTAGACGAACACACTTCTCTGTCTAGTAGGCAAGCGCCCTAGTTGACTCAGAGAACTTCGCTTCGCTCGTTCAATTAGCTCTCTAAGTATGGAAAGAAATCAGTAAATGTACTCTTTAGATAAACTTCATTACCTAAGTAGTTAAATTAAACAAAGGAATGAATGACAAATAGGCCTAACTACCTATTACTAACTTATCACTAATTCCAAAGTTCGCATCTATCACGTAGTACCTACCTAAATCGTTTGACTATTTGCTTAAACTACGTACCTACCTCCATTCATCAAGAATACCTATTAAATATCCATTATAAATTGTTAGTTTTTGGATGACAACACTCGACAATAGTATTTACATTCGATGTCAGTTTGTTTTACATCCGAAATACACATTCAATGGACGCATAAAATTTTTCGTCTAACATTCATGGTGCGTTTTTGCTATGGACATTATGTCACTTATTATACACGGCCTATAGTTCCTCGGTTCTTTGTACAAAAGATGAATGAAGAATAGAATAATAACACGTCTGGCCGCTAGGATGGATTGGGAATATAAAAAGGGAAAAATGTACTGTGATATGACAACACCGCCACGTGTTGGTGGCACAATGGAGCTTTGGAATCGGAACCTCCTTTTGTGACAAACTTTTTTAATTTTAGGCTGTTGTTAAGAATTTGATGTTAAGAACAAGTTAGGTCGTTAAAAATGAGGTCATTAATTAATTAAAACTACATATCTCACCTTTAGAATTAGAGTGACCTAATTCAAAAATTGCAATGAGCAAAAAATAATTCAAAAAGGTATTTGTTGAGTAAATGTATCTGCTGTGTTTTATTAGAAAAAGTTGTTGTTTTTTTGTTTGCAGATTTTTCTATAATGATCTTTTATGTATGGATTGGTCATATTATATTAAACTTAAATATATTTAAACCGAAGTTACATGAATTTTTAGTTAGGTCACTATAATTCTACATAAAGGTGCGATATATTGAGTGCGATTAACAGCAATTCAATAAAACGAAGTGGTTTATATTCTCTTGGGATTCAACATCGTGATTACGAGTTTATGCATAAGTTATGGATTTATGAAAAAGTTGAATACGTACAACATATATACTAAAAGGAGCCTCAAAAGCTCAAAAGGCAGGGCATACTTTCGCATTCATAATACCTATATTAAGGATCTTTGAAGGTTACAGAAATAAATACATACTCAATAGAAGTTATACACGTACCTAAGTGTATACTTAGATACTCTCATAAACTGGGTTTTTATTTTTAAACACAATGCGATATAATTTACCGCATGTGTTCAGCTGGCTCGTAAATTGTACGTGATTTATACGAGGATTATCACGTTATCAGTATTGTTTCTCGTGGATATACCTACCTATCTGCTGTTTGCTCTCGTTGTAGACATTTTACGTAATCAGGTAGGCAAAAGCAAATTTATATGTGTTTTGTTCTAATTTGTATTAGCTTGGTATAATACCAATCACAATACAATAAGTATAACAAGTCAAGTTTGCATAAAATATAATTTAAGTCTAAAACACTCTCTATCCTATAATTAAGGACTTAAGCCTGCAGTCTGGACGCGTGGGAAGTTGCGATTGAACACCCACATTGATAATTTCTATTCACACAGACATATCATACAATATTAGTATACGCACCCTGGAAAGTAACAATCTTAACAATCTACGTTTGGCGCTTCTCTCAAGTTAAATGTACATCACGCGTTCGTCTTAGTAGGATATTAATGAATTTCACAGAAAATACGCAATGTATTTAACCATTAGATTGTCGTTTTGTTTAGTTCGCGGGCGGCGACGTGTGGTAGTGAGTAGCCGGTGGCATAGGGTGGGGTCACAGTGCACGCTTTTTGTCATGTAACTTTTGCGTGAATGAATAACTTCTAAATAAGAGGTCCGATTCGAATTATTTAAAGAGGAATTTCCAAATACATAGTCAATTATAGTTACAAAAATATGTAATTGGATAAAGATTACTAAATAATCATGATGAGAACGTCAACATTTTTCATCGTACTCATGTTTCAACAGACTAATTTGAATAAAAAAGGGGTTATAGTTGCTCAACTATAATAGTTCAATATATAGACCCGCGGACGTGCTTGTAGGTAATTATGAGTATTACAAACATGTATAGTACGTATATCTCACGAAGTTACGGTTAATTTTTTTTAAATAAAATATAGCTCATGTTACTTAGGAATAATAGCTTTCCATGAGTGTAAGAATTTTTAAAATCGTTTAAGTAGCAGTTTTTGAGTTTATCCATTACAAACAATTTTACAAACTTACAAATAAGCAAATATTTCATCTTTATGATATTAGTTTAGACAAAACAAGTGTCACTAAATAATTCAAACTCAAACTCAAAATTATTTATTTCATATAGAATGCTGATTCTGCTGAGAAGAGCCGGCAAGAAACTCGACAGTTGCTCTTTTCAAAACAAAAAATGTTACAATATCTAGCTTATGTATCTTGTGGCAGTTGAAGCAAGCAGATTGGTTCCAAGTAACTTTGTCATTTTACAATTATATTTTGCATGTTTTGTACTTATTTCCTGAAATAGAACTCTCGTTGCTTTTTCAACATCAGTGCATCATCACGCATCATCCTTCAAGCTTTTGTTTTCCAGAATTGACACTTTGTTTCCTGAAACAATATAGTTAATAAGGTATTTAAAATTAATTAAATTAGATTTTTTGCAAACCCCAATTAGATTTTAAAGGTTTAAAAGGTAGCCTATATGTTAATCCAGGGTATAAGCTATCTGAATTCCAAAATATGTATCAGCCAAATCGGTTTAGTGTTTGTAGGGTTATAAAGACAGCTAGTCCATTTTAAAGTAATTTTTTAATACGGTTGCTCAAAGAGCTTTTTGTAGCTGTATCTCGTGCGGAAAGTTCGATTTTCCGCATTTGTATCAAAATATACTATTGAAGGTTAACAAACATTCAGCCAGAAAACATAACAATGTTTTGGGCTTCGCCACAGTCGAAGTCGAAGCTTTGTCTGGGGGGAGGCTTTAGCCGTGACTAGTTACCACCCTACGTCAAAAACGTGCCGCCAAGCGATTTAGCGTTTCGGCACGATGGCCTGTAGAAACCGATTAGGCTTAGGTTGAATTTACACTGCCGTACCCATTCCAAGTTAGTCCGCTACCATCTAAGATTGGCATCGTCACTTACCATCAGGTGAGATCGCAGTCAAAGACTATCTTGTCAACGATAAAAATAAAAAAGTCGGGTAAAAAGATGAGTACATTATAAGTACTTACAGCTTTATGTTAAATCTTCCTTTGTTTTTTTTTTTGTGTTTTAGTAATTTCCTTTACGCTTTTTCATATCTACCTGAAATGAGAAGAAAAATAAGTTACGATATTAATGAGTACATTAGTGTTTGCTAATTAATGAAGTGTTTGATGATTAAATAAATACATGATAAAACTCACATACTTACTACGTACTCGAAGAATACAAATAAAATTAGCAGTCGTTTCCGACACTCGCGACCCACCCTAATGCTCGTCGAAACAATTATATCGCGGTCGCCGGAGTTGCGGTGCTCTACGAAAACGAGCGTGCTATCACCTTGAATATTGGGACGCGATTGAATTCATTTCTGGTTGAACACTGTAATATAAAGCGAATTACGGGCGCCTACTGCTTCATACTAAAATGTATGAGCAACGGGGAACGATTTTCGCTACAAAATTAATGATTTTTAGTCTTATATTATTGCTTTTTGGTTTGAATTAATATAAAATTTTAATGGTGAAAATAATCTCTATACTTCCTTCTCACGATTTAACCAAAAATTATTCCAAATATAACATCGGAATAGCATAAGATGTATTAAATAGAAAAGGTCGATTTCGGTGATTTTGATAATGTTGCCGATTTTTTTTCTCAAAAACTGAGATTTATTTTAGATATATTTCGTGGCGTACTTATAGCCTCATCTATTAAGCAATTGAGGTTTTTTTGTGGTGTCATTCAATTCAATGAGTTTTTTAATTTGCGTTAAACCGTAAGTATCTATTTGCGCATTTCTTCCAGACTTGCCCCTTAATTATATAATTAAGTCCTAAAGCTATAATCTAATCAAAAAAATATGATTCTTGGCCTTATAAGAATTATATATATATTTTTTTACAGTACATACTTAACTCTATAACAATACTTTCATAAAAGAAATACCACGATTCCGCTTGCAAGCGAAGTGTCAAAAACACTTCCCACAAAAATATAATGATACAAAAGCTCGTTTTCGTATCCCAGAACCACTTGATGTCTTTTGCGTGACGTTCGCTGGCAACATCGAGGGCCCTCCAAAATGGCGCGTAAAGTGACAGCTCGCGCTAAATCCATAAACTAAAAAAATATTACACTCTATTGCGATGTAATAAATTATATTATGTATTGCAGAGATGCAAGTTTTATTCGCGGCAGTAATAACAATAAAGTCCTGCGATTTTTTTGTCCTCTCGAAATGGGATTTAGAACTATGATGTTAATCTTTTGCACAATCTATTTTAGCAGCTTTTCTGTGGATTATCTGTTCTGCATAACAATATTATAAATCATACGGCCAAGTAGATGACTAGGTTAGCTTAGCTTTTGTTAAATTATAATATGTACCTACTCGTATGTGCTCTAGTGGAAATCTCAAATCATGTGACGTTTTCCAAAAAATTAATATACGACAGAAGCTGAATAGAACATAAGTGTAGGTAATTTTTCAAAATAACGTCAGCCATGCATATCTAAAGTGGACATTTCGTAAGTTTCGAAAATGTTAAATCACAGTTTTCCAAAAAATTAATTTCCATATTTTTTAAAGTACTAGGTACTTTAAGTGAAAAAATTCCGTATAACATTTATATTCACAATGCATATTAACTTATAAAGGTTCATTATTTCCAAATAGGTGCAACATTTTTCAGTATTCATAAAATCATCAAATTAAAAGTTACTCAATTGAATTGGAAGGATTACGTAAAAGTTAGTTAATTGGATTTTACTAAAAATTGTTAAACATTATTTTCCGATTTTCGATCGATTGAATTAATTATCGTCTACAAAGTTTCAGCGGGGCTCGGAAAATGTTCGGTAATCTTGGAACTTGTGTAAAATTCATAAAAACTTTAAGCTGCGAGGAACAAAACTTGTAATAGGTTTAAACAAAAAGTTAGCTATTAAGTACTTTTTTGCAGAATTTTCTTATCGACTGACACATTAAAAATTTATTTAATAAGTATAATTTAGCGATTATAAACATAATGATATACTTAATTTAGTTCTTAATTCAAATGAGCAAGATAAATAAGACTAAAAAACAAAAGAAAAGGATATGATGCAAATAAGACAGTCACGTTTTAAAAAACCCAAAGGATCATAATATTATAGCTAACTAAACGATAAGGTAAGTACTAGGTAGTAGATACCCAAAATTACACTAGGTACTTCTATATAAATATGTTCCGCTGCAACAAAAAAAGGGGTGAAAAGCAATATTTTGTTGGAAAACAGCGTTGTTTTGCGGAAACTCCATCGATGTAAACATTTTTTAATCTACAATACAAACGGTGTCGGTTACACTTAGCTCACCTCCGAGTAAAAATGGTCTACACGAGTTTGTTAAGACAACATGGCAACAATTGCCCTGTTTACACCACGCGACTTCTGTTTCTGTACGACTTTGTCAAATAGCTAGCTTTTGCCCGCGGCTTTGCTCACGTAAAGTTAGATTTTTTAAAACCCCTATTTTAACTCCATTAGGGTTGAATTTTCAACAATCCTTTGCTGATGGGTTGCTGATAACGAAAAGCAAAAGCTTCTGCTAATGTTTACTAGTATTTTTGTAATCCCTTCTTCTCCTGTTTTTTATATTTCTCACAAAAGATGGTGGGACATTTATCCCGACCAGCACTGGTAGCATGGGCGGGAGAAATTTTATCCCCGGGAAAAGGATAAGACGTTCATCCCCTCGCTTAGCTTTATCCACCCGTCGAGCATGGGCACAGCGGTGGAAATAACACTCAGTGGATATACTTATAGAAATATAAATCGCATAGGGAAAAGATAATTTTATCCCCTGTCAGTGGATAAAATCGGGGAATAAAACTTTTATCTCCTGCCCATGCTACCGGTGCTGGTGGTAATTTATAACACCATAATAAAATAATGGAATGAAAGATTTTTTAGCACGATGAGATCAATGTCGTGCTACTAAATGCATTTTGTCGCATGTTGTAAAAATGTTCAAATGAGTCAATATTTTCTTGAGCATTATTTAGAATGTCAAAATATTTAAACTGGCATTGATAAAAGAATCGACGACGGGAGGTGGGTACCATAATGGGTAATTTAGATTGATCGATACTTCTACTGGTCTTTCAAGCCTCTAGTTCATACTCGTATGAAATTATGTAGATTGAACTAGGCACCTATTCTTGTAACATAGTAGATTCAAAGACCGAGAAGTCACATAAAGAAGGATTCACATCTAAATGAGCAAGTCTGAACTCAAACTGTAGGTAATTATTATCACTGCGGAAAATACACAACTAAGTAAGTAGGTACCTATTTCTGTGTATAAATTATATTAGTTGATGCCCGCGAACTCGTTCACGTGGATTAAGGTTTTTAAGCTATTGCATAGCTTCTATCGCGGGCCAGCGTGGAGACCGAATCCAGAAATTCCGTAACGAAAATGACCTGACACGGGACTCCTCTACGGTGAGCCGCTAGATGGCGTTGATAAAAAATGCTATGCAATAGCTTTACCGCGGCAGTCCCCGAGTGCCACACGTCTTTTTTTTTAATAAAGGAACTCTCCCGCGGGAACTTTTTATCCCGGAAAGTAAGAGATAAAAAGTAGGTAGCCTATATGTTATTCCAGACTATAATCTATCTCTGTGCCTTTCAGCCAAATCGGTTGTCGTTGCGGCATAATTGAATAACATCCATCCATCCATCCAAATACATATATCCAAACTTTCGCATTTATAATAAGTATTAATATAATTTGTATGTTATTAATTCATTTCTTTTCAATCCATTACCGGCCCATAACTGGGTATAGGTCTCATCTGAAATAGAAGGGTTGCGAAATATTATGACCATAACTAAAATTGAATTTTTTTTTCGTGTAGGGAATAACAGAGGCCTTTAATGAGTTGTCTGACTCTTAATCCATGTGTGTGATTATGATATAAATTGTACCTACTATATTTTGCGGAATTAATAAGATATTATATTTTAATAATTACATATAACTCTTCGTACAAAGTACAACTATACAATTCAAACACTTGTGAAAACAAACTAAACAGCTCGAATCTTAGACGTTTACACAGTGTTTTAATTAAAATTATTTAAAATATAATCGCTTTAGAGCCGAGAGTTCGGAACGAGGGAAGTTGGAAATTTCTGGAACGGAGGGTAGGTATAAGACAAAATAATAAAATATTAATAAAGGCCCCGGAGACGGTGGAAAAGTTTCATTCGAGACAAATATTTGTGTTTTAAATAAGGCGCGGAACGATACGATGGGGTTAGGTAGCAGGAGCTATTCGGACTAACCCGTCGCCTGGCTACACGGAAACTTTTAATTTTCATGTTAAAACGGGATATTATTAACGAACTTCTCGTTTTACCTAGTTTGATTATTTTACTTTCAGTTTTCCAGCTTTATAATTTTAGTAACTTTTATAACTTGGATATTGGAATTATTATTATTCCTATGTCAACAAAGATACACTAAGAAACACCTAAAGACACACAACTTCTTTCTTAATTTTAGAAAAAAAAAGAATAATTTTTGATTGAAATAAAATAAATATTATAGGTGTCAAATGTTTTTTATTTATTTATTTAAATATAACTAATTATTGTTTTAATTCATATGCAATACACGATTCCATTTTTATAGACATAGAAACGAATCAATTAAAATAACCAGAACATACAAGCATCTCGAAAGTTAGGTACATCTCCCAAACAGAATGACATGGTTTTTTAACTACAAAGTGAAATCTCCTAGCGGGAAAACCGACTAACTACAATAAAAACCTAACATTGAAAGCTATTAAAACCGAGTGCCTAGTGTAATGAAATATTAAAATAGTTGGTAGACGGTTTCCAAAGGCCCCCCGGCGGCTGAAAACAAATCAAATAGAGTGGGCCAACTTGTTAAAATTCTCTCACTACGCTTTCGACTCGATTGTTACAGTTTTTTCCGCTAGTGTAAACCTATTCGACACGCGACTGCATAGAAAAATAGATATGGCGTAATTTCTAACTAATTCGTTTGATTTCATTGCATCGATTAGTCAACATTAATGTCAAAGTTCAAGTAACTTAAGGTCATATGACCTTTCACCTTGATTGAGAGTTAAAAAATCAAAAAAACCGGTCAAATAAGAGTTGGACGGTCAAATACGAAGGGTTCCGTAACAAAAAAAGCCTAAATAGCCCAACGGTTAAAGGTGCGGACTGAAAACTGAAAGGTCGCAGATTCAAGCCGTTGCACTTTTGTCGTACCCACTCCTAGCACAAGCTTTCCGCTTATTTGGAGGGGAGAGGAGAATATAAGTCAAGTTCAGCTTGGCTAATATTCTTTAAAAAAAAAGCAGCAGAGGCTTAGTAATAAGGTCCCGTTACCCTTTGGATACGGAACTCTAAAAAGTACTTTAAAAAAACATGAAATTAAGTTAGTTAAATTAACATGTATTTTACAAATAGCATACCACAAGACTAAAATATAATGTGCTAAGTCTGTTGTACACTAGAAGTTAAAACAATTTGGCACTTTTAAATAAAAATAATGCGAACCATAATGTTCTCTGCTTTAATTTTGAAATTGTAAATTACGGAATTAGCACCAGTGTCCATTAAAATCACAAATTAACACTGCGGAGACAAACGCACAGACAAATAAAGAAAATTCGGCAGAGGGGCATAGGGCTGTCAATAAGCATACGACAGGATATAAAATCAAATTTAAAAAAAATCCCATGACTTATAGCTATCTGATGGGCATATCTAAAATTAAATCTATTCTTTTACGTACCTACTTAATGTCGAAATTTTGAAAACCAGTAGTTTTCAGGAAAATGATAAAATAAAAATTTGCAAACACGCAACGTCTTACACTAAAGTCTAAATGAATTGAATACCATCTCCTTTTCCATCATTCATTAAGAAAAATTTTAAAAAAGAAAATTAAATACTTACGTCAGATGTAGTCTAGTCTATAATATAAAAATGAATCGCAAAATGTGTTTGTAAGCGCATAACTCAACAACGCCTGGACCAATTTGGCCAAATCTTTTTTTAAAATGTTCGTTGAAGTTCAAGGATGGTTTTTACGGCGAGAAAAATTAGAATTATTGCTTGAAAAACCCTAAAAATAGCCCTTTTCTTTTTCCCATACAAATGATTTGAAACTAAAACGTAGTCAATTTGAGCTTTATTGCTATGGTATAAAGTTCATATTAAATTACAAGCACTCACTGTTGTCTAAGCAATGTAGGTGTGTTCCTAACGTCAAAGATCATATCTATCAAAACAATGTGCGTGTGTGCGTTGGAGCACAGAATACATAGTTGGAGGAGTTTAATGTCGCGTTCCGAAACTCGCGTTTCTTTTGTATTAGTTTCGGCACGCGAGATAAAATGCATCAGTTTCCACGTCATTACATCAGTCAAACAAAAATCGCGTTACCAACAGTGTTTTGTTATTTTTAATATCCAATACTTATATAAAATTCAAAGTCCTGACTGACTGACTGAGATATCAACGCGAAGCCTAAACTACTGAAGTTAGAAGCTTGAAATTTTTACAGTTGGTTCCTTTTATGACGTAGGCGCACACTAAGAAAGGATTATTGGAAATTCCACCCCTAAGGGGTTTAAATAGGGGATGGAAGTTTATATGAAAGTCCGTCATTTTTCAAGCTGTTTCCATCAAAGTTGGTATTTGAGCTTTCAGTTAAAAATAAAGAAGTACGTGTGTCACAGTTTTTGAAAATTCCACCCCAAAATCTAATTCCACGCGGACGAAGTCGCGGGGGCAAAAGCTAGTAAATAAATAAAATAAATGTGATTTTTTTTGCACATAATATGTGCAAAAGTAAATATGTATATTTATTTATCCAATTATATGTCATAGATAAATCTAACTTAATGTCAAATAAGTAACGTCACATTCACAATGTGAAATTGTATTATGACACTATTATAGTATACTATAATATAATATATAATTCCCTATGTGTTTGTTTATGGATGAACTAGGACAGTCGCTATACAGTTCTTATGCTGAGATCTATAGAGCGTGCTCTGACTAATCTTGGACTTAAGATAGAGTTAAAACGAGACACAAAAATGCTCTGACATAAATCTGTCTCGTTGACTCTCTGTCTGATTTGAGTTTAAGCAGAGTGAGAGTGCGGTCTATAGATTTCATCTTTAACGCGCGAGTGGCAACCCTATTCCTGCCCCTAGTATTTGCTCTAAAACTATCGCGGGCTGATTGATACGGGCCGCAACAATGCGTGTTTGCTTTCAATTACTAGCTCTGTACTGAATGGAGGTGAGGAAAAATCCTCATCCCAGGACGCCCCTAAACCTCATGAGGTCTTTGTGTAAGATTTCATCTAACCTTATAGAAGTCAAGTTATTAGATAATTTTTAATTTATTTTTATATTATTTGTTTTTATAGCGGTAACAGAAATACACGTTCTGTGAAAATTTCAACTACCTATCTACCTATTACGGATCATAAGATACGGCCCGCTGACATACAAACGGACGGATAGACAGACGGATGAAGGTTTGAATAATATTAATAAAGGAAAATGTATTTTTGCATATTTCTACTGGAAAAGAACTTCATTTTAGCTGACACTTTTTCAATTAGTTAGGGACTGCTTATCTTCAGCACTATTGATCGATGGGGAAAAATTAAAACATCATGCCTTAAATAAAATATTGCACTAACGAACAATGCCGCAACAACGAAATGAGCAAATTATTTTAAATTTGGAACGCTTCCACCCTCATTATCGTGTTCCCGTTGAAATTAGTGATGGTAGGTGTGGCCCTCGAAGGTCCGCGTGGCACGCGCGTGGCGTAAACACGGCCGCGTGCGCACGCACTGTGCCGCGATATTAAAAGAATATGGTAATAACGTGGCGCGGTGGCCTGGCGTGTGGCATACGTGCCACAGTGTTGGCCGCGAGAGATTGAAGCACTTAATGTCACTGATACGTAGATTTGTTTTGTTGAGCGAAAAATAATACGAGATGCGACTCGCGGCGTTATGTTTATGTGGACTGTATTCGCCTGTCTAATCTCATCTTCCTCTCGATGCATCATATTGTTCCATTGATCACATAATGGTAAGGATTAGATTGCAATAATAACAAAAGTAAAATAACTAGGACTAACCTGCTCTCTGAGGTAAAGAGGACCTGAAAAGACCAAAGTTGGTCATCCACCCAGTTAACGACTTGGGTGAATGTTGCTTACTCAGTATAATTGACTGGTATGCACTACCCCAGCTAGGGCACTCGTCGCTTGCTTTCAAAGTTCAATAAACTTTTAACTTGTAATTGGCGCCCAACATGGGGCTAAAACACTTATGCCCGATTTTACTAGTGGTGCGTGAACAATTCCCTGAGTTAGGATCTTGCGGCATAAGATGGTATCTAAATCTAGAAAATAATAGAACTTGTGATTGGCGCCCAACGTGGGGTTAAAGACTAATGCCCGATTTCACTAGTGGTGCGTGAACAATTCCCTGAGTAAGGATCTTTTAGCATAAGATGGTACCTAAATCTAAACATAACCTGTAGTGATTCAATGACCCATTTCCCTCTCAGCATCGTAGCTGTTCCTTATTGCAAAGGTCGTGACCTCTTTCCAATATTTATATAATGATAGGATTTTTTGCGACAATAATGCGGCGTGTTTCCAGATCTTTCGTAAAGTATCGCTTAGTCCTTGATAAAAAAAATTAGATATCACCAAAAACGGTCATTAATTACACAATTTTGGTAGATTCAAATGAATCGTCGGAACTTCGCCAAAACTTAGACGCGTTTAATCAGACACTTGGCAGTGTAATTGTAATCTGCGCAACGGCGCTGTAAAGTTGGTTTCTTGGCAAGTTTAGGGTCGTCCTAATCCCGCGGGCACGGGGGCCGGCACGGGCCCGCTATCGCTCCCCGGCAGACGCGCTCCGTCTTCGCATTTACCATTTACCCACTTCCAAATACATAATAATATATCAAATGTTAAGATGTAAAGGGGAACGTGAAGGGAAAACCACGGACATCCCTTTTCGGAAATTATCTTAAGGCATCTAAAACATACCTACTGATGCCTAATGGAAAATGGTAAAAAGCATGTAAGTATGGATTGTTTGACGAGATAAAATTGATTGAAAATTGAACATAGTGAAGCTTTAAGAATTTTGCATACTACCTACCTGAAGCGATTCCCTAAATCTAGTACCTACTAGTTCTGGAACCCTAGTACCAGAGCAGACTCGAGGCAATAGTTTTGGCCGATGGTTGTCAGGAGCTTGATTTATCGCACTTGTTATCGAGTTTAACAAGTCACTAACTCTCTCTACCTGGGGAAAAACTGCAACATTATGTAGTAACAGTGGAATATAGGAAGCAATTCTTTTTGTAGGTATGTGGGATTTAAACAATATTCAATTGTCAGTCAGTCACTTTAACAGTGAAGAAAAACATCGTGAGAAAACCGGAGAGTTCACCAAAACGTTCTCATAGGTGTGTGAAGACTGCCAGTTCGCACTTGGTCAGCGTGGACTATAGCCTAGACCCTGGGTTGAGATGATGAGATTAAATATCGACATACGCTTATATGTACATACTGTCCATATAAGCGTTTGTACAGTGTGGTACATGCTACATAGTACAGTGTGGTACAGTGCTTACCATGTATCTACCTATATCTATTACAATTACCTAGTATCAGAAATGATTTAACTGCAGCGTTGCGCTGTTTCAACCCTGTTAGTAGTAACACTGTATAGCTAGTAATTACTACCCATAACCTACATTATAATGGCTGCACAATACAGGCAATGTATGTAATATTGGGTAACTAAGCTATACCTAAACAGTTGTATGGAGACTGCTTTATGGTTACTATGAATGTTACCAAAGCTTCTATGAAGCCACAAAGCTTCTATGACAGAGATAATGCAACGGGTTGGTTCGAATCAGCGACTTTACGGTTTTCAGTCCACGCCTTGTACCGTTGCACTATTGAGTTTAAAATAAAGGGTAAATAATTATGACAACTATGTACTAGATCATGCCTGCAACTTCGTCCGAGTGGATTAAGGTTTTTTAAGCTATTGCACTATCTATCGCGGGCCAGCGTGGAGACCGAATCCCGAAATTCCGTAACGAAAATAACCTGACACGGGACTCCTCTATGGTGAGCCGCTAGATGGCGTTGATAAAAAATGCTATGCAATAGCTTTACCGCGGCAGTCCCCGAGTGCCACACGTCTTTTTATTCTCGCGGGAACTCTCTGGGATAAAATGTAGCTCATATAATAATCCTGGGTATGAGCTACGTCTAATCCAAATTTCAGCCAAATTGGTTAATTCGTTGAGGCGTGAAGCAGTAACAAACATCCATCCAACCATCCTCACAAACTTTCGCATTTTATAAAATTAATGAAATTCTGGTGGGAGGGTTTGGCCGTGGCTAGTTACCACCCTACCATCAAAGACGTACCGCCAAGCGAATTAGCGTTCCGGCATGATGGCGTGTAGGGTTGCCAGGTCTTCAAACCGAAAAGTCGGACAGGCCAGCCAGTTTAGCCGGACATTTGTGTAAAAAGACCGGACACCCTTATTTTTTAGACCTAGTACAAAATGGCAATTTTTTTTAAAAGCCCGCTTGCGCAAACGCAGCTATACAAGGTGAGGCGAGTGCAGCGGAAACCAACACATGACAAATATGTAAAAAAATAGTTAAACTTAAAAAGCTTAACAAAAGTCAGATAGGTCGGACACCGTCTAATTTGGCCGGACACTCAACCAAAAAGCCTGACTGTGTCCGGCTTTATCCGGACGCCTGGCAACGCTAATGGCGTGTAGAAACCGATAAGGGGTATTGGTTGAATGTACACTGCCATACCCCTTTTAAGTCAGCCCGCTACCATCATATACTGCATGATGCATCGTCACTGAACACCAGGTGAGATCGCAGTCAAGGACTATCTTGTCATGAAATAAAATGAAATAAATTAAATTAAAAAGATAATAAATTTGTCACTTAAACAAATTGTAAGTGATTAAGGCTCGACCAGAGCAGGGGTTTCAATAATTACAATGAGCAATAAATATAGAATTGAATTGAAACGTTCACACCGTCACCGTTGACGTGCCCCTCGCGACGCAGGCGTCTATTCAGTTACACAAATTGGTGCTGGGGTTCAAACCCACACTTAATACGCAACACATGTTTAATGATTAATAGTTATACTTACCTACTAATTGACCGAGCTTTTATATTGTTAACTAGTTGATGTTCGCGACTTCGTTCGCGTGGGTTGAGGTATTTTCATTCACGCGGAAACTCTCTTATTTCCCTAGCCTATGTGTTATTCCTGACTATAATCTATCACTGTGCCTTATAGCCAAATCGGTTCAGTCGTTGCGGCGTGATTGAGTAAGAAACATACAAACTTTCGCATTTATAATATTAATAGGATAGTTATCTGCAACTTCGTCCAAGTAGAATTGGATATTCGACATCAAAACGTAGTTAGGTACATCCTACGAATAAATAGTAAGTCAGGAATTCTAATTCAGAACAAATTCCACACAAAAAGTGGCCCTACTTCAAACTAAAACGTCGTATGATTCAAAATAATTTTAATTTAATTTTTTAAATTAAATAATTTAAAAACGTAGTTAGGTACATCCTACGAATAAATAGTAAGTCAGGAATTCTAATTCAGAACAAATTCCACACAAAAAGTGGCCTACTTCAAACCAAAACGTCGCGTAAAAATAATTTTAATTTAATTTTTTAAATTAAATAATTTAAAAAAATACAGGGGGCCTTAAATTTTGTTAAAGCAGCAACACACATTGTCTGAAAATTTCAAACTTCTCTACCTATTACGGATCATGAGATGCAGCCCGCTGATAGACAGACGGACGGACGGACGGACGGTCGGACGGACGGTCGGACGGAATGCGGAGGCTTAGTAATAGGGTCCCTTCGGGTACGGAACCCTAAAAAAAAAAAAAAAGAAATCCTGAAGATGAGAAGACGGAGGCGTATCGCTTATTATTTATGTATCCCCCTTGCGCAGTAAAACAGGGCAGGGTGAAATTAAACGCTATCTTCGGGCCGCGGATGTCGCGAACGCCGCTGTGTAAGTACTTAAACTTTAATGAATTTTTCCTTTTATTAATATCGTCTTCCATTTAATTAAATGTTTGTTAATTTTTATTACGCAATATCAAGCTACAGGTGGGTAAAGGACCATGCAAAAAATTGTATGGGCACTGTCCCCACCCAGCAATAAACTAGTGGCACGTCCCAAAAAAAGACTAATAACAATTTTCATGAGGTTTTTTAAAAAAAAAACACAAGAACTAGGTATTTAATAATCTGTTTATTTTGTTTTTTTAAATAAAAATGAATACTTATTTGTTATTTAAAAATAGGTAATATTCTAAAACAAAAGTACAACATACATCAGCTAGTTTTCTTTATTTTATACCTCGCAAGGAATTTATCCCTATACACGCACGCTGCACGCACCACAAGCAACGAAAGGACGGGAGGTGGTCAGAGAGAGCGTAACGTAAAACAATTCTTATCCGAGCGTAAAGATATTTTGACAAATTTTCAATACAAAAACTGTCAGAATGCCCAATTTATTCCTCGATTAAGCGTCACTCGACGTGGGTGAAATTGGCACTAATTAGTATTGTACATACCTCAAAGGCTCAAACCAGACATTACGTAGAATTGTCTCTTCGAAACACTTTTACATGACCAATCAGCATTTAAGATACTAATGCCTGACTAGGTGCTTTCCGCACCCATATGTACGTACATAACTCCATACATACATCCATACTACTCTACCTACTCCAAACTACTTGGGAATTCGAATTTCCGAAATCAAACACGTTTCAGAAATCAAAGGCGACCGCTAGCTTCATGTACTAAATACTACATGTATATGAAGATACATCTCAAATTATTTATTATACTAACTGTTGCCTGTAACTTCGTCAGATTTGGTTTTTAAAATCCCGCGGGAACTCCTTGATTTTCCGGGATAAAAACTATAAAAGCCTATGCCACTCTCCGGTCCTCAACTACATTATACCCATCCAAAAAATCACGTCGATCCGTAGCTCTGTTGTAGCGTTATTGAAGGAATAACCAACAAACAAACTTACTTTCGCATATATTAATAAGCATAAGAATCGAGGATAGATTAATTTCATCCCTGATTTTCTTCGGTAGGTACTTACATGGTCTACTCTACTTGCACAGTACTAAATCTCTACAATCAAACAAATAATAATTTGATAGAGGTTTATTTATTTTTTATGGTCCACCAAATTCGCAGAATTGGGGGTGTATTTAATGAGATGCGGTGTAAACACCCTCATTCCTTGGGGAGTTCCCGGTCTTTGGGTGTTTTTTGATTCGACGCGGGTATTTGTCGAGAGCGCAAGTTTATTGCAATTTGTTAGCAGTAAGGGGTGAGCGACGTCGAGCGTTGCTTTAAGTAGTAAGTAGTATGTTATGTTTTGATATCTGTTATGTTCTTCATGTTTTCATCTTTAGGTGGGAAACAATTTGTCTTACTTGACTACAATGCAAAATTATAGGCAGGTACAGCTAACTACAGACGCATACCTGCACGTTCAACCATTAAAATTAGGTAGGCTTCAATTTAAACATGAGTCCCACACAACACTATTTTTATAAAAAACCGGGTCTGGGGATAATATTGTAGATTCATTACAGACAAAAGAAAGGGTTTATTTTAGGAAATTACTAACAAATATAACACTTTTTAAAGCTGTAATTATAGTAGGTATTCCATACAACTTTATATATCTACTTAGTATCTACGACTCAAGCGTTTAGAATTAGATGAATATGCTAAATACTGATCCGTAAGTACCTAAGCTTAGCTATTAAGTAGATAAGCGATTTAATTATTTTGAACAAGTTGATGCCCGCGACTTCAGTCCCGTGGATTAAGGTTTTTTAAGTCCCGCGGGAACTCTTATTTTCCGGGATAAAAAGTAGCCTATGTGTTATTCCAGACTATAATCTATCTCTGTGCCAATTTCAGCCAAATCGGTTCAGTCGTTGCGACGTGATTGAGTAACATCCATCCATACATCCAAACTTTCGCATTTATAAAATTAATAAGATTAATAGGATTAATAGGATGAGATTGAGATTCAAAGCGCTGTTAATTTTGGGTCATTCTTTCATTGTACATATTATAAATGGCTTAGAATAACATAATATTATCAAACAACTGCACCAAATATTCATCACAAAGATTTCTATTCAAAACAAACAATGCACGCCTCGCTCGTTATCACAACAGTTTGGACATGCAGGCTCGGTACGATCTTAAGGCCTGGGCAAACAAAGAGCGGCGTTATGCGACAGCGTTAAACGAAGGTTTCAGCATCACTGACAAGAGATAAAATTATTTTCTCCCTATGCTAAAGCATGGTGACAGAGAAAAGGAGAAGTATATTCCTGTAAGTATATCTACTGTGGATTTTATTTCCCTGGTTTTGCCCATGCTCGACGGGTGGATAAAACGGAGCGAGGGGATAAACATTTTAGCCTTTCAATTTAGTGGATAATATCTTTGCCCATGCTCACCCTGCTGTGGGTAATGTTCTGTCCGAATTTCTGCCGAAGCGTAGCTAACTACACGAGGATAGTTTTGTGGACAACGCAGGAGGTTTTAGTTTGTTTTTTGAGGCATGTACACAGCCATCTTGCCAACTCCATGCTATTACCGAAAGCAGGACCGAATGTCCAATGATCCGCAGTTAAATAAGCTCCAGATCAACAAGGCTAGCGCAGGTTCCTCAGTTAGAATGTACTTTTTAGTCACACTCCCCATCTACTGATTTAACATTCGATAATTACTTAAATTTTCTTTTTTTTTCACTGTTAAGTAAAAGTTATCTTCTGTTTTATTCCAAACGCTTATTCCTAGTAGGTATCATCTGCAAACTCAACGAGGCTGAGTTGCTACGCCAGAACACACAAGCGCTACGCGTTTTGTCTGTCAAAACCTTAATGTCTGTCAGGACGAAATTTTTTAAATATTCACTAGGAATGTTTATGCAGGTGTGCCGCCGCCCTAAATACCGGCCGGAGTGGCGCTACCGCTACCTTAAGCGACAATAATCGGTATAAAGTGCTATTGTGCTTTATTATTATTTTTGAGTTCGATACGTACATTTTCTTATACTTACCTACTAGAAATACACTATGAAAAAGTTTATTTCAATAAAAAATTTCCACTTATATTTCTTCTTGCATTTTCCTTTTCCTATTGTCTCTATTTCTAATAATTCAGTAGCTACCTTGAACCTAATCTCCTTTTCATAGAGGCATAAATAGGTAGGTATATTATGACTTTTTGTAGAAGATAATAGGCATAAATAAGTATTCTTATGTATATTATGATTTGTCAGCAGCTAGCCAAATCACGTACTTACCTGAAAAAGTTTGTATGTATAAGATGTTAACGCGTGTTTAAACAAAAGGCGAACTGTTGGGGACGCAGCATATATTTTGGTGGTGCAAATTTATGTATCGAGAGCTTACGCCGTTGCGCACGCTTGCCCCGGGTTCGTATTTGCTCGCTAGAGCAACCCAAGCAGTAGAGCGTTAGCTTATTTTCTCGTAGCGCGCATGTTAATGCGCGCTACGAGAAAATATTGTTTAAAAGTTTACTCATTAATCTCTATAGAGACTCACATAGAGATTAGAAGATGCTTTCGCACGGTATTTCCATCGAAAATGCTATGAGAGATGTGTCTTGTGCTTAGGCGTGGGCGTGTAGATGCTAATTCCTTCATACCTTTGCGTTAAATGTAATGTGTGTTGATCAGAATTAGATGTTTATTACGACACAGTACATAATACGTGACTGTAAGTGGCATTCAATATTATTTTAAATGAACAAAGCTTGTTGTAAGAAAAATTCAAAATTTGCATAAACAAAGCCTATTATAGAAAGATGAAGGGAGTTTACATATAAAACTAAAAATTAATAAGTTTGATTTTGGTCTCTAATTTATTAGTGTGTTGGTTTGTCCTTCAATCATGTTGCAACACAGTTACGGATCAACTTGACTTTTTGCGTGGGTAGGTATAGTTGAGGACCTGGAGAGTGAAATAGGTCAATCCCTCAAAATCAAAGACTTCAAAAACTAAATCCACGCGGACTAAGTTGTGGGCATCAGCTATTCCTTTATAAAACCTTTTTAATAAAGTAATAGATATCTACTTATCAACCTATCTACCTTAACCTAGGTAGGTACCTACTATCTACTATCTAATGCTATGCGAATTCACGTCACACAACGATACGGTCTGCGCCGGTGTTTGTCCGCGACTGTCGGCCGTCGGGCACACGCTACCTGGAAATGCAAACATGCCTCGGATTTTCCATCCATAAATACCATTCGGTGCTCCAGTTTTCGATGGCTTTAGAATGCCCTACTGTAGACTATAATGGCACAAAATGGACGGACATTTTTGGTTGCTTATGCCCAGTTTCTAGACTCGCTCAACCTGTAATCTGTAGCGCATTCTTCATTGTCGAGTCGAGATAGACCTTTTGACAAATAACAAAGGTAAGTAGGCGTATCAATAGATTAAAGAAATGTTGAATATAGGAACCAGATGTTAGTGCATACAAATACGCTGTTGTACATTTTTCAGTACTAGCCCGGAGTTAGGAAGTCGGTGGTGAGTCACCCCCATGCCTCGGAGAGCATGTACCTAAAGTCGGTTCTGCGCCTGATCTCTTTCCGATCGTGTCGGATTTTCCGTCCCATCGGTCTATGAGAGTCAGGGAATAGAGAGTGTACCTGTGTTTGCGCACACACTTGTTTACTATACTAATATCTGCCGCGCAGATGGCTAACCTCTGTGGAGATTGGCCGCCGTGGCCGGATTCGGTCGGGAGGACAATATTTTTTTTTGTACATTTTTAATCCCTGACTAATAAAGAGAGGTGTTGTAACTTGTAAGTTTGGCGTGTGTATCTGTGTACTATAATATGATACGGGCGTGTATATCTGTGTACCTATATCCAGAGTCTCCAGACGACTAGCTTGAGAACTTGAGTCATCCGTCCATTAGTTTGGGGTCTTCTAACGCTGTGCTTTCCGGGGCTTAGGTTGGGTTCTCTGAAGTCTGAACTAATGTCACTCGATTCATCAATTGCTACTTCAGCGAAGCGAACTCGAACCAAAGTAGTGTAAAATACGTAATCCGCTCTTATAATACCTATTATAATCTAAATCAGTAGGCTATTTCATTACTTACCTATATTAGGTACTATTTCAATGTATGTATATACGTAAAAACTAAAGGTATACCATAGGTTTACAATTTTCAATAGGTAGGTTTTTTGAAGGTAAACGTTATAATATTAGGCAATATTTATTTTAAAAGAAGGTCTAAGGTTTGATGATGAATTGATGAAAGCGTTGGCTAATGTATTTCTGATGTTTTACGTTAACATTTCACTATGTTTGTAAATACATTTGTGGCGATTCGATAAAATCGGAATGATGTCAAAAATAATTCTGTCAATAGTATTGATTTATTGTGTCGCCCTAGTTTTCTATCTTCTATTCATGATCCAATACCTTCTATTTAACAAATAGATAATTATAATCGTTAATATTATAAATGCGAAAGTGTGTTTGTCTGTTGGTTTTGTCTTTAATCACGCTGCAACAGAGATTCGGATCGACGTGATTTTTTTGGGTATAGTTGAGGACCTGGAGAGTGACATAAGCTACATTTTGTCCAGGAAAATCAAAGAGTTTTCGCGAGATTTAAAAAACGAAATCCACGTGGACGAAGTCGCGGGCATCAGCTATTAAAATAATAATAATAACAATCAACAATAATGCAAACAAAAATAGTTGTTTCGAAAAAACCTAAGCACTGGTAGGTTTTCTGCTTGACTTTGAGAATTATTGGAATCTTATCCTTAACTGGTACTGTCAGAGAACAGTAGTACGTGACTAGGTAGGTACCAAGTCCACGTACTTACTTAGTTTTATTACTTTATTTCGCCCGTGGAGTCTAGACATCCCGTAGCATCGCCTCAGTAGACTTTTTTCATTAAACTTGATGGCATATCGCGGAGCTCTCCTTTATAAGAAGCCTCGTTTCATCTCGTGAAATTAAGTTTCAAATATTAAATTCACTTTATGGAAGAGATACCCTTCTGAGACGCTTCTTATATAAAATATACGTAGTGTAGTAAATGTCCGGAGTATAATTTAATTTGTCGGGGCTTTGAGTCTTATTTCCTGGCTTTTATACGGACTTACTCCAAACGAACGAAGACGCGGACAGAACCTAGATAATAAAAGTAGGTATTGCACGCGCCTTCTCATGCGTGGAGTTAGATTTTAAAAATTCCGCGGGAATCCTCTGTTTTTTTCGGGATAAAAGGTAGGCATATTCACTCTCCAAGGACTCAACTATTCCCAAGCAAAAAACACGTCTATTCGTTGCTCCATTGCTGCGTGATTAAAGGACAAACCAACAAACAAATGCGCTTTCGCTTTCATAATATAAGTAAAGCTCAACACCAATATTTTTTTTATTTTTTTTTAGCGAGCAAGCGGGTCACCTGATGTTAAGTGATTACCGCCGCCATATGAACATTTGTAGCACCTGAGGCACCACCAATGCGTTGCCGGGTTTTAGGAATTTGTTGGTCCGCCCCTTGAATAACCATGTTGTAATTTATATTAGTGGGAACATCGTCGCAGGAAGTTGGTTCCACAGTTTCAAACTACGAGTAGGTAAGTAAGTATTTGGTGATATTGGTTTTATCTAAGCGCAAAGCTTGTGTCAGAAGTGATTACAACCACAATTACTGCGCTATTGAGGCTTCAGTTGATTTTCCTTGTGTATCAGACATTCAGAACGTCACGTAAGCCTTGTAGGTATGAAGCTAGTATCGAAATGAAATTGCAATTAATCTGTTACTCTTTGTTATAAAAGACTAGCTGATGCCCGCGACTTCGTTCGCGTGGATTGAAGGTTCTTTATTCCCGTGGGAACTCTCTTATTTCCCGGGATAAAAAGTAGCCTATGTCCTATTCCCGACCATAATCTATCTCTGTGCCAAATTTCAGCCAAATCGGTTCAGTCGTTGCGACGTGATTGACTAACAAACATCCACACTTTCACATTTATAATATTAATTAGGATTAGGATAGCGTTAAATAAAGAATCAGTGCAATAAAACAATAAACAATTAGGAGGCTAAGGCCACCCTCGCATTGTGCCGACGCAACGAAATCACCAGCTCGCGAAATAGCGGGGGATTATCTTCTATTAGCAGGCGTAGCGTGCGTGACTGGAGGGGCGGGGAATGCTGTATGAATTAATTTTTACTTTTGGTCCCTATAAAATAGACTTTTTCTTGCTCCATTAGTAAAGGAGGGCTCCGTACTTCTAAGTTCAAAAGACTACTAGTTCGGACTTCTAGTACTATTAGTACAGTTGTTCCAAGTCACATTTTACAGACTAAACTCCGAACAAAAATATTTATATGAAGGGAACACACAGGGAACCCTGTCGATGTAATGTTTCCTGTTCGTTCCGAGCCGATCGAACAAAGTACTAAAAGACCGATTAGGTATTAACTTCGAGAATAGTTTGTTATTTTTAGTAGTGTATCTAGTAGTAGTAGAGTTATTGCAGGATCGTAAGGAACACAGCAATTCTGTTACTACGAAGACTTATGCTGAGATCTATAGAGCGTGCTCTGACTCAGCTCAGACTTAAGATAGAGATTAAAACGAGATACAAATAAATGCTCTGACATAAATGTGTCTCGTTTTAACTCTCTGAGCTCCATCGATGTATATATTCATTCGCTGCTGAGCTCTCTGTCTGACTGAGTCTGAGCTGAGTGAGAGTGCGGTCTATAGAGTTCAGCCTTAGTCATAATGAACTTGATAAAATAGATATAGGTATAGGTTAAGTTCTTTTTATCGGTTTTACGCTGAAACTTCCCACATCATGATGTGGGAAGTTTTTAACTTTCAGACCTAGGATATAAACCTGGAACATTTCTTGCAAAGGCGTTGCTGGAAGCTCTACAAAATGATCTTTCACATTGCACCTGCGTTGACAATAGGGAACTATCGGTCCCAGTGCTGGATGTAACACTATTTAAACAGATGTCATTGTTTCTTTAGCTAAAACTGTAATTGAATAAAACAATTATCAGCATCAAAGGGCGGTTTTACACTAGTCCCCGCATGGCCCCTGCCCCCAATAGTCCCCAATAGTCCCAATAAAAGAGCGATAATTTATTCGGTCGTCGCAATAATCCGGCGCGCCTCGTGATCCGTACGCGATCAGATGCGAACAATAAAAATCTCTGCACTCACGCCCTCTGCGCCATGCGAGGGTGTGTATTGCGTGTAAAGAGGGCTGTACAGTGTACAATGGAAAAGTTTGCTAATTTTTTTCTTGATCTAAATAAAAATATAAGCAGAATAAACACACCGGTATAAAAGAAATAATAAATTTTCTCCAAAAACACCGTACCTAAAAATATTTATATATTTTTATTTTTTATGTACATATCCTTATTTAATACTTAAGCAAAATAATTTTTACACCAGTGACGAAAATATTATCTCTTATTTCTTGACGAATTTCATAATTTTTACACTTTTTTTACTAGTTTTGATCTTTTTCTATTTGTATTTAACTGAATTGTAATAACAATATCAATTAAGTACATGAAAAACGATTAAAGCAAACAAACGTACCATCCAAAAAATCATTATATAAAAGTCACTCACAATAAGAAAATAACGTTTGTTTAGGCAGCAATTTGGCAACAATGTCAAAAAGAATGACATTGATGTCCCAAGGTGTTGAAGTGGAGACCTCGCACCGGGAAGCGCAGTGTTAGCAGACCCTCCACTAGGTGGGCCGACGACATCAAACGAGTCGCAGGGAGCCGCTGGATTGAGGCGGCGCAAGTCTGAAGCCTATGGAAGTCCATGCAAGAAACCTTTGTCCAGCCGTGGACGTCTATCGCTCAATAAAGAAGAAGAAGTCAAAAAGAAACTATCGGTCAATGTGCAAGGTTCTTTACAAGGAGGGCTTGCAAAGCGACGGGGCGCGACCGAAAACAACACGATTTGTATTTATATCTAAACCGTTCTTTTGTCGGGCGATTAGCGAAATATGTGAGCGGCGAGCGAGCGGCGCAAGTGTGCGCTTACAGGAATAAGCTGGCGGTAAATGTTATTGCCGAGGCCTTAACTGATGTGTATTAGGGCTATAAAGTTTAATTATATACTTTAAGGGGATAGTTTTAATACTTTGCGACATTTTGAAAGTCGAAACTTGAAAACTTTGAAGACTTTCACTTTAATAATGAAGTATCTAATAGGCTAAGTTATTACATCTTTTACGAAATAGTTCATAGCTCATCGAGTCACAAAGCTGAAGTGACAGTATATGGTAGTGGCGTACAGTTCGAAGAACTGTTAGTCGTTGGAGTCCCATGGTATTAAAGTTGCGATCTTGCAGCCGAAAGCTACGTGTGCCACTGGATACATGTGGCACAAGACCGATACATGTGAAATACTGTACAAGAGTGAAGAGATCTATGGCAAGCAGCGGTTGAAATGGATGAATCTATTGGTTGATAAAGGGACTATGAAATAAAAAAAATATTGGAATCAATTTTCTGAGTAGTTCAAAGCTTTTCCCAATACTGCTCCACCTAATCTAGTGCAGGACCCGTAGAGTGAGAGAAAGTTCCCGCAGCATTTTTAAAAACCTAGTACCTAATTTAAAACCTAGTAAACCTAGTAATAGTAAAATTACCTAGTAATTCAACGCGGACGAAGTCGCGGACAAAAGCTAGTATGTTTATAGGTATTAGGTAAACAATAAATTAACCATCACCGCTAACTAATTGCTTATACTACCATAAACCATTTTAACGCACAGAATTCCTCAGTAGTTCAGAGGCTGCATTATTAAAACTAACCGGAGCGTTTGAATGAAACTGCAGAATTTCACGCGCAACTAAATCAATTATGATGTGTATCACAACATGCGCGCGCGTCGCCGGGCCGCGGCCGGGGGGCGGCACAATGCTTGTCAGCTAAACGCCTGCGGTACGAGCTTATTTGTGATACAGGATGCTCTGTATTTTGATAAATCCTATCCTATTTCCTATTATCCCATTATTTTAATATTATAAAAGCGAAAGTTTGGATGTATGGATGTTTGTTACTCAATCACGTAGCAACGCCTGAACCGATTTAGCTGAAAGGCACGGAGATAGATTGTAGTCTGGAATAACATATAGGTCTTTTAACCCGGGAAATAAGTCGCGGGAATCAATTAGGTAGTAATATTTATGTTTTATAGGTTTCCGAAAAAAAAAAATTAAACTCTCATAAGCTCGCTCCGTTGGCTGTCTGTCTGTCCGTGTTTCCGTGTACTAAGTTGAAAATACTGAATGAAAAGGTCCCTTAATTCTCTTTAAATTTCAAGTTACTCGTGTAACGCAACGAAAAGTTACAGCTTTCTAAGCGTATTAGTAGCATAGCGCCATCTAGCGTTATTCATGAGAGTAAGTTCGATAAAATCGACGAATTTCAATCCGAAGTTTGAATGAAACTAATACCGGAAGGTGTCTATAGGAGCTCTGCAATAAAACTGCGCACTTAAGCTGGTCACCTAATTAATACAAACCTCAAGAAGCAAACCATAGGTTCTCCACCTATGTTTTTTTAAAGGATGTGAAAAGAAAAACAAGGGAAGAGGAAAGAAAAACAAGTTTGATAGATACACTATTGGTTACCAAACTATGGACAATACACAGTTGAAAGGCAAACAACATCCTGTATATGCACACAAGCTTGCCCCGGAGCTATGCGTACGCTAATACGACGAATTGACTGACAGACAGTTAATAAAAGCCGTAATATCGGCCATATGTCGGCACCCTTTATACGAAGCATTACATTTATTAATGTATTGCACTGATTTACCAAATAATAATTCAGATATACTCTACCTTAATATGGCATTGCAAATTCCAATAAAAATCGTTTTACAAAAGTAGATTGATTTGCCAGAGATTATTTAACTAAACTTAACTAAAGTAAAGTAGGTATTTCACAGAATTTTTTTACTAATATTGCAAGGTATAAGACCGCAATTAAATAATGATATTGGATTTTTGGCAATAAACATAATAAAATATAATTTGTTATTAATTATTATTTAACTTTTCATCAAATTCATAATATTCGTTGCGGCGTAAAGGAGTAATAAACATATACCCACACAAACACACACAAACTTTCGCCTTTATAATATTAGTGTGATGTGATGTGATTAGATAGGTACTTCCGTGTACTTCGGCAAAATGCGGCATTTCGAATTCACAGTAGGTATGAACGGTATGAATTTTGGTTATATACCTACTCAAAGGTATGAATAAATGGTATAGAGTACAAACACCAAAAAGTAATTATATGTAGGTATAGTATAAAGTTATGTTGTGTACACATATTAGGGGTTGTTACTTGGTTCTTGATAAGCTGTATGTATTTATATTTTGTGCACTTTTTAGTTTTAACCTGTTTTGTGTGCCTCTTTAATAAATAAATCTATACTAATATAATAAAGTGCAAGAGTTTGTTTGTTTGAACGCGCTAATCTCTGGAACTATCAGTCGGATTTGAAAAATTCTTTTTGAATCTGATAGCCCAATTCTCGAGGAAGGTTGTAGGTTATTCAATATCTCGGTACGACTCTTAGAAGCCGAGCAAAAAGAAAAATAGCGCGGACGAAAAATGCGATGAGGTAAGTCGGTGGTCGAGGGCGGTCACCCGACGAGAACCGAAAAAAAACTGAACCGAAGGCTATTTATTAATCCGGAAAATCAATGCGTTTCCACGGGATTATTAAAAACTAAATCCACGCGGACGAAGTCGCGGGCAACAACTAGTAAATAAATAAAACGTCATTTTAACTTTAAAAGTTCAATAAAAAATTAATACAAACATGTTACAGCAGTCCAATTTCAAGCAACTAGGCACATATAATGCGTTGCGGGTAGAGAAATAAACCGGGTATTCTCCAGGGCCGGGCCACAGGGGCACCCGTGTTATCACGCCACGGGGCGCACGCTTCCCCGCGGGGACCACTTGAGCCCTGAAGCTAGACATGGCTTATTTACATTGCCACTAATTATTTTTTTTTATCGAGGCTGTCCCCTCTACGTTAAATCATCCCTTATCAATCACATGGGGTATGAAAAATTATATTATTGTAAACTAGTTGATGCCCGCTACTTCGTTCGCGTGGATTAAGGTTTTTTGATTACCGCGGGAACGCTCTTATTTTCCGGGATAAAAAGTAGGCTATGTACTATTCCAGACTATAAACTATCTCTGTGCTAAATTTCAGCCAAATCGGTTCAGTTATTGTGGACTGGATTTTTGGCGAAAAAGATAGGCGAAATTTTCAAAAAGGTGATTCCAGTTTATTTAATTTAAAAACATGGAAAACGTTCAATTTTCGATTACCCGTATCAATAGTGCACATGTGGCTTGACAGCAATATTTCGCCATGTTTTTGCACCCGACGCTCCTCGAAGCTGTCAGTTCTCCCTTCTGCAAGACAACACGCAAGTTTAATTAAGCATTATAGTAATTATTTAAAGTCTGTCTCTTTATAATTTATATACCTAGCTTCATATATAGATCATTAAATAAAATAGAACACACACATATTTGTTTTGTCATCGTTTCATGAGTTCCTGGTACATAGTACCGACTAGGTTCAAGAACATTTATAAGTAGGTATACTTAGATGATCTGAAAAACTCGATAAATTATAGTAATGTTATAAAATAAATACTAATAACTTATAACGTTATAAAGCCTCAATAGCCCAACGGTTAAAGGTGCGGACTGAAAACTGAAAGGTCGCAGGTTCGAACCCCACCCGTTGCACTTTGTCGTACGTACACACTCCTAGCACAAGCTTTCCGCTTATTTGGCGCGGATAGGAGGTTATTAGTCAACTTGGCTTGCTGATATTCTTCTTTAAAAAAAATATATCAGCTCAATACTGATTATGAGTTATTTTTAACTAAGCCAGTCGAGGCAAGTCCATGTTACAGGGTAGGTACGGGGTGGTGAACAAACGTCGCCAGATGGCGTAGTGTTTACTCGACCTGTTTGAGTACAACTTTGAATTTTGAACTATTAGCCGCGACTCCCCCAGCGGGCACCTGTCGCTGTTTACAGAGTTATTGCGGGCAAGTTTGTGTCGTGTACGCTGAATAATTGTGAATAATTGTGAGTAATCGTGAATTATTTAGCTATGCAAGACCATCTTCCATTAGTACTTTTAAAACTAAACCATTTATTTAAATTAAGTACATAAAGGTGCATAGCTCATACCCAGGATTCCATATGCTACATTTATACGGGAGAATTAAAAAAATCCCACGGAAATTAACAATCCTTAATCCACGCGGACGAAGTCGCTAGCTGATTCTAGTAAAAAAATATAAGTAAAAGTTTGCTACTTTTTAGCATTTGACCGCGACTTCGTCCGCATTGAGTTAGGTTTATTAAAAGAGCCGCGGAAACGCGTTTTTTCTGGAATAAAATGGTTTTTAAAAAACCTGTGTCACTCTCCAGGTCATCTACTATACCTACCCAGGTAAAAAAATCATGTCAATTACTTGCTCCATTGCTGCGTGAAGGACAAATCAATCGGCACTTTCGCATTTATAATATTTAAGGCATAATCTATACTAATATATAAAGCTGAAGAGTTTGTTTGTTTGAACGCCCCAATCTCAGGAACTATTGGTTCGAATTGAAAAATTCTTTTTGTGTTGGATAGTCCATTTATCGAGGAAGGCTTTAGGCTATATAACATCACGCTGCGACCAATAGGAGCGAAGCATCAGTGAAAAATGTTGCAAAAATGGGTAAAATTATCCATATTTAAAATACATAATATATTCTTTTAAAAACTTCTTAACCGCGATTATAATAACAGAAATAGACGCGGACGAAGTCGCGCGCAACAGCTAGTATTATTATATAAATCTTCATTTTTCATAGTGATCTATCATAACAACCTGTCTATGAATTTTTATTCAATTACCTAGCCATAACCATAATAATTATGATATTAAAGTTTTCGTCGTGCAGGTATATAAACACCATAATGAGCTTCATAAGTGACAATTAAAATTATCCGTAGCATAAATCAACGTACAACACGACATTAGCCCCTATTAAACTTTACACAACCTTTATAATTGCCTGCGCTATCCACTGTCCATTAGATAACGCTTAGAAAATGTCGCAAGGGACAATCCCAAGCGTTTTTATTAATTTAATAACTAGCTTTTACCGCCGTCTCTGTCCGCTTAGAGACTTTAGAATTTCCTTCTCGTTTAATGGCTTAAAACGCACATAACTCCGAAAAGTGCCTCAGATCGAACCCTTCACCCCCCGAAAAAGAAACTGAAGACTTAACCACAAGGCTATTACACAATCTTTTTTAAACACCTTAATGTATTAGTAGCAGTCGATAGAAAAATTAACATTTATAACTTCAGTTTAAATTAAAATAATGAATACATTAATATTAAATTACTCCTAAAATAAGTAATTGTACAAAAAATAAGTACATTTGTATCCAAAGAAACAATGCAGCCTACCTTCTGGAGACATTATCGTCTGGCCTCGAATTGGACCCAATTATTTAGAGTTTATTTTATAAAGCTTACAATATACGTATTATACGATTATTAAGTAAAGTTTTAAATATATCTAAATATATAAAAGGCAAAGATGACTGACTGACTGACTGACTGACTGACTGATCTATCAACGCACAGCTCTAACCACTGGACCGATCGAGCTGAAATTTGGTATACAGGTAGCTGTTAGGACGTAGACATCCGCTAAGAAAGGATTTTGGAAAATTTCAACCCCAAGAGGGTTAAATAGGGGGTTAAAAAATCGAACCTAACATGAGCGAAGCCGCGGGTTAAAGCTAGTTAAGAAATAAAAGTTAAATCAATGTCATCTTCTAACATTAAAACTAAAATAAAAAAACCACATCGATGTAACCGCGCATTATCCTTACACTAGCCAAGATGTTGGCAGCATTGCTCCTTTGGATGGTCAAACGGATTCTCTTGGTTCCCCGGTAGACTCGATGACCATAATTGAATCGCTTTCCGCTTATACCTTAGGCGGTGACCAAAGAGGCCGCACGCGATATTCGAAATTGCCGACATAAGCTAGATAAGGATCGGGCCACATGGAAAGCTTGTAGAGGCCTCGTGTAAGTGCCTCGCGTACGAAGCCTTGCATACCTAACATGTAGGCTTTACGTATGGCATAAGGGTGGATATTTACCTACCCAGCTGAGCTGATTTTCATTGTATAAGTAGGTTTCTTTCCCGAAGTATCTAATTGGTATCTACCTACGAGTATAATAATATTAGTTTACGCTTCATTAGCGGCACTAAGCTCTATAATTAATCTATGATTAATAATAGAGAGGATGCTGTCCTACCTGGTTTTGGACCTGGATTGACGCCATTTTGGCGCTGTAATTAATAAACAGATGCGAGTGTCTCTGGAACTAATCCTTACTAAAATTATACATGTGATAGTGTGTTTGTGTATTGGTTTGTTGGTTTGTCCTTCAATAACGCCGCAACGGAGCAATGAATTGACGTAATTTTTTGCATGAGTATAGTTGAGGACCTGGAGAGTGACATAGGTTATCTATCATCCTGCGGGATTTTTAAAACTAAATCCACGTGAAGTCGCGGGCACCAGCTAGTAGTTAATATTGCAAAAGGCGCACCGATCTTTATAATTAATCGATGATTTCATTGTTCTTGAATGACTTCATAGATTAATTATAGAGGCCATTTGCAATATTATTAGTTCCAGAGACACTCGTATGTCAAATGTGGCGCTTCACATTTATGAGGTACGACCCCTTAGAGACGGACGGACGGAGGGACGGATAGTGGAGGCTTAGAAACCCCGTTAGCCTTTGGCTACAGAACCATAAATAAAAAACCATGGAAAAATTAACTATTTCAGTCAAAAACAAGTAGGGTAGATTCAAACGCTACGCAAATAGCTAAAAGTAGGAAAATGCTTCCTTTC
Source organism: Hipparchia semele (assembly GCA_933228805.2). Classification (NCBI taxonomy): domain Eukaryota; kingdom Metazoa; phylum Arthropoda; class Insecta; order Lepidoptera; family Nymphalidae; genus Hipparchia; species Hipparchia semele. The sequence continues at coordinate 4,285,512 of OW121725.1, read as the reverse complement.
AATATTCAAATAAATTCTGCCGTTACGAAGCGTTAAATCCCCAGGCCCGCGTATAAAGTAGGTGGGTAGTCTATACATAATTCATTATTATTGTTTCAGCCATCTCCAGGATTATGAAGACATGATGAAGAGGGCCTCGTCTGAATCTCAATAACGCTGTAAAGGGCTCTCCAGTAGACTGAGCGCTACCACTGGACCACAGAGCAATGAATCGTGCCAGAGATATTGGAATAAATTAATAATGTTTAGTAAAAAAATGATGAAACGTAGGAGTATAAAAAATAATTAAATAAATAAATTAAAACTACTGCTAATTATATTATCAGACAATACACACCGTCACGTGGTCGTTAATGGGCATGGTGCTTAAAACACTGACGATATTTTCTTTAGGTAATTTTGTATAGGCCCTGTACCCAAGACATTTGGAATGGCATTATGGAAAGATATTATGTTCGTTAGAAGAACTAATTTTTCGTAACAATTTAAAGTATTAATTTAGGGGTCGAATATTTTTTTTCTAAAAGTGAATTCAGACATGTTGTCTTAGCATTTATTAAACTATTTTATAAGAGCAACAAATAAATAAAATAGTCCAATAATAATTCAATTAACTACGTGTCTGGTTCCACTCTTACCCATCCTCCTTCAAATTTTTTAAGTGAAATCTTCTTTAGCGATTTTTGGTTGTGAAAAATATCTTGTGTTCACGTCACCGATATATTACAGTTTATCTATAGCTTCCATAGCTTCACTGTCATCACTGTCCATGTTTCAAAAATAGTCTAATAATATAGGCATAGAGAAAGCTTAAAAACGTACATCCAACCAAGGACATCAGTATTCAAATAAGAATCAAATATTTGTTTGGAGCGCCTTATGGAAAAACTCCCTCCCCTTGCAAATCTCTGTTCCCATGGCTGCTCTGTACCGAACGGCGATCGCCGGGGGGTTTAATATTAAAAATAAAATATAAAAGAGACGATCCCAGTGTAGTGGGCCAGCATTGTGTGCTTTTTAATAAATGCCAAAATCATCGCATCGCTCTCGCTCCTCTCTAGGTATTTGCTGTTCTTACCATATGACGGATTTTTGCGTAGAGCTCGTTCTTTGTTCTTTTTTAATAGGTCCTTGTTCTACGAGAGGTAACTGGTAGGTAAGTATGGTTATTTCGGAAGTATGTTTTATTTATTAGAAGGGTCATTCAGTGGGCGATGGATTGATAGATGGATGCATTCAGTCTATGAGTATCCTTGCGGAATCAAATCGGATTACATAATATGAGGAGGACTAGAGGAGTACCTACCAGAGCAGAACCGTTGGAGAACCAGAGTCACTGCAGAGTATAAAGCTCAAAGAACGTACGTTGGGGTCTTAAAGTGTTTGAGAGGCCCCTCGGGCCACTGGGCAGACTGGTAGCTACTCGATCCAGGCACCACAGTATCGTGTTCTTGCTAGGAGGAACTGCCACAATAACTCCATCGGCATTGTGCAACACGACTCCTGGAAGTTGGAATAAGTACAAGTAACTACTAATGGGTTTAACCTAAGGAATTCACGTCCACACACTTTTTACCTTCTTAACAATTTACGTTTAATTTGGAAAAGAAAAGAGAATATTACCTACAACCTATTGCTCAAATCCAATGAACACAAGCCAATTTCGGAGCTCCAGTTTGCAAAATTCCGTGACATTCTCCACGGCACGGCGCCGACGACCCGGCAAGGCAACCACAGTGCAATTGTGCATACGCGCAATCAATATTCCCTCTCTGCGGTAACCTGTAGAGGGCTGGAGAGGCGCAAACATCAGGCGGCGGCCTTTGATGCGCCTCACAGACAACGTCAAAGGCTGCTGTGACGGAATTGTCAAGCGCGCGCTGATTTTACACGAATGCTACGAGTATGTATTATTCATGGCCCCTTCAAACGGCATTATGTATCGATGCTCTTCAGGATATTATAAAGGAAAATGTGATACAAGCAGTAATTCAGCGTTGTGTTAAAGGCTGCCGTGAAAAAGTAGCGCTCATAGCGGATTCAGCGTACTTCTTTCCTTTTAAGAATGTTTTTCGATCGAGAACATTTTAATGAGGGTTGCAAGGGATAAGAATTGGTGCACAATCGATGTTTGTTGTTATAAAAGTTATTAAGTGGCATAGATTAGATTAGCTTAAAATAATTATCTATACATTAACCAATTTATACAAGGTATAAATTCGCGAATAGGATAGGTAATGGTGGTCTATTTAAAACTTATAATAATCTATCGTGTCTTCCAGTAAAGTACTTTTTTCTATGTTTTCTTATTTAATTCGGAACACTTACTACTTCCTACTGCCTACTAAGTTTTTTGTTTGCAAAAGGTACTTATTTACTTATTTTAAAGTCATTTATCGCCCGGTAAAAATGTCTGAAGGTCGATTTTATCCAAATAATATGCAAGAAGAAAAGCTTCATAATAAAATCAATCTACGTATCGAGATTGCAATCTGTTTTATCCAAGGAGGAATCAAAAAATTTTTGGCTATAGCTTCATGGTTGTACCAGTTGATTAATGCTTTACACCTTATAATAGGTACATATTATTATCTGGATTAAAATTTCGACCTATCAATTTATTGTTTTAAGCTATCCAATCCAAAATCTATAAGCAATCCAAAAGCGTAGAGATATTGGATTAGAATATAGCTTATACCGGCTACATAATGTTATGTTAAAAGTAAGTTGGTAAGTTCATACAATTTTCTTCTTCAGTATTTTATTAGTTGTAACAAGAGGTTCTCGTCAAAAGCACTACCTCAGTCAGCTCGTGGCACGAGTGCAGTTCAAAGGCTCTTCCTTTGCGATTCATTAGCATCCCCATTACTGCAAGTGGATTAGCACCTCCTTCCACCGATTGGCAAAACGTGAGCATGTCATTGCATCTTAAAAGGACCAGGGTCGTCGACGAGATTACTTGTAACGTATTATTATTTTTTAAAACATTACCTATAGACATACGCTTAACCACTGGTCATACCTGATAAAGGAAAGTGATGATGTGGCCTAAAATGGAATGCGTTTGCCTAGAAGATGCCTATTTTCTCTTGTTTTAGAGATGCTAACATAAAACCTGTTATGTGTCGCGAAAAACAGATTCTTGGAATAGAATTCCAGAATCTAGCCGTGCGAATGAGAAATCAAGACCATTTGGTGCGCGTAGATGGTAAATAAACCAGGTAGGGATGGAAACTATAGCGACCCCATATATGGGACCCCAATGGCTCTATCAATTCTTTGAACTGTTCTCCGCCCACTTATTTCACATCTGAATTGCGACTCGTAACTTTCTCCTACGGATCTCCTAATTTCTGATTGATTTCGCAGTAATACCTACTACCGGCATACCTACTATCTCTATCGCCCGTTGAGTAGAATAGAATAGAAATATGTTTTATTCAAATACACTTTTACAAGTAGGTACTTTTGAATCATCAATGAATCTACCACTGGTTTGGAATGCCGTTCCTGCCAAGAAGAGCCAGCAATAAACTCGGCGGTTGCTCTTTTACAAAAAAAAATTTTTTTTACAATAGGTAACAAAACTATGCTATGTACTTATAAATACAGTGTTTCCACAATAAAGTTTCAAAAATGCAAAACAATCCAATGCATGTTAAGACAAGCAGGCAAAAGTAGACCCATTCCCGTTGGTGGCACCCGTTCACGAGCATGACGCATGATCCAGCCATTGCTTCGCTGAGTGACCCTGGGCCTTCTAAAAATATACTCACTAACTAATTTACCCACCTAATTTTGCTACTGCTACAAAAAACGTGAATGATTAGCGTCCTCATTACTTTAAGTGGATTAGCACCTCATTGCACTTACGGGTAAACGTGAGAGCGTCGTTAAATCGTAAGGACGACCATTGTGTGTCAAGGGACTTCCAAGCCGTGTTGGATTTAAATATTTGCAAATAATAATTAACCTATTTTCAGTAACTGAATAGGTGCCGTCACTATCTGTGACGTCAGCGCAAAGTTTCAAGAACGAACTTCTTATCCTACTAATATTATAAACGCGAAAGTTTGTAATTATGGATGGATTCTCTTTCACGTAAAAACTACTGAACCGATTTGGCTGAAAGGCATAGATTATAGTGTGGAATAACACATAGGCTACTTTTTATCCCGGAAAATAAGAGAGTTCCCGCGGGAATTACAACACCTTAATCCACGCGAACGAAGTTGCGGGCATCAAGAAGTGCTATATATATTCCTACTTAATATTATAAATGCGAATGTGTGTTTGCTGGTTTGTTGGTTTATTGCAGCAACGGAGAATAGATTTCTCCGTTGCTGCAACTAGTGATTCTTTGCATGGGTGTAGTTTAGGACATGGAGAGAGAAGTGGAGAGTTTTTTGAGCACGAAGTTGTGAACAGAAGCTAATTTATAATGAACTTAATCGTTCGTAATTTATAATACAATATAGCAGGGAAATGTAAAAAAAATAAGTATCAAAAGTCTTTCTATCTAAAAATAGTCGTCTTTCAATAAGCCAGTGTCGAAAGGTAACAGGTCGCGCCCAAACAAACATGGATTACAAGCTACAAGCGAGCGAGCAAACATACAAACAGCTCGGACCTTCATTCGGAATTCTCAAAAACGCCGTGGTCTTGCTTACACCAATATTTACCCTGGACAGTTATTGGCAAGTATGCTCAGGCTTAAAAGCGTAACAAAGAATTTCTATTAATTTATTGATAGAATATTTATAACAGAATATTTTTTTTGTTCAAATAAACTTTTACAAAATGCTTTTGAATTTAATTACCTCCTGCACTAAGTTGCTAAACCATGCAAGGCATTTTTTAAGATATGGTGAGTAGTAGAAAAGTGTATTGTATGATTTTAAAAGGCATGATCACTTCGCCAGCCTGTCTGGTGGAAGTTATTTTATTGTCCCCGCACCATAATTCAGCCACTTAGAACTTCTAAGCCAAACCCCAAGATAAATGTATAAGTACCTAATCAGACAAAAATTCCAGCTTTCACCCAAGTAATATGAACTAAAAATCTATAAAACTTGCTTTTAGATCTGTCAATTTAGTTTAAATTAGAGATTGTGTAGAACAGAATGAGTACATGAATTAGTCAATGTGTGAGATTTGGAATTGAATATGTAATTGTGTATGGTGGTTTGGTAAATGGGTCGATTAAACCCAATTTGGATCAAAATGATACAGAACTAGACGCAGGATACTAACAATATGCATAATGTAGCACCATCCCGTTCTAAACACACGCTTCATTTGAGGAGAAAAGTCACTATTAAAAAAGAATCTCACAAGAATCTCATCTAATATTTCTTTCGTAATTTATCCGAGTATGTTTTCTTGCAGATTAGTTTATTTTATCCATGACCACTTCTGGCTGTGACAGTACATCGACGCTAGATGTTATTCGCTTTGAAATAGGAGTCCACGTATGGGCACAATAGTACAGAGAGTAGAGACAAAAGCATTCAATTTTCCAAGAACGTTTACATTTGGTGCATGCGAAAGTGAAAATTATACAATCTCAATCTCAGTGTCACAAATTGAGACTTATAACTTTTATAAGTAGTGAAAGGCTAAAGTTTTCCAAAAATTATTTGTTTCTGTTATCTTAATCTCCAAACATTACTTACTTAAATTCTATACAAAACCTATTATTTACCTATTTTACAAATAAAAATTTAAAAGTAAAATGTTATTTCGTTTTATGTTATTATTGTTAAAGCGAAAAGATTGAGATCTTTCAAAACTATACTTCAGGAGTTTTTGTGAAGCCTGGAAAACCAGGAGATTTTAGGAATAGTGTTTGGGAACCCAATATTTAGTCTCAATAGAATTGAAAGTTAATATTAATAATGTCACAAAGTAACGATGTTTTAAACTTACAATAGACAGATGTAAAACACATAATATCCAGACTTTGACCTTCTACTACCTTACCTAAAACTTTGGTTTTTCAATTTCTGTTACTTTCTATTTTGATACAACATTCTGTGTGAACTGTAAGTCCCCAAGCAAAAGATACTTCATTTGTTTTCTATACATATGAGAGCAAGAGTTGAGTTGGGCGGAAAAGGCCTTTGCATACGGCGTAGAAGAGAAAGCGGGGAAACCAGACAGTTAAGCAATAATTGTATTTTCATTTCAATTGCAAGTAACAATATAATAAAATTTCTCATAAAATATTGTATCATCCTATATTTTCTTGGCTTTTCGTGGCTTTTGGATCAATAGAAAAATAATATTTTATGAAGAGATGTTTTAATTGGAATCATGAATAAGTTATAAGAACAATCTTAAGCTAGGTAGCCCCACTTTATTATGTGATACTGATCACCTCAGAAATAAATAATACAATGCAGATAAAGAGGCAACATTACAACAATTATTATATTTATGTTGTCTATTTTTTTGGCAGAAAAATTAGAATCTTTAAATCAGATCTTTTAAGACTTCAATATTTTTTCCGCTTTCTCCTGTACAGGTGATTCGATCCTAAACTGAGCCTAGTATGAAAACCAGGGACGGAACATAGAGAATACAAAATGAGTCAATTCGCCATAATCTCTGATGAAACGTTTGAAGCGATAAATTAGCCGCGGTCGGCCTCAGAAACTAAGATTGGATCCCCTATGTCGCCATGCCACGTAACGGGGTTGAGGTAATTTCACTCCCTTTGATATGTGAGTGGCTTTGTGAGTGACCCTGAAAATAGGGGTAATTTTAGGTAAACACCATTTTTTTTCTCCCATTCCCCATTTTAGTTGGGCATTGGACTTGCTCGTACTTAGAAACAAAGATTGATGTGTACTGGATCGTCTCTAGCTAAAGATAGAACGGCATTGCTTGACAATGGGTAAGATGGTAACGCTTGGTAATGGGTAAGATGGTAACGCTTAGAAATGAGCAAATTGGTAGCGCTTGGCAATAAGAATAAATGGTAGCAGGCAGTTTGTAAAATAGTATCGCTTGACAATCGACAAAATTAAATGCTTGGCAATCGACAAAGTGGTAACGCTTGACAATGGGCAAGATGGTAACGCTTGGCAATGGGCAAAATGGCAAAGGCATTGCAAGGTTGTTACGTACCATGACAAATATAAACCATTTCGTTACGCCATAAGATTTCTTGATATTTTATCATTATATTTGACCTATCCAAAATTGCAAACTTAAAACTTTATTGCCAAGAGACCCTTCACATAAAAAAAAAATTGGAACCAACCCCTATCCATATAAATAAAGAAAAATTATCCCAATTTTTTGTAAAAAAAAATATTCCAAAAGCTTTTTAATGCTAAGCACACCTCGATGTCTCGACTATGCGACGGTGCTAGCTCGGCACGAGTATGTCAAACATCATAAACTCACGCAAGTTTCCTCGAAGTAACATGTCGTTAGCACTCACACGCGAAATGACCGACTTGCGACAACATCAGGGCTTTACACAATTCTTACATTTTTCATAGAAATAAGGATTAGTGAAGTGTCACCACTATAAAAATAGGCTGAGATCATTTTAAGGTTAAAGATGTGGAATGAAAGGTCGCAGATTTGATTCCCACACGTTGTACTATTGTCGCACTCCTAACACAAGCTTTCCGCTTATTTGGAGGGGAGAAGAGAATATTAGGCAAGTTCAGCTTGGCTTATATATTCTTTATAAAAAAAGACGTGTGGCACTCGAGGACTGCCGCGGTAAAGCTATTGCATAGCATTTTTTATCAACGCCATCTAGCGGTGAGAGGAGTCCCGTGTCAGGTTATTTTCGTTACGGTATTTCTGGATTCGGTCTCCACGCTCAAGGCCCGCGATAAAAGCTATGCAATAGCTTAAAAATTTACAATTGAATCCTATTATTAATATTATAAATGCGAAAGTTTGGATGTGTGAATGTATGTTACTCAATCACGTCGCAACGACTCAACCGATTTGGCTGAAATTTGGCACAGAGATAGATTATAGTCTGGAATAGCACATATAGGGTACTTTTTATCCCGAATCTTTTAATAAGAGAGTTCCCGCGGGGATAAAAAACCTCAATCCACGCGAACGAAGTCGCGGAAATCATCTTGTAATTCATAATTTCATAATTTTTTTGATATAAAAATTCTGAAAGGATTTCTGTCTTGCCATCTACAAACATAAATGGTATTAAACCCGTAACGCCGAGCTTTCAGTGTCACCACTATCGGGCATCGAACCCGCTATCGCGCCGGCTATCAAGTTGACTATCAAGGTGCTGCACTTCTGTTATCGGCTATCGATTCGCCATCTCGGTGTTTACTTTGTGTTCTGTCTGGAATTAAGATTAAATATTGTATGCAGTGGAATTAATGTTAATATCATACTAATATTATAAAGGCGAAAGTTTGTATGTGTATGTGTGTGTGTTTTTTACTCCTTCACGCCACAACGAATGATCCGATTCGGCTGAAATTTCGAAAATCATCCCGCAAAATCAAAGAGTTCCCGCGGGAATTAAAAAAAATATATAATACACGCCGACGAAGTCACCGGCTTCGTCTAGTATTAAAATAGTTTCAGCCTTTTTTCCGAACCTTTCCGACCCTGGGATAGAAAAGGACAAAACCACAGATGTGTGTGTATGGGCACACACATCTGAGGTTTCGAAGTTATTTGCATTTCAAGCAATTAAATATATCAATATATTTTATAATATTACAACAAGTACTACAACTACCTATCTATCGATACAACAAGTACTACAACTACCTATCTATCGAAAGATAGTTGTAGTACTTGTTGTAACGGTAAAGGATCGTGGGGAAACCTGCTGAAGTTCTCAATAAGGTTTTCTAAACTGTGTGAAGTCTGGTGATCCGCACTTGGCGCTCGCGGTACTATGGCGTAAACCTTATTGACTATTTGAGAGGAAATCTAATAAATAAATCAGTACTAGATCGACGAGAAGTTATTTATAATATGCATCATTTATGATGCATATTTTTTTCCAGTTTTACACAGTTAAAAATTGAAAATTGAAAACTTTGCAACAAACGAACTACCTTTATTTTTGCGCCATTGGCACTCGTAGCATTCAGTATGTATTTAATATTGTTTCGAATTTCACGAATAGGTTGGCTTTTACGAAAGCTTTTTTGAATGAATATGAGCTAATTCTAAAATTGCAATCTATGGGCATTGAGCAAAAAAGAATTCAAAAAGGTATATTTTTGAGAAGTGTATCTCTGCCGTGTTTTATTAGAAAAAGTTGTATTTTTGTAGATTTTTATATATTGATCTTTTATATTTGGATTGGTAATATTATATTAAATTTAAATGTATTTAAACCGAAGTTACATAAATTTTTACTTAGGTCACTATAATTCTAAAGGTCCATTCAGGTCCTATTCCTAATAGTGTGCAGATGCCTCAATCATCAGGAAACTTGTGTCAGATAATCTTTCCTTATGAAATGTACAGACCTACCTAATGTACGTATATATATGTAAGTGTGTGTGTGTAATGTGTATGCCATATACTTGTACGGAACACGTCGCATTGCTGAGGTCGGGCCTCATCGCAAGGCGTTCCGCGCCATTGCCTGCCGCCATCTTGAACCAGGAGGTACCGTTAGAAGAAAAGTTAATATTAAGTATTCCTTTATTTTATTTTTTCGCAAACTAAGTAACAAATTAGATTCTGCTACGCGAAAAGATACCTTCTCTAAATTAAAGTTACCAGGAAAAGGTTTCAGTAATTTTTGTTATAATTAAAAACTGAAAAATCAAATTGACAATTAATTTTAAGTTTTATACTCGTCTACGACTGAGAAAATTGTAAAATTGTATAGTTACCGTCAATACTTTTGAATTTCGAACCTTGCGTTCTTGAACATGACTATGAAATAGTGCATTTTCAGCGGGAATTCCCTCTGTTAACTGAAACACAAGAGTAGGTAACTCAGGTTCTATATCGGTCATATTTTGGTCAAAGTTGGGGCATTTCTTATTTAAGTTTAATTAAGTTAGTAAAGTTAGTAAAGTTATTTGAAACGTGTTGTTGTTATTTTGTGTGCAACTTTGTAAGGGAAGAGGAGTTTACAGTAATCTTTTTTTCCATCAGTACATCACAGCACATCGCTTATCAGGCCAAATATTTTCGAAATCATCCACGAGCCGGTTTTGGAGTTTTTTCGTTTCGTCGCTCGCCGTCTCAGTTGAACAAACAATGACAAGTGTACCTACGCTTCAAGGAAACATCGATTCAGAAAATGGCATTTTTCTGTATCCGCGACAAACAATATTATAATATTATTACCTACAAAAACTATAATATTATCTACCACAATACTCGACGAATGAATTTTTCATTTTGTTAGCTTGAGAATACAACAAGAAAATAGTTTAAAAACTGCAACACGCCTAGGAAAAACTAGAAATTTTTATTCTCGCGAGAATTCTCTTATTTTCCGGGATAAAAAGTAGCCTATGTGCTACTCCAGTATCTATGTGCCACAGACAAATCGGTTCTGTCGTTGCGACGTGATTGAGTAACAAACATCCAAAATTGCGCATATATAATATAAAAGGATAGTGTGCTCCCTAGACACTGTTGTTACATTATTATTCAATAATAAATTAGGTAATTAATAATACGAATTTACCCAAAACAACAACTGCACTATAGCCGTCCCCAATACACGGCGGCGCTTTCCTCCAGATAAGGGTGTTTGCGCGCCGGTTCCGGGACGTCGCGGCGGTTATCTAATGAGAACTGATAACGGCTGCAACCCTCACGCGTTCCTTGTAACGCGTTATATATATGCGCTGTTTATTACACGTTATATACGTGTTATAATCCTTCACACGTCGTATGCATATACGACGTCTGTAAGACATCCAATAATCTCCAGCGTCATGGGCCTACGGGTAATTTTATTTACCTGTGAACCCATTAATGGGTCAATTCACTGGAACCTTGGGTAAACGTTCAGTTTTTTGCCCACGGCTAACATTCTCCTTTCCCTCCAACTAGCATAAATCTTGAGACTACTGTCGTAGCTAATTCTGCCTAGTAGGTAGGACTAGCTACGACAGTAGCCTTTCTTTTTTATCAACCGATAGACGTCCACTGCTGGACTAAGGTCTCTCGCATGGACCTTCACAGGCTTCGGTCTTGCGCCGCCTGAATCCAGCGGCTACGTTTGACTCGTTTGATGTCGTCGGTCCACCTAGTGCGGGGTCTGCCAACACTGCGCTTCCCTTAGGACTCCATCGACCATCAGCTCTTTGAACTATGTGCCCCGAGATTTCCACTTCAATTTCGCGACTCGCTGAGTCTATGTGGGTGACTTTGGTTCTTTTACGGATCTCCTCATTTCTGATTTGATCTCGCAGGGATACTCCAAGTATCTACGGCTCCATCGCCTGCTGAGTGATCCCGAGCCTTCTTATGAGGCCCATAGTACGAAACGAAACAAAACACAAAAGTGATTTTCATTCGGCCGTTGACTTCTAAATTTGGTTCTACTAAAACTGTAGCTGAAGGTCGATGTAAGTTAAAAATTAAAATTAACAGCAACTGCTGAGCTTCTTGCCGGCTCTTTTCAGCAGAATCTGCATTCCGAACCGCTGGTAGAGTCTTGACGAGTCACAAGAGCTGCACTTAAAATAAATAATTTTAAGTTTTGAATTTTAATTTAATCAGCCTCTTACTGAGTTCTTAACGACACATATTGCGTAGGTAGCTTATTTGTTATTCTTTCTGCTCTTTTTTAGTAATTTTTTTCACCCGAACAAAAATTAATTCATCATGAATATAAAATTGAACGTAATCTGATTTTCTAACAATTCAATCACAAAGTCAGAATAAACATAAGGCAGGATCATTGGAGTACTCCATTAAACGAACATCGCGGAAATTTTAAAAGAAAATTTGCACAAATTACCGATCTCCGAAGAAACGTCCTCCTTGGATAAAAAACTTTTTTTTTTAATTCAACCTTAATTGCTGGGCGGACCGTAAATGCAGTAGAGTGCCATTACTTCTATTTATTTCTGTACTAGCTTTTGCCCACGACTTTGTTTGCGTGGACTTTACAATTTCCCACGGGAACTCTTCGATATTCTCCAGGTCCTCAACTACACCCAAGCAAAAAATTACGTCAACCCGTCCTTTGCACCTATGTTGGTTTGACCTTCAAACATGTTAGTAAGTACCTAACTTTCGCATATAATGTTAGTAGGGATTGATATGAATAGAAAATTTAGATCAAGGTAATTTTAATTTTCATTTATACTGATTAATAATTAAAAAAGCCTCAATAACCCAACGATTAATGGTGCGGACTGAAAACTGAAAGGTCGAAGATTCAATCCATCCATACCATGGAATAAATCTATAGACAGCGCTCAAGACAGAGTTAAAACGAGACAGATTTGTGTCTCATTTTAATTCTATCTTAAGTCTGAGCTGAGTCAGAGCACGCTCTATATACCTATAAATTAGAATGGTTTTTATCTCCCGTTTTTCTTTAACTTCTATTGCATAGAGCTGTCCATATCGACGCGTCGTGATTAGTCCGGGCGATTTTTTCCATTCAATTGAACTTATGAAAAGTCCAACGACTGTAATCATTGTTTGATCTCATTACACAACCAAATTTAATAAATGAGTAATGAAGTTGCTTGTACTTTCTTCGTAATATTTAACTTCATACCTTTTACAGGGAGTAATTTTAATTTTTTTTCGGTGTTCAAGCCACAATATCGCGCATCTAGATCAAAAGTCGGATAACTCAAATAAAGTTATGGCATTCAGTTTATTTAAAAACTAGGTCACATTCAGTCAGTCAGTCAGCGATTTCCCTAGTGTAGTGGTGAAACGAACGGCTAAGGCATACCTTAGTGTGTTCCATAGAACACACTTCCAGCGTCTGTATTTCCGGCCACGTATAATTTGAGTCCATACCTTCAAGACAAGAGTAAATAGGCATTTTCTAGGCAAGCGCGCTCCAACCTAGACTTGATTAATGCTTTCCATCATTGAGTGTCGTCAAGCGCAAGCCTATCTCATAATTTAAAAAAACCTTAATGGTTCCAGGTTCCTAAAAAAATCGGCAAGGGCAATTTTGAAAGTTTATAATTTCCAAAAAATCTGGTGGGTAGGTATAGTTTTGTGGAAGCCTTCGATCAAAAGCACCCTTATAAATTTAAGTAAGCTCGATTCTAACATAGAAGCCGTCGTCACTCGTCACCTACAAGTTGAGTCTGCTTACTTGTAAACGAACAAACAGAAAATATTTAATGCTGTTGACGTAGCTATTAGGTCATCGCCGTCGTCACAAACAATAGACGTCGAAGCTCGATGTAAGTCTCTTGTAGAGATTTCTTCCCTGCATTGTCCAGCAGTTCTTCTACGGCATACAGCATATTATATAATTACCCATTGCCCGCATCAAGCACTAACTAAAAACATAAAATAAAATATATATATATAAAGGTGTCTACGCCAACAGCTGAATTAGACTGATTGTCTACTACCTTAATATCTTCCTTATGTAAAACAATTTCAATGTAATGACAGTGACAATAATCATCAATTCGTCAGATTTATGCATTGCGTTCATGTCACTGTCACCTATGTACTATATAAGCAAATTTAAATAAAAACCAGTACACTCTGCTGGACTACACCACCAAAGGCAGTTTTCTTTCTCACCTGAATACTTGTTGAGGACCTGCTAATCAGGCCCTCGTGTGTCGTGCATCATCACCGACAAAAGGCTTTGGCCGTGGCTAGTTACCACCCTACCGTCAAAGACGTGCCGCCAAGCGATTTAGCGTTCCGGCACGATGGCGTGTAGAAACCGATTAGGGGTATGGGTTGAATTTACACTGCTATACCCCTTCCAAGTTAGGCCATTACCATCTTAAACAGTATCGTCACTTACCATCAGGTGAGATCGCAGTCAAGGGCTATCTTGTCATCGAATAAAAAAAAAACAAGTTTACATCAAATACTTACAGCACCCCCGACATGTACCTAAATATATGGCCGGATTATGTACGATACAGCTAACCAAAATCTCTATCCATCTGGGGACATCATCTTCCTCCTAGGGCAATGGTTCGTAATAATTTCATCCTATAGATGATACCTAATGATACCTACTTACCTAGTATTTTTTAGGAACAAAGATTTGAAAAGGAGGTAATATTAAATCTGAGTTGAAGACAGACGCTCTCCAACAATAATGAGCCAACAAACTCTGTTATCTTAGCGACGTCCTACAAAGCTTCAGCTACACTGTAAGAAACTAGCTGTAATTTGTTTGAGCATTCCAACACATATTGAATGATCTCGTCCTGCCATTTGTCGACTTAAAATTTAACTAACCGGTAAAAAAATGCTGAAAAACACGTTTTAAATTAATTTTAATTTTTATTATTTGTTGTTATAGCAGCAACAGAAATACACATTCTCTGACCCCGTCTACCTATTGTGGATCATGAGTATGGATTATGAGATACAGCCCGCTGACAGACGGACGGACGGACGGACGGACGGAAGCGAAGGCTTAGTAACAGGGTAGCATTGGTTAACCTTCGGGTACAGAACCCTAAAAAGCCTCAATTGCCAAACGGTTAAAAGTGCGGACTGAAACTTAACCATCCCTTGCACATTGTCGTACCCACTCCTACAGGCTTTCAGTTTGAAGGGGAGAGGAGAAAAAAATAAAAGCCATTTTTTCTTTTCTCTTTTATATTTACAAAAAGATTACTAAAACTCTGTAGGTACCTTCCTCCTAATAAAAGCTTATTATACTTAATATTTATATGTGTATGTATCTAATAACAATAATTATAGGTTTTAATAATATGTATTAAGAACATTAATTATAATGTACTGGATATATTCTTAGCACATGCAATTCCTCTGTGGTCTCGTTGGAAAACTTTACGCAAAGTTTATAAATAACGCTGATAGGCTCCGGTAGAACTAAGTTTTCATAAGCCTCTTAGATACAAAGTAGGTAAGACTTTATTAAATTTTATACGTATCTATGTAACCATATCATATAACATAAAAAATAATATAAATATAATGCATGCCTACATAAATATGCATAAACTAAGCAATACATAAAGAAAGAAATCTATGCTTATAATAAAACTGCAATGGGACGAATTCTGTAGGTACATTAAATATATTTTGATTTGAATCGGAGGATGCTTTATTATCGATACTGAGCCCAAAACAATTTTTCTTGAATTTTTTGTCTGTCTGTCTGTATGTTTGTGTGCGCATCACGAAAAAACTACTGAACGGATTTGAATGAAAGGTATAATGGTAGCTGATACTCCGGGTTAATATATAGGATACTTTTTATCCTGATAAACAATAAGGTTTACCCGGGATATGGGATGAAAGTTTTATTATAAGTATAGATAGATTCAAGTCGATACAGAGATGCGTCAAATTTTCAGAGCATTATGATCACAGATTCAGGTTCATCGTCACGAACACGCACTTGGAGTATTGACTGAGCGAACTGCGCAGGTCCCGGCAGCCGGCCACAGCACCGACATAGAGACACTGGAAACACACACAATCCTTGCATTATAGGGTCTTTGCAAATGGTCTGTATTTAAACTTTTTTAAGCTATTGCATAGCTTCTATCGCGGGCCAGCGTGGATACCGAATCCAGAAATTCCGTAACGAAAATAACCTGACACGGGACTCCTCTCACCGCTAGATGGCGTTGATAAAAAATGCTATGCAATAGCTTTACCGCGCAGTCCCCGAGTGCCACACGTCTTTGTTTTATTCGATGACAAGATAGCCCTTGACTGCGATCTCAACTGATGCTAAGTGACAATGCAGTCTAAGGTTGAAATCTATAGACCGCACTCTCACTCAGCTCAGACTCAAAACAGGGTTAAAACGAGACAGATTTATGTCAGAGCATATTTGTGTTTCGTTCTTACCTCTAGATCTCAGCATAAGATGGTAGCGGGCTAACTTGGAAGGGGTATAGCAGTGTAAATTCTAACGACGGAACGGATTAATTGGAACATTGCGAAAAGCTTCGTGATATTGTCTCTTCCAGTCGTTATTATCACATGGGATTGCTAACAGTGTAACGGCACGCTAAGTCATACCAAGTTGTTAAGGATGCAATTACATAGTGGGTCAGCAAGGAAGATATGGCAACTTACAATATACACACCTATAAACATTTGTGTAATATAGGCAAGTCTGAATAATTTAGGTAAAATAAATCCTGATATACTGATTAAAAAAAATCAGTAAGCTATTTTGTATGCTGTTGTCGAAAATGCATTTTTTTATCATCCAGATATTTCCGTTGGCCCTAAAAAAAATATTACGGTTTTTACTGTGGCTCAGGTCTGTAATAGTAACAGATACAGAAAAAATCTATTTCTTAATGCTTTGTCAAACAGCCGATCTTGAAAAGTTAATAGAACTTCAGCTGTTATTCGCAATACAGAAAAGCCGTTTTTGAATTGTTTTGTGTATCTGACTGGCTGATGTCTGAAACTACATCCTTAAAAGTTATCCTGTATACGCTGTAAGTATACCTACTACCTTTGTGCCAGATTTTGTCAAGATTTCAGCAGTTGAACCGTGAGAAAGTTCTTATTGGGATTTGGAACCTTAAATAGAGATACCATTAAATAATCAAATAAGAATTACTTATTAGAAATCAGAGTAGGTATCTTTGCGAGATCAAATCAGAAATGAGGAGATCCGTAGAAGAACCAAAGTCACCGACATAGCTCAGCGAGTCGCGAAACTGAAGTGGAAATGGGCGGGTATGATGGCACATAATTCGAAGAGCTCATGGTCCATGAGGTCCCAAGGTGCTGGAGTGGCGACCCCGCACCGCAAAGCGCAGTAGGTATTCGCAGACCCCCATTAGGCGGACCAACAACATAAAACGAGTCGCAGGGAGCCGCTGGATTCAGGCGGTGCAAGAACGAGGCCTGTGGAAGTCCATGCAAAAGACTGAATACCCAGAATTGGACGTCTGTCGGTTGATAAAGAAGAAAGGAATTATGTTTCTACAGACAGCTCATGGAGTTGCGAAGTTGAAATGGATGGTAATATTCTTGGGGTTCCAAATTGCTGGTAAGGCGAATTCGCCCTGAATAAAGCAGTGTTGGCAAACCTCCACTAGGTGGAACGATATGTATAGGTGCGTTGATAGATCAGTCAGTCAATCAGTCAGTTAGAGTCAGTCAATCAGTCAATCACCTTTTCCTTTTATATACTTAGACTAGCTTTAGCCCCTGCGACTTCGTCCGCGTGGAATTAGATTTTGGGGTGGAATTTTCAAAAACTGTGACACACGTACTTTTTTATTTTTAACTGAAAGCTCAAATACCAACTTTGATGGAAACAGCTTGAAAAATGACGGAGTTTCGTATAAACTTCCATCCCCTATTTAAACCCCTTAGGGGTGGAATTTCCAATAATCCGTTCTTAGTGTGCGCCTACGTCATAAAAGGAACCAACTGTAAAAAATTTCAAGTTTCTAACTTCAGTAGTTTAGACTGTGGGTTGATATCTCAGTCAGTCAGTCAGTCAGTCAGGACTTTGAATTTTATATATATAGATTAGACTAATTAAAGCAATCCTGCTAAATCACTAAATAAAGACAATCCAAGTAGGCAATAACTGGCTGTTATATAGATACGAGACAAGGAAAGGTAATAATAAAATTAAACAGCATCATTATGATACCATCGGCAGCTGCTCAAAAGCAACGAAACAAAAAACAAACAATAAATCAAAATGAAGAACAATCCATTAACTCGATCCACAATAAAAAGAACGCAGCCCCGCCATTGGTGTGGTGTGCAGGAGTAAAATGTAGCTCGAATTTGATTGGCTGACGCCGACGCGCTTCGTTCTGAAACTCGATACTTTTTAATAATGGCTCCTTTAGCTAATGCGATCGCCTTTTATATCGCTGTTGGCTTTCATAAAAACAAAACGAGTAAGTTATGTAACTGTGTATGTTCTTACATTTATTATCAAAAAATGCGCTAAGTGCACATTGTATGCCACCGTGCATTCATTACACATACTTACCTATTCTCTATATATAGAATCTTCTTCATCTGTCAAATGTGACAGCTTAAATTAATGTATAATTTCGTTTATCAATTTATATGAAACACTAGCGGACGCCCGCGACTTCGTCCGCGTTCTTAAATTGTTGAAATTTTTCCTGAATTTTCTTTGCTATAAACCTCACGGAGCCCGAGACCTTTCCAACGAATGCAAAACCGTGGAAATCGGTTCGTGCGTTCTGGAGTTATAGCGTCAGGAAGGAAAACCCGACTTATTTTTATATAGTAGATGTTTTAAACTGTAAAGTACCTAAATACGATTTTAGTTTAAGTTTAGAAGTATTTTATCAAGTACACAGGATGTCATTTTTATTACTGGATCCGTGAATTCAAGTCCTTCTTTTTTGGGGTTCTGTACCCAATGGGACCCTATTACAAAGCGTACGCTGTCCGTCCCTCCGACGGTCCGTCTGTAAGCGGGCTGTAATAGGTAGATTTTTGTTTTCACAGAATGTGCAGGTATTTCTATTGCCGCTATTACAACAAATAAAATCTAAATCTAAATCTAAATATCTAAATATATAAAAGGCAAAGGTGACTGACTGACTGACTGACTGATCTATCAACGCACAGCTCAAACCACTGGACGGATCAGGCTGAAATTTTGCATCTACATAGCAATTATAACGAAGGTGTCCGCTAAGAAAGGATTTTTAAAAATTCAACCCCTAAAGGGATAAAATAGGGGTTTGAAAAATCGAACCTAACGTGAGCGATGCCGCAGGAAAAAGCTAGTAATAAAATAAAGTTAAAAATTAAAGAGGGCCTCCATACAATAAACTTTTGTTTTTGTTCGATCTTAATAATAGCTAGTGTTAAATCTCTTTGTTATATTTAAAAGCAATACGGTAAGCAGCAGACCTTATGTCTGCAAGTTTGCACACCATGCATATATGTTAAAATGTGAGAAACTATGCTCTATGTACTATACCACCATTGTACCTCCACTTATTATTCACTCACATTTGGCAAATCATATCATTTCATTTCATTTACGACTAGCTGATGCTCGCGACCTCGTTCGCGTGGAATTACTTTTCAAGATCCCGCGGCAACTATACTTTTTTTCGGGATAAAAACTAGCTTATGTTTTAATCCAAGGTATAATCTATCTTCATTTTAAATTTCAGCCAAATCGGTCTAGTAGTTTTTGAGTTTATTCATTACAAACATACACACAAAAATACAAATCTTTCCTCTTTATAATAGTAGTGTAGGTTGCACGGAACCCTTCGTGTGCAGATCCGATTCGCACTTGGCCGGTTTTTTGTTTTTATCAAAGGCTATTAGTATTTTATTACATAGCCCAAATGCGTTCTGGAGTGCCGGCTGTGGGAAGGAGCCGATTGCTTGGGATTTTTGCGGTTGGATTTAGGATACGGGGATTCGGGTTTCGGGAAGATAATCTCGCGGTTAGCGTATGTGTATTATGGCAATTTATTGAATAGGGGCGGCAATTTAATGGAATAAGAGGGTGGAATTGTGTTAACGTTTTTACTAGGTACATGCTAGGCAGAGGCGTAACTACAGGGTGGCATGACGGCAAAATGCCACGGGCCCCAGCCGGCAGGGGCCCCTGGTCAGAGAGGGCCGGAAGCTCAAGATGATCATAACATTTATAGCCATTCCTGTGACTACGGCTAGTGCCGAGCGATCATTTTCAAAATAAAAATTGATATAAACTAAACTCTTTGGGACAAGAAAGATTACGCACAGTGGTAAATTTACCAAATGGCTGATTTGACTGGAGCCTAGGGCAGCAGATTTTAGGGGCGGCGAATTTGGGGCCAAAATTTTTATTTATGTCTTACAGAAATTAAAAAGATACATATTTGTAATACCTAAATGTCATTAGGTCCACAAACACATTTTAAAATAACCCCAATAACAATAACTAAATAGTTGGTAGGGCCGACTTTACCTACGATGCCGAGTGTGCGGCGCATACAAGCGTAGTGTCTCAAGCGCCAAAAGTACAGGACTAGATATGGTGTAGTGCAGAATAAAAAATTTCGTGCTCACTTCGTTCGTGAAAATGTCGCTTTTACGTTGCTATTGTAGGTGCCAAGAATGAACTACTAAGTGCCGTAATGTATTCATAAAAAATTTCGCGCTCGCTTCGCTCGCGAAAATGTCACTTTTATGTTGCTATTGTAGGTGCCAAGAATAGACTACTAAGTGCCGTAATGTAATCACAAAAAATTTCGTCGCTTTTACGTTGCTATTGTAGGTGCCAAGAATGGACTACTAAGTACCGTAATGCAATCATAAAAAATTTCACGCTCGCTTCGCTCGCGAAAATGTCATTTTTATGTTGCTATTATAAATGCCAAGAATGGACTACTAAGTGCCGTAATGCAATCATAAAAAATTTCGCGCTCGCTTCGCTCGCAAAAATGTCGCTTTTACGTTGCTATTGTATGTACCAAGAATGAACTACTAAGTACCGTAATGTATTCATAAAAAATTTCGCGCTCGTTTCGCTCGCGAAAATGTCACTTTTATGTTGCTATTGTAGGTGCCAAGAATAGACTACTAAGTGCCGTAATGTAATCACAAAAAATTTCGTCGCTTTTACGTTGCTATTGTAGGTGCCAAGAATGGACTACTAAGTACCGTAATGCAATCATAAAAAATTTCACGCTCGCTTCGCTCGCGAAAATGTCATTTTTATGTTGCTATTGTAAATGCCAAGAATGGACTACTAAGTGCCGTAATGCAATCATAAAAAATTTCGCGCTCGCTTCGCTCGCGAAAATGTCGCTTTTACGTTGCTAACTTGCTATTGTAGGTCCTAAGAACGGACTACTAAGTGCCGTAATATTACTTTACGGCACTTAGTATAAATACAATACGCTCGGACTTAAAGGTTATTAGAAAATCAAGTAATTGTAATTGCGTTTGTATGTACCTACTTCACGTAGTGATTTATGAAAAAATAAAAATACTTTCTCATTGGGTGAGCTTCTTTATATTGGGGGAGGGAGGGCCCCATCCGATGAATTTGCCACGGGCCTCAAACGGTATAGTTACGCCTCTGATGCTAGGTATCTACATGTAATTTATAAGGAACTGGCTGATACTTCATCCACTTGGATTTAGTTTTTTAAAATTCCTCGGGAACCACTTGATTTTCCAATATAAAAAGTAGAATATGCCACTCTCCAGGTCCTAAACTATACCCATGCAAAAAATCATCAGCTCTCAGATAAGGCGATTTTTACTAACTTAATTCACAGTTATCGTCTTACTGGAGCTTATTCTAGCAATATGTTCATTTTTAGCCTATAAACTTTTCATTAAATTTCTCTTTCTATAAATGAAAACCGAATAAAAATTCGTAAAGTAGTTTTTGAGATAGAAAAACCGCGCTAAGTTCGTGTTTGTTCGGGCTACAAACACGAACTTAGCGCGGTTTTTGTATAACTTTTGTACTGATTTTTGATACCTTGGGTTACATTATTGCAATTTTGGTAGGGATCTCTAATTTTTTGAAAATAAAATATAGCCTATGTTACTTGTTTATAATGCAGCTTTATATAGGTGAAAGAATTTACTCGTAGTTTATGCATTACAAACAAACATACAAACAAGTAGAAAATGTTCCCTACTGTTCTATTTTTTCGACTTTTGTCGGACCGACTATTAATTTTATCGTTCGTTTGCTTAAAGCGTTATGTCGAAGCGGTTACATACTTATAGTAGGTAATTTATTTCGAAATGTATAATAGTAGATACAAAGTAGTTTATTTGCTCATGATAGACATGAGCAAATAAACTACTTGTGAATGAGAAAAATAAACATATCGATGTATAGTATAAATATAAAGCCAATCACAATCGGGTCCTAATAGATAAAACAAAATAAATCTGAAAGCCAATCTAGAGGATGGCCGTAATCATACCACAAGCACTGTGTATTATTACCTACTATCGAACAATTTAATGATTAACTAAGAAGTCTCCTGACTTTGTCTGACTATGACGTTTTGACGTAAAAAAGGGCTTCTATGTTTGTAGGGAGGCACATAGAGAGATAAGTTAGGTAATGATAATGTCCTCCCGAATAAATCCGGCCACAGCGGCCAATCTCCACAGAGATTAGCCATCTGTGCGGCAGATATTATAGTGCACAAGTGTGTGAGCAACCACAGGTGCACTCTCTATTCCCTCATTCTCATAGTCCGATGGGACGGGAAATCCGACACAACCGGAGAAAGATCAGGCGCAGGACTAACGCCTTTACGTGCTCTTCGAGGCACGGGGGTGACTCACCGCCAACTTCCTAACTCCGGGTTAGTACTGAGAATTTCTTGACAGAAAAACCCAATACGGTTCCCACGGAATTTTTAAAAAAAAAATCTAACTCGATGCGGACAAAGTTGCTTACAAAAGCTAATTACCTAATTACTACAAATATAATGAAAAATACCAGAAAGAAAGAGCAAAGAGTTTTTAAACGACTTCAAAAAAGGAGGAGGTTTTCCATTCGGCCGGTATCTTTTGTTTTAAATGGCGGGAAATATGTTAATGTAGGTATTTCCCGCTTTTATGTCAACTAATCCCACAGTTCCACAGACAAAAACACGGACAAAAGAATATACTAATATTACAGAGTATGAAATACGCAAGACACTCGACACTCATTGATGGTGGTGCGCAAACAGAAATATCGACTATTCGATAACGACGAGAATCGATACTGACCCCGCGATACGGTACTGGGCAAATACTGTACGTAAGACGATAAAAGTGAACGCGCCTCGATGAGTTGCACCATTCTTTTTGAATTTTATGGATACGATGGACATGTTCACTATTTTTAACCGACTTCCACAAAGGAGGAGGTTATCAATTCGGCTGGTATCTTTTTTTTTCTATGTATGTCCACCGATTACTCCGAGGTTTCTGGACCGATTCACGCGATTTTTTTTTAATCGACAGAGGTTTCACGAAATGGTCCCATAAAAATTTTTACCTTCAAGTCCTCAAGCCTGATGCTGTAGAGGTACTTTCCCCCTAAATTATGGGGCTTTAGGAGCAAAATTTTTATTTCAAGGCTATACTTAGTACCATGATTCACGGCAGATAGACGCAAGTTCGATTCCCGTCGGTTTCACAATTTTTGATATGTACCTATTTAAGTGATTATTATAAGCGATTTAGCGTCCCGGCACGGTGGCGTGTAGAGACCGATAAGGGGTGTGGGTTGAATGTACACTGCCATACCCCTTCCAAGTTAGTCCAATCATCATAGACTGCATCGTCACTTAGTAATCAGGTAAGATCGCAGTCAAGGAATATCTTGTCATGAAATAAAAATTAAAACTACCTAGCTTTTATCCGCGATTTCATCCTATATCACTCTTCAAAATCTTAACTTTTTCATCGGTGTACAGTTGCTTTAGTTAGGTCTTTAAAAATCCCGCGGAATTCCTTAGTTTTTCCGTAATAAAATGTAGCTTACAAGGTCCTCAAATATCCTCATGCAAAAATAGCTTCGATACCTTGCCTTGCTGACGTTTGATTGAAGGACAAACCAACACACATTCGCATTTATAATATTGGTAAGGATTTTTAAAGATTTTTACTTTATAAAATTAATAGTTATCATTAAGTTATCAATGTCAAAAGAATGTGAAGTCGTGCCCATAGGTATGTCCTTTAAATACCTTGATTTATATCTATTCATATTATCTTTATAATGGTTGTTGTGCCGGAAGACATGTATTTAATGACTCGTTATACAAATATGTCATACTTCCAGTACAATACTGTCACAAGTGACAGAAATAGTTACTTAAAACATATGACATAGGTATATGAACGCAGCCGGTAGATAGGTATTGCGAACTATTTATTTGAATTGGTGCTCAAAGAACGCAGTCGTTCTTTCTTCCTTTTTACGGGGCAGGTATTCACACACGAATTAAAAAAAAAGTAGATACCAAGTTTTAAATCTTGTACGATGGTACGGAACCAATCTTGTGGGAGTCCTACTCGCACTTGGCCGATTTTTAGTGCACGGTATTGATACTAACCTTGACCTGACGCTGCAATTTCTGAAGATGGAGCAGGAAGGTGCATGGTGGGCAGACGCTGTCGGGTATATCACACTGTGAAATCGGCTGTAGATTCCACATTTCGGGGCCGATTTAAATTTTCAATTTACACATGTTACGCTATCAAGATAGCAGAACATGTTATCGATACTAAATATTTGTCTGTTAATAGAAAATTCAGCTTTGTTTTGATGATTTGCTACATTTCGTGTAGAAGTTTAATCAACATTAATAATCAACACGGCAAACATGTGTTGAGGTGCCGAAATTGATGTTTTAATTGTCACTTGCGACTGTAACGTAGGTACCTAATCAATTAACTACTGTATACCAGTTCAAATGTTCTCAAATATTTGCGTGTATGGTAATCGTTTGCTTACTTTTGCTTTGTTTATAAATTACTTACCACTGACTGAGTATCATTGAGGTTTGTTTACTGGATTCGTTATGTATGGACGTTGTTGCTTTTGTGTGATAGTTTTTGTAGTGAGTAATAGTTTACCTCCATGATACCTATACTTAGAGACACGATGGTGATACGTCAATTCGGTACCTATTGTTTCAGGAAAATATACGTTTGACGACCTCCCTGGCGCAGTGGTTGCGCTGTGGTCTTATAATTGGGAGGTCTCGGGTAATTTATTATTTCTAAATTGTCTCTGGTCTGGTCTGGTGGGAGGCTTTGGCCGTGGCTAGTTACCACCCTACCGTCAAAAACGTGCCGCCAAGCGATTTAGCGTTCCGGCACGATGGCGTCAGGCGTGTAGAAACCGATTAGGGTGGGAACAAGCCAAGGATGCCTCACTGCGATACCTCGCGGTCGCGGTTTAGCTCGCTACCTCGATGCCACCTCCATTTAAAACAAATGTATGCAAACAGACGAGCGCGAACATGCCGAGAAACATCGATGTGAACCGCGATGTATCGCAGTGAGGTATCCTTCGGGCGCGAACAAGCCAAGGATGCCTCACTGCGATACCTCGCGGTCGCGGTTTAGCTCGCTACCTCGATGCCACCTCCATGTAAAACAAATGTATGCAAACAGGCGAGCGCGAACATGCCGAAGGATACCTCACTGCGATACATCGCGGTTCAGATCGATGTTTACCTCGATGCCTACGCGAAAACAAAATATTTTGTTTTTACATCGCGGTCGACTGCAAGCATCGATGTGCTCTGGCTTGTGATTGGTCGAATCGGTTCGCCTTCTCAAGGTCTCCCGCTATCGTTTACTTTGGGCCTCGAATACATTTTAATTTAATAAAATAAATACAATGTAGGTATAGCGTTTCAAATATTAATTATATTATGATGTATTATTTTATGAATTTTTTATAAATTATAGTTTTCAAAGCTCTATAAGATTTGTGCCAATAAACTTAGAATAAGAATTATTATAATAGACTTAGGTACTTGTTTAGAAAATTATTCATTAAAATAAATATTATATTATATTTGCATAACTCTTTTATAACTAAACTACTCGTAAAATTGGTACATATTATTAAATATTTAACCATTCATTATGGTTAATTTTTTATTTTAATTAAATAATGGAAAAGGAGGCGCTAAAAGATTTAATTTTTAATATTCCTGCCCCGTGGGATAAGCGGTACAAAAACCACCACAACAGATATACGACCTCCCTGGCGCAGTGGTGAGCGCTGTGGTCCTATAACTTGAAGGACTCGGGTTCGATTCCCGGCGGGGGCAATTTAGGAATTTATAATTTCTAAATTGCCTCTGGTCTGGCCTGGTGGGAGGCTTTGGCCGTGGCTAGTTACCATCCTAACGTCAAAGACGTGCCGCCAAGCGATTTAGCGTTCCGGCACAATGGCGTATAGAAACCGATTAGGATTGAATTTACACTGCTATACCCCTTCCAAGTTAGCCCGCTACCATCTTAGACTGCATCGTCACTTACCATCAGGTGAGATGGCAGTCAAGGGCTATCTTGTCATCGAATAAAAAAATATATATTTTAGTCAAGGAATGGAAGAATATTACTTTAGCGTATAGTGAGCATTTGAACTAAGCATCCAGGTGCGACTGAACCGGCATGTTCGCACCGACATCTTTGTAAAACATCCAGATATCGACATCGAGGTATCGAGCAGCGACCGCGACCGCGAGGCATCTTCGCTATGTTTCCACCCTTCGGCATGTTCGCGCTCGTCTGTTTGCATACATTTGTTTTACATGGAGGTGGCATCGAGGTAGCGAGCTAAACCGCGACCGCGAGGTATCGCAGTGAGGCATCCTTGGCTTGTTCGCGCCCTTAGGGGTATGGGTTGAATTTACACTGCTATACCCCTTCCAAGTTAGCCCGCTGCCATCTTAGACTGCATCGTCACTTACCATCAGGTGAGATCGCAGTCAAGGGCTATCTTGTCATAGAATAAAAAAAAAAAACGTGCAAATGAAAGTTTATATTTTCTGATTTACATTATGCTGTTCTGAATGTATAAACTATAAGATGTATCTATCTATGATAGGTATAACCTAACTAGAGTTTATTCAATTAACGAAATTTTCTTCTATATTTTTTTGTGCGGGGGTGAAACTACAGGGTGCGGGGCGCGGGTAGTTCATCCCGAACACCAGTCTCGAGTCGGCCACGGCTCAGTAGGTATACGAATACATCACTAGTTCTACTACTAGTTCGTATTGCTGGTACAAGAAGCCGGTTACAAGTGAAGTAGAGCATATTTTCAGTTGCTTGTGCATCAGTAGGTCGATTGCTACAGTCATATTTGTAGTGATTGACTGAATTTATCACGTTCTTTCTGCAACAATGCATTTTAGGCAATTGCAAGCAAATATATTGCTTTCAGAGAAATGTACGACTGTTTAAGTTATCTTTCGCTAAAAGTAATTTATTTATTTACAGCTGGAGTGTAAGTTTCCTCTTTTCACACAGAACAACGCGGCGGTGTGTAAAGATAGATCTCATTAGTATTCTATTTAGCATTAGGACAAAAAAATACGCGTCGAATTGAGAACCTCCTCTTTTATTTGAAGTCGGTTAAAAAGTGGTGCGCGTCTTCGTAGATTAGACAAACTATTCCACGTACATACTAGTAGGTAGGTACATAAATTTCAAAACACCAGAGTTTCACTTGATCATATTTCCTGTTCTGATTTTCTGATAATATCATGCGGTTAGTATTAGGTAGGTAAGTAGGTATTATGTTCCTTTCTCCTAAAATTATTTCAAAACAAAATACTTCACACTGCCATATTCAACATGAGTGTTTCGATTAACACTGTTGCACTGGATAGTGACGTAATAATTAGAAAAATTCAAGATGGCCGCCGCCTCGGTCAACGCACCGCGTAGTGAGGAGGGTCATATTCTTAAGTGGATATGAAACAGTAAAGCAAACAGCATTGTGCAGTTATCAGAATTGCTTTTGATTAACACTGCATTTTATTCTAAGAATGTGAAACGTGAAAAATTTATCTGGAACATTGTGGAAACAAACTGTCGTGGCACGGTTTGTTTCCATAGCAGATTCAAATTCAAAGTCTTTATTTTTCCTTATCATAACTATTTATAGATTATGCTTATTTGTACATATAATATTTAAAACCTGTAGTTAGTAAGTATCTCCATTAGGTAGTATTATGTTTATGTGGATACTAGGTAAGTACCTATTGTCTTTATGTATGTGCAAGTGTGTGAATGTTTTAGTTTGTGGATGTCAGAATGTGTGTGCCCTTTGATTTGTGTTTTTTTAAACAGATACTTTTATTATTAAAAAGCTTTTACCTGCTCCTTTGTCTGCATGGAATTAGTTTTCAAATCTCGTGAAAATTTTGGACACAAATATTTTGATTGTTTGATTTCCATGGAATCTTTAAAAATCTAAATCTACGAAAGATGCCACTAGATTGCCACAGGTAGGTAGTAAGTACACATACTGAAGATAATAACTCCCATGTTGTTCTAAAGGGTAATAATAAATAATTTAAAGCCTCAATAGACCCGTTGCGCTATTATCGTACCTACTTCTAGCCCAAGCTTTCGGTTTATTTGGAGGGGAGAAGAGAATAAATCAAGTGGCTGATATTCTTTTTTTATATAAAAAAATAAAAATTCTTTTCTAAAAACCGACTTCTTACGCCACTACAAAGTATAAAAATAATTTTAGTTTGCACACGTTTGTTGAAGTCGGGTGGGCTTAAAAAGGAACGATGAAACCGATACGCGATGCTCGCCCGACTTCAACAAACGTGTCTCTCATGTGCCATCAGGAGGCGTGCGTCGCGCATCGGTTTCATCGTTTCTATTATAAAAAAATTAGAAAAACTCATTCCCATCAACCAAGTAGGTATCAAGTCTAGCCACAAATAGTACAAGACAGTTATGGATGGGCGCTCACCTTCATGAAAACAGAAGCAATTTATCGAATCCTCGAAGTTTTTCCGACGGTATGATATAAAGTCCCATAAATCATAGTCAGGCAAGTCGCTTGACCGTGGGATAACGCCCGAATGAATTATGGACTAACTGATTAAATTTTCTGGGGGTGGTAGGTAACGTCGCACGAAGAATCTACCTACTAATCTTAATCGAATATATTGGCTAAAAGGCAACTAAATAATTGAAAAATAAACTTAAATCTAAATTAATAAAGTATTTAATACTATCAATAAAACTAAAGGATCTTTTTTTTCACGTACTTTTAACTGTAGAACCAACTCGCTTTGACGGTGTTCCCACTAAACTACAACATGGGGTTATTCAAGGGGCGGACCAACAAATTCCTGAAAAGCCGGCAACGCATTAGTGGTGCCTCCGGTGCTACAAATGTTCATGGGCGGTGGTAATCACATTAGGCCTGCTCGTTTGCTCGTTTAAAATATCGTAAACCCCATCGAAGTCACCGTAGTGTAGCATTACTCAGGACGCTGGCAGCATTGCCCCTTTGGATGGCCAAACTAATACTTTGGCCAAGGTATCTGCCAGCTCTTGAATCCCCGGTAGAGTTGAGAAGATGCACATGGAAAGCCTGGATATCTATGTCCAAAATTAGACCATCTTTTTATATTATCTGTAGTATTTACTTGTCTAGACAAGCGCGCTCCAACTTAGGCTGCATTCGTCGCTTACCATCAGGTGAGATTGCGATCAAGCGATAGTATGTATACACATATATAAACTAGTGGTTCGCCCCGAACTGAGACCTCGCGATATCCCATAATTCCCAAAAGTTTTAATTATATATTGTAATAATTAACTTTTAACATTAGACGCAATAAAAAAAAAATAGTTGACATAAAACTGTTTTACTGACACAGCGCCATCTATAGTGAAGCATTATAGTGAAGCATTATAGTGAAGCTATTAGCTTCACAATAATGCTAATAGATGGCGCATTAAAATTAAATAATTTCGTTTCTTTATAACATTTATCTAATTTTAGTATTTGTTGTTCAAGTACAGGATATAACTGAATTTTCAACCAAGTTTCACGTTCTAATATTCAGTAATTCTTGACATATGACTCAAATTAAAATCTCCACTTTGAAACCCCCCCATTTGGTCAATTTTTAGGGAAAAATTAAAAAAAATATATTTTTGTACTCTGTTCAAAGTCGTCTTTAAAAAGATATATCGCAAGTCTATGTAGAGCAACAAACAAGATTTTACTTCAAATACGCTTCTATGAGAGCCCCCCTGAAATAAAGCTTTTTATATTTTTTTATACAATGTTCGGCTGAAGGCCATCAGTTTACATATTATATTTAAATTTGAAGTAATTACGTTCAGTAATTCAGAAGTTATAGGGCTCTGACAGACATTTAGACGAACACACTTCTCTGTCTAGTAGGCAAGCGCCCTAGTTGACTCAGAGAACTTCGCTTCGCTCGTTCAAAAAACCACCTATATATATATATCTACAATCTATATATATTGCACCAAAGTTAAATAGATACCAAAGGCCAAAATTCGTGTTCCCATACCGTCCCCGCGTACGACGTACCCCATAAAGTATGTAAAATACAGGGCCAGTGTTCCGGCAATACAGCTAAGTGCCGCTTGCTGATGGATGATGTTTGCTCTACAAATAGTTTTCAATTCCGAGCCGCTGCCCGCCCGCGCCGCTCCGCTCCGCTCGCCGACGCACGCTGAAGATTCACTTACTAAATTGATCTAAGGAACGTAGGGGACGTTGGATGCAGTATAAAGCCAGAAAATCTCTCAGATACTTGTATTTTTGTCGATATATTTGACAACTAGCTGATGCCCTCGACTTTGTACACGTATTCAGTTTTTAAAATTCCTCAGGATCTCTTTGATTTTCCGGGATAAAAAGTAGCCTAATTCCGCGAAAAGGCCTAGAGAGTGACATACACTCTCTAGGCCTTTTCGCGGAATTAGGTTATCAATGGATAATCTAATAACAACCAGTGAAAACCGGATGAAAATCTCTGCAAAAGTTTTGAGATTAGCGCACGGACAAGCAAACTTAGTGGACAGGCTTTGTTCTATAATAATTATGTAGTAAGTAAGTAGGTATAATATAGTCAAACATGAGTCAACCTTTAGAAACTAATAACTGCATCAGTATTATCCGAAACAGGTCCTAAGACGGATTCAAATTGCAGGCACCCCTAAAGGAAGCCGAGAGGCCGAAGTCTTATCCACTAGACAATCAACGCTTTTAATGTTTTAACTAACAGCTATATTATCTTTATATATATATGTTCATGTTTATAAGCATCAGTTGCTACTGTCTGGTCTTTGGTTGCCCTTGATCGTTACACAAGCATACGAGTACGAGTGTGCCTGTTAAAGGAAGATAACGTGAATACCTACCTCAAAGCTTTCTCGGCCACAAATTCTCGTTTCCACACACGAAATTTCCAAGAACGCCCAATAGGTAGGTACGTCAGTGCGAGCAAACACCGATAACGCCGACACAAGCGGCTAAAAAGGTTCACCCTCCGCACAGACATATTTTACACCTATGTGAAATGTTACCTTGCATTGGCAGCCTGCTCGTGAGCCCATCTTTAAGTTCATTTACGAGAACCTAAATATTTTTATCCGGCTACGCGAGGAACTAATGTTTGACAATGAAGGTTTTCTAAAATGACTCCCACTAGGCGGTAGCACGTCAGGTCCAGAAACCTGTCGAAGGTGCCAGAGCGTCTATATTTTTGTGTCTAAACTTTTTGTAATTTTTAGTAAAATTAAATAAGTAGGTACGGATTGAAATGCCACAATATTGTGCAGTTCTTATGTACTCAAAAAAACGGGAGGTCATGTTTCCTAAGGATAAAATAGGTACCTACGTTTAAAACAATGGCTTGTAGCCATTCGTAGAGATCGGTTTACGTCTACAAATAATAGTTATATATTTTAATTTGGTATATTTAATTGTAAAGTTGAAAGGTACGATAGTATAATGTTTAATGATAATATAATCGAAGCACGTGATGTGATTATACAAGATCCTCACATTTACCTGTTATAAAGTTGCAAAATATTAAATTGATATCTACTCATATGTGTAGCTTAACCAAGGTTATAAGTAAAGAAATTGGGACTGCTCTAGTCTTCATCAAATATTCCAAAAGCCTCAATAGCCCAACGGTTAAAGGCGCAGACTGAAAACTGAAAGGTCGTAGGTTCGAGCTCCACACGTTGTAGTATTGTCGTACCCACTCCTAGCAAGCTTTTCGATTATTTGTAGGGGTGAGGAGAATATAAGTCAAGTTTAGCTTGGCTAATATTCTTTTTAAAAAAAAAAAAATTATATCATGAAATATTTTATTCTAATAACCCTTTTGTTGAGTTTATGCTAATAATAAAAACGACTTTATACCTTTATAGGTACTCTATACCGATATCACTCAAAAACCTTCTACCGTTGCCACGAACAAAGAGTGTTTTATTTTTATTATCATCGTACAGAACACACAAAAGGTCGACATGAGGCCTCGCTGACATAATATCACACGGATTCGTATAATAAAAAACGTTACAACAGAAACTGACATGAAAAAAACCTCAAAATCTCAAGCGATTCACTATAAAACTTACAAATGAACCGCGTTACTTTTGCCGTCGAAAAACGAAAGGTCAATTTATAATGATCCTTAATTATTAGATAATAAAGATTTTGATGTAACATATAATAGATACGCGTTAGTAAATATTGGTTTGTAAACAAGGAGGTTTGATGACTTGTAAAGATTTTGAATGGTCGTTATCGAAGTGTTTGGACGTGGCGAAGCCCGGTAGCCTGGAAGGTAACAAGATGAATGGAATGACACATTAAATCAATAAATGGATAAATAAAAAGATGCGCCCACACATGGGGTTGGTTTCCATTTAACGGTACAAATGTTTCGACCTCCAAGCATTTTTAAAGTTAGCCTCTCGATTGTACCAGTATTACGCTTTCAGTCTTAACTTAATTATTAATTAATTTGGATGTTAGATATGGCATAATATATAATATAATAACTGCCTCGTTGGTCTATTGGTTAGCAAGTAGGGTTGCCAGATTTTTTTTCAGCCTACAAGGGACAAATAGTTAAATGGGTAAAAAATACAGGATTTCAGTTTTTTACCCGGGACAAATAAAAAACAAAATTATTTAGTGTCTTTTTTATATTTTTCCGAGGATAGAGTCAGTTAAAACATATTTTTATTCTTTTTATCATATCTGCAAAAATCAATACAATTATAATCGTAATTATAAACGGTCATCAACTCGCTTTTTAAGAATGTTGCTTGTGTGAATACCTGGATCGATTTCATAATGAAAAACGAAGTACAGCTCAAATACGGGACATAGCGTGTCCCGCCGGGACATTTTAAATTATGCCTAAAATCCGGGATGTCCCGGGAAATACGGGACGTCTGGCAACGCTATTAGCAAGTTCGACTGATGACGATGACGATTCGATTCCCGGGTCGGGCCATAAAATGCATCTATTGGGTTTTTCTGTCAAGAAATTCTCAATACTAGACTGGAGTTAGGAAGTTGGCGGTGAGTCAACCCCGTGCCTCGGAGAGCACATAAAGCTGTCGCTCCTGTGCCTGATCTCTTTCCGGTCGTGTCAGATTTCCGTCCCATTGGACTATGAGAGTAAGGGAATAGAGAGTGCACCTGTGTTTGCGCACACACTTGTGTTTATCTCCCGCGCAGATGGCTGTTCTCTGTGGAAATTGGCCGCCGTGGTCGGATTCGTTCAGGAGAACATTAATATTGATGTAAAAACAACTTTATTAGCAAAAAGAATAAAATAATAATTTATTTTTTACCGCTGGTCTTCACTCTAGGAAAAGGTGTGCGAAGATCTTATAATATAACGATTGTCTTATATTTAATCAGAGAACTAGGTAGTTGTAAGAAAACAATATGCCGGTATATACCTACCTAACTATAACTTAGGAATAGGTATACAAGAATATTGTTGCAAACGACGAGTGATTGTGCAGATTTTAAAAGACACTTTGGGTGTCTAATACGTCATAAGTCGTAATAGGTCGTAACATTCAAACCGAGTTGAATCTCCCACTTGAACTGACTTGAAGCAATAAAAAGGTTATTGCTATAGACTGACACGCATTTCGAATTATATATATAATAAAAATATACCTAATATGATAATAAATATCATTTGAAAATTCAATAGTTTTATTTAAATTTTATTCCCTACTAGCGGAAGCCCGCGACTTTGTCCGCTGCTTCAATTAACAATTGACAGTTCCAGTTTTTGTGGGCAGACCCCCTGCAGCATCAGGATTAAGGAGTTAGGTCCCGGAATTCAACGATGTAGTCTTTACTTGGTAGGTATCTACAATATCTATTCATAATCGTATTTAGTTTAGGGGGACAGTACCTGCAGCATCAGGAAAAAGCTAACCTAACCTAAAGTTGTGGTGGTGTGTAGGTGGAACCTAAATTTTTTATGGGAGCATCTCATCATTCTCTAGCTAGCTAAAATAAAAATAGGAACCTGTATGACAATTAATTATATGATTCCCATGTAACAGGG
Source organism: Hipparchia semele (assembly GCA_933228805.2). Classification (NCBI taxonomy): domain Eukaryota; kingdom Metazoa; phylum Arthropoda; class Insecta; order Lepidoptera; family Nymphalidae; genus Hipparchia; species Hipparchia semele. The sequence continues at coordinate 4,251,256 of OW121725.1, read as the reverse complement.
CTTGCCAAAAGAAAAGAAGCTAAAGGTATTCCAAACTAATCATAATATGTTACTTATATAACATTTTTGATGCCTCAGTAAGTTTTGAGCAAGTGACGTGTGTCAATGAATCCGAGCCACCGGTTCTCAGTAGAAATGGACAGTGGGTCAGTCGAGTGGTTAGTTTTATGGTGGCCGTAAACCACCCGCGGCGATGGCTTCGGCTCCATGACACACGGATAAGCCAATATGCCACCGCGACAACTTAATTTAAGAACGCGTGTTATGGTAAATATTCAGATGCAGAATTGATTTTTACAGCAGTAGATCAAGTTTTAATTATCCGAAAAGAAAAACAGGCCAAAATTACATCATATTTCCAAGGGATGATACTCAGTAAATAAAATAATGAGTTCGACATTAAAATCGCGATTTTTTTAAACAATTTGCATTTATTTTCAATCTGTTGCAACTTAGGTACAGAGCCAGTATATAAAATTCCTATGACCAAGAGTCGGACCAGCCATTTAAAAACAAATTAATATGTTACGAGTTATTAGAATATGTGATGTATTTGGCGCTTACTACACTCCTACACGCTAGCATCTGTCGCGTTTCACACGAGGTTTCGGGTATGTTATATTTCATCTATCGCGAGGATTTTTTTCTGGGATTCTGCGCACTGTTAACGTATATGTACTTAAATTAATATGTTATTAGTACTACCCGCGGCTTCGCTCACGTTAAGTTCGATTTTTCATACCTTATTTTACCCCCTTAAGCGGTTAAATTTTTGAAAAATCCTTTCTTAGCCAATACCTACGTCATATAATAACTATATGAATTCCTTTCAGGCCCGATCCGTAAAGTTATTTAAGCTGTGCGTAGTAAGATTAGTCAGTCAATCACATTTTCCTTTTAAATATTTATTTAGAAGAGAAGAATAACAACAAAAGGTTAAAACCTTGGCCTTAACCTTTTGTTGTTATTCTTGTTGTTATTCTCCCTTTCCGGGAGAGTCCCGGGTCCCAGACCTTCAGCTGGAGTAAATTTTCAGTTAAGTAAGTGAAAATTTACTGTCACGTTGTCACTTGTCACAGGAAGGAAAACATCGTGAATGGAGAATGACAAAGGCTACCTGCTCGTAGATATCAAAGGCTCCCGTTGGATTTTTAAACAACCTAATTCCATGCGGTCGAAGTCGCGAGTAAAAGCTAATAGTTGTAAAATACATTTTTACAAATTTTTGAAAAAAAAAAAAAATAGCCTATGGTTCAACTCAGGTTCTCATTAATTAAGTAAAAAGTATTTAATTTGTTAAGGTATTCTTAGATTTTATTTGCTCTTCTCAGAATTCTCCCTTTTTATTCTAAATATAAAAATGTAATTACTGTTTATTTACCGTTTATCTGATGTTTTTACCTTTAATATTTTCAGCGTCGTAAATAGTTATTCTATTTCATTCTGTAATTGAATTCTTTATTAATTTTTTATTTGCATTTCATGACTATTTCCTGTGACTATTTCAATTACAACCTTTTTTCTGAAACCTTACCCACTGTGCCTTACCGTATAAAAAATAAGGATTTAATTTTCGACCGAACTATATCTAAGTAGGCATTAATTGTTACCTAAATGTTTTTCAATGATACCTAAGTTTTGTCTGGTAGAATATGATGATTGATTTCAGAACCCGTGGTAGTATTTAGGTAGGTATATACACTTCTTTTTATATTTTCATTTTTCTTCAATATTGTAATATGTAATTTTAATCATTAATTAAATTAAAACAGCCATGTCTAAAGTTGAGCAGGAAAATGGTAAACTCTATTGATTTTACTATTTACAAAATACGTTGAAATTTAATTTTTCATTAACTTATGGATTTTCACTTAGATTTTAAATATTAATAAAAGTTAAAGAAGTATTTTTCTAATATAAAGTTAGGCAAATAGTAAACTCAACTGATTTTACCATTTACCTACATTATAAGTTACATTGAGATTACATCATAGTTTTTACCACCCAAGTTAACTAGTGAGTATTTATCACCAACGAAATTCATTTATTACATTAGCACTATGTCAATAAATGTGTTTATAATATGGAAATGACCAGTGTTTCCCTACACGCGACATTGTGGTTCATTAACATTAGTTTCGCAGTTTCGCCGATACCTTTAAACAAATTAACACCAACCGTGTTAACCCTTTTGTTGCTTTATGGTTTTATGAATGTCATTGTGGGTTAAGGTAACCCGGCGACTATCGCCGAGATAAGGTATTGCGCAACGCCGACAAAAGTGAAAATATTCGATAGTAAAAGTTAATGATAAGTATTTTTATTGTTTGGTTTTTTTTCAGGGTTTCGTATCTTAAAAATAATGGAAAAACAAAACCCTTATAGGATCACTTTTTGTCTGTCGGTCTGTCTTACTTTGAAACGGTTTGAGGTAAGAGTCCCTGCCAAACTGTTAGAACGCTTCGAACAAATCCGCGTTCTGGTACCCAGAACGCTAGCACGAGTTTAGTGGGAATTGTTTAAGCTCGTTTATTGGTCGATGGATCTTGCCATGGTTATCAGAGCACTCAAAAAACTTCGCGCGGGTTATATAAGCTGAAAATGTCGAAAACTAAATACCTACTCTTGTGGAAAAAAAACAGTTTAAAGCTTCTTTGCATACTAAGGTCTTATTTCACCATATCCAAGTAAATTTTATTAGACGGATAAAGACGTTTTGACAGATGATAGGTAACCTTTGAACAAGGTAAGTACCTACTTCTCGGTGACCTAAAATCTTGAAAATTGGCATATAAGTAGGTAATTTTTTTAAATAAGCAAGTGGTTCAACTGATGAATTGATTACTCCTGCGCAGAACTTTTGAAGCACCAGAGGAAAGGAGATGCCAATGCATTGCTGGATTTTGAGGGACTTTTTTGCCCCTTTTTAAATTTCTACTTTTAGGAGTATTGTATCATATTGTAGGATTGTGATTGTGTTTGAGGGAACGCAGCGTGCAGCGGTTAGAAGCTAAATCCATTACGAGACCATATGCCATCTCCTATTGGCATCTATCACCGAGATTCAGTAGTTTCGACGTCATCTTGTTTGGCTACTGAAGTTACATAATATTATGAAACTGTATGCTTTTGGTTGAACACTTTCCGTGGTGTACAACTGAATTACTGAAACTTAGAATAGGCCTACTTTAATAACGGCGGCTGAAGTCATTAATTTCAAATCTCGTGCTTATGAAACAACGGAACCCTCTCGAGATGCGAATCCTACTCGCTCTTGACCGTCTTGTTTTGTTATTAAATTGAATGTAGCGCCGGTGCCTCCAGGTATTTTTGTCCAAGAGTCGTTTAGGTACTATTGTTTGGACCGGAAGGGTTAAGTCTGTTTTTTTGCTTTAATATTTTTGGACTGTTCTGTATTCATGGGAATTTTTATGACAAGGCATGTTAGTTTAATATTTGTTTTGACTTATAATTCCATAGTGCAAAATTTGTAACATTTTGTATTTGCATATTACAAATTTTAAGAGATAATTATTATTTATATAATACGTTGGCAAGGATAATTATTATGTATGCCTAAATAATAAAATATTATATTTAAAAAAAATCCTAAATCTATGAAAATGAATCATAAAACTAAACTTAAAAGCTGCTTGTTATAACTAAATCTAAATATTGAATAAGATTTGAATTCAATGATAATTTAGTTGTTATTGCCATATTATTTATATCGGATTACTTTAAATAAAATTACTTAGATTAAAAAATATTTAGACAGGTAAGAAATATTTTTTGAAATGCAATAAAAAACTGAATTTTTGTAAACTTAATTTTATTAACTCTGGAACTAACAGATGATATTATAAGTGACCTATCTAGGTTCGAGTAAAACATTAATATGTATTTATAGCTACAAGAATGAATTTAGCATAACTAAGTGTTCACATAAAAACAAGCATTCGGCAAACATAGGTGCGTCAATAACTTATACCTAATATAACTCGACATAGGTTTATCCTAATGAAAATATCTACAAATTCTTACTTCCTTACTAATATTATAAATGCGAAAGTGAGTTTGTTTGTTTGTCCTTCAATCACGCCGCAACAAAGCAACGTATCGACAAGATTATTTGCATGGGCATTGTTGAGAACCTGGAGAGTGACATATGTTTCTTTTTATTCCTGAGCTATATTGCATACAGTTTTGAAGAAAAAAATATTACCTAAGTAAGTAAGTCCATATTAAAGCTTATATTTGTTAATGTTTTTGTTGATTTCTCTAAAGTTAAACTAGGTAGCGTTTTTTTCGCTCGATCCTCATTTGCTACGATATCATTTGTGACTGCATTTTAGCCCCATAATGTCAGCTAATGAGAGATGATTGCGATCGTCACACAGTAGTAGTTATCTATAGAAATAAATCAAATTGAAGTGTCTGTTTGTAATATCAAAATGGCAGCTTTTTACTAAATGCATCTGTAAATCTAAGCCTCAATAGCTGAACGGATACAGGTTTAAAATGAAAGGTTTGGTATGAAAACTGAAAGGTCGCAGGTTCGAACCCCACCCGTTGCACTATTGTCGTACCTACTCCTAGCACAAGCTTTCCGTTTATATGGAGGGAAGAGGAGAATATAAGTCAAGTTCAGCATGGCCAATATACTTAAAAAAATCCAAAAAAGTCGATCAATACCCGGAAGAGTTCAACTGAAGTGGGTCTGATAGAGGGGGCCTTTTATGGAACTATACTCGTATCAAGGCAGTAGACAAAAGCACGAAAGCAGCTTATACTATATGGAGGAATAACAAGACTCAATTATAATTTTCATCAAATTGTGATAACTATACATAGATAGACTTATTTGACATAAAAAACGAGAACCAAAAATGATGAACTCTCTATTGATGTTGGATATAGGTTTCAAAAGTTATGAACGAGTTCTTTATGGAAAAAATGAAAAAAAAATCACGTGGTTGATTTCCTTCCCAGTACCTACTACCGGTACTACGCTTAAGGTACAGAACTATTAGGTGCAAAAGACCAGGCAATTTAATGGCATTTCAAAACAGCCTTCGCTATGAGAAAGGCTGATGGAGTTTAAAAATGGGAAGTGAAGTGGGTGCAGCTGAGAATCAGATTTTTGAAAAAAATTGTAGGTGTTCCTTTTTTGCTCACTTAGAGAAACTATATGAGCTCTATAGCTCTCTACAACTCTCTCTATAGTCCATTGAGTATCTCTGAAGTTTCTGATCTAGCCCTTAGTTAAGTTGCCCATAACTAAGGGCTAGATCAGAACAGGCAACATCCACTATTCGAAAATAGATCTTCAGGCACTGTAAAAGAGCCAAATTAACTAATTAACCGACAAAGCTCTATGAATTACGAAGCCAAAGTGGCAATAGCTCGAGCTCGGATTATAGAAATTCCTAAAAGAACCAATGTGCATCAGATTCACCAACGACTTTGAATTACAAGCTAACTCAAACAAATTACATAAAATTAAAAAAAAAAGAAACAAATAGAGAAACTGGCAATTAATTTAATCTCAACAAGAATCTAAGTAGGTAGGTATGACGCAATCGTGATTTTTAAATCTATTTTACACCAGCACGACAGACCTAGGCAGGAGGTCACAATATGTATGCAAGGTTAGTTTCAAGGCGATCCACATTATACCTATATTAAACGGCCATTTGGAATTAAAAATAAGTTTATGTGGGTAGGTATATAATATACTCTATCTCACGAATCAGTTCAACGAATATTATTATAAAAAAATTGAAATCTATAATTATTTATTTCTGATCTTTTAATATTACGATTTACAGGTAAGTTAGGTTAGGTAGGTATTTATAAATAAGTTTAAAATAAGTCAATTTCAGTTTAGAATCTGCTACATGTTTTCACGAGTTAGTAGGTAGGTATATGTTTTTCCAGACCTAAAAGATTATTTGAAGTTATATATTTTGGCAGAATATTTTGTTCTTTTCTGGAGAGATCTGTTGAAATCACTGGCTATAAGTTGGAGCTACCGACTTAAAATCAAGATTTTAAATTCGAAAAATAACATTGATAAATGAATGAGCATTCCCGATCTAATATCTACTTTGACGGATGTTCTTAATAAATTTAAAAATAAAAAATATCTCTATATATTTTCCCTAAACACCTAATAATATCATGTCATTTTAATTCCGAAGAAAATTATTCAAGTTTTATTATAATACATATTAATATATTGAATATTTTCAATTGATTTAAATATTTTAATGGAGTTTTTGTAAATAAAATTCAAAATATACAATTTTGAATTTTGTAAATAAAATAACAAATAAATTACTAAATCAATAAATAATTATATTTTTCTCATAATTACACGCGAAAACGCACATACGTTTGCCAAATATATATTATATCATAACATTAAAGATGCTAAATTGACACTTGCATATAAATATATATTCGAATGGAATGTGCAGAAGCATAGATAGGTACCCTCTTTACACCAAACACCATTATTTAGAAGATATATATATATGTATATGTATATCTAAACGTACCTATATGTACAAACTTAACCGAACTCCTTAATGCGATGGTCATAGGATAATTCAGTTTTTCTCCTATCTATTTATTATAATTACTATATTTATTTATACACATTTGTTACACAGACATTGCACTGTTCATTTCGATATGAAATCACCTCTAGCGCATTCTTATACCAAACCTTTGTACATAATATTATAATACAATACTATTTACAATAAAAATATTCTTTATTTAAAACTGTCGTTTTTAAAATTTATATTTATTTATCATACTTAATAAAAAAAACATTCTTTTAAAAGCTATAAGAAAATTTGACGAATTGGGATAGTTAAGTTTACTTTAAATTGATATTGTATTTACCTAATAAGTATTTTTGTTTAGGTTAGGATATTATACCTGTCTTTTATGAAAAAGAATAATAACATAAACGTTATAAACTATTTACCTATGTATTATGTGTGTATTTATAATGTTTAGCATAATACTTTTATTGAATTCCTAAGTTGTTAGAAAATTGCCAAAAAAACTTGTCATAAATCTAAAGTAGGTTTTATTTATTATTTTATTCAAAAGTTTAAACAAAAGATTTCAACGCGTGCACACTCATTTTATCAATCGTTAGGGAAAACGATAAGGGTGATATCGATCGTTTTATCGCCACGATTACTCCAAGATTATGTCATACAATACGTTTATTTTGGGCGGAAAAAGCTGTTTTTCATAATAAACATTAATTTTAAAAAATAACGAAGACAAAAATACTATCTACTTGGTAAATAAAGGAACTGCGTTGTCTGCATGGTTTCCTCTTTTTGGTAAAAAAAGTAAATCAACTTAATCAACACCGAGTATTTCAATAAATCCAATAAGATTTGGTATACGAATGGTTATCAGTTCGGAGGACCCACAAAAACACTTACGCGAGCCCCACAGTTCGAGTTAGGCCTAAGTTAGCCGCCGCCCGCGGCCGTGCATCGAACGACTACCTACTAATGCGCACAAACGGATCAAAATTATCGAAAATATGTACACAATTTACAAACGGGCCCCGGGCGGCTTATCACAAGAACACAACACGCTCACATGAGTCCAGGTCGTGACGAGGGCGGCGGGCCGCTCACCCGCGGCGCGGCCACACGACGCTCGGGCGGCGCGGCGCCTACGCCAGCGGGTACTGATGTCACAAGGGCGGCTGCGAGTGGTGCGCGTGGTGGTGGTACAGCGGCGACTGGTAGTAGTTGTCGGCGGGCGCGTGCCCGTAGCCGTAGTTGACGGCCTCGTACATCTTGAGGTCGGCCTTGTTGTCGGCGCTGGGCAGCAGCCGCGTGATGCTGAAGGGGTGCGTGGCGGGCGCGTAGCCCGTGGGCTCCTGCTTCAGGTGCGCGTAGTGCTCCAGCGCCAGCGGCGTGTGCTCGGGCAGGCACAGCTCGGGCGCGGCGTGCAGCTGCGCCAGCAGCTCGTCGCGCATCTCCTTGTCCTCGCCGGCGCCCGCGCCGCCGCCGCCCTTGTCGTGCGCGTGCTCGCGCTTGTCGTGCCCGCCGTGGTGGCCGTGCGTCTGCGCCGCCTTCTGCGCCTGCCGGATGGTCTCCTTCTTCTCGTCCTTGAAGCGCTTCTGCCGCCGCAGGAAGCAGCCGTTCTCGAACATGTTCCCGCTGTCGGGATGCAGCGTCCAGAACGAGCCCTTGCCCGGCTTGTCGGGCGTGCGCGGCACTTTGACGAAGCAGTCGTTGAAGGAGAGCGAGTGCCGGATCGAGTTCTGCCAGCGCTGCTGGTTCTGGCGGTAGAAGGGGAACAGGTCCATGATGAACTGGTAGATCTCGGAGAGCGTGAGCATGCGCGAGGGGTTGTTCTGGATGGCCATGGTGATGAGCGAGATGTAGGAGTAGGGCGGCTTGGCGTGCGTGTAGGAGCGGCGATAGGTCTTGTCGTTGCGCGCGCGCTGCAGCGCCGAGGTGGGCGAGGCGGCCTCCTGCTCGCGCGGCAGGGCGCCGTACGGCACGCCGCCGCCGCTGCCCATGCACGACGGCATGCTGCTGGGCGGCGAGTAGCCCACGCCGGGCGAGTTCATGCACGAGCCGCCCGCCACCATGTTGTTCGCGTACAGGTTCGGGTAGGGCTGCGTCATGCAGCCCATGCCGTTCACGTAGGGCGGCGCGAGGCCCGGCGACAGGGACGACAGCGACGCGGACGTCGGCACGTCGCCGTACGACAGCTTCTGCGAGATCATGGCTAGCGCATCACCCGCGCGTGCACGCCGGCCAGGGGCAAACACTCGCACTGATTGAAAGAGTAAATAGAGGCCGGGGGCCCGCGCTCCCCTCCACGGCCGCCATGGGCGCGAGGGCGTGGCCGCGCGCCGCCGGCCCCCTGCGCGCGCAGGCCCCCGCCCGCCCGGCGCGAGGCCCCGCGGCCCCCCGGCCCCGCGCGAGGCGAGCGCGGCCGCCGTCCGCCCGCTAATAATACTACGGCACAGCTCGGAAAGATAAAAACATGGAATAATCATAAGTGCGTTAGCGGCAACATAAGTGTAGTTGTGTGGAGCTTTGGAAATCGCCCGCGACTTGCGGACCGTTCTTCAGGCGCTCTGAATCTCGCGGCCTCTGGCACAATTACCTACTGCAGCATGCCATTAGCTTTAATTGATGTTTTGTGTTTAAGTGCTGAAAGTATACCTTCCTACCTAATCTTTTTAATTACGTCGTTGCTTAATAAATTAAACGCTCGACATCGAATGAAAAATGAAAATTAAATGAAAAAATATTTATTTGCCAAATGCCTAATGAGTGATGAGTGACTTTAGAACGATGTTTGTGATGTAAATGAAATGAAAATGTAGAGTTACTAAAACCTCTACATTTTCATAATAATATAGGCTCTACATAATATTTTTATAGCTATATTGAACTAAGTTTGCACGCAGGTCTCGAGTAGGTATAGATAGAACACCTTTCAGTTTTGGTCAGATAACGATTGATACTTTCCTCCTTCTTTTCATCCAATCCAAAATCATTTCAGGCAGGTATTTAAATATTTTAAGTTAATTAATGGCTTAGTTAGGTTTTACCTACTAGGTAGGTATTTACTTTCAAAGTACCTATAGATTTGTCACCTATTTTGTTCTTATGAGTTTTCGACTTTTATTAAATTAAAAATTTTCTTTGTAATCCCTATCTAGGTAGGTACCGTTACCTAGGTAATTGCGGTTTTTTTAATGATCTTCACTACATAGTATAAAACAAAGTCGCTTTTTCTGTCCCTATTTCCCCTTGGTCGCTTAAATCCTTAAAACTACGCAACGGATTTTGATGCGGTTTTTTTTAATAGATAGAGTGATTTAAGAGAAAGGTTTATATGTATAATAACATCCTTTAAATAGTGGAGAAATACTGTTATTTTTGAGTTTTCTAAAGTGATGTCGTAAAATAATTACATTTTTTCCGCTTACATTGCAAACGCAGGCTGAACCCTACCAGATTTATCAAAATAATGTACTAAGTATTGTACACATTGAAAAAGTCTACAGAAAACTCCGCGATGGTATATGTCTACCTCTTATGAATATCCCACAATAACGTTTTTTTGTCATTTACTTTTTACGACAAATAATGGCTAATTTTCGAAGCGATTTTAACCAATACAGCATTAATCCTTATCTAATTAAATACCTTAAATACATTGTTGATTTAATATAGATCTATATGGCCCTTTACAGCATATGACTTAAATGAATATTTTCGAAGATATTACAGATTTAAAAATTGCGGGACGTAGCACTTGCGGCGGTTCCGCCTATAAAATATATTGTCTAACTAGCGGACGCCCGCGACTTCGTCTGCGTTCCTACATCACCACAGTTTAGGTTGGCAGAACCCCTTCAGCATCAGGATTGAGGAGTTTGGTTCTGGAATTTAACGACGTAGTCTTTATTTGGTCCCTACAATAACTATTCATAATCAACAGTTTCTAAATCCCCACTGTTTAGCAGGAGTAGTACCCCTGCAGCATGAGGATTGAGGAGTTGGAACCCGAACTTTTTATGGGACCATCTCGCAAAGTTTTTATGTCGATTAAAAAAAGATTCACGCAAATCGGTTAAGAAATCACGGAGACATTGATATGCAGAGGTAGAAAAACCCAACTCCTTCTCCTCCTTTTTCGAAAGTCGGTTAAAAAAGTATACGTTGCCCGATAATATCAGCTATCTACCAGTGAAAGTCCCGTCAAAATTGGTCCAGCCGTTCCCGAGATTAGCGGTAACAAACAGACAGACAGACAAACAGACGGACAGACAGACAGACAAAAATTTTAAAAATTGTTTTCTTGGTATAAGTTTCATATTTACTTTCGTATGCAGTTAGTAAAAAGCTGTTCTTTTGATAGTACAAACAGACACTTCAATTTTATTTTACAAGAAAGCTGTGAACGTTGTATATAAAGACAATCTTTAATAAATTAATTGTTGTATAAATAGAATAAATAGGTAAAAATGTAAAAAGTAAATAAGTAAGAATGTAGTGTATGAATTTAGATATTCAAAAATAGCAGGAAATCTTCATGGTTTAGGGAAAGAAGAATTGTTTTACTCTAAAAACGCGTGCGGGCCACGGGCAGTAATGAATAAATCAAATTGTTTTGATTGATTTTAATCATTTTATCAGAGAATGACATAGGCTATATATTTTACTGGCTTTAACCCGCGGCTTCGCTCACGTTAGGTTCGATTTTTTAACCCCCTATTTAACCCTCTTGGGGTTGAAATTTTCCAAAATCCTTTCTTAGCGGATGTCTACGTCCTAACAGCTACCTGTATGCCAAACAGCTCAATCGGTCCAGTAGTTAGAGCTGTGCGTTGATAGATCAGTCAGTCAGTCAGTCAGTCACCTTTGCCTTTTATATATTTAGATATCCGTGCGAAGCCGGAGCGGGCCGCTAGTACTTAAATAAAATACACTTCAGATACCTACGTTCAAGTTGATATACCTACATACTAAAATTCGAAAGAGATAACGATTTCACTAGACACTAAAGTATTTGTAAAAGGAGAAAACTGAAAAATCCTTCTCAACAGGCAGGTAGGTACCTAAATAAGTAAAAAGAAAATTAGGACTTACACGTGAATTTAAAAAATATATCTTCTAACTAGCACTCGATTAAAGATTAGGTAGGTACTTTAAAATACCTACCTAATCCCACAAAAATAAAATAGTTACAAATTAGATGCTATGATAACTATTATCATAAATTAATTTTGTTGTTGTCGAAAAGCAACAAATTAAGCTTTTAACAAACAAGCTGATTTGTTTACAGAGATTCACAGATAGGTACTTAAGCACGAAGTTACACCTAATGTTAATAATATGATTTATGATGTCTGCAGATGATTTGCTTAATGATTTTCGCGCTTTCGCTTCTTACACATATCTAGCTAGAGATTAATTTCTTCTTGATTATTTATTTATCTAAATTATCTTAATGAGGATATAGATTAGGTATGGAAAGTTAGAAGTAGGTATTGTTTATTTTATACTATGTACTTTGAATTACATGCAGTGCTGGCTCTACCTAAGGTGCAGGGTGTGCAACGCACACGGGCGCAGGGTTGTAGGGGGCGCCGCGCCGAGCCGCGCTTGCTTGCTTCCCGACATCCTTTAAAAATTGCACCATTTTTTGCACCTGAATTTCTTTTTACTGGTGAAAATATAACTGTAAGTCAAACGGTATTCTTGTATTGTAAGTATTCCATTTTGGCCGCGCGTCTACTAGAGGGCGCCAAGATATTGATTGCACACGGGCGCTACATGGGCTAGAGCCGCCTCTGATTACATGGTAGAGCAGTCTAGTGATTAGAACTGCGGTCTCCTGTTCAGGGGGTAGTAGGTTCGATCCCGTACCTCTGACTTTTCGTAGTACAATGAGAATTCATTGAAATACAGAATTGTGTCATTCGGAGACTGTACCTAGTGCCGGGAGTATAGAGCGAGTTTATGAAAAACTCAACCCCTAAATAGATTTGATTTTAAAATTGCTCTTCAGATCAAATAAGTATAAGACTAGGTCTTTATTTTAATTTATAGATTTTTAATGCATTTAAGCATATATTTACATACTTTAATCAAGTAAGAAATAAGCTGACGATCTTCAAACGACCGAACCGATCTTCATAAATTATAACTAGGATCCATCTCGATTATGTCAGCTTTCAAAAAACTCCATCAAAATCGGTCCATTCGTTGGGGAGCTACGAGGGAACCGACAGATACAGATACACATGTCTCATACAAACTCATAACACCCCTCTTCTTTGTCGGGGTTTAGTAAATAGGTAGGTAGGTAATAGAAGTGCACCCTATTGTAGTAGGTCTGGTACTGATCTTTCAAAGAGCACACTGGCAACCTGACACCGGATCCGAACTAATGGGCGATGCATGTAGGTACCTACCTACCTACCCTCGTGTAACGCGATGCATTGCCTCCACACATATGACAAGCACCCACTGCGTATATCCATATATATATATTGATATGGGTATTCAATACATTGGTATTGAATACCCATTTACTTACTATTCGAAACGATTTCATAGAGTAGGTAGGTAACCAATGTTAGGTAGTAAAAATTAATTGTTTATTAATTTATAACAAAGTCAGTTCTTGGGGAAGTTTTACCTACCTATCTCTATTGAGATCTTAAACTATGTATACCCATGTTTCATCACACTATCACACTATCACACTTTATAAAACTAGTGGTTCGCCCCGAACTGAGACCTCGCGGTATCCCATAATTCCCAAAAGATAGTTTTAATTATATATTGTAATAATTTACTTTTAACATTAGACGCAATAAAAAATAATAATAGTTGACGCAAAACTGTTTTACTGATACAGCGCCATCTACTAGCATTATTGTGAAGCTATTAGCATTAAAAATTAAATAATTTCGTTTCTTTATAATATTTATCTAATTTTAGTATTTGTTGTTCAAGTACAGGATATAACTGAATTTTCAACAAAGTTTCAGGTTCTAATATCTTATCATTCTTGACATATGGCTCAAATTAAAATCTCCACTTTGAAGGCCCCCCATTTCGTCAATTTTAAGGGAAAAATTAAAAAATATATATTTTTGTACTCTGTTCAAAGTCGTCTTTAAAAAGATGTATCGCAAGTCTATGTAACGCAACAAACAAAGTTTTACTTCAAACACGCTTCTATGAGAGCCCCCCTGAAATAAAGCTTTTTATATTTTTTTATACAATGTTCGGTTGAAGGCCATCAGTTTACATATTATATTTAAATTTGAAGTAATTACGTTCAGTAATTCAGAAGTTATAGGGCTCTGACAGACATACTTCTCTGTCCAGTACAGACAAGCGCAAATTCACCCTAGTTGACTCAGAGAACTCGCTTCGCTCGTTCAATTAGTGTGAAGTGTGATGTGATGTGCACATCACACTTCACACTAATATTATAAAGCCGAAAGTTTGTATGTCTGTGTGTATGTTTGTTACTCTTTCAGCAAAACTACCAGACAACACACACACACATACACACACACGTACCTACATACCATCGCCTTTACAATATTAGTGTGATGACTAGTAATTATAGGATAGGATTTATTTATTTATTTATTTATTTATTTATTTATTTATTTTTTATTTATTTATCAACTCTTACATGAGCTGATGAGGATGTTTTATTGAACGAGCGAAGCGAAGTTCTCTGAGTCAACTAGGGCGCTTGCCTACTAGACAGAGAAGTGTGTTCGTCTAAATGTCTGTCAGAGCCCTATAACTTCTGAATTACTGAACGTAATTACTTCAAATTTAAATATAATATGTAAACTGATGGCCTTCAGCCGAACATTGTATAAAAAAATATAAAAAGCTTTATTTCAGGGGGGCTCTCATAGAAGCGTATTTGAAGTAAAATCTTGTTTGTTGCTCTACATAGACTTGCGATATATCTTTTTAAAGACGACTTTGAACAGAGTAAAAAAATATATTTTTTTTAATTTTTCCCTAAAAATTGACCAAATGGGGGGTTTCAAAGTGGAGATTTTAATTTGAATCATACGTCAAGAATTACTGAATATTAGAACGTGAAACTTGGTTGAAAATTCAGTTATATCCTGTACTTGAACAACAAATACTAAAATTAGATAAATGTTATAAAGAAACGAAATTATTTAATTTTAATGCGCCATCTATTAGCATTATTGTGAAGCTAATAGCTTCACTATAATGCTTCACTATAGATGGCGCTGTGTCAGTAAAACAGTTTTATGTCAACTATTATTTTTTTTTATTGCGTCTAATGTTAAAAGTTAATTATTACAATATATAATTAAAACTTTTGGGAATTATGGGATATCGCGAGGCGCCTCAGTTCGAGGCGAACCACTAGTATATACCTATACCTATTACAAAAATATGCATTAGGAAAATGTGATAGGTCCACAATAAGATACTTTGTTGATGATTACGCGGCGCTAATTAGCATTGTTGGAGCAAAGACGTGGCTCGCTGGCAGTTTGCCTCATTAACTGTTTTGTTTACTTCTGATAAGTCTTACTGCGCTCCCCCGTCACAAACAGTCAGCGAATAAACGCCAACTGTTAGTCTGTTTTAAGTTATTTTAATACTGATGTTAAAATAACTTAAACTTCTACTTACTTTTGCTTAAATATTCACGATACAAAATACAGGGTAAAATATATAATAGGTATTTTTATTTTGCGTCACTTACTGCGTTGATGCTGGATTTTACTAGCGAGTACCTACTCTACATATACCAATTTTGACGTGATTGAGATCGTTAGACGTGGCAATCATTTTGTCACAATGCCAGAATTAGGCCATAGCAGGCCGTCAAAAAACCTTATGTCTAACTAGGTGATGCAGCAACTTCGTCCGCGTAGATTTAGTTTTAAACTATTGCACAGCTTCTATCGCGGGCCTGAGCGTGGAGACCGAATCCAGAAATTCCGTAATGAAAATAACCTGACACGGGACTCCTCTCACCGCTAGATGGCGTTGATAAAAAATGCTATGCAATAGCTTTACCGCGTCAGTCCCCGAGTGCCACACGTCTTTTTTTAATTCCCGCGGGAACTCTTTGATTTTCCGGGATAAAAAG
The DNA here is from genome assembly GCA_933228805.2 of Hipparchia semele. NCBI lineage: Eukaryota > Metazoa > Arthropoda > Insecta > Lepidoptera > Nymphalidae > Hipparchia > Hipparchia semele. Next base: position 4,235,560 of record OW121725.1, on the reverse strand, counting down.
TAACCTATGTCACTCTCCCGATCTTCGACTATGCAAAAAGTCTCATCGATCCTTTGCTTTGTTGTGCCATGATTGAAGGACAAACCAACAAACAAACAGACTTTAGCATTTGCAATATTAGTAAGGATTAGCAAGGAAGTAAGGATAACATTAGTAAAAAGCAAAAGCTTGACGCCTCAGTACAATTTTAGATGCTAAGAACAAATGGATGAACCTGACCGCACCTCACGGATAAGTTAAGATAACAACAAAGCACAGGTAAAGTAAGCCGGCCGACAACAATAAGATCACGTAAAGCCTCCACCCATTCACCGTGTTGTCACTTTTGTTGTGATCGAGCTGAAATTGACGTGAGAACTTGCGCATCCGCAAAAAGTGTTGAGCTGACCGATGACTTTACGTTGTCACTTAGGGATGAGTTATATACTCACAAAACAAGCGCGAAAATTGTGCCGAACGACGAAGAGTATAATAGAGTAGATACTTCATTGTCAAATGATATCACAAATTACAACAAACTAGCTGATGCCCGCGACTTCGTTCGCGTGGATTTCCTGAATTTTCTCTGCTATAAACCTCACGGAACCCGAGACCTTTCCAACGAATGCAAAACCGTGGAAATCGGTTCGTGCGTTCTGGAGTTATAGCGTCAGGAAGGAAAACCCGACTATATTAGATAACTGCCATTAAGTAACTTGTTTTCTAGCGCTAGCGATGTTGTTATCGACAATGTTTATAAAATTCGCAACAGAAATATGACGCTCGGATAGTATTCAGAGGGTTCCATCGTACCTAGTAGGTACTCTCATTATTTAGGTAACTTTATTAGGTATATTTAGGGTGAAAAATAACTGAGGTTTTTGTGTAACTTTGCACACTGAACCTTCAAAGCAAAGTTTTAATAGAGAAAGTGACTTTTTCAATTGTACCTACTGTCATACACCAATTCCATATTAAGTACATACAAACTTGAGGGCTATTATAAGGTCCATTTTACTGAGACGATATAGTTTTTGGACTTTCGATTACTGTAATCTATCAACGTTTTCGACCTGCGTAATTTCCTATTAAACCTGTAGTGTAGGTACGGTATAGCGTTCAAGACGCCCACGATTATGAAAACAGTCGCTCAGTTCGCATGCGTCGTTTTAAACGCTGCCACAGACCACACAGAGCCTTACCGTATAAGGCTTGATTCAAAAAAAGAGTTGTAAATTCTGACAAACGATATTAACACTCCCGCCCGCTCCATTATGGAACGTGTTGACTCATACGCTCGCGATCAGGTAAATCTATACTAATATCACTTGTTAATGCGAAATCAACGCAGCAACGGAGTAACGGATAAACGTGATTTTTTGAGAAGTTGGAGACAAGATATTTTTAAGCTATTGCATAGCTTCTATCGCGGGCCAGCGTGGAGACCGAATCCAGAAATTTCGTAACGAAAATAACCTGACACGGGACTCCTCTACGGTGAGCCGCTAGATGGCGTTGATAAAAAATGCTATGCAATAGCTTTACCGCGGCAGTCCCCGAGTGCCACACGTCTTTTTATTACGACAATCAATGATGGAAAGCACTGGTGAGGTCTAGGTTAGCGCGCTTGCCAAGAAAATGCCTATTCACTCGTGTCCCTTTTATCCCGGAAAAAGAGAGGGTACTCGAGCGATTTTCAGACAAAAACTAGGTCTAGATACTTAAATATTTACAATTAGAAAAATATTCAAAACAAAAGTATATATAATTACTAGCTGACCCGGCTGTTTTTCCATATAAATAAAAAAAAGACGTGTGGCACTCGGGGACTGCCGCGGTAAAGCTATTGCATAGCATTTTTTATCAACGCCATCCAGCGGTGAGAGGAGTCCCGTGTCAGGTTATTTTCGTTACAGATTCGGTCTCCACGCTCAAGGCCCGCGATAAAAGCTATGCAACAGCTTAAAAAATAATTGGGGTGGACCAACCTACACTTAGACGTATGAAAAATAGTTTACATTCTCAGACCTACTGAATATACACACAAAGAATCGGTCAAGCCGTTTCGGAGGAGTTTTGTAACAAACACTGTGACACGAGAATTTTATTTATTAGACATACGTCGTAATTTGATTTCCTACCTACCTACCTAGGCTAACCTGTGGCTCTACGAGTATGACAAAACTCTACCACCGGTTCAGAAAATAGATTTTACTGAGAAAAGCCTGTAAAAAACTTAATTTCGATAAAAAGTAAGTACTTATCACAAAAAAATTAATATATTGCTACGAATTTAATAAACAAAAAAAAAAAAACAAACTGAACTTTTGTATTTTGTTTTTCGAGTTACCCACGGACGCGTATTACCGTCGGTTTAGACGAAATGTTATTTCATTATCGTCTGAAAAGGTAAAGGAAACAAGCTCTTAACTCTGAGGTCGAGGGGTAGTGGCGCGGGGGAGGGGGAGGGGGAGGCTTTCACCGTACCTGTGCGCAGGCGCATCGTACCTGACCTAGGAAAACATTGTGCACCGTAGGGAATAGGCAGGATAGTCCGAACGAAATAGTTAAGCTTAAGACTTGCTTTTGCCCGTTTCTTTGTCTTCTCTTTTGGAATCACAATATTAATAATACAGACCTATAGCTTTTAACCGCAGAATCATCCGCGTAGAGGTAGGTTTGTTAAAAATCCCAGAAGTCAATCATCTAAATAAGGAAAAGGTGACTGACTGACTGATCTATCAATGCACAGCTCAAACCATTCGACGGATCAGGCTAAAATTTGGCATACGTATATCTATTATGACGTAGGCATCCGCTAAGAAAGGATTTTTGAAAATTCAACCCCTAAGGTGATAAAATAGGGATTTGAAAAACCGGAAAAACTAGTTATGGTATAGATAACCACAGCGCTCATCACTTTAAAGTAACATATTTAGGTATTTAAAAATTTGCAAGATAGGTACTTAGATGTCATCCTATTAATATTTCCTAAACAATTAATTTTATTAAACAGGTGTAGGCACTCGAAAAGACAATCCGAATCGAGTAGTACAAAAACAACGACTTATTACCTAACACTGCGCAGTCAACTATTTTTTACACCTAACAATATTACGAAATTCACCCACGACATTTAGAGAAGTTATAAATAAACGAACAAACAATAGTATAATAATTACATTACTAGATGTATAGCATAATATGTTTCTTTGAGAAGAACAAGGAAATAATTTACAACGTAAATCATTATCAACCTTGATTTGTCAATAACAAAAAGGCAATAAAAAAAAAAGTAAAGCGTAAAGTCAAAGGAATGTCCACGCTCATCTTTACCTGTTATGAGTTTGATATTTTCATATTTTGGTGGTATTTTTTGTGACACGCTAAGTGGCACCATGGGGACCACCCACTGCGATGGTGGAAAACCCGATTTTTTATCCCGAAATCTTATGGAGCTGATGGAAATAGGGATTGATTAAAGTACACACACAAATGTAGCCTCAATAGCTTAACGGCTTAAAGGTGCGCCGCGGACAGATAACTGAGAGGTCAACGGTTCAACCCCCATTGCACTATTGTCGTACCCAAGTTTACGTTTATTTGGAGGGGAGAGGGGAATATTAGTCAAACTTAGCATCGCTATTCTTTAAAAAAAATAGATAAAGCCGCGAAAACCTCTATGCAGACGAAGTCGCAGACAAAAGCTAATTTTATTTAATCTCCCCCATCTAATAAAACTTTAAAGAGTTTAAAGTAATTCGAAGTGGTGATTCAAAATTATCAATTTTGATTTTTTAATTTTTCAGCTGTTCTTTTAGTTTTTTTTTATTTATTATATTTTTGAACCACCCTTGTATTAAGGCGAATAAAACAAAAAAAAATCAATCAGTCAAGCTATTTTTGAGTTTTAGCCAGACTAACGACCAGCAATTGATTTTTACTTTTATAGGTAGGTACGAAATATAAGTATACAAATTAGTTGGAGGTACCTAATTAGCAAAAGCTATTTAGTTATACTTGTCTAGAGATTATTTTTAGGTTTTTTATTTTCATTTCATAAGGCCCGCAACACATGCGTGTGATTGAATGGTCATTACAGTTTATACAAATAATTGCCGTTACGTACAGTGGCCCACTCGCCACTGTACAGTGTACATACTCTACATAAGCACCACTTACTAGTATATGAATATACAATACACCGTACACATGTTTATGTTAACATTTGTTTTAAAATTCCGGTGAACGATCGCAATTTGTAGCTCGCGTCGATTAAATTAATTATTAGGAAGGAAACACAACAAACAGTCTAAATCAGTATACCTAAAGATTTGCTGGTAGGAAATACGAGTGCCTATTAATAGTATTCCTTGAGTAGGATTAACTACACTTAATAAACTAAACAGTGAGTTTTTCGAAATTCCGTCTACTAAACTTTGTTAGCTTTGTTAGTTTTTTAAAATCACGCGGACGAAGTCCTGGCTATTTTACAAAGCTCTGAGTGTTTTTTTTTAAATAACATCAGCCGAGTTGACTAATATTCTCCCATCCCCTCCAAATAAGTGGAAAGCTTGTGCTAGTAGTGGGTACGACAATAGTGCAACGGGTGGGATTCGAACCTGCGACCTTTCAGTTTTCAGAGGCTTACTGAGGCTTATTAAGGTTCTTGCAAAGGTTCTAGTGTAATGGAATAGTTAACTCTAGTATTAAAGTTAATGTTAGATAATAATATAATACAATCAAATCAAGAATTTTTCAATAGTTAATTTCCATACTAAGCTATAACTTTGGTGTCACTTAGAAGTCAAGTACTTTACTGTTGTGCAAGCTAAGTTGGAATTGTATTCCCTTGGGAAAGATAATAATAATAAACACAAATGTTTCATAATATGTATAATAATATTATCCCGAACATACCCAAACATTACTTTTTATTTTAATAATTTTCCTTTATTACTAGATAAAGATAAGTAGTCATTCAATATTTAAGACAAGGATGTAAAATTGATAAGGAAATGGACCTAGCAGACTCCCCTGAACCGTACAAATTACAACAACACACAAACTCTTTATCACCCAAAATGACAATGCATTATTTAAAATACCATCTCAATTGTTAGCGAACAGAAGCGTTAGTGAAGCCGAGCACTATTGGAAACAAGAACCATACAGCTTTGGTCTTAGACAATTTTTGCGTAAGTAACTACGAGTACGTTCGGAATCCCACACTTTATTGTGAGTGCCCTTTCAAACGGCGAAAGGGAACCGCGTGGCAGTACTTTAAAAACAATTAAAGTTATGCTGTGGACCTCTGGCATGGGGGTGGGTTACATGGAGTATAATACTGAAATAAAAATAAAAAATTACTAGCTAATTCTCTCAATTTTATCCGCATGAATTTAGGTTAGTTATTTAAAAATGTCTATAAAGTATGTGTAAGTAGTAGTAGTATGTGTAAGTAGGTATATTGATTAATGCATTTATATGCTGCATTTTAATAACGCAGTACCTACTGCATTTTTATAGTTTAGAATATCGTAATATATTTTAAATAATAGAAAAAAAAGAGTTTAGAATATGTTTACAATAGGCATGATGACAGTAACCAAGAATTAATGAAATCATGAATTTTTCTCATGAAATAGGATTCATAGATTTTCAAAAACATATTTATTTTTCTATTTTGAGCGAGATTGATATTTATTTTGATAAAATAAAACTGTAAAATACAGCAATCCGCCATATTGGATTGAACACCGATTAGAGCGTTACGTCACACCTATCATCAAACTTTGACAAACTATATTACGAAGAACATAGAAGTGACGTCACGAACGACGCCATGACACCGTCGAGCGTTTTTGCATGAATTTTAAAACTTAAACTTGAAATTGTAATTTCATATACTAAACGTTTTTTTTTTTTTTTGCTGAAATAAGACATTTTATCGATATATCCGAACATTATCCAAAGTTTTTAAAAATCAGTCATCATGCCTATTCTCGCCGTCATGTAACCCCTGAAAATTCCCGATTCGCGATCAGCAAGACCGAATACGACATAATCCGGTACAAGTGGCCGCCTCGAGGGATAGCTGGGAACGGCGACCGAGGCTTGGGCACCAGCACGCGGGAGGGTTCACTGTGGGACTCTAGACCGTTGATACATTTCTAAACCCAAAGATACCATTTATGAAAATTCACGATTTTAATCAATAAAGAAAAGTTTTTAACCTATTAACTGAATACTTTAATTTGGATCTATACTGGCTTGACTGCTTCTCGTAATACATCCTTACTAATATTATAAATGCGAAAGTGTGTTTGTTGGTTTGTCCTTCAATAACGCTGCAACGACATTTGGATCGACATTTTTAGCATGGGTCGAGGACCTGGAGAGTGACATAGGCTTTTTATCGCGGAAAGTCAAAGAGTTCCTGCGGGATTTTAAAAACTAAATCCACACGGACGAAGTCGCGGGCATCAGCTAGTTTTCTATAAATAAAAAATCATAACATAAGTTAATTGTTGCCAGGTAATAGGATTGAGCTAGTTTATTCTTTTTGTAGGTTTTATTATGAATGGCCACCACTGGGATAGGTATTGTCCAAGGCTGGTACGCATACCTATACCTACAGATACAGAAGATATCAGAAGAAGAAAACTAAACTACACTAAAAACATTTGAAAGACCTTTCAATTGAAGACCGGCGAGAGGACCGACGAGATCAAACTAGTTGCAGGGAGCAGCTGGATTCAGGCGGTGTGAGACTGAGACCTGTGGGAGTCCATTGTCCAGCAGTGGACGTCTCTCTGTTGATAAAGAAAAAAGATCTGCACGAGACGATGTTTTTGCTTTCGGACGCACGTAACTTACGTTTGTACGTAACACAAGGAGATTTTACCTAATACAATCAGCACAAGGTAGGTAAACCGCCGTGTCTAGGAAAACAATGCGTATCTTCGCATTTTTATATCATGGGCGTGGGACTTTCAGATTGGAATATTTAGCAGCAGTAATGCGGAATTAATTTGCGATCGCCCCAGGAAAGTAGCGCTAATCCGCAGTGTTCTGTGGTTATGAGGTACGATTGTAAGGGTTGAACAGTTCTTGTTTTAGGGGACGTAAACGACCTCTGATCTCATGAATTGCTTTTAAGTTATTGTTTTGGCGCTATTCGATTGCTAGGAAAAGCATATGCGCATACGCTTTTCCTAGCAATCGAATCTAGGTAGATATATAAATAACCTAAAATTCAAAAAAATTCAAAATTCAAAATTTATTTATTTCATGTAGGCTACCCTGTAGCACTTATGATAAGTCAAAAATCTACCACCGGTTCGGAATGCAGATTCTGCTGAGAAGAACCGGCAAGAAACTCAGCAGTTGCTCTTTTCAAAAAATAAAATAAACTAATTTTACAATATGTAATAAAACTAAGCTAAGTATACAGTGCTTCCACAGTGAAGCTTCAAAAATACAATAAATATAATCTAACACATGTCAGCATGGGAAGTCAAAGCAGACCCATTCCCGTTGGCGGCACCCGTTCACGAGCACGACGCATGATCCAGCCATTGCTTCGCTCAACCATATTTGAGGGAACGTAACAACCCGCACCACACGACACCACCACAGAAATGTTTAAGTGAGCATGACATACTTAGGCCACCCATGCTAAGAGTTAAGACATCGAATTGAGTATCAAGATTAAAATACTCATTTTAAGACATGACCGAGACACAAATACAGTAGAAACACTGTAGAACAGAATACAGTAGAACAAAAAATAAAAATAAAAAAATGTTACAATACGTAGCTTATCTATCTTGTGGACAGCTGGGGCAAAGCCGATTGCTTCCAAGCAACTTTGTCATTAAGGAATTCATTAACGGTGTAATAACCTCTACTTAATAAATGTTTCTTTACACTCTGTTTAAATTTATGTAATGGTAAATCAACAATGTCTTTCGGAATCAAGTTATAAAAGCGTATACTCGACCCCACAAAGGACTTCTGCACTTTACGCACACGAAAGTAAGGTGTTACTAGTTTATGACGGTTTCTAGTTAATAGGTCATGTGAATCACCTCTCTGTTTATAGAGATGAATATTTTGTTTCACAAAAACTACATTGTTATAAATATACTGTGAAGCCACCGTAAGTATACCAATATCTTTAAACTTCTCACGAAGAGATTCTCGCGAACCGAGTTTATAAATTGATCGGATGGCCCTTTTTTGCAATACAAAAATAGTTTCTATATCAGCAGCTCCCCCCCACAGTAATATTCCGTACGACATTACACTGTGGAAGTATGCAAAATAAACGAGCCTAGCTGTTTCAACGTCGGTAAATTGCCTTATTTTCCTAACAGCGAAGGCAGCCGCGCTAAGTTTACCCGCCAGTGTCTCTATATGAGCGCCCCACTGAAGCTTATTATCAAGGGTCACCCCCAGAAACACTGTGGAGTTCTCCATCTTCAGCGTTTCACCATTTATTATGATTTTTTTATCAACTTGCTTGACATTGGGTAAAATAAACTCTAAACATTTTGTTTTTTTAGCATTCAAAAGCAAGTTATTAACAGTGAACCAGTGGGATACATGCGATAAGGCACTGTTCACATCGTCAAAATTTTCTTTTCTTCTGTCAGTTTTAAAAATAAGAGATGTGTCATCTGCAAACAATACAATCTCGCAGGCATCGCCTACATGGTAAGGCAAATCGTTGATATATACTAAGAATAAAAAGGGACCCAAGATAGAGCCCTGCGGGACACCCATTGCAGCAGATGAACCCTGGGACTTCATATCACCTATGCACACTTTTTGAGGTCTGTCACTGAGATAAGAGGCAATGAAATCAAGTGCAACGCCTTTAATACCATAATGGTTGAGTTTAATTAGCATGGTTTGGTGATCAACACAATCAAATGCCTTGGAAAGGTCGCAGAAGACCCCAATAGCATTCTGCGAATGCTTCCAGGCATCGTAAATATGTTCTAGCAGTTTGGCACCAGCATCAGTAGTATTACGGCCTTTAGTGAAGCCATACTGCTTGGGGTGAAGCAAGTTATTTATACTGAAATGGAGTAAAAGTTGATTAAGCACAATTTTTTCAAAAACCTTACTAAGAACGGGTAAGATAGAAATAGGTCTGTAATTATTTAGATCGTTTCTATTTCCAGATTTAAATAGGGGAATAAGTTTCCCATGTTTCATTAGATTTGGAAAGGTGCCCAAATCCACACATTCATTAAAAATTACAGCTAAGTAGGGGGCGATATCATAAATTATACTAGATATTACTTTTACAGAGATACCCCATAAATCACCAGTATTTTTCATTTTCAACAACTTAAAATTTTTAATAATATCTGTTGCAGTAATATGTTGAAATTCAAATAGAACATTGCACTCTTTAACACTGCCCCTTAGCAAACTCTGAGCTGCGGTAGAGGAGGAGTTTAGTGAATCTGTTAACACTAAAGGAATGTTTCGGAAGAAGTTTTCGAATGTATTGGCAACTTCTCCATCTGCGGTTATTTTATTACCATTAACAACGATCTCGAAGTTAACATCACGAGATTTACTTTTACCAGATTCACTATTAACTATGTTCCAAGTGGTTTTAATTTTATTATCTGATCTCATTATCCTTTCTTTAATATAAAGTGCTTTCGCGTGAATACAAATATTTTTAAACAGCTTTGAATAAGTTTTAACCCGTTCCACAAAGCTTGGAGACTGGTTATATTGCTTTTCATCGTAAAGTTCATATAACCTATCTCTACTCTTATAAATACCTACAGTGGCCCAGTCACTGAATTTCAATTTTTTATTAACATCTATATTTTTAAGATTAAATGTGTTCTTGAATTCATTTTCAATTGTCTTAAAAAGACTACCGTAAAGACTGTCCGGATGACCCTTCTTATATGCAAGGGCAGGAAGTTTGGCGGCGATCCGGCCTTTGAAGCGCGTCAATTTGTTGTCAGTAATAGGTCTACACTTCAGTATGTGTTTGTTTTTACTAACATTATTTAAAACTGTAATTTGTTGTCCGCAGTGATCCGACCTTAACTTACTGATTATCGCCTTGTGCAGAATTAAATCACCACTGCAAAAAACGTTATCTAAACAAGTGGCTGAAGTTTTCGTTATCCTAGTCGGCTCACTAAAAGCGTTGTTTAAATTGAAACATTTGAACAAGTTAAGCAGCCTGACTGTAGTTGAGTTATCTTGTAAAATATTAACATTAAAATCGCCGCATACTATAATCTTTTTAGAAGATACACACAATCGTTTCAACCTAGAAAGATATATAAAGACTTTATTACACACAAGAGAAAACAAATCCATCCATCTATCCATCCATACTAAACTTTCGCATTTATAATATTAGTAGGATAGGATTATTATTTTACTAGCTAATGCGCGCGACTTCGCGTGGATTTAGTTTTTAAAATCCCGCTTTCTAATTCTTTGATTTTCCGGGATAAAAATTAGCCTATGTCACTCTCCAGGTCCTTAACTATACTAATGCAAAAAATCACGTCGATCCGTAGCTCCGTTGCAGCGTTATTGAAGGACAAACCGACAAACAAACACACTTTCACATTTATAATATTAGTAAGGACATTAGTAAGGATTATTAGCTGTTTTCTAAATATGTTACATAATGAACCTATAATTAGGAGGAAGGGCCATTTGAATATTGAAAAAATCACCTCGTTTAAAACCATACAAACTCTAAACGATGCATCTAATCAAAGGGAGATGGATGTGTTCAAAAAGGGGAGGAAGGGGGGGAGGAGAAGAGGGGGGTAGGGTAAGTACACGGTAGCCGTGGCGTTAAGTAGCTCTCGCAGTAAAATCATCATAAACTTGTGTCTTGCTATAAGGAGTACAGGCAAAGGGACTATTGGATCTATCAGACATTATACATAACTCTGTAACACACAAATATTTCTACTTCTTAGATGACACTTGTTTATAGTAAGCATAAAATGTTTTTTTAAATGGTTTCTTTATTTATTGCTTAGTTTTGATTCATAAAGAAATGCTTTTTGCTTTCGATCAGTAAAGTAAATAGACAACATGGTGCTGGTCGTCAAAAAGTTTGCGTGAAACTTGTAGAAAAAGCAAACTTTACTCGTACTTTTAATACACTTTTAAATAGGTTTGAAAGTTTTGTAAAAATACGAGTGGTAAAGGTTAAAAAAAATTAAGTAAAATGTAGTAAAATGTATTTTTTCATATTTCTTGTAGGTGAGAACTTATTTTTCACGACACGCGAAGCTTCTTGAATTAGATTTCTTATGGGACTACTATCTTGTACCAAATCTACTACCTTGTTAGTATATTACTCAAATGTACCTAAGTAACATTTGACTAAGATATCATGACATGACAGTTATTTACCAAAAACATGTTTTCCTTCTAGACTATGATTAGGAGTCAATGTTGCTAAATAAAATAAAAGGTTCCATGGATAGTAAATCAAGAATGAATAGGCATGTTCAAGGCAAGCGCACTCCACCTTTGGCTGCATTTTCACTTACTATCAGGTGAAATTGCCGTCAAGCGCTAGTCTATGTTATTTAAAAAAAGAAGTACCTACCCTCGGAGTCTATACATTAAAATTATACCTAAGGAATAGCCGATACTATTTACGGAAATACCTATCCATTTAAAAATATCTTAAACGGTAGTATCTATTAAGTATTTATTAAAAATAATAAAATAGGCATCTAACTATTACGTAGATTCCAAAGTCGCCTGCGCCTGTACTAGACCACCGGAGCAGTTCTGTCTGCTGGATACTTTGAGTTACTTATATTAAAGAAATGTTAAGGTTTTTACAAAAAAAAAAGCATAAAAAATATCGCTTGATGAGTGACGAGAAGAATTTATTTAAATATCTAAAAAGAAATATACCTATAGACATAGACGTCTCATCTTTTTCTCAAAAGGTTTCTAAAGCGGAAAAACTGAAATCTATACAAATTAAACTGACTATGATTGCAAAATAACTGCCTCGTATAAAGCTCATGAATTTATAATAATAATGAATTCGTAGCCTGTGGGTTTGTCTGTCTGTTTGTAGTTTGCAGCAAAGGGTTAATATTCGTAACGGCTGAACCGATTTTGACGTGACTTTCACACACAAGTAGAGGATTAGGTATATACAAGGAGTGACATAAACCTTTTGAACCTACTTACAAAAAGGGAAGATTTTTCGATTTCAATCTATTTCTATCGCTATTATCCCCGAGATATTTTTAGACCGATTTCAGTAGGTATTTATTATTATCGATTACGAGTAATATTTTATTATTAATTATTTATTATTATTATATGTTATCCGCCATTTTGTGGCCGATTTTCATAAAACATAGCTAATAACACTCCTGACTAATTCACCTTTCAAACAAAAAAAAAAACAAAATCAAAATCGGTTCATCCGTTCGGGAGCTACGATGCCACAGACAGACACGTCAAATTTATAACACCCCGACGTTTTTGCGTCGGGGGTTACACTAATATAAAAATGTTTTGTTTATTCTGACTGACCATATAATCAACCCTCGATATGGATAAGAAAAGTATGTTTGTGTTGGCAATTAAACGGGGGCAGAACAAACACCTCGTGGGTGGTCCATGGACCTAAGGCTGAATAGTGTGAATGAAGTAACTTACCTATGCGAACAGAGCCGCTGAACTTATCGTTTTTAGAATTCCGTACCCAAAGTTTGTGACGACTTCCCTGGCGTAGTTGTGAGCGCTGTGGTCTTATGGCTGGGAGGTCTCGGGTTCGATTCCAGACGGGGGCAGTTTGGGAGTTTATTATTTCTGAATTGTCTCTGGTCTGGTCGGGTTGGAGGCTTTGATCGTGGCTAGTTACCACCCTACCGTCAAAGACGTGCCGCCAAGCGATTTAGCGTTCTGGCACGATGGCGTGGAGAAACCGATTAGGGTATGGGTTGAATCTACACTGCTATACCCGTTTCAAGTTACCACCACCACCACTGCGCCGGGGAGGTCATCAAAACTAACAAAAAAATCCCAAAATGCAAAATAATTTTCCCGGATTTGTTTTGATTAATTATAAATAGAAGGAAGAAACGATTCGTCACAAACTTATTAATGAAATTAAAACCAAATAAAAAGAAATAAAAGAAACGCGTGGCCAACGCAACGCGCCCTCTCCAACGGTCACGTATGACCGAGTCCTGAATGGAAAACACACTTCGAATTACACACAATATTCTTTTAAAACACTAATAAATGTAAGTCATTATTTTTAAGCGAATAGAGTTGAAATTCGCACAATTTTTGCGGATATTGTGGGAATATTGCGGTTCTGGCAACATTATCGGTAAAAAGGGTCAGGCGTAATTGAACTGCAATTTGTTTATACTAGGGACTTAGAAGATAATGGAGTTGGACAATGCTTTGATTAAAATTGAAGAGCCTATGAGACTTGATTCATTTTCCCATGGAAAAAATATATGAAGTGACAGTAGGTACTATACTTTTTTTTCACTGGAATAAGGAAATGCGTGGCTTAGAATGTTCCAGGAGTTAAAAGTATTATAATAATAAAATAAAAATAAAATAAAATAAAAAATCGAATCGTCAAATGAATCTACTATAATACTAATAATTAATTTTTTGAGTATTTAATTTGTAGCTTGAGTGTAGCTAAATTAAATTAAAAATCATAGACTTATTTCTCTCGTGTTAATTATTAATTTTTACGTTTTAGATTTACAAATCTTCAATTTTTTTTGTAAAATACAAATTTAAAGAAACATTTTTTAAGATGTGCTTTTAAGAGGTTCTTTCTATTTGCAAAGGATCTCTATTATCTTCCTTATGGAAAGCCTAATAATCCTATCAAAGCATGACCAATTTATAACAAATAACCTACTAATCGACATAATAACCACGTTACAAGGTACATTTTACCACCATTACGAATCTCTTTAAGTCAAACACCTGGCTAAAGTTAAGCATATTACAGTACCATGCACATCCCTCATTTAACAATACCTGGACCCTCTCGATCCCACACAACCCCAAAATACTCGTAAAAATATTATTATAATTACATGCGCACGGTCCAACTTCCGCAGTTTTTTTTTCGGGGGTACAAAACCTACTGCTCGACGATAAAAAAATACAGCTAACTGCAAAAAATATTTTTAATAAAAATTAAACTTTGAAATAAACACTTTGTTTTAATTTATCGCACTCAGTTATCCTCTGTCAGAGAATTTTTAATGCGAATTTTGCTCTGAATAGGTACGATGTTCATGAAATGAGGATTTTTTGTTTTTTTTTTTTTTCACGGATAAACACATTGGCATATTATTCCAAAATTAGTAGATAATAATAATATCCAAAATTTGAGATTCGATTAAATACCTGAAAGAATAATACACCAGTAGATTCCTAATCAACTTAGATATAGAAGCAATCAAAAAAGATCTACCAACTTTAAAGTAAACCATTTGAGAGTAGAGAGTAATAATTTTAAAGGAAAAATGATTTTACTTTTAGTGCTCATACCTACCTATAACCCAAAGTTTAACAGTGTAACCCACAATTTATTACTTATTGCTGTTACCAAACTTCCTTTTTGTAGTTATCTCACTTTTAGTTACCGGCCAGCAGTATAACTGTCAGTTTGACGTGATCTTTTTAGTGTTGCCGGTATTAATATGTAATTTGGCGGGATGGGCGCTCTGATAAGCGAGGGTGGGTGATTGATTAAATAAGTGTGCGAGGCAGATAGCTGGTGTATAATGCGTGAATTATAATTACGCCATCACGATTGTATCATTTGGTGGAAATCATGATTCGTCAGCAATTTTTTTGAGTGAAATTTTTAGTGCACCTAACATATTAGAAGAATACACTTCATACTAAGATTTTTTCTATTGGTACCTAAGATACCTATAGAAGAATACATTTAATACTAAGAATTTTTGGTGTAGTTAAAGGTACCTAAGATATAGAAGGATACACTTCATACTAAGATTTTCTTCTTTATCAACTGATACACATCCACCGCCTCATTTGAACATAGGTCTTTTACATAGACTTCTGTAAAAGACCTATGTTCTGTTCGCCTGTATCCAGCGCCTGCGCCTTATCTGAAGTCGTCGGTCCACCTAGTGTGGAGTGTGCCAACACTGAGCTTCCCTTTGCGAGATTTTGCAACGTAGGTATATCTTGTATCTGTGTGTGTATTTGTGCTTATTTGCCTATAAGTGTGTCTGGTGGGAGGCTTTAGACATGGCTTGTTACCACCCTACTGTCAGAGATGTGCCGCCAAGCGATTTAGCGTTCCGGCACGATGGCGTGTAGAAACCGACTATGGGTAGGTATGGGTTGAATGTACACTGCCGTACCTCTTCCAAGGCTACCGTCCACAAGCTATAATGCCGTTAACTACCAAGACCATATTTCCTAATGTAAATCCAAAAACATTGGCATTATAGCTTGTGGACGGCAGATGGTAGCCCGCTACCATCTAAGACTGCATCGTCACTTACCATTAGGTGAGATCGCAGTCAAGGGCTATTTATGTCATCGAATAAAAAAAAGTTATACTTATGTAGGTAGTTATTATATCATGAGTGTGTACGAGTAGTAGTGAGAAATATCTAGTCATTTTAATTCATTCCAAACGGTACAGAACTGAGCTCTCCCTACTAATCAATATTAAAACAGCGATTATAATAATATAATGAGCAGACGATACACACGTAGGTACAGGACCGGCGCAGCGCGGACCGCACAGGTGGCCTTAATCAAATTATACAAATTGCAACATACAATATTCATCGCGCAGGGACGTGCTGATTGCAGACTATCGAGTTTAGACACTGCAGACTTAATTATAATGTCCTCCCGACCGTATCCGGCTACGGCGGCAGATCTCCACAGAGATTAGCCATCTGCGCAGGGGATATTACAGTGCACAAGGGTGTGCGTTAATGTCGATTGTCCATGGTGCTGTACAGATCTCATATCGATAAAGATTAGATCTGAGACGAAGTGACATCGCAGTCTTAGATCTGTATAACATCCTCCCGACCATATCCGGCCACGGCGGAGCCATCTGCTCGGGAGATTTTTTTTTTTAAATATTAGCCAACCTGAAGTTGACTAATACTCCCCTGTCCCCTCCAAATAAGCGGAAAGCTTGTGTTGGGTGTGGGTACGACAATGGTGCAACGGGTGGGATTCGAACCTGCGACCTTACGGTTTTCAGTTCACACCTTTAACCGTTGGGCTATTGAGGCTTTAATAATATAATAGTTCGGAAAAGTGCGCGCAAACACAGATGCACTCTCTTTTCCTTCACACTCATTGTTCGATGGGACGGAAAATTCGATACGACCGGAGCGAGATCAGGCGCAGGACCGACGGCTTTACTTGCTTTCCAAGGCATAGCGGTTACTAATCTCCAACTACCTAACTCCGGGCTAGTACCTACTGAGAATTTCTTGACAGAAAAACCCAATACATATTTTGGCCCGACCCGGGAATCAAACCCGGGACATATTACATATTGAACAATTTGCTGGAACAGATTTGATGGTTCTATTCACCATCAACAAGTCGATGTCTTACAGTGGATCCACACTGTTGGACATAGGTGTCTTTAAGATAGCGCGCTATCTATCCGACATCTGTCGGACCTCATCGATATGAGATCTGTACAGCACTATGGACAATCGACAAGTGTGATTAATTCATGTTCAATAATGAGGTCGAGCTTTTTAGCTCGCCGCGAGCGGCCGCCGCGCCGCCCGCCCGCCATTGATTTGAGCCCAATTTGTCGCGCTGCGGTGTGATGAATATTTGATCTGTCTGCGTAACGTTACATTTACTTATTTAAATTCATTTAAATTATTATAAATGGATAACTCTGCTTGTTTATTATACCTATAGTCTAAAGTCTTAATGGTGTCATTTGTCGAGAAGTTTGCTCAAAGCTCCAGGTAAATACCCACTAGTAGGTACCTACCTACCCCCCAGCAAAAACAAAAAAGATGCAGCCCACAGCCTATCTCAGATATACCTACCTATAGATGGAACACGCTTGGGCTTGAATTCTTCTACTACTTCTAATTTGATGTCATAAAATTAAAAAAAAATCAAAGTAATTTATTTCATGTAGGCCAACTTGTGGCTCTCATGCCACGTCGAGAATCTACCACCGGTAGATATTTAACATGTGACCTAACATATACTTAGTATTCAGGTAGGTACCTACTACCGTAAATAGACGGACAAAGCGTGCGAGCAAGAATCATCTCCTTTTAGACAAATTAGATAGGTAATGTAATATAATAGATAGGTAAGTAAATATAAAGGTAGGTATAATAGGTAGGTAATGCATTATAAGCTTATTTGTGTTTTATTTCAACAAGGATCCCAGTCTAGATTTAGCATAAATATAACAATTACAAATAAAAAAGAACCGTCCACCTTGTCACGTTTTTCCCACACATCCGCACGGAAGTTCCCACCCATCACGCAAGATGGCGCGCGGCGGCACGCGCGCACGTGTCACTTGCCCTTGCTCATTTACTCTTGTTTTTATTGAAAACGCTCAAAATAATGGAAACAATACCCCTCTCGCTCGCCAACAAATAACAAGGGTTAAAAACCAATTGAACCGCTCATTATTCACGCACTTTCAATGTTTGCGTAACATTCCTTTGTTTGGAATAAGTACAGGCTACAACAATAATTAAAAAACAATCACTGCGATACTTATTACTTACACAAGGATCTATTCCGCAGACCTATTTATCATACTAGCCTTGTCTAGCGGCTAGCTTAATCGGCTGCAGTCGCGGTTTATGTGAAACAGCCTTTAATTATTAAAAATGACGGCGGACTTATAAGTTCATGCAATTCACAAGGGCGTGTGAGCTTTACTTGTGGTTACGTCGTGTACCTATATACATGCACACTGCGTAAGTGTGCGTGCCTGTCAGGAGCCTAGGTGGGAGCAGTCAGGCGCGAGCAAGCTCTCGCTTCCACTTATATAGATACGATATACACAACCACGAGCCGCGTACCCTCGTGAATTGAAAGAACTATACGAAGAAAATGGGGGTTTCTTTCAAGTTATCTTCAGTCGCAGATAAATCCTTAAGACGTCAATGTCTCAGAAAGCACGTAAACGTTATTCGTTATTATTTTGAGTAGGTAGTTAGGCATCGAACTGAAACGTTTCGAAGCACAATAGTCTGCACGGTGATAAGCCTAAGCCATGTTTAGTAAGCCTTTAAAATATGTACACAATACTGTGTACTCGGCCTTTAAAGGTGACCATACGGTCACGTTAGTACCACGAGCTCGGCGAAAATCATTTAAAAATGAGAGACTGCCCAGGGAAAGGTTATTTCGTCACAACAACCATCAAAAATGTAATTATCATACAGAAAGTAATTATTTGCACATTCATTGGTTGTATGGAGCTTACGTTAGTTCGATGAGGGTAGGGTTATTTTAAAAATTAGACGCACTAGATAAATTTGTAATGATTTATTAAAACCTTACACCAGTCATTGTTCGTATTTAATTACAAATTGTGACAATCGAATTATTAAATTATGATAATAATAATTCTATTAATGAGTATTATAAAATGAACTGTGCACAATCAATATCTGTGCAAAAAAAACACTTAAAATTAAGAGACCTTCCGAAAATTAAGTCTAGCTTGATTTAATCCAAAAAAAAACACTGGTTCAATAATTCTAATACAAATTCGATCAAATTTAAAATACAATGCAATACAATTAATCTACTCGAAAGCAAGCCAAATTCCAAAATAAACTTTACTTTACACTGACCTTGGCTTAAAAACATTTTGCAATTTTATAATAGTCTTTTGCACTCAAATTTTGGTTTAGTTCAGATTAGGTGTACTTAATACCACTGAATATTGTTTTTATAACTTGCTGACAAAAAATATGGAACCTAGAACTATGCAACTATGCTAACCAAATACAACCACAAAAATTAAATTAAAAAAAAATACATAAAATATGTAATTCGATCGATTAAAATCTAATAAAATTGAGTACAAGCACACATAATTGTTTAAAGCAAATGAACAAAATAGCAAAGAATGGCACGTGTACACAACAGCTTTTAATAACAACTTTATATTATGGGCGGACATGATTACTTATAAGGCACCTTCATTAATATTATTATATTGTAATAATTGTAATTATTAATAAATATAATTAGCATCAAATTATAAAATATAAATACAGTAGGTATGCACAAGCAATGTTTTAAAATAGGACCCATACAATATATGCACCATAATGCCCTTTAACATGTTAGGCCAGCGCATTGGCCCAACACGTTGGACCAACGTGTACTAGGCCTAAGAACTGCAAAATACCTATTTATTAGTAATAGTAAAATGTTTAAGATATAAAAAAAATCGGTCAGCTATAAAAGTAATCATATTATATGAACAATAAATTAAATATGTATTAAATTCTAATTTATTAATAATTTAATAAATTCTACGTTATTATTGCTACAGCCTAAAATTAATTTCCATTTGGTATATGATTTATGGGTAAGGTAATAAATTAGTAAAATAAAATCAGTCTATACTATGTGAGACGTCGCGTCGGTGGTTAATACGCAATTTTATCGGACCACAATATTATAGCTTGTTGAATAAGACTACAGAAAATATGATACAGAAGGTTATATCGATTATTTATTATTTATCACTCTACGATTAACATATTATACATTTTAATATTAGAGACCTGTCTAGTTTTAATCGAGGCAGTAATTGCTGATTAAATTTTATCTACAGTTTTTTTATCGGCTTGCGCTTGACGACAATCAATATTGGATAGCACTGATGAGGTCTAGGTTGGAACGCGCTTGCCTAGAAGATGCCTATTCACTCAAACACTGGACAGTCAATTTTATAACAATGATATTTACGATATCAAGTCATCCTGATGCACACATGTAGTACCTAAGTAATACTATGTTTCTGGATTCACATCCTAAATACACTTACAATAAATTAATTATATCATAGGGCTTATGCAAGCAAAATTGAAATGTCACAAACATGATATCTATTGCTTAATATCTAAGGCTGAAATCTAAAAACCGCACACAGACTCAAAATAGAGTTAAAACGAGACAGACTTATGTCAGAGCATATTTGTGTCTCGTTTTAACCTCTATCTTGAGTCTGAGCTGAGTCAGAGCCCGTTTTATAGACCTCAGCATAAGTGTTACTTATATCACAAAACCTTTCCCACTTTGTCTCTAACATAATCATTAGTCAATATCAGAATAAGTCGCACAAACATCAATAACGAGACATTATTTGAGTATTTAGACAATGTATTAGAAACCACGTCGCTATCCACCGCACATATTCACACTTTATTCATAAAAGAACAACAATATACTAAGTTAGAGAGCATATAAACATTAATTGTTGAAATACTAGATACTTTGTAACGTCTTCTACACACCTTGGTCTTACACCACTTACATCTATCGGTCTCAAGCGACTTTTCCTGATTGTTCTTTGCTTATTTTAAAAATATAAAATGAAAAAAAAAAAAGACGTGTGGCACTCGGGGACTGCCGCGGTAAAGCTATTGCATAGCATTTTTTATCAACGCCATCTAGCGGTGAGAGGAGTCCCGTGTCAGGTTATTTTCGTTACGGAATTTCTGGATTCGGTCTCCACGCTCAAGGCCCGCGATAGAAGCTGTGCAATAGCTTAAAAATTATACAATCTCGTCAAAAATGATTAAGTACCTATTTGTCAATCTAAAATGGTTCTCCCTAATAAATGAATAACAATAATAGTTCCGGAATAAGAAGCAATATAAATTAATACCTACTAGGAGGTATTGTATTGACAGTCGTCAGGTATATCAGCCCATAGCACCCCATCCAGTAGTGTAGTATTTTACTATTTTAGTGTCCATTCCTTAAAATAGTCTGCACCCACCGGAGATTATTTATCGTTCAGTGCAACTTATTGATGTATTGAAGGGTAAAATCCGGTCAGCGTATTCATCGGTAATTTAGATCAGCTCTCTCATAAAGCCTCCACGCGTTGGAAGGTACCTATGTCCCCGCGCAAGCTAAAATCCGGGCTTTATACTGTGGGAATACACTTATTGCTAGTAAAGAGAATAAACCAACTGTACTAAGTTGTAAATAATCCAATGAAACGTTTATTTTATAAATTGTACCACACATCACCCAATAGGTATATCTAGATTAGGTTGTCCCGGCGTATCCACCACTTGAGCATTAAAGACAAAAGGCGTCAAGCAGAAGAAGCGCCGGAACAATGCAATACATCAGGTCTACAATTTTATTGTACTAAGTGATAAGTGATTAGCAATTACGTTATTAGTCGCTTACGTTAAACTGTATCACATGCGTCAACGTAAGCGTATGTGTGGTAGGCAATTGTCTAATTTCTTCTCATTCGAAAGCACTCTTGGGCCCAGCAGTAGGCCGAAAATGGGTTATTATTGAAGTTTTAAAAATTGGAGGACATAATTGCTTCATAAAAAGAATTATCAACAAACAAACAAAGGACGTTGAAATCTTAAAGTCAAAATTATCCCGGTGACCGTAAAACGGAACGACCTTACTCGGTAATAATATAACAAGTATTGGCAAATATACGCGGCCTTTGCGCTCATATTGACAGAAGCGTGTTTATAAGGTGGAGACACATCGTTAAAATAAATCTAGATAATATTTTTAAGACATATTTTTAACCGACTTCCAAAAAAGGAAGAGGTTCTCAATTCGTCGGAATCTTTATTTTTTAATTTTTTATGTATGTTCTCCGATCACTCGAAGACGCCGGGACCGATTTGAAAATTCTTTTTTTGTGTGAAAGAATATACTTCCCAGGCTATGAATAAATAATACGTAAGGAAGTCTAATTCAGAACAAAATCCACTCAAAAAATGGCCCTACTTCAAACCAAAACTACTATCCGAGGTTACAGATAGACATGCTTGGTGCTTGGTTCAAATTCAGAACGAAAATATGGTTCGTGCGCGTGCTGCTATGTTTGCTATGACAGTTGAGTCATTGGACGATGTTATGAAAATTTGACGTGCAAGAAAAATGTCCAACTGTTGACGTGCTATTCTTGTTTTTAATCCCCGCCTCTAACGGCTCAATTTTGATGTCCACCCACTTTGGCACAATTTTTGTTAGGGTTATTTTTTTAACGCAGTTAGACTTCCTTACTTATTATTTCCATTGTCCCATTGTCGGTCAATCGAATTAAATCTTAGACTAACCCTACTGTTTAGTAAAAGGCTTTAATATCTCTGTAGATAAACTGACAACTAGCCTTCACCGAAACCACCTATTGTAATAAATTAATACTATTTTGTCCAGAATTAGAGGTTGTATATTTTAACAGAAAAATAAATCGAACTTACTAATTTTCATAGCGAATGTATGCACCGGTGCGTTATAGAGGTCTCTATATCGAATAACCTTAACACAGAATCACAATATAGAGGTGTCAAAAGCGAATTGCTTGAAAATTACAAGAACCAATATAACGTTAAGCCAGAAACACACAGATATCGCGAAGGAAAAGTCTCCAACAATGGTGTGTAGAATTGCGCGTAGAGCCGCGTTGATGCACTGAACACTTTCATATTTCTTAGCTAACTATACCTACTGAATAATAAACAACGCACAAGTGGACCAAGAGATTTGAAATTAGGAGGAAATTTTGACGAATATTAAAGGGCTGAAAGGGGTTGGTGAAGTTTGTATAAAAAAACATTTTGTAGACCCTAAATCGACGAGGACCAAGGCAGACATTGTACCTAACGTTTTGTGTTTGAAACTTTGAAAAGAACATCTGTTGAGATTTAAGTATGTCATTCTCAGCAAAATCTGCATTCCGAAACCCGTAGTAGATTGTTGGCTTGTCATGAGCCGCAAGTTGACCGAATTTTTGAATTCCCTAAGACATTCTTAGAGATTCTCTTTGATGTTATCTGAACTCGTTTATTGGTCTGTGGATCTCCCGGCGCAGTTCGGAGCGAGGACTGTACACGCGTACGCGCGCGTTTACGACATGCTGTCTATTAAAGTCTTTACAGCCGGGTCTTTTTGTCGAGAAATCATCATGCGTAAAAATGTGTTGGCAAACATCGAAGAGCAAATTATGCAAACGACTTGTCAGAAAAACCTATATTTTGCAATTTTATAAGCAAATTGTAGGTACTTATTATATCTTGATACCGAGAATAAAGTGTACAACTTTGATTATCTCGTTAATCTAATCATTACATTCTAATGGTTAGCGAATTAGTCTATGGAACACGAAATTGCGGGTTCGAGCCCAGGTCGATCCAAGAAAGATATTGCCTTTTGTTGAAATTCTCAGTAAGTAGCACCCCCGAGTTCGGAAGTTGGTGGCCCTCAAATTATTTGATGAAATCTTTCAATTAAAATAGTCTTCAACAAATGTTGCCCTAAAATCACAGTAAACTAAATTCGATGATTCAAATAATCACATACATACTATGATATTGTATATGTATTCATACATAAGTATACCGTGCCAACTCAATTATACATAGCATAGTGAAAAAGTTTTCTTAAAATAGGTAACTGTTTTAGTAGGTTTTATTTATACAAGGTTAGTTTTAATATACCAACAAACTTTAAAAGGCAGCATCTGTACATA
Organism: Hipparchia semele; assembly: GCA_933228805.2. NCBI lineage: Eukaryota > Metazoa > Arthropoda > Insecta > Lepidoptera > Nymphalidae > Hipparchia > Hipparchia semele. Next base: position 4,211,784 of record OW121725.1, on the reverse strand, counting down.
GTTCCAAACAATTGTTGTTCACTGACCATTTATAAGACGTAAGTCTTATAAATGGTCAGTGAGTACATTGTATTCACAAAAAAAAATTTTTTTAGTGAAATTTTTAAGCTATTGCATAGCTTCTATCGCGGGCCAGCGTGGAGACCGAATCCAGAAATTCCGTAACGAAAATAACCTGACACGGGAGTCGGGACTCCTCTACGGTGAGCCGCTAGATGGCGCATTTTTTATCAACGCCATCTTGCGGTGAGCCGCTAGATGGCGTTGATAAAAAATGCTATGCAATAGCTTTACCGCGGCAGTCCCCGAGTGTTTTTTTGTTTTTTATTATTTTAACCGTAGAACAAAATAATAATAACTTCTCTGTGTTAAGTATGACTTATAGAAGTAGCTTAGTAGAAGATTGCTGGTATTTTAAAACTAACCCTGTATATCGATTTGACGATATAATTAGTATGTTTTATTTCTCAAAAAATCAATCGAGTTTTATTATATCAGTTTAGTTATTAGTTTTAGTTATTTAGCTTTATCGTATTATGTTTTCCTATTATTTTTAAGCGTACATTGGTGCTAATTCTCGCAGTTACAAGGAATAAAAAAACCAATCACCATTGAGATTCATCACACTGCTAAAAATCACTCCACACATTTAAATAGTATATTAATTAGTTAATTAGTAATCTCACAACATTTAGTAGCACAACTCAATCTTACAGTTAAAGTGGCTAAGTCAAATATATCGCTTAATTGATCAACTAATCAGTTCGATCTGCCGAATCTGTATCGCACAGACTTGAGGAAGTCAGAAATGACGTAGCATATAACATGCCCCAATTCCATTCGCTACAAGTCCGTAACTGGTCCGAAAACGACCGTCGAGTTTGCCGTCGAGTTGGACAAATTGTTTGCCAAGTTATTTGGCAAGTTGTTGGTCAAATTGTTTGCGGGATTGTTGTTTGAGTTGCTGGTGCGTCGGGTGCGCGGATCGGGTTCGTTGTCGCTGGGCAGCGAGTCTGGCCCGTTGGTCATTTGACCGTTGGTTCTGGATCGCATCTGCGTGACTAGACGTTCGAGTCTGCAAGTGAGGTTAGCCTTAAAATATAGGAAAATGTTCCTCGATTACACCAAAGGAATATTCAGGGCTAATTGGACGCACATACGCAATAAAGAGTCAACCCACACAACTTATCAATTGAAAAGTTAACTTTATTCCTTTACATTAGGTATGTATTTAATTTGACAAAGGTTTGTGGGTTGAATCGTTATTGGATATGTGTGTCTAATTTTAAAAAATACCAACGTTCGACAGGCTACTACGTCATACTAAGCAATATTTTGTCAGACTTTTTAAAATTCTTATCAAAAAAAAAATTATCAAAATAAGAACTCTTTTTTTAGAATGTACGTTTTGTAAAAATCGATGCACGATACAAAAGTTGCCTGTTTAATGTTGGTGGTATTTTTTAAACGACTTCCGAAAAGGAGGACGTTATCAATTCGGCCGGTATCTTTTTTTTTATTATATTAACCTTTTAAGTAACGCGGTCAGGGTAAGGTCTAATAAGTTATTAGTAATAATTTATTACAAATTTCACTCAAATCGAATCTGCTTTTGAAAGATGCAAAATTAAAACCTAGATAGGTACCTAATTTGATGCAATAGAAATGAGCTGGAATAATATACTGAGGTATGAACAAACTTACTTAAGGGTATGAACAAACTTACTTAAGGGTATGAACAAAATTACTTAAAGGCATGAACAAACTTATGTAAGGGTATGAACAAACTTACTTAAGGGTGTAAACAGACTTACTTAAGGGCATGCTCCTCCGCGTTTATCTTTGCTCTTCGCGCGTCCGCAAGGTCCTTGCGCAGCCGCAACCTCTCACACTCCGCGTCTTCTATGTTGCCATTCAGACGGCTTTCATTGGCTTCGAACCTAGTGATAAAAAAACAATCTCAACAGGTAGCCCCAACCTCAAACAGTTAAAGAAACGCCTGATCTCTTTCTGGTCGTGTCGGATTTTCTCGTCCCAATGGACTATGAGAGTGAGGGAATAGAGAGTACACCTGTTTGCGCACACTTGTACACTGTAATATCTCCCGTGCAGATCGCTAATCTCTGAGGAGGTTGGCCGCCGTGACCGGATTCGGTCGGGAGGACATTATTTTTTTTTTTATTAAATATTTGCTATATTATGATTTGATAAATGTTAATAAATAAAATAAAAATAAAATAAAATAAAATATATTTATTTCAGGCCATTGGCCCATAGATGTTAGTAAAAACACAATTCTTAAAAAAACTATGTTAGTTTTAGCCTAATTTAATTTATTATTTTAATTTAAATACCTGCCACCGCGTCGTAATGAAGAAGTGTAAAAGTTAATACGATTCTCTTACACAATCACAAGGTATCACGGTTGAACTAGACAGTCCTGTAACTCACCCAGTAGTGATCCTAAAGACTCGAAGTTCGTCCTCCAGTTTGACAATCCGATCCATCATGCGTCGCTTGTCAACTTCCGAAGCACGCAGAGAGTTCTAGAACAATGAAAAAACAGTAAGATGTCATAAACGCCCGTTGGAAGTGAAGCTTTCTCGTACTCTTTCTCTCTCTGCCACTCATATACCTAGAAGAGAGAATGAGAAAGCATTCTCTCTTTTTTCCTTTGTCTCTGTCACTCATACGTATGAAAATGTAAGAGCGAGACAAAGAAAAATAGTGAGAACGTATGTTCTCTTTACTTTAATTAAGCCACTTATAGTATAGGCAAACGATACAGGAAGAAACATTCTTTCTGTTGTACTATTTTTTCTATGTGAGCAACAATACCTACGCGCTGCCCAGCCATCGAGGCGCATTAAAAAGCTACCTTCATTCGTTTAATTTTTGTATTTCTACTCACCGGAATTTAAGGACGAACGAACGCTCCATACGAACGAAGCGTGATTTTTTTAACGAACATGATATAGATAGCCTTATTCTCCTCTCCCCTTCAAATAAGTGGAAAGCTTGTGTTAGGAGTGGGTACGACAATAGTGCAATGGGGGCATCGAAACGTCGACCTTTCAGCTTTCAGTTCACCTTCAACCGTTGGGCTATTGAGGTCCAATGTGATAAATTTTCACCATTGAAAATCAGAGAAAGTAAACATGATTTGCAGCGTTTCAGTCAAAGGCAAAAGCTTGAGTAAGCGACTTTATCAAGAAGGTTAATTTAATTTATTCGCAGACACGACTGGGATATACGCTGACCGCGTGCATCTATAAAGGTTCCATTGAGTATACGCTGTGCATAAAATAATTATGACAACATGGAAGTATGTACAGTGCAACCTCGATATAACAAATCGGAGGGGAACAAGAAAATATTCGTAATATCAAGTAATTCGTTGAACTGAGGTTTGTTATGTTGAGGTTAGATTGGTCTAAAATTCGTTATAAAGAGGTAAAATTTATTCACCTCAATATTACGTATGTACTTATCTTGTTATAGCGAACAACTTCTGATTAACGAACAACAATGATTATTTTACAAACAAAAGCGTGTCGAAACATGTCGAGACATGAATCACATTATAAGATTAAGAGTTATATTATTGGTGGAAACTTTATATAAAGGTTTTGGGTTGACAAAACTCGTTAATTAGAGGTATGAATACTTTTTCTTGATAGTTGAAAATTCGTTATTAAGAGGTTGTACGCAAAGAATGTTCGCAATGTAAAGGTATATTTTATATTGACTCTTATGGACAATTCAAGGGGATTACGAAAAATTTGTTAAATCGAGGAAGTCGTTATATTGAGGTACGTTATATTAAGGTTGCACTGTAGTAGGTCCTAAAGCATGGAACCCGTCTAAGAAAATATAATTTAAATGTAAAAATTATTTTTACAATCAAACGCCACAACAAAGTATATCAATTGAGCTTATACATTTAGAAGAGTTCGCTCGGTTTCTCCAGGAGCCCATCCTGATACACACACACACACACACTTTCGGTATTAGTGTGATGTGATTAGCGTGGCTATAGATGGCACATTTGTATGAAACTTCTTCATTAAATTTATAAATTGCATTTGTAGTTTGACATAAAACAGTGTGGCAGTAAATGAACGATATATCCTGTGTAGTTTGCTAATGTCTGACTATGGATGTAGGCTCTTGGCTTGCACGAGTATACACAAACACAGGTGCAAGCTCCAGTCAATCTCATATTCCGATGGAAGGGCAATCCGACACGACCGAAGAGATCAGACCAAGATCCCACGGCTTTACGTGCTCTCTGAGGCGCGTGGATGACTTACCACTACTGTCTTAAAACCCATGTCTCTATTCGGAGTTATGTACGATTTAACTTGTTAAATGTCTTTAAAAACAAGTGTAAATTGAAATGAAAACACCCAACATGCGAAATTAAAAAAATGTAATTCGCCATTTTGTGGTGGCGGCTGTCTTGGATTTGAAATTTATTATCGTGTATAGTATTTTATTTGTCAAGCCCTTTCATTTGATACCCATATGGAGGGAATTGCGAAGAAATAATAAAGTAATCCGCCATTTTGTGGCGGCGGCCATCTTGGACCGATTTTCATCAAACATAGCTAAGAACACTCCCGACTAACTACTTTTCAAACAAAAAAATCTAAATTAGTTCATCCGTCCGTTACGATGCACACACACGCATGCACGCACGCACGCACGCACGCACGCACGCACTGGAGTTCTCCGTAATTTTTTTAGGTGTATGAATTCTATCAATCCGGACTTGACTATAGCGTGGTGGACTCGGTAAACCTGTCATTCTGAAAGGAGATTCCGGAGGTACCGGTAAATAGTTTGTATTAGGGGAAAAGTGGAAAACACATTCGTTAAAAGCTCAGCAAGAACCTTAGTTTGCCGACTAGCCCTATCGTTATAATAGAAATCACAGACAGAAAAGAATCCCAAGATATCTATAAGCGAGGGCAAACAAATGGACATTTGTCACACCTCAGCTAATTCTGTTTGTTCCCCTTACGTTACCGGCCACAATCGTATATCTGCGTGATCCGTGTACCTCCATAATAAACAAGTAAGTAAAGGTTGGTACCTACATTATTGTGTACATAAACTTTTTTGTCTTTCATTGAATTCTAAATTCAATGTTATAGTACCCTGCGAATCCAATACTCTGTAAGTGACTAGCCGCAATACTTCAGTCCCGCTAGTCCCGCGGATGAAGAGATCACAATATAATATGAAGTAATAAAATATGGCAAAATTCTTCTATGACACCGATATTTAGTAGTTGAAAGTTGCGCCGCAAGTCGGTTACATGTTACTGAGATTCTGTAAACACGTTCAGTCACGTTTCTAAGATTTCTCTGGGAAAGCGTTTCCTGTAATAATTGTACGTGCATGGACTACTAAGCGGAATATACACCAGAGGGCATACGACGGTCATAGAGTGAAAGCTTTTTAGGCAAAAAAAAAAAAATTCTTGCAAGAATTTTTTTTTTTACGAAAATGGGTTGCGATTGACGACAATCAATACTGGATAGCACAGATGAGGTCTAAGTTGGAGCGTGCTTGCCTAGAAGATGCCTAAGGCTAAGATTTGTAGCGCTGACTCTGAAATTTTTCCAGACTTGAATATGCCTCGGAAATAAATCTGTCGTGAGACGTATTCTCATTGATTTTATCACTAAAAACTAGCTTTTGCTCGCAGCTTCGCTCACGTTAAATTCAATTATTTAAACCCCTATTTTACCCTCTTAGGGGATGAATTTACAAAAATCCTTTCTTAGCGGATGCCTACTATATAATAGCTGTCTGTATGCCTAATTTCAGCCCGATCGGTCCAGTGGTTAGGGCTGTGCGTTGATAGATCAGTCAGTCAGTCAATCAGTCAGTCAATCAGTCACCATTGCGTTTTACATATTTAGATATATTCGCAATCGTGGTTAGAACTTATTTTTCACGGACACTTTTTAATGACCAAAGAGCATATCAAACTGTTAAAAGTAGAGATCGGTTCCCTTTGGTAAGCCCTATGGTTACCCGTGACTTTTCACGGGTAACCATACGGCTTAGGGGTAACAGAAACTGAGAAATCACGTTCCAACATTTTTTTGTATTGAACATTTGTCACAATGATATTTATTATGCGTAGGTTAAAGTTTATTTAGCGATTAACAAACAGGCCCTCATTCTCTTTCGTATCGCCAGAATTCCAAACTGATTTGAAGTCTCACGCGATAATCACGCGTTAACCAAATACGGGCGGACGTAGGTGCAGGGCATTTGCGCGTGCAATTAGCACCGCGTACCAACGAACACGGATAGTAATAAGTTAATTGACGTGCAAAAACGCGCGCTTAGCACCGTGCGCTAATGTTGCTACGCGCGAGTGATAACTGATGAACAAACGGGTTAGCGCTCGGGAATTATCTACTCGTATATCCTGTGCTCTTAGCACTCAGGAATTATATCATCACTAGATGATGTCTACGACTTCGTCCGCGTGGATTAAGGTTTTTTAATTCCCGTAGGGACTGCTTAATTTTCTGGGATAAAATGTAGCCTATGTTTTAATCCTGGATGTGAGCTGCCTCCATTCTAAATTTCAGCCAAATTGGTTAATTCATTGTGGCGTGAAGGAGTAACAAACATACACACACACATACAAACTTTCGGCTTTATAATTAGGATTATTAGGAATAAGGATTAGGATTAGGATATTATGCGAATTTTGGCTAAGCTTGATCCGTCCATACTAATATGGAAAATGTGAAAATGGTGATGTGGTAGCAGAGTGGCGCAGTGGAAGCTCACTGGGCCCATAACCTAATAGATTAAGGTTCGAATAAGAAAAATGATTGAGGAATAAACAGGAGACGGCAGAGCAGGAAGTGAAAATGACAAACGTTAATATTAGCATTGACATACGACTGTCCCGTTGACCATAGACGTAGAAATCATACATAATGATTTGTTTACAAAGTTAAACAAGTGCATCTTTCTGTGTGTTTGTTACGTTTTCCCAGCTTAGGTTACTTTTTATCCGACTGCTGAAGGGAAACACTTATTTATTTCTTTGGCACGCTTTGCAGCCTAATTACATGTGTGATTAATTTTAACAATGTTATCAGATTTTTAGTTGTAGGAGTGACACTCACACAGGGTAAGTATAAAATTTAGGTAATAAAATTACAGATCTATTTAAATTTTCATATGATATTAATTAACGTAGTCGGTTTTCGAGTAATTTGCTTGCTATCCCGCCAAGTCAAATAAAAAATGTAAATCCACGCTAAGGTAAATGCATCAGCTAGTTATGATGATAAAGATATGAAACGATATCGCGTGAATCGTCAGTTAGGATTCAAAGGCCAGATCCGCGGGCGGGCGCGGGGCGGCAGCGGCGGCGGCGTGACGTCACGCAGGGGTGGCGCCTGCACGCTGCCATCCACTCACATCTGCCAATATTTACCCAGCGCCCCTCCCTACGCACCCGTTCATATTTCAAATGCTCGCAGGGGGACTGTAAAGACTACAAAATACCGGGTAACTCGACTCACGCTCACACCGACGCGTACCTACTCTAATTTCAAGCATAATCCGATGTTACAACAAGTCCACTACTTGTTAATACCGGAGTAATCGAGCATTAACTCCTTTATAACATACAACAACAACAACGGAGTAACCATCGAATAGAAGTACGAAAACCGGCTAAGTGCGAATTTGACTCACACCTGGAGGGTTCCGTAGGCGATTGTTAAGATCGAGCAAAAAACGTCGAAAAATCACGTTTCTTGTTTTTTTTATTATTTGTTCTTATAGCGGCAATAGATACGTATAGCGGAGATTTAGGTCCCATTGCAACCTTTAAGTACGAAACCCTAAAAAGTATAGTTTAAGAGACTATTTCACAATCACTGTGTAGTGTTTAAATGAAGAATAAAGTTGAAGCTTTGCCAGTTTTTGCATTGACAACCTGTCACAGTGGCAAAATTCGTAAGTTAAAGTTTACTTGAAGATGGTGAAACTATCCCTAAGCTGCATAAACTTAATAGTTACCTAATAGATATTAATTATTCTAAACTATTTTAATCGCGTCTATTCAGGTATTTTATTAATTATAATTAATAAAATGAAATATGTACTAGTAATTACTAGTCGTTGTCTGCGACTTCATGTGTTTAGGTTTTGCCGAAACTGTTTTACCGGGATAAAAAGAAGCCTGAATGACCATCTCCGGAATAAGAACTACCTTAAAATTTCACCATGATACAATGATACACATATTTACAACGTCGGTAACATAACGGACAGGCGACGCATCGGTGTAACAGACGGCCCCGTTAAACTATTGGATCGTACGAATGCCCTCGTATTGGAATGAATCGATGTGTTTCGCTCTTCACCGACTCACGGTGATTTTATAATCCGCAATGCGAGCGGGTGCGAGCGGGCGCGCCGACCGGCCTACCCTCCCGACATAATCGAATAAATTGAATACAATTATTTAATAAAGACCTTCACAAAATAAAACAAGCAACATCGATGCGAATGTAGAGATGAGTCTATGATAGGTACACTAGAAACTAAACCAGTTGGAAAACCTCGTGAAAATGCTAAATTTTCGCGTCACGGACATGTCACAGTAGTTTTTGTGTTTTCACTTCTGTCGACAGTAAAATTGCTGTTCGTAAGAAAAGAGTGCAAAAACGGCTTGACCGATTTAACTCATTATTTCCTTAAATTAAAATTGGGGAACCCCAAAAGAAAAGCTGAAGAATTGAAAAAATCAAAACTGGTAATTTTGTATAGGATTACTTTTAATAGATGGCGGGATTGAAGCCGCGGGTTTTAGCTAGTATTTTTAAGCTTTTTCCTTACTAATATTTGAAATGGGAAAGTACGTTTGTTTATTAGTTTGTCGGTTTGTTCTTCACTCACGCTGCAACAAAGCTACGGGTCGACGTGATTTTTTGCATGGGTATAGTTAAGGACCTGGAGAAGGACACGGGCAAGGCTTTTTATCCCGGAAAATCAAAGACTTCCCGCGGGATTTTAAAAACGAAATCCACGCGAACAAAGTCGCGGAAATCGGCTAGTTTCTAATAAAAATAAATACATAACAGTGCGTCGCAAGGCCCGTCACTTGCACTTTTCCCCTCCCGCAACACAAACAACGCGCAGCAACACATCAACACGTATTTTTTTGCGTTTTTTCGATTCGGCGCTATTAAGGTTTATTTACACGCGCGCTGGGTGGTCGTCGAGAGCACTCCACGCTCTTTGACGTCACACCTTACATCTTGCGGGCGAGTGTTTGCCCGCGAAACTACCGACGCACTCGGATGATGCGTACCTTAAAAATTTATGGTTCCGACGATATATTGAAAACGTGTAAATTGCATTCCGTTTAGTGTATAGCGCGAGTCAGAACAGTGTATGGCGTGGTTCAGTAATTAATTTTAAGCTATTGCATAGCTTCTATCGCGGGCCTTGAGCGTGGAGACCGAATCCAGAAATTCCGTAACGAAAATAACCTGACACGGGACTCCTCTCACCGCTAGATGGCGTTGATAAAAAATGCAATGCAATAGCTTTACCGCGGCAGTCCCCGAGTGCCACACGTCTTTTTATCATCTCTACGTCTCTACAACGAAATAAAATTGAAGTGTCTTAAACCGTGATTTCGAAAAAACTGCTTTCCTAAAGCTCATAATCATGGTTATTTTTATTTATTTATATACTAGCTGATGCCCAAGACTTCGTTCGCGTGGATTTAGGCTTAAAAATCCCGAGGGAACTCTTTGATTTTCAGTTTCGAACCGGTGGTAGATTCATGACGTGTCATAAGAGCTACAAGGTAGCCTACATGAAATAAATAAATTTTGAATTTTGAATTTGAATTTGATAAAAAGTAAAGCCTATGTCACTCTCTCGGTCCTCAACTATAACCATGCAAAAAAAATCGCCGATCCGTTGCTTTGTTGCAGAGTGATTGAAGGACAAAACAACAAACCAATAAACCAACAGCACATTTAGTACTTTTGCATTTATAATATTACTCGAAGACAAAAATAGGCTAATTTTTTGTTTGTTCACACGGGAAAACAAAAATCCGGGCGACTGTACTAGTTCTGTCGACAAAGGCAGTTCTGCCAACACTGCGCTTTCCGGAGCGAGTTCGCCATTCGAACATGTCTTTTTTTAGATTTAAAAGAATATATTAGGTGCTAGTGAAAGTCCCGTCAAAATCGGTCCAGCCGTTCCCGAGATTAACGGTAAAAGACAGACAAAAAATTTAAAAATTCTTTTCTTGTTATAAGTACCGTATTTACTTTCGTATGCAGTTAGTAAAAAGCTGTTTATGTTTATAATTTTATTACCTTTTACATACAAATAATTTTACTATCAATATTAATCTGACCACAGTAGTGGCAATGCAGAATGCAAAAAAAAAATCTACAATATCGGCAATTAATAAATTCAAATCAAATCTGGGAATCCTCGCGATTGCTCGCGCATTCAGCGGAATACAGCTCGATGAGCTACAGTAATTTTGTTATGGTTATACGTATACTAAAGCGCAGTAATGCCATCTACTGGAATGTATAAGAACTAAAACAACAGTTTCACTATTTGCGACAAGATGGCGCTATATTACATGTTCTTTCAGAGTTGCTTCGTGTAGCAGTTTGTAGCATCGCCATCTATGTGGTAATGACTGTTTGTTAAAATAGATGGCGGTCTGCTGCCATATTTTTTCTTTTTGATATTTCCAATGGCTATAGAAAACTATGGAAAGTTGCTAGAACTGTCAAACTAGCATTTCTTCATACAAAAAGATTAAATTTCGTAAAACAAAAACCCGACAGCGCCAATAAAAACTGAACGAAAAAATAAGTCCAGTAATGTAGGAGTCTGTTAAATGATATTGAGTTCACAGTCGGTACCCATTATTGGAAACATTTGAACCGATCTAGACCTTTTAATGGTTAAATCCTTAATTTTTTAGTTTTTAGCATTTAACCCAAATGTCCGGCTAAACTGGCTGGTCTGTCCGGCTTTTCAAGACCTGGCAACTTTAGACGAAATAAATGGACTAACAGCAGCACCGAACTTCTAATCAATGTCCCAGCTGAAAATAAGCGGTATCAGCTAGTATGATTATAAAATTATACTAGCTGCAAACGGATATTACAGTTTCTACAGAAGCTATTGTGAGGTTTTGACTATTGAATGAACCAGATATGGTTGAACCTCAATAGATTAGGTTCTCCCTAGCTTATTTCGAAGTCAATCGGATTCAGTCGAGAAGACATAAGTACAATAATATTATTACCTTGATTTCTTCAAGCGATCTCTCAGCAAGTTTCGACTCTGCTGAGGCTAAGCTATTCTGAAAGGAAAAACTCAGTTTAATTTTTGCTGATAATAAAAACAGCGCTACAAGTATGGGAATATATTCATAACCAAATCCTAGGATTGCTTCTTCTTCTTTGTCAACCGATAGACGTGTACTACTGGTCAAAGTTCTCTTGCATGGACTTCCACAGGCCTCGGTCTTGTGCCGCCTAAATCCAGCGGCTCACTGCGACTCGTTTGATGTTGTGGAGGGTCTACCAACACTGCGCTTACCGGTACGAGATCACCACTTCAGCATCTTGGGATTGATAGGTAAGTAATAATTATTACATAGCAGGTACAAGTTACAACAGCATTTCAGAGTCCCAAAGAAGAGTTAAATTTTTATTAATTATAATTATCTTTGGGACTCTCTAATGGTCTTCTACTGTGTTAAACAAGGTTTATGTAGGTATTAAAAAATCTCGTGAATCGGTCCAGAAACCCCGGAGAAATCGGTGGACATACATAAAAAAAAAAAGATAACGGCCGAATTGATAACCTCCTCCTTTTTGGAAGTCCGTTAAATACTCTTTTATGGGCAAATAGACAATTAGTACTTCCTTAATGCGGCATAGCAAAGTTGCAAGAAAACATCGGCTATCGATTCGCCAAGTTCAGCACGACAAGGTTGCATCAAAGGCCTTGATACCCAAAGATAAGTATCGCTCAAACGTTTATTATTTATCTGCATCAGATTATTCAGATAGCAACGTAAAGTGCAGATCGAATCATATTTATGCAATCAAATACTAGTAGTATTTAGTATTTAATATATTATGTATTTAGTGTAATACTAGTAATATTTGGGTATATAGTACTGCAACTTCTTGCGCGTAAACTTATGATTTTAAAAATCTCGCAAGCAACTCTCTAACTTCCCAGGATAAAAAGTCGACAATGTCACTCTCCAGTAAGGCTAGCATGCGACAAAATTTTGTTGAAAATTTTGAAAAAAAAAAAAAAACTGTGAGTTTTTAAACGCGGACGAAGTTTCGGACAAAAATAAACTTTCGGCTCATTGTAATTTAAATTTTAACTTCTATATTTAAGTATTTTCAACTTTCCGCAGTTAGATCATAAATAACAGTTATACAACGTGTATTGAAACTCCGAAATAATACTGAAGGAGGTGAATGTGCTCATGAAACTGAACAACTTCCCCCAAGGAACCTAGGTCGAAATATTAAAAAAAAATTTTTACCTCCCATAATAAATCAATCAGCTGATCGTCAATTTTATATGGGAGGTCCAAATTTTTTTTTTTCACATTTCGACCTTTGTTCCTTGGGAAAAGTTGTTCAGTTTTATGAGCACATTCACCTCCTTCAGTATTATTTCGGAGTTTCAATACACGTTGTATACATACTAGGTACCTGTCATCTGTAAGTAAAGAAGCCCTCATTGAAAGTAAAAGTAAATATAGAAATATTTGATACCTACACTCTAGCTACTAGCGTCGGAAGCGCCGTGCTGGTGAAATGGAAAGATAGTTCACATTCTTGGACCGAAGCCAAAGTAATTTCAAAAGGACAGACGGTCATTTCTAATCCATGCTAATTACCTATACGTATTATTTTTTACTTAGTACGAGTATTTTTTACTTAGTACGAGTACTCGGAACATCTTTCCACGCCGCTCTACATAACGCGGAAAATAGGACGAAGTGGAAGAACATCGTGTGGGAGAAGGTGATCCGTGCCAAGGATCGCGACTCTCAGTAATGAGGATGACGATGCGAGGAGGGAGGACGAGTACTTTCACGAGGAACTGGTAATAAGTTCTTTTAACTTCAACAGACGTCATCAATCGCAGTTATCTTTCTGTTTAATTTTATTTTAGTCTCCTCTCCCAAATAAGCGACAAGCTTGTGCTAGCAGTGGGTACGATAATAGAGCAACGGATGGAAATCGAATCTGTCCCAGGAAACAGTCCACAGCTTTAACCTTTAGGCTATTGAGATGCAAATCGATGCGACATAGGAAATCGGAAACAATTTTCAAATCAATTTTACTCAATATTGGAAATATTTCGGTTAGGGTTTCGGTTTTTAAGCCACAGCTGAAACTTCCTGTCAGATCAGAGACAATCTAGAAATTATTTCTATAGAGACGCGAATCCTTACCTCCCAAATGGGATGTTTCCTGTGTTAAAAATAAATTATGTATTAACGATTATTAATTAAAGGATTAAAAATCTTACTAAAATGCTGCTAGTTTTAACTAACCATTTTGAAATCAAGTAAACTACAAAAATTGGGTCAACTGTTTATGATGGCATCACCATTTCATACCAACTGACATACTATGCGCGTGTGAGTATATGGGGAATTACGGCATTAGCGAAAATCTCTCACGCGCGTTTCAGTATTTCATAGTCGCTTGGCAAAATCTCTATTATAAGACCAAAGAAATCTCGTGCAAAACAAGAGGAAGGAAACTAAACTAATTTGTAATTTTGACGTTGCATTGCGGCCTACAACGATGTGTGCGAACCCCAACTGGATATGTTGCTTACGAATACGGAAGTATTTGTTCCACTTTCGCGAGCTATCTGCGCGAACGATCTGCATGAACTTTAGCACAGCAAACATGTGGCAGCAACAATGCTGTCTATTGTTGCTTTGCAATTACTTTATTTGCTAACTAGCTGTTGTCTACGACTCTGGATTGCGCACATAGTACTGAGCGCAACTTTTTGTATCCTTACTTATATTATAAATCATATGGTTGTACGTTGGTTTGTCCCACAATCACGCAACAGATCGACGTGAATTTGCACGAGTAGGTATAGTTGAGAATTTTGAGTAGATTTGGTTGGAAAGTAAATACATTTTCAGCACACAGGACGCGATTCCCAAGAGGTTTGACGACCACTCTAGTGCAGTGGTGAGCGCTGTGGTCTTATAACTGGGAGGTCTCGGGTTCGATTTCCGGCGGGAGCGATTTGGAATTTAAAATTTCTGAATTGTCTCTGGTCTGGTCTAGTGGGAGACTTTGGTCGGGCTAGTTACCACCCTACCGTCAAAGACGTTCCACCAAGCAATTTAGCGTTTCGGCACGATGGCGTGTAGAAACCGATTAGGGGTTGAATGTGCACTGCCACACCCATTCTTGCATGCATCTTGGACTGCATCGTTACTTACAATCAGGTGAGATCGCTGTCAAGGACTATCTTGTAATCGAATAAAAAAAAGGTGTGCGTTCAATTATCACCGCCAAAATTTTAGGTATAGGTACATTTAAAATTTATTCGCATTATATTTAACCTTATTTAAAAAAGCGAGTCGCAGGGAGCCGCTGGATTCAGGCGGCGCAAGACCGAGGCCTGAGGAGGTTAATGCAAGAGATCTATGTCTAGCATTGGACGTCTATCAGTTGCTACAGAAAAAGAAGATTTAAAACCTATATGACCGACCTAGAATAGTCTTCGACCCCCATGTCAAAGGAAAAAAGGGAGGAACGCATAAAAAAACCTACACGAATATTACATACATCGGTTCTCTCCAGCACCATAGCCCGCAGCCTCGCGTACATGGCGTCTTCACGCATGCGCGCCGCGTCCCGGATCTCGCGCACCAGGTCCGTGAGGAACCCCGGGGAATACTGGCCGACACCTGGAGAAAACAAGGAACACGTGGAGAATCTATATCGCCTTATAACCGTAAATATCAAATACCTGCGAGAAAAAAAAGAGACAGATTTATGTGAGAGCATATTTCGCTGCTTCAGATCTAAAGAGCCACATTTCAAAATCAATTTTTTTTCAGAAGAGCAGATTGAGTTTTTTTTTATTTTTTTTGCTTTTTTGGCTCTCCAACTTAAAATGTATAATAATGCTAAAAGGGCGTACGCGTAAATTATTGTGATTTAAAGGCCAATTTTGACGAATGCCTTCGCGTTATGGCCCTATTTTTGAAATAAAAGTGAATTTGGATTTTGAGATGTGGCCCTTTAGTCCTGAAGTAGCGATGTGTGTCTCGTTTTGACTCTATCTTAAGTCCAACCTAAGTCAGAGCACGCTCTATAGATCTCAGCAATAGTTTCACCATACTAATCAGCTAATCAACTAAGTCAGAGTGGCAGATTATGGTCTACCCCTTCTCATTCTGCGAGAAGACCCGTGTCTAGTAGTGGGATGACCAGGAGTTGAGATGATGACGGATTTTTCTGGACGCTGTGAGCACTAGGATCGCGGCTGCGTAGTGCGCAAGGTCCCTTAACAAATTAGCGCAAGTTTTTCATAATTTAAACAGTTATCCACAGTTAGCTATAAAATCGATCAAAATTAATGAAGCATGAGAACTTTTCCCTTACTCGGTAATTATTGCTAACGGACTATGCTGCGTGTATAATTAAATTATGCATATCGTTTGTTTACTGTAAACAACAAGTTTTCTACCGTTAATCTGACTTTTTATTCCACTTTTGATACTAAGTTTGTTGTAACAATCGAATCTCTAAACTGAACTATATTGACAAGTCTAACAAGTGTAAATTAAAATATTAGCTTAGAACACCTTGACATGTGAATCTATAGCAGATATACCTTACGTCCTGTTACCCAGTTTTCTACTCCATCATCAGATCCTTCTCAATCCTCGATCACCATTTATCTATCATTGAGACCATTTGTGTTTTAAATTTTAAATTTCCACTTGTTTTAGTTCAGAGATTGTGTGCATTAGGCACATTAGGCACATTCTTTAATGAAACTTAATTACATTAAAAAAAATGATTAAACTAGGTAGGTACTTAATTCATTTATTTTCTATGAATTAATATCGAAACGATCACGTTCTTTTAATTGTACTTTAATAAAAAGACGATACACGCAAATACCTTCGTGTATTTACAATGATCAGCTTGATTCTCTGGCTAGAACACGCACATTTTCAGCTGATGTACAGTTGACCTTTAAACCTATTTACTCACGCAATTTTGGTCTTAATCTCTTAACTAATAAAGGTTTAAATGACGAGAATAGTGAACAGCAGACATCGTAGCGTGGCGTACCGTAACTTCGAGGTTATCCGACTGGGTCGCACCGACCGACGCACGCAACTTTAATCAACTTAAGAGAAGACGATAACCGATTTGTAGTAATAGCATAGGTAACTTTACAAAGCTGGACGAATTAAAGTTTCCTTCGTGAGTTTTTTCTTATTTATCAACGGTAAATATTTTATGTACAACGGTTAGCTTAGCAATCATTGCAGATTGGATACAGCTTAACTTTTTAATTTTTTATTGAAGTGTTAACCTACACTTAAAGGAAATAACCTAATAGATTTATAAATACATATCAAAAATTCCGAGGCCGGCGGGATTCGAACCCACATCTCTCTGGGAATCGCGCCCGAGTGTGTTAACCGTTACACCACGGCTGAACCACACGTCAGCCACGAAAATTTTTGAATTTTTGAATTTGGGAATTTTTGATATGTATTTAGCTTAACTGTTTCACAGTCCAGGTATCTCGCTTAGTTGACGATTTGAACTGAAGTTTTTACTTAAAGAGCGCGTGTATAATGGTAAATCTCAGATACAAATTTGATTTTAACAGCAGTAGATCAAGTTTTATCCAAAAAAAAAAAAAAACAGGCAAAAATTGGGTACACCATATTTCCAAGGAACGATACTGAGTAGAAACATAACGGTTCGATAAAAAAAATCGCGAAGTTAGGTCTAATTTTTAACCAATTTGCATTTATTTTCAATGTGTTGCATATTGCAGAGCTAAAATTTATGTAAAATTCCTATACATATTGCCAAGAGACAGACCAGCCATTTGTTTTTTTAATGAATATCTTAAGGCTTATTAGAATACATGATTTCGCGCTTACTACACTCCTACACGCTAGCATCTGTCGCGTTTCAGACGAGGTTTCGGGTATGTTTTGTTTCATCTATCGCTTTCTCTTTCTGGCATTCGGCATACTGTTAAAATAATTTCATTATAGATAAAATGTATTGTTATTCATATAACCTACCATTGAGATTAGCCGCAGCGCCCATGCTGTTCGGTCCCTTGGGAAAATAGCCTGTCTGTTGTCTCACTGCTTCAAGTTCAGCTGGAAATAAAAACAATACATTTGAAACAATCTTATAAACTATAATATGCCTAAAGAGACCTCCCCAATGTAAGTCAGAAAAATAATTTCATATAAATTCTGTAGCCAAATAGATTTTATTAAATGGCTAGCTGATACCCGCGATTTCGTCCGCGTGGATTTAGGTTTTCTAATCCCACGGGAAATCTTTGATTTTCCGGGATAAAAAGTAGCCTATGTCACTCTCCAGGTCCTGAACAATACCCATGCAAAAAATCACGTCGATCCGTGGCTCTGTTGAACCGTGATTGAAGGACGAACCAACAAACAAACGCACTTTCGCAGTTATAATATTAGTAAAATAAATAAAGCCTAACACACACACTAAAAATATACAATATATTTTTTTTTTACTCATACTTCATAATACTAGTACAGATATTTATTGTAAGTATGATGCATCGACATAATTATTATGTTGATGGTATGATGGTAAAAAGAATATCCGGCTGAGATTGCTGTTCGCTCTTCTGAGACCAGGATGAATTTTGAAACCTCACAGCCTTAGCTTTAAGCAGTTGTAAATAATAATTATTGTAATGCTGGTGATCACTTCCAGCAGGGTGAACATGGACAGGTTACCACCCTACCGTCAAAGACGTGCCGCCAAGCTATTTAGCGTTACAGCACAATGGCATGTGTAAACAGATTAGTAGTTTGGGTTGAATGTATATTGCCATACTCGTTCCAAGTTAGCCTGCTACCCAGTGGCGTGCACAGGATGTACTACAGGGTAGGCAGATGACACAAAATGGAAAAAATCTTCAGTGCAAATTATAAAAAACTTAAGGGTAGGCATTGTACAAATTATAAAAAGCCTACCCTTAAGTTTTCATAACTCGTACTGGCGATTTTCTCCATTTTATATCATTTTGCCACATTATGCCTACCCTGTGTGCACGCCACTGCAGTGCTACATCTTAGACTGCATCATCATTTACCATCAGGTGAGATTACAGTCAAGGACTAACTTGTCCTTGAATTAAAAAAAAACACATTGAGATCACTTTTGATCTCAAACATTATGTAATTGGAGACTCACATTGTTTTTTTTTTTTTTTGGTTTGTAACATGATGTGTCAAGTCTCCTTGAGTCATTCAATGTGTAGGTGATATGACATTAGAATGTTTTATAATAATAATATAACCTTATTGTATGTGTGGGTTGCAAGGTTGACACCTGATCACCAAAAGCTTTGTTTAAAAAATTATAAGCCTCAATAGCCCAACGGTTAAAGGTGCGGGCTGGAAACTGAAAGGTTGCAGGTTCGAGCCCTACCCGTTGCACTAATGTCGTACCCACTACTAGCACAAGCTATTTGAAAGGGAGAGGAGAACATAAGTCAAATTCAGCTTGGCTAACATTCTTTAAAAAAAAACTACTCTCCCGCCATTGGTTAAAATGCATTGATGCAGCAAGGATTGGAGGTCGTTAGAGAATCATTACTTTAATGCAATCATTTTTAGAGAATACTATTTCTGAGCTTTCTTATGAGGTCTTTAACTAGCAACCCTGTTCCAAATGAAAATTATATCACCGGCATGGTAACACAAAATATCTTTTGAAGACTGGTTTTCAGGCACTTCATAGATTTTAGACTAAGCATTGACTCTGCTGCTACTATAGATTACAGACAGCTTGTATATAGAAAACGAACATAAAACAGTTAGTTAATTGAAATGAATTAAAGAATTCCATTCAATCATGTTTCAATTGGCACACAATATCACTATCCAACCATCGATGAATAAACATTTGAGCTACTATAAGTCCAATTAATTTTCACTTCCACTCAATTGTCATTATTTTAAACTGCATTCTTAAGAAAAAAATTTAATAATAATTAAAAAAGTTTATCAATAAGTATAGAAATGATTTTGTTTTTGAATTATTAATTATTAATTTTAACAAGGTATAATAGTTATAAGTATTTTATTCCTATACAACATCATTTTGAAAAACTGACATCCCTTTCCTAAGTTCCTGAATTGTAAATACAAACAATACATGTTGTGAGTAGTGACATTGGCTACTTTTTATGTTAGGAAGGTTTTTAAAACCATGCAGATCAAGCCACTGGTGAATAATAATTATGGGACCAGTACACCTGCAGTTTTTTATAACATAAGTCTGCATTACCAACACTTAAATTCAATCAATAAAATAACAAAAATACTTTACCTCTTGTCTCTAGTAGGTCCTTATTCAGTCTTTCATTAGCCATTTTGAGGGATGATATTTGATCCAACAGGCACCCCAGCAAACGGCTGCCCACCTGACTTCCAGACAAGCCAGAGCCAGATTCTGAGCCAGAGTCTGCTTCCCCATTGGCAGGCCTGGCAACATCTGGTAGACCTCTCACACATGGGTCACTGAACCTCCGAGCATTGCTTGCAGATTTTACATCTTCTTTGTCATTTTGCAAGTCACTGTTCGAGTTTGTGTCGGCCATAGACGTGACTATCGGCGGGAGACTTGTAAAGTCCTGGCTATCTGTGAAGTTCTTTGGCTGAAGGTAATTTTGGCTCATTGAGGCCCCATCTGCGGGTGTGCTAGACAGCTCCTCGGCCTTGTTTTCGCTCCGGCGTCGAGGCCGCGGCCTCTGCACCTGTATTCCTTTATTCTCATTCATCACGAAACGATATTCAGAGTAAGGTGGCGGCACCATCGGATTGTAATACGTTGGCAACGAAGGCAATGATAAAGGCTCAGAACCGTACATACTATACTTGTAAGGGTCAAATCCGGGGGCAAACTGTGAACCAACCGGCCAGTTTGTATCCCGAAGCGTTGGACTCATGAATGTGTCGTACATTTCAGAACTCGGTGTCGATTCTTGTATGTGGTTCATTGTTCTGTCGAGCCATTTCGATAAGTAGGACCCTCGGCTGCCGCGCGATTTTTTTCGCTTTCCACCGGAACCGTTGTTATTTGATGGCAATTTGCCATTCGCTTGTTTTGGTGTCGAAGCCATGAACAGGTAGAAATATGACAATTTACAGCCGAATATTACGCCTACCTCTCATCACAGGGAACAAAATCTTATTTATACTTATTTACTAAAGTATAACAACCAACACATAATGCAGAGTTTGCATAAATTATGTTCTCGGATCCACAGTTCACTGCACCAACGAGTAACCGATTCGTTTACCTACCGACGAATGACATGAGAAATGACAATTGACATGACATTGACAGTGTTGCCAGATTACTGTCTAGCGTTTCTGCACCCATAATTTGGGATTTGAAGAAAAAATGCCTAAACTAGGCAAATAATATGAAGCTTTTGCTTCATTTATTAATCAAAAACAAATGTTTCGCAGCAAAAAATATCCAATAGTTGATCGGCATCACACTCATTCATTCACTCATCATTACTTTTTTTCATATTACTATCCCGATTTTACCTTATAACAAGACAACAATAAATAATTTGCACAGTAACTTTCGGAGCAACATGGCTACAAGGATTTTTCCCCAATTCTCTCCCCCAAACCAAATTAATCCCTTAAATTTGGGGGATTCCTCCCATTCTGGCTACAATGGACAATTGGACAAGAATAATGGACTTGTCACTGTCATTAATGTGAAGCTATGAAGATTGAAGTCTATGAAATTCAACGCCATCTAGTGACAAATTACGTCCAGCAAGACAACATACCTAACTACTGAGATAGATGGCGTAACTAAAACTAGATTTTAGTCTAAAATAAGATTGTTTCCAAATAAGCTCTAAAAATTATTTCTGAGAACGAGATACCATAGTAGGTAGGTACTTATTTCTGTTTCAAACCTTGCGTTGGTTGCATCCACGAGGGCTTGAGGACTATCTACTATCTAGTATAACCTAACGTTATACGTTACGTTTTATTCATAGATTATTTATTGGTACATTATGCAACTATAGGTTTTATTATTTAGAACACGTAAAATAATATTAAATATATGTAAGTGGATTTACGCTTTTGAAAATCCCCCAAAAGCTCTATAAAGATAGTTGCAATCCTGCTAGATCCAAGCTATCTTCTTGCCAAATGTCGTATCTAATAGGTTCAACCTTTGGTTCAGCTATAGGCGTAAAAAAGCAACAGATAGACAACCAAACTAAAAAAAATATATATATTGGAGTCCTTTCTTCCATTTAACAATGCTCAAGGATTGACAAACTTGACCCTGTTTTGATTCGACATCGTTGAAATAAAACCATAATAGGTAATAATAGACAGAATTTTAATCTCAAAATATATAAAAGAATCTGATTTATTATGTATATTTACAACAAATTTTCATCGAATTATTATAGAATATGATATTACGTCGCCCCAGTTCAACAAGGTTCTATCTAGCATTTTGTCAATTTTCGAGGTTTTTGGTTACGCTGGTAGAATATTTTTTTGTGCTTCTTTCTGTAAAAAAATCTTTCAAAAATTCTCATTCTGTAATGAGATATTATCAAAACAACGAAGTTCTATCTGCATTTTGCCTGATTTTGAGAGTCACAAGGTTCTAAGTGAAAATTGTATGGCAGATAGAACTTTGTTTTCCAATTATGGGCAATAACTTGTAGTGGCCATATTAATTAAATTTTAAAGTAAACATTATTTATATGTATAAAAATTGAAATTTAATGTCTGGCCAAGCTATACGAAAAATAACTGCGCAAAATTACTTGATATTAACAAAATTATTAATATAATATAATTAAAAATTTCGTTATTTTTGTCTCACGATTTATTTGTTTACGAATTTTTACCCCAATCTTACTATTTAAAGGGCCAATGAGTAAAAATGCTTTTAAAATAGGGCTACTCCAATATTCTTCAAGCATTAAAAAATAAATCGGCCATATTGTTTCGCCAGACGAAGAAGTTTTGAAAAAATACAATAATCAAGATTTAATGAGGTTAGAATTATATTTTATTACTATTACACCATATTTGTTAACGAGTGTATTCATAGTGTAATTAAAAGTATTCATCAGCGTCTAATTATAGTAAATTACCAAATTATAAGCTAAAATTAAATAAAATATGTGTTACATTTGTGTTATTGTAACACATATTTTTGTGTTACGTATCACATAAAATCTGTAAAGCCTCATTCATAAGCGTAATAAAACTGAATTGATGAAAATAATAATGTATTTATGTGTGATTCTAAGTACAGCAAAAACTTCTTATTCGCGCTTCCTTCATTCGCGTTTTCACTATTTGCGGGCAAAAAAAAAATGTAACCCAATTCCTATATTCATGGCTAAAAATTTCTTTATTCGCGGATCTAATCGATACATCGGAACATACATATTAATAAAAAGGATTCCAATAGTTATCTAACCCATTATCCTCTGTAAACGCGTCGTCAAATGGATTAATAAAAAGTAAAATAGACTTTATTACAAATTGTTAAAAGATATCGTCGCCGTATTGGTTCGGCCTTTGACAGAAGCCGCCTTCGCCGCGGTTGGTGTTGAAGGAGCTTTTAAAAACTGCCAAACAAGAAAAAATTACAAAATTCTTTAAACCATTGCCTAAGCCTAAAGATAATAATTAATAAATATGGTCAAAAACTTCAATTAATTTTTTTTTTTCATATTCACATTCGTAAAAATTCTAATCAATTTTATAAAATATCTGACATTATTAATTACCATTTTGAAACAAACTTTACGCAAAAAATGTGCTTTTTTGGGTTACATTTGCGTAATGACAACACAAAATGTTGTTGTGTTACTTTTGTGATATAATTGACAATTTTGGTGGCCTTGCCCACTTATTTAAACCCTGCTTTTTATTTCTAGTTATACAATTCAGTCGTATTCATACAAAAAATATTAATAATTGGGGTTCTATGTGAAAGAACTGATTTTGAAGCGAGAATTTTGGATGTAACAAGGTTCTAACTGTTTTGAAAATATGATAACAAAACTATATTATTACATAATTAAAATGAAATAAGGAAGTTTAACATATTTTAAATACGGTAGAACTAAAATTGTAATGCAATTGTTTATCATTAGAGAAATACAAATTTTTAAACCTTTGATTAGCCATTCCCAAAACCTGTCGTTGATGCACTTAGAACCCTGTTGAACTGGGGCGACGATTATACGACCAAGAATAAAATTACATACATATTATGTATTTTTTATAACATAAGGATAAGATCCAGAAGACAAACGTATTCTATGGCACAGCGACTTTCATTCAAGACTTGAAAACATTTTTCATTTTAAATAATAGGAAAGGAAAGTGGCAGTATGATTATTTATCTAAAAACAACATATCGATAACTACAATAGACTTAAAATCAAATGAACATGTTAACATTAGCACTTATTAAGGTATAATCCATTTTGAGGGTACTCGATTATAGACCATTTATTGTCCAGATTAAAAATAAAACTGTCTCAAATCTTGTACACTCTATGGGTCCATACCTACATGGAAATATGTACTTAGAATTCCTTCAAATTAAGGGCACGTTCTCACTAGACATAATATTTGCGACTTTATGCAATGGACATCAAGCAATCTATGCTTGTAGTTCAATTTGTGAAAATGTGCCCCAGTTACGTCAATCGACGCATTATAAATTAATATATTGTTTCTATGTGTATACGATTTCTTTTACAGTTAAAAAGTGTACAAGTGTTGACACAGTTAACTAGTTTAATACAACTAATAATAATAAAAAACTAACTTTGTACGTAACTACTAACGTGTACGTACATAAACTATCGAGATTTTAATAAAAACAATTGCATTTAATGACGTTTTCTCATATTCTCCTGTTACGATTAGACATACAAACATTGTACTTAAAGTGTACATATGAGATACATGATGTAATAGTGTTATTACTAGTTTTTACGGCCCCATATAGGCACGAAGGCCTACATTCAAGAGTGTATGTATGAGTCAGTCCTAGTAATAAATGATTCAAACTTTTATTATTCACCGACTTAACTAAGGACCGATTAAGGCTACCAAACATTGGGTTGGTTGCCGCATGCGGCTGATTCAACAGATTTATCGGCACGGCGATAATAAAAGATAGGTTAACCAAGCGTTCTCTTGATTCTCGCAATACAACGCCGATGCGTCAACCGCATGTGACAATTTAATGTTAAATTTTATGGGAGTCCTAACACTACAGCGTTATTATAACGTCAGTCAGGGAGCGGCTTATAAAATGCATTATTATAAGCAAAAGAAATTGAAGTAAATACATCTATTCGAGTTAATAGAAAAGAAGTATTTCTGTAAATGAACCCGACATGAAAAAGCTTTTATTGACAATATAAATATTAATATGTTAAATTAATAATATTGTCATTATTAGGTACTGAGCTCACAATCGGTTCAGAATACAGTATGTCGTGTATTAAAGTAGAAATAACTAAAATGAACGTGAATAAAATTACCAGCTTTTTTTGCGGTAAATAAACTACATATTACAATTTTTTTTCCTGCTGCATTGCTTTTGCGCTCTATGGTGTCCGTTTTTCTAGGCCATAAATTAAGTCTTTCAATACACGAGGGCGCGTGAGCTTTACTTGTGGTTACGTTGCGTAGATGTGCGTGCTTGTCGGAGCCTAGGTGGGAGCGGCAAGCCATGAGCCACGTACCTTCGTGAATTGCAAGAACTATAATAACGATCACGTTCATTTTGGCTATACTTAAGATAGCAAGATATGCGAAACATTTGCATGCGCGCAAATGACGCGTTGTTATTACAAATCGCGCGTCAACCACCAAAGTCTGGTCGTGCCTTAAGGCCTGAATTTCTCAAACTGACGTCGATCGGGCGTGCCAACAATAACCCTATTTCTATTGAGAGATTTCTCTCTAGCACTCCTGAGCGCATCCATACAAACGAAATGCGTATTTACACGAATTATTGGTTTCTGATTGGAATTTAGTACAAAAACTCGAACCTTAAAACGAGTCTTTTAAATTCCATTCTAGAATAAGTTAAAGGCTGAAATCTATAAGACCGCACTTTCACTCGGCTCAGACTCAAGACAGAGTTAAAGCGAAACAGATTTATGTCAGAGCATATTTGTGTCTCGTTTTAACCTCTATCTTGAGTCTGAGCTTTTTTTTTTATACATTATAGGCACACGCTTGACCAATACCACACCTGATGGAAAGTGATGATGCGGTCTAAGGTGTAACGCGTTTGCCTAGAAGATGCCTATTCACTCTTGTTTGAAAGATACCCAAATTGTACGTGTTAGGAAACACAGATCCTGGAAGAGCATTCCAGCCCCTAGCCGTGCGAATCGGGAATGAAGACTTAAAGCGCTTGGTGCGCGTAAGTGGAATATCAACGACGTGGACGATGGAAGCTCTCCCTATGTCTTGCAGTGCGGAGTAGGAGCACGCTCTATAGATCTCAGGATTAATGTTTGATACTCGAAATCTATCAACGTTCTCGAGATATACAAGCTCGTACTGTCTACAATTCCTTGTGCTACAAATAGCACACGGCTAGGTTGCTTCATTGCCTTTTAAGGGTTATTTTTGTTTCAGTTTTTCTACGATGACTTTCATTAGCCCATCAAACTTTTCATTACTCGATTTCTTATTTCTAGCTGAGTATATAAGTTTTTGATCATAATATAATAAAAATAAACTAGGGCATTGGTATTAATTCGGCTGTATGAAATCTTTGACAAATGTAAAAGTGGTGTATAAAATTACTCATCTGATAATGCTTTTATCTTTTTGCGTAGGGAATATTGCACTGTTTTTGTCCAATCAATTAAGTTTTAAGATTGTGTACAACCGAATTATCACCATGGGACACAATATAATAATAAAATCGTGAATTCCATTAACAAAAATTCATTTATAACATTTCATGAAACTTAAAGCAATAAAGACCATTTCATTCATTATTATTAATTTTAAAAAATTATGGTCTACAAATCGTGGATATAATATTTTGACGATATATAAAGAAAATACTATAAATTTAAACAAATAGGGGCCAAATAGGTATTATTTTCCAATGACCATGATTCGTCACTTACACTTAAGTTACACCCATACCTATAGTTATAATATATTTTATTAATTATGTATAATATATAATCTGTTGTACCTATACTTGTATACACTACAAATCATTTTCACGCTAAGTCACATCATTGTATCACCGAGGATTCCACTCGAAAATATAAAATCGACATGTATATGCCTTATCTACACTAATAAATCTAGGTCCATATTTGTATCATTTTGTACATATCCCCCGCCCGAACGAAGTGTATCATTTATTCTTGAATTAGAGTAACTCTTCAACTATAAAATCTATAGTTTATTAATCAACTATTGATAGTTGCTTAATGAACCCTATTTGAAGAGTTCATCATCATCGACCTATTTGGCTGATTTTTTTGTTGTGTTCGTAATTGTGAATGGTACCCATACCATCCCGAGGCAGGTCGCTAGTTTAGCATAGAAACTAACTTTTGGGAAAATGGCATGACTTGACATCTCCAATCTCCATACTAAATTAACACTTTACAGGCAGTTCACATTTGCCTAAGTTTAGGTAGTAAAACGAGCACGATTCAATTAGCCCCTCAGGACATTGGGAAGGAGATATGATACGTACACCAAAATGATACAAATGTGGACGCAGTCTAATATATATTACAAATATAAAATTCATCAAAAAAGTTAACATCGTCTATTTGAAGAAATAATCGTCGTCTGCGTTGCGCTCATAAAACACGTTGGCTTAAAAGGTAACTATGAGAACTTTATGTGGAATCCTTTTGGATTTGTTGTTTTAATTTTCGACCCTGCATTCGTTTGAGTGATTTCTTTTTGGACAGAAATATCTCAACCGTGTAACATATTTCAACTCCACGTCTATCGGAATGTTTGTGCGAAGTTGTGAGTTACGTGAAAAGTTATGATGATAACAGAGCATCACAATTCACATGCGGAAACGCTTTCAGAAGCGCCGCCTCGGGGAGTGCAATCCTCCCACAATCATCCAACGGAAGCGAGAAATCACTCTTCAATCACTCATTCATTCTCTTATACTAATTTAACGTCGTCAAATGCTATCAGCAAGTCGCTCGTGCCTTGCAACATTTCAGAGTCCGGCCAAAAGTCCGCCGAAGCCATATTGTTTTCGAGCAGCATGTCTGCCGACTGAAGCGGAAAGCCCGGACTGGTCTGCATCTTATTATTCAGATACGGATCGTAGCCTTGCATAACGCCGGACGGTGAAAGAAGCTTATTATTTGGGCTGTACATGTAACTGCCAGCGGGTGATAAGGATTGGGGAGTTGAATACGGGCTTAGCACGCGATCCTTTTGGGCCGGACTCATAGCTGGGCTGTAATTTGGAGTGTTTGGGCTCGACGGTAGAGAGTACATCGGACTCCCTACGTTCAGGCTGAGTGGAGACATTGGGCTGGTTATATTCCTACGTATAATTGGTGTATTGGGACGCATTATCAGTTTGTTCGGTCCCGCTTGTATAATGTTCATGACGGGGATGGGTATGTTCTTATTGACGGCACTCTGGGCTGATGTTGTTGGTGAATTCGCGAACATTTCGTAGTTGGAGCGAAGCTGTTGACGAATCTGCTGCTTCGCTTGCGGGTGTATATCCTGTAATACACGAAAAGTAATGTTAATACTGTTGCAAAATTCGCATGACCCTGAAATAAAATGATTATTTACGAAACGGCGAACGATGCACATTGACATGGCTTGTCTACAAAGTTACTTTAAGGATAATGAAGTATTTGCTTTAACCTTGAAGTCCAGTTAACTGTGACGACGTGAGTTATTATTATAGATCTATTATCTATTTCAGTCAACGAAAACGTATAGAAAATCTACGGAAATGACGTGCTATGTATGTCGAGCTTAGTGTGAATTTAATAGAAATTAATCCTAGTTTTTTTTACAAGAATTTTATCCATGCTGTAAAAGAATAATATCCTCCTCCCAATTAGCATATAGCCTGTGCTAAGATTGGGTATGACCATATTGCAGAATCCTTTAAAAAATATTTGGGAGTTACTGGAGCAAGATATAATCTGACAGTTGTAAGAGAGCGACTGGGATTTCTAAATGTCCAAAACCTTTTAGACATCCGGGCCGGACTTATGCCAGGATGGACATAATGAAGGGGCAGTACGAAAGCAATAAGCCAGACTTATTTGTATAGTCTTCCATTCGAAGGATTCTACGGTTTAGCTTTTCTGCGTTTAATCTACCTATTGTTCTTGTTATAATACATAACAAGTGGTTCTTTTATATTAAACGCACTAATATTATAAAGGCGTAAGTTTCTGTGTGTGTGTGTGCGTGCGTGTGTGTGTGTGCGTGTGTGCGTGAGTGCGTGCGTGCGTTATTTTAATATTTTTAACGAGCAACGAGGCGGTTCACCTGATGTTAAGTGATGTGTTTGTTACTCCTTCACGAAACAATGCATGAATCGTTTCGGCTTGGAATTTAATTAGTTCATAGCCAGGATTAACACATAGGTTACATTTTATCCCGAATCAAGAAAACCTTAATGCACGCGGACGACGTTGCGGGCATCATCTAGTTTCAATTACTTATAGTTTGTCGCAAGTTGTCGTGACACCCGCTTGGGTGCCGTTTGCGTGTTACTTGGAAAGTTTATCTCGGTTGGTTTCTTAATTAAGTTAGAAGTAAGTTTTGTAAATCGTTGACCTATGTAAGATATGTATCGCGAAATTGTAGAAGTACCTTTGTGAAAGTTAACATCTGCGAACTAAAATAGATAAGGGAATATATTGATGTGTCCTGTGTGTTCTGTCGATTTGATTTACATTTATTCCTGTCTCTATGACCAAGTTGTATAGAGCGTGCTCTGACTTTGCTCACGTGACTTGACTTGAGACTGAACAAAATCTGTTGTCCCCGAATGTCAAATTATTTTTTTCCTTTAAAAATAATGCTAGCCAACTTGAACTTGACTTATATTCTCCTCTCCCCTCCAAATAAGCAGAAAGCTTGTGTAAGGATTGGGTGCGACAATAGTGCAATGAGAAGGGTCGAACCTGCGACGTTAGTTTTCAGTCCGCACCTTGAACCGTTCAGCTATTGAGGCTTATTTTCGTATAACATGTCTTAGTCTGCCTGTTAGATCCATTTCCCGCAATGTCTAATCTACCAAGGTCCAAACTTCCAAGACTCGGTCTAACTTAGTTCAGGGCGAACCACTAGCTATTTCGCTGCGTATGCATGGAACAGCCCTCAGTCTCGTTTACTAACCTCCCATATCACAGTAAGCACACCCTTGGGCTCGGTTATTATCCTAACATCTGATAATACTTGACCTTAGTGGAAATTACTAGCAACCTTTTATCTAACATACATATATATAAACAGTCGCAGAGTTCATAT
Organism: Hipparchia semele; assembly: GCA_933228805.2. NCBI lineage: Eukaryota > Metazoa > Arthropoda > Insecta > Lepidoptera > Nymphalidae > Hipparchia > Hipparchia semele. The sequence continues at coordinate 4,181,846 of OW121725.1, read as the reverse complement.
GGCAATTCTCATATACAGAAAAACTGATAACCCGGTCAAATTCAATGAAGAATTTTTTAAAAGACTCCGAGTTGAACTTGACTTATTTCCTTTCCCCTCTGTGTTAGAAATAATTGAAACGTAAAAATTCTCTTTACAAAAACTTAAAATGCTACTACAAAGTTTTTTTTTATTCGATGACAAGATCGAGACTGCGATCTCACCTGATGGTAAGTGACGATGCAGTCTAAGATGGTAGCGGCCTAACTTGGAAGGGGTATAGCAGTGTAAATTCAACCCATACCTCTAATCGGTTTCTACACGCCATCGTGCCGGAACGCTAAATCGCTTGGCGGCACGTCTTTGACGGTAGGGTGGTAACTAGCTACGGCCAAAGCCTCCCACCAGACCAGACCAGAGACAATTTAGAAATAATAAATTCCTAAATTGCCCCCGCCGGGAATCGAACCCGAGACCTCCCAGTTATAAGACTAAAGCGCTCACCACTGCGCCAGGGAGGTCGTCAAAAAAAAGTATATCAATTGTGCCTATAAAATTTGAAGAGTTCCCTCGATTCTCGATTTCTCCAGGATCCCATTATCAGATTCTGACCTGATGACTATAGGACCACCTGGGAAGTATACCCTTTCAAACAGAAAAAGGAATTTCCCAAATCGGTCCAGGCGTCTTCGAATAATCGGGGAATATACATAAAAAAAAAAAGAAAAAGATTCCGACGAATTGAGAACCTCCTCCTTTTTTGGAAGTCGGTTAATGAGAACGACAAAGTGAACCGTAGAGCTTTCAGTTTTCACCCCTTTAACCATTAGGCTATTCAGGCTTTAATGAGGAATTAGTTACAATAAGATACCTGTAACGTTTTATTAACGGATAGGCCTTTGACGGTACAAAAGAGCTTGTTAAAGATGATACTGGTTGGTTTTAATGATCATCTTTGGCAGTCGCTCTCATCGTTATATTAATAAATTTCTCAACAAAGCGCCCTAACCATGATACTTGTCACCATATACCTACAACTATACGATTAATTAACGGACAGGATTTTGTAGTCGTCAGCGTAGCTAGCATGGGCGGGAGAAATTTTATCCCCGGGGAAAGGATAAAATGTTTATCCCCTCGCTCAGTTTTATCCACCTGTCGAGCATGAGCAAAACGGTGGAAATAATACCCACACTCCACAGTGGATATTCTTATAGGAATATAACTTTTCCTTTCCCCTGTCGCCATGTTTTAGCATAGGGAGAGGATAATTTTATCCCTTGTCAGTGGATAAAATCGGGGGTAAAACTTTTATCTCCTCCCCATGCTAACCCTGCTGAGCTCATTAAACCATGATATTGGGACTTCATAATATAAACGTAAAAATTATTGTTACAAAACCGACTTCAAACGCCACTACAAAGAATATCAAGATATTTCAATTTTAATATTATCAAGATTGCGACATGCTCCCAATAAAAACTTCGGGTTCCAACTCCTCAATCCTAATGCTGCAGGGGTGCTGCCCCCCTAAACTGTAGGGATTTAGGAACAGTCGATTATGAATAGTTATTGTAGGTACCAAGTAAAGACTACATCGTTGAATTCAATAAAATACTACTACTCATCTATGTACCTACAATTAATTTACCTATCCGTGAATTTAATTTCAATTTTTGACTCCCATAGGACGACGTGCCGCCAAGCGATTTCGGTACTGCCATACCTCTTCCAAGTTAGCCCGCTTCCATCTTAAACTGCATAGTCACCTACCATCAGGTGAGATCGCAGTCAAGGGCTATCTTGTCATCAAATTAAACAAACGAACATATTTTATGTCAGAAGAATCTCTTCATCCTTATTTTTATGATTTAGACTTTTCGGCTCCATTTTATAAAGCGGCTCATGAAGTATATTAAGTTACGTAAAATACATGAATTTATATCAAAGATGCTGGCTTTAATGATTTTCTGTGAAAGCTCTAAAAAGCCTCAATAGCACAACGGTTAAAGGTGCGGACTGAAAACTGAAAGGTCGCAGGTTCGAATCCCACCCGTTGCACTATTGTCATACCCACTCCTAGCACAACTTTCCGCTTATTTGGAGGGGATAGGAGGATATTAGTCAACTTCAGCTTGGCTAATATTTTTTTTAGAAACTTAGCTGATTTTATTGATTCCCTTTAGACATCGCTGTAATCGTGCTTATGTACGATGACATCATCATTAATCATTATCTTCCGATGTGCGTAAATATTATCTAATCACTCAATTCACACATTCGTCCAGACTAGGAGTAATACGAGGAAATTTTTATTAATACTGTCACTAAGGCGTTCTCTTATTTGTTTTGAGTGATAGGAATATTAATACATTCCTATTATGAATATATTATGTACTTAGTACTGCTACTACTACTATTTCCTATTACAAAAAAAAAAAGTTTCTTTATGAACTATGAAGATTCAACTCAAGAATCAATATTCAATCTAACAATCTCTATCAACAAACAACAACATCTCTTCATAGTCGAGTTTAATTTTGATTCTTTTGTGAAGCAAAATATTAAGTACACCTATCAGTGTTTTGTTTTCGTTGACTTTAGATATACAGATTTATTTCACGATTAAAGCTAAATACTTCATAAAATAAGGGATGCAGGAGGGGATATTGGTAAGGTAAATAAAATCAATGTGCACCGTTTCACCTGTTTCAATTCTTTTAATATCGAAAACTTTCGCCATTTTGTATTTATAGGCTATTTCCTCCAAGAAAAAATACATCGTCCACCTTAGACTATAAAGATTAACAACGATGATAACTTGATTATCATTTCTACATAATATATATACGTCTTTTAAATATCATCATAATATTGTGTATATTTAAAAATCGCTATGACAATAATAATTGTTACAAAGCACATCTGGGTTATTTATTCGAGTATTTTGTAGCTGCTTTGATACTTAACGACAAAGTACAAAATCAATGCAATAATAGTAGTAAAAAATACTAAAGAGTACGATCGCTACGAATACAAACCTACTATGTACACAGCGAACAAAACTTTCAACAACACAACAGTTATATTTTGTCTTCTAAATTGTACTTCGTTTGGTTTGGCAGTGACAACAGTAAATTTTAAAATATATCTAGCAGGTCGTGTGTACGCATTGCCCTATCACTACCTTCATTTTTTTCTAATATAAACTCTGAATAAATTCACGTAACGACCAGTATATTTACTACAATATTTAAACCGCCGCTAGCAGTCTTATCTATTTTAATGTAAAATATAACAAAAGAAAAAAAGATAGACCTACGCATAATTTAACTACAACAAATAAATAGCGATGATCATCGAAATTAGATAACGCTAATATAATAGGCTAATCTATTATACTAAACACTTAAGAAACATAAGACTGGAGTGCGCGGCAAACTCTTCGCGAACAACTTAGTACACCTAGAAATAGTTCAGTAGCTCATAACCACATCGATATGCGCACGTTTAAACTTAGCACTAGAATACGACTAAAACGATTGCTTAGAATTAATGTGTAACGTGAGGTGTTCTCTACTATACTCCTACATAAAAAAACATCAAGTCTGAATGCTCCAGGCTTCTAGGCATCCAGGCAAGTGATTCTGCAGGAGATAACTAACCTAAACTAAACGAGTCTTCGTCAAGTAAGCGTCACTTCGACAATTTGATTGCCTCAATAGACTTTTGGTTGTGTCGATATATTTTATTGTCATAGGATATTTGTTTAAAGGAAGTTCAAAAAGTATAAACGGCAGTATTATCACAAGTATTGACGGCACTGGTAAGATAATTCGTAAATCGTTTCCGATCCAGAATGTTCTATGGGGTGGGCACCGGTTGACTGCTATGACGCAATTCTCGACCGATCACTGGACGTGCTTATCACAGTTATCACTTAAGACTGTCCAAGACATCTTAAGCTTTCGCCTTTTGGCGGGCCCGGCACTGCACCATGCATACGTAGCCGGCTTCCACGTCACATCCGCTCACCAGGAGGTTCATGAGGACGCTGGAGGACGGCGTTCTCGCAGTCGGAACTGCTGGAGATGGACTACGCTTCGCACGTTTTGCAGTTGGCTCCTCTTCCTGCTTCATCGCTCTTTTTACACCCGTGTCCCACGAAGATATACTTCTGCTTGGAATCAGACCTAAAAAGTAATAAGAATTTTAAAACTCCGATCGATTTCATAGTGTAAAACGAATACGGATTCATATTGTTTATTGAATCTAACCTGGATCTGAATATATATTTGTTATAATGTCCTGTGGAGGCGGGCCAGTCGGCGGTGCTGCAAGTAAGCGCTGTAATGCTGGTGCTGAGGTTTGTACTTCAGATGGCTGTGGTTTCGCTTGGCTAACATTATCAGGGAGAACTCCCCACATAACTGCCGGTTCCAATAATGGAAGCTCGTCCGTGGTGGGGATAAAAGGTGAATTTCCATCGTCAATGTCATTATCTGACCGATTACTATCGAATGCATCTAATGAAAGTTCAGTAAGAAGTGACGACTGCTCACAAGATGATTCCGTTTCCTGCAAATAAAAATCATATATAAATAAGGATAAGTAAAGAAGACATTAAACAATTCATTCAATAAATTCAAAAATAAAGAAACAAACCTGTGGTTCAGGTGATGATAGTAAAGAGTCGGCGATTAAAGAATCTACAGGAGATCCATTTGCCAGATCATCACCAAGTAGGCTACAGTAATTGTCGTTTAACATAAAATCATCGAACATATTTTCGAAAGGAATATTGTTCTCCAGGGAGATGCAGGCATCACCAGCCGTAGGTGCCAAATGCGTCAGATCTTCCGGCTCGTCTTTAAGCACTGAAAACAGAATAAGTTGTAGAGAAATTCTTGTCGTGGTAATTTGATTAAATAAAGCAAGCAACGGATACCTAAGCTTGTGCTGTTCAAGTGCCACTCACTTGTAAGTCCCTCGTTTTGAGAGAACATGAGAAATCCTTTGTTCATTTCTTTCTTTCTGGGAACAAAAATTTGTTCTGTCACGGGTATAGGGCGCTCCTCTTCTGGGACAACTATGCCCACTATGGACCCGTTAGCAGGCGGTTCAGCGCTTGCGCAGACACGCGGGGCAGAAACTGGTGCGATCGGTGCCACCACCGGCTTCAGGTCCGCATGCTGCACTTGGTGTGCAGCAAACACCTCATCTTTGCACTCTATACCGCTGTAACCAAACAACAAGAACATACAATCCATTCAATAATAACATATTCAAAAACACATGGTCTACCGTTGCAGTCTTTATGAAATACGATTTGCAGAGTGGAATAGTTGAGGGAGTGTTAATAGTGTTTGCAAAGATGCTAATAGAATAGCACGAGTGAAATCCTAAGCTATAGGTGGCGTTATGTTAGATGTGACTAGTTAGCCAACAATACCTCAAGGCCGATCTTCATCTAAACAGAATACAGTCAATAGCAAACGGACAGTTTACAGTACCGGGGAAAAATACCTATCAGGCCAAATATATACCTACTAGATTTTTGCAAATAAGTTGTATTCTATGTATGTATATAGGGCCACTTTTAAAAGTTTGTCTAAATAAAAACATTTCTTTTCTATTTTATTCTACAGGAATCATGGTATCTATTAAACTATCACAACAGTATGATATATAATAATATAAAAAAATATTTTAAAAAAACCGACTTCAAACGCCACTTAAAAGTATAAAATAATTTTAGTTTGTATACGTATGTTGAAGTCGGGCCAGCGTCGCGCATCGGTTTCATCGTTTCTACCTAGGCCCGTCCGTCTCACGGGCTAATTCAACAAGTATACCGGCCTAATAGTATTTACGATTTAATAAATTTAGTTTGTACACGTATATTGAAGTCGGACGGACATAAAATATAGAAACGATGATACCATTGCGCAACGCTGGCCCAACTTCAACATACGTGTACAAACTAAAATTATTTTATACTTTTAAGTGGCGTTTGAAGTCGGTTTTTTTAAAATATTTTTTTATATTATTATTTTAAGCTTTTTAGTGTAGCTTCATGGGACCAATTCACTAGACCATTTGTTTTGCTCCTTAAAAAAAGTATTGAAATATATTATTCCAAATAGAAATTTAGCATATGTATGTATGCTATGAAGTTTGCATGGTTAAAATCCCACACACACTCTGATCACGAGCGATTTGCTCTTATTCAATGAGGAGTTCCGTCCTATATCTCCGAAGTTATTCATCAGATCTTCACCAAACTTAAATGGGACCAACCTGACAATATATCCTTTCAAATAAAAAAAAAATTATTGAAATCGGTTCAGATTCGACGGAGTTATGGAGTAACATAGCCAAAAAATAAAAATAAAAAATATACGCGTCGAATTGAGAACCTCCTCTTTTTTTTTTGAAGTCGGTTAAAAAAGGAAGTTAAGCGCCTGTCAACGAATACATACCAGCTAAGTAAGTGAAAGTAATGGAACTGTGCCTCAGATACGCTGAATCTTTAGTTGAAGTCGTAAACAAGATAAATGCAAGCTATAAATTTCGATTAGTTGGTGGCAAGGGAAAAATTACATTCTCACGTATACTAGGCAGTTACAATATTTCAATAGCTATACACGTAGATGAAAGATAAAACGAATTAGGACCACAAGATAGTCATACTATAAGTAACAATCAATTTCTATAATTGTAAGTTATATCATCAAGTTTATAGCCACAATAAAACTTGTATTAAATGAACAGTAACGTGCAAACTGTCGCACTGTCGGTTCTAATTTGAATAAACATAAACGAATCGATAATAATGAAATGAATGACGCTCAACAGAAACCTAACTGTAGGAGTGGGTAACAAAGTATGGGATTAATTAATATGGTCAAGCGACCAAGATAACCCACGAATCGGCCCTCAGAGATATACTTGCGTCAATGCAATTTTATTTCAAAGCGTCAAAACTACAAATCTGAAGATAATAATGTTGTTTACAGTAAACTAGGGTTCAAGTTTTCATTAACCCAATAGATTAATAATTATAACTATACCAACGGAATTATTTCCTTGATCGTAGATAGCTTATTACGTAAATAACAATGTTGATTCTGCAGTTGTTTAGTTTGTAGAGTAGTATTTTGAACTCAAATTAAAGTACAGTAAATTTTCATTATAATTTTGTTGAGTTTTTTTTTTTTTATATGAATAGCGAGCAAACGAGCAGGCGGGTCACCGATTTTAAATGATTATCGCCACCCATGAACACTTTTAGTACCAGAGGCACCACCAATGCGTTGCCGGCTTTTCAGGAAATTAGTGGTCCGCCCCTTGAGTGATAAAAATAACTTAGAAGAGCACAATAACATGTACTATAATTGCATCAAAAAAAGTTCATAGCGGAAGTCAGCAAGTCTTGCCAGTTTTTAACTATTAGTCACGACGTAACATAACCAACGACGTTGCCAAAAAGCCAATTCATCCTAGGCCAGACACAAATCGTAAGAGGGTGTGTTTTCGTTGCATTTACGCCGTATTTCGAAAGTGAATTTGTTAGAGGAGGATAGTTGAATAGGAGGCTGGAAGTTCGAAGGAGATGTACAGATGGTAGTAAGTCCGGCCTTGTTTAACGACCTTGCCTCTCACCCCCTACTCACATCCTCCATGTTTTCTTTGAAGCGGCCATTCACCAGAATGGAAGTGAAACTTGGTGCGCGCGCAGGACACCACGCGGTACATTTCGTATCGATTGCCGGCGAGATTGTGATCCGACGTCCTGTCTAACCGGCCTATAGAGAAATGCCACTTTGTCTGACTTTACCTCGTAAAAACAAAACTACCATCAACACCATTAGATTGTTATTTAATACTGGATATTAATGTTCTTATCTTACAATTAGAAGAGCCATAAGAGTTTTACAATATAACTGACGAAGGTCATCTAGCTAAGAAATTGCAAGCTAATGAAACAACGGTAAATAAAAAATTACATCACTCAAAGGATCTAACATGAGCAAAGCAGCTGTTAGACCCGACCTTGGCCGTGATTCCGTTGAACGGGCAACGCAATTCAACAATTATATCTACACGGTCGAGGGCATTCGTTTGACGTCACCTCATTATGTCAAAATTTGTTACTAAAGACACCACACTAAACATACATTTAAACATTGTGATCATATGTTACGAATTTAATAGTTAGGTCGTACTATGTTTAGGTGAAAAGCTTTAGTTTGAAAGCTCGCGTGCCGTCTAATATACTACCTACCTAATATTTATAGTGCATTTAATTAATGAGACCACTAAGATGTATTTTTTGTATTTTTTATCGTCTCTTGAGCAAAGTCCTCCACAACCTAAACTTTTCACTTTCAATGGCTTCACGTTACTTAACTTTGGAGACTATTGTTTTCAAGACAAGATTGTTTGACATAAAAAATTTATTTTAACTATCAAAATGTAAGTTTATGAAAATTTACAATTTTATAATCGAAACTGCCATAAAATATTATTTATTATGTCGATAGTAATATAGATGATTATGGTAATCAGATTGTTGTCAAAGGAATTCTTTGGTAAAAAATTGTAAACGCTAGTCTTAGCTAGACTATCAAGGCATTCTTGGCACATCAGACGATATCACGATAGGTAAATATTTACACATCAACTCAAGGTCGCACTGATAAGATTTACCATAAGGTCCATGATGTAATTTACAATGCTGAAAAATTTTATCAAATAAACTTTGCAGAGAGGACATTTTGATAGACAAAAGTAAAAATTTTGATCAATACATAAATAAATAATGCATAATGTGGTATGTTTTAAACAGATCTCAGTTAGTTATAAAATTGAAATTATTGGATATTTTTTGCAGTGTAAGGAATTAATTTACTAACACTTCCAATTTTCCATGTTTAGAAAGTTTTTTTTTAATCTTGTAAGTACATACTTTCATTTCAAGGTTAGGTACCTAATTTAGATAAATAATGCGGCTTACCTAATCAATTAGTTTCAAAAAAATATGAAAGAATTACGGCTTATTATTGCTTTATACTACGAGTTTCAAATTCACTCAAATTGACTTTATATTGATCGCTCGCTTTTATAATGCTCAGTTAGTCCACTTTCTGGTAATTAATGTTGCTACGAATATTTTTTTTATATGAAGTAATTTTTTTGGTACTAAAATATTTTTAACTCTTTTTTTTAGTAAACCTTTCATACAATTTCGGCTTTAAAGGCATGGAAGAGATTTGTTAGGCATTCTCTTAAATTAGTAGAGTCTTCAATTTAATTATTATGGTTGATTTAATTTATTTGTATTATATTTAATGTGTGTAATCGGGCCTGCCGTTTAAGTCACTTAGAAAATAAGGAGAATGAAAAAAGAAACTAATTTTGCCAAAGCTAATAAAATGAAAACGCGTCGATCATGTTTATGTATGAAGCTAGCAGCCTATTTTCCACAGACAGAAATTAGCATGAGTGATTGAGTCAAAGAGTCGTTCAGCTACTGGCTCGGCTGTGCGAACGGCGCGGGAGTCAAGGCCGGCTCGGTGGCGCGGTTATGTAATGGCTGCCTGAGGATGGCGGGGGACACAGACCCGCTAATATTAGCACATCTCAAAAACAAGACACAACACAACTATCTCAGTGCACAGGCTAACCTCACACACGTAACTAGCACCAATATCCGCGACCATGATGACTTGCCACTACAGATCACAGATCAACTTCGAATGATATAAGACGTACACTATTGCATGGGAAATGTAAACAATCAGCTATTACCACTGAGTAGGTACTAATGTATGCAAGTTGAACACATAGATAATTATGATAATCGAGGAAACTAATTCAGACACCGCAATGTATATCCGAACTAAATATTTGCAACGCATACAAACATAGGTAATTTTGAAGTGTGGGAATTTCCATTCAGTATGAATTTGTTCGCGAATTACTCAGTTAATTTACCCACCGTCCCTATGTCCCTACGTTATGTTGTTACAAACACTGCGACGACACGTTCACGATATCACTGTTCGGTTACACTGTCACAAATATAATCCACTCATTCTTACCATTGTGCGAAAAGTTGAAATCTTCACTGTTAAAACGAAAAGTTTATGCGAGAACTGTGCGTAGTACGACTCGGTAGCGAACAGCTGATTGAGATCGTGAGTTTCAGAAGGGCCGGCAGGTTGCCCACATCGGGTGTACGCTTGGTATGGAGTCCGTGGAGCGAATGATACGCGCGGCGATTGGCGACTACGGCGCACACTCGTGAGACTCGTGACGCGACAACCTGAACACACACTGCACACCGACGACGTATTCGTAACCCGATGATAAATTTTCGAGGGTTGCCGCTGCTTTCATTCGGCAGCCACGCGGTAAGATAACAGAGTTCGCGATCCACCGGTGATCCACTACGATCACGACCAGGTTGATCAGACATCATTTATCAACGGATGATAGTCACATGGTTTTTATAGCGGCCACTATTATTGTAGTGGGCAGATAAGCGATGCAACTATTTGCCGTAACGAGCTCGATAAATGTCGATTAAGCCATTATTTTGATAATTTCGCACTTGGCAACAACGTTATAGATAGCCAATTTTGATTTTATAACATTTTTATTTTATAACATCTTTGTTACGTGAATGTAAATGGGTGAATAAGTGAATCTATTCTGGTACCAGCGACTCCTGGAAGGGTCGACGAACGAGTAAAATTAGCGAGTTGCGAGCAGAAACTAAATCAAAAGATGTTTTAACATTTTTTTTAAGAATATAAAAATAGCTCACCCACCTCAATAATTATTGTCGTCAGTTTTTTTTAGAAAAACTTTTAAGTTATTTTCAGATGCTTTTAATGCAATGCTGTTGTTCAACTAGCTTAATCTAAGCTACTTAATTTTTTTTTAAAAGACGTAAATAGCTGTTGTTTTTATTTGTCTATAATTATTGCTCTGAGGCATTTTGTTAATGAGTAGTGAAAAAAGATATTAATAAGTACCACGATAAAGTAAAACTGAAAACCGTGGAAGAGAAGGAGCTGCTTTTTAAATAGAATACAATCATAATAGAATTTAAAAATTGAAAGTAGTCATTTCCATGGAAAATACATTTCTTATCTAAACACAGTGAATCATCAAACCTAAATCTACCAGTCGATAAAAATCAACTCCAACAACAGAAAAAAAAGGACGGAAAAGCTTTACCGATATTCATAGATAACACTACATCGCTTGTACAACAATACATCTGTATCAATCCATCAAGTATAGGCTGGGTCATACGATATTGCTGGATAGAGCAGTTGTTCCACAATTCAGCCGCGAAATGCGAGCCGGCGCACTAATGGATCCTGTTGTATTCACTCAGACTAGAAACCAATCTAAACCTTGTGAGCTAGATATACGACAACACTACGGTACAGGCTAAAAATAAAATAAGAGATTTAAATATTCGCTACAAACTCCAATATACTGAACACCAACATCATATTTTTACCCAAAGGTAAGGTGGAAAGGAAGGGTGGTTTTGATTTCCACAGTCTGTGTATATATCATCATCATCATCATCAGCAAGTCATCAACGGCTCACTTCTGAGCGCAGGTTTCCTCTCAGAGAACGGTTATAGGCCGTAGTTCTCCAACGCTTCAATTCAACGTTTCTGATAAGAACCGCTAAGGTGTGGAACACTCTTCCAGCATCCGTGTTTCCTGCCACTTATAATTTGAATACCTTCAAGGCAAGAGTGAATAGGCATTTTCTAGGCAAGCGCGCTCCAACCTAGACCTCATCAGTGCTATTCAGTATTGATTGTCGTCAAGCGCAAGCCTATTTCGGATTAAAAAAAAATACTGGCCCAATGCGAATCGGCAGACTTCACACAACTTAACAGAGAAACATTATGAAGAACTCTTAGGTGTGCAGGTTTCCTCACGATGTCTTCCTTCAACGTTGAAGCATGTGATATTTAATTGCTTAAACGCACATATACGTAAGTCCGGAAAGTCAGAGGTACGTGCCTGGGATCGAACCTGCGATCCTTCGAATAGATCACAGTCCTAACCACGAGGTTATCACTGCTTAATACATATATGTTCCTACCTAACGTTTGAGCCGATTCTGATGAATAAGGTGACAATCGATTCGACATAGGCTAAATTTTACGCGAACGAAATCAATATGAAGGATGTTATTTTGTATAGTATGGTTTCTTGTTCACAATAATTAACAGTCCAAGGAATTAACTAATGACTTATGCTTTCGTGAAATTATTTCTTGCCTATAAAGTTGGCATTCCTGTAGCGGTTGATAAATTAAAGGGAAAATTAAAAAGTTCAAGGTGAAATTTTTCAAGGGAATATTTTTTTGAATTTAAGTTTAATTTAAACATTTAATCAAACACCAAATAAAACGAGCATAATTAAAAACTCATGTCTTGAACGTAGATCTAACCTTCAAAACTCAAACAAGATGATGGAAATATTTACCTGTTAGTGTTATTTACGTACTAATACATATAAGTCAAATACCACGAAAAAGGGTTTTTTCATAAAAAGAGTATTATTAACAACTTACGACTTGAACGTAGATCTAATCTTTAAAACTCAAACAAGACGATAGGAATTTTCGTTCCTAACCCTTCAATATACAGTGTGTAACTAACAGCATAATATCAAACAGATCCTTTAAACCCTGGACATGCGCAATTTCACATTACATAAAATGATGCAAGTGGTCGAAACTGGTGATGACGAAATCTTCAGTTTTAATTATTTATTAACCTAAATATAAATAAGAATAGATAAATTATAAGAGTTATAGAATAGAAAAAATCTCCAAAAAACAACGTTATGCAAGTAATTTCAAATCATTGCGTCAGACAAAAATGTTATTTCCAGGAGCTATGATACATAGGCTTTGAAAGTCTATGATTTTGGATATATATAATAGTAATGATGATGAAATTGCAACGGGATTGTCTAATAATATAAACTTAAAAATTCTTTTTACAAAACCGACTTCAAACGCCACTACAAAGTATATCAATTGTGCCTATAAAATTTGAAGAGTTCCATCGATTTCTCCAGGATCCCTTCATCAGCTCCTGACTTGATGACAATGGGACCACCTGGAAAGTATACTTTCTCAAACAAAAGAAGATTTTTCCAAATCGACCCAGGCGTCTTCGACTAACGAATTGAGAACCTCCTCCTATTTTGGTAGTCGTTTAAAAATGATGGCTACAGTGTGACAACCGCCATCACCTTTGATTGGCCAATACTCTCTCTTTATTGGGTAAAATACATTGTTGTAGTAAGAATGCCATATAATCAGCCAATCAGCACAATTGAGACTGTAGCAATGATTGAAGCCGCTTTTTTAATCAATCACAAGATAGTCCTTGACTGTGATTTCATCAGATCGACCCTAGCTTTTTCGTAATCGACCAGACGGTATCAATTAATTTCTTTCATTACGCATTTAAGTCTTACAATTATTAATCTAGAACTTCCTTTTTAATAAGTAAACTTAAACTTTTCTGTTGAAATGTTTCAAAGGTTTCAACTTTTAATACTATAGTACTAGTCATAACTATTTTTTAAGAAAAATCTGTACTTCTTTTACACTTTGTTCGCCTTCGTTAACTACGCCACGGTTTGAAGATTTAATGGCAATTTGCTGATCGTTCTCTTTATTTATGAATTCATTAAAATGATTTATTCATGATTGAAACTACTATTATATTCGTTATGTCTAAACGATTTTCTAAAAAGTTTCAAAACTCCAAACGAATTTTCTTTAAGACCATTAAATAATAAGGTAGGTATCCCAATTTTTTCTCTTTCTAAATGATCTTTAACTTTAACAATTTCGTGGTATACGGTTGAATTTATTGCGTCTCAATCAAACTTTATTGTACAAATGCAAGCACTGTCATCATTTTGAAACTTTGCCTTGGAAGCATGTAATCTAAAGTTTCAAATTATCCTTGTAGCAACTCAAAGATCTTTCCCCAACAGTTCAGTTAGTTGCATAATACAAGATTCACTTCGCGATCTGCGAATCATTACATCATTATTAGGGCCGCCGTGTGTCCGTACAATGACCCGTAGCTCCACCCCCATTTTGATCCTGTTTCGAACAGAGTACGTGACTTAAACGACGTTCAACTCTCGAATTGCATCACCTGGGCAGCGTGTACCAAGTCCGTCACCGTCAAAGTGAGAATGCGGTTTCATTAACAGGCTGCAAAACGTGATGATATTTCTGCTAATGAGTCAGAACTCGACCCAAAAAAGCTATATTTAACTGTTATCCTTATTCAAATTATAAACTAGCTGATGCCCGCGACTTCTTCCGCTTGGATTTAGTTTTTAAAAACCCGCGGGGACTCTGATTTTCCGGGATAAAAAGTAGCCTATGCCACTCTCCAGTAGGGCTAACATGCGCGCCACGAGAAAATTTTGTCTACACTTTACTCGTGAATCTCTGTAGAGATTCACATAGAGACTACGAGTAAATGTGTAGACAAAACTTTCTCGTGGCGCGCATGTTAGCCCTACAGGTCCTCAACTATACCCATGCATAAAATCACGTCGATCCGTAGCACTGTGGCAGCGTTATTGCAGGACAAACCAACAAACAAACACACTTTCGCATTTATAATAAGGATACGAAAACGTGTTTGTTTGTCGGTTTGTCCTTCGATCACGCAGCAATGGAGCATTGGATCGACGTGATTTATTGCATGGGTAGGTATCTACTTGAGGACATGGAGAATGACATAGGCTACCTTCTATCTCAGAAAAACAGCGTTCCCGTGGAATTTATAAAAACTTAACTACACGCGGACGAAGTCGGGGGCAAAGTTAGTAACCAATACATTTCGATAATTTCCTCAAGTGTTTTGCATACGAGCTTAATCAGTTGTATTGTATATTGGAAATATGTCGACCTCTTTAGAAATTAACTCACGCTTAAAATCGATTTCGTTAGAGGTAAGTGTTACAAGAACGTAATTTATACTTAATAGGTTTGAAATAAAGTTCCAAGAATAATAAATATTACAGGAAAAGCGATTAACGATAATACTTTTA
Organism: Hipparchia semele; assembly: GCA_933228805.2. Taxonomy (NCBI): domain Eukaryota; kingdom Metazoa; phylum Arthropoda; class Insecta; order Lepidoptera; family Nymphalidae; genus Hipparchia; species Hipparchia semele. The sequence continues at coordinate 4,166,726 of OW121725.1, read as the reverse complement.
TGAGTACTTTAAAAGTTGCAGAACAGCAAATTGAAGAATAGTTGCAGAATATAAATATTAATTGAAATACTATTTGAATATGAATTGAATACGTTTTCATTATCAACAGAATTAAATGAAAGAGATTATTCAATTAGACATGTCTCATTTTTATTTCGATTCACCAAAGCAACAATAAGGGGAAGAAAACACGTTGGTTTAGAAAATACAATCTACGTGACCGTATGCATGGATTTATCGCCAAGTACGAGGAACGGAGGTTTGTGTTATAAGCACGTCAGTAGTCAAAAAAAAAAATCGATCGCGCCGGCTCACACGTAGCCCAATCTGAATGCCGGTCACGATGTAAAACAACGGTAAATCCACAAGCTTGTATAAAGTTACTAAAATATGTTTAATGAGACAAGGTGTATCAGGTATCTGGATAACTAAGGACATTTAGTGTCCTGCGGGAATAACCCTTCAGCTTGTAGCTTGGAGCAAGTTGTCTTTTTCGTTTATGTTTTTTAGGCGGATACCGATTTCATATTATTAATAAAAAATGTTTTTCAATACGTAAATGTTTATTTGGTACAATCAAGGTATTCAATTAAACCTCAATAGCCCAATGGTTAAAGGCGCGGACTGATAACTGAAAGGTCGCAGGTTCTATCCCTACCTATTGTAGGTACTATCGTCGTACCCAATTCTAACACAAGCTTTCTGCTTATTTGGTGGGGAGATTGAGAATAAAAGTCAAGTTCAACTTGGCTTGGCTTAAAAATAAATAAATAAGCTTTTAAATAATGTAAGTGTAAATCAAATATATACATCCAATCCTAGAAACTATTGATTCCGCAACTAATCACATCTCAGTATATTGATAGATATTGAGTGAAATGATGGAGTAAGTAAGAGCAATCGCATTTTTTTGTTGGAGTTCTATTGCTTTTGCTATCTTTTCAAATCCTTGATGATAGATACGAGTATGATCTATTTCTTAGTTCTAAACATGTAGGCGATTAGCGACTGATTATTTATCCGCACTTGTCAAGAGCACATAAGCACTTTACCGACGTTACTGTAATCCAATTGACATAGGCTTGCAGTTTTGCACTGCGATTTACACCTATGTACGATTATCTCACGAAGTAGTGGTTACGTCGTGTAAATTCACATTGCGTAAGTGTGCGTGCCTGTCTGGAGCCTAGGTGGGAACGGTCAGGCGCGAGCAAGCTTCCGCTCACACTCAGATTCGATACACAAACAACCATGTGCCACGCGCCGCCGTCGTGAATTGCAAGACCTATATCATGTTATATTATTAACCGACTTCCAAAAAGGAGGTTATCAATTCGGCCGGTATCTTTTTTTTAATGTCAAGGTTGTAGAAATAGAGGTAATTTCGCGAAATTAATTCATGTTTAAAGGAAAATTTTTAACAAGATTTTAAGATTACATAACTGGTATTTTTTCAATGCTTTAGTCCAGTATTTTAATTTGTTATCTATAGAACTTGCAAGAGTGCTTATTGATTGATAAAAATGTGTTACTTCAATAATAGGTATTGGTTTTATCGACTCATGTAGGTATAGTTAGTGTCAACGAACTCCACATGCTGTTGGTATTTAACAGTCGCCGGTCGTAACAAAATATTTTATTAATGACGTGCTGTAAACTTACATAATATCACGCCATGTTCGCACGAAGCGCTATTATTTCATTGAAGGTGCAACATGTAAGTAAATGTACCCTACATTGTTAATTTATTCTATTTTCCAGCAAAGCATAATAAAGTTCTAAAATCAAAGCTGCATTTAGCTACAGAACTACAATTCTCCCTAAAAGTTTTTGGTTTTTGTATAAATCGTAATATATAATAAAGAATTCTCTTAAAGAATTTGTTTATCCACCGCCGCCGTCCTTTGAATATTCCTACATAATAACTAGTGGTTCGCCCCGAACTGAGACCTCGCGATATCCCATAATTCCCAAAAGTTTTAATTATATATTGTAATAATTAACTTTTAACATTAGACACAATAAAAAAATAATAGTTGACATAAAACTGTTTTACTGACACAGCGCCATCTATTAGCATTATAGTGAAGCTATTAGCTTCACAATAATGCTAATAGATGGCGCATTAAAATTAAATAATTTCGTTTCTCAATAACATTTATCTAATTTTAGTATTTGTTGTTCAAGTACAGGATATAACTGAATTTTCAACCAAGTTTCACGTTCTAATATTCAGTAATTCAGAAGTTATAGGGCTCTGACAGACATTTAGACGGACACACTTCTCCGTCTAGTAGGCAAGCGCCCTAGTTGACTCAGAGAACTCGCTTCGCTCGTTCAATAATTAGGAACACAACAGATCACGTGGTTTTATACTTAAACTTAAAATCTCTCATTCTAAAATAAAATTTAAAAAAAATAAAAATATTTCATTTAGTAGTAAAAATCGAAAGCACATATACGATATTCTCTACAATTTATTAAATGTTTAATTAAAACCATTAAGCAAATAAGTACAATTTTGGAGTTCAATGAAAGGAAAATCTAAACAATACAAAACACTAAAAGCGAATAGAAAAAATCACATGTTAAAAATATCCGAAATAAGCTTTCAAGGCCTCCGGAGACAAGTGCCTGACATCGTAATAGGCTTGCTAACGTCACAGCCATTGACCCTCCTCCCAACCACATCACTCATAAATATTAATCAATTGTCAATGGGAATCAAAGAAGTAAGTAGTAGATGCGACAATGTGTTTTGATGAATGTTTGAAATTATTTATTTATTACTGAGCTTTATTAAAAGAAAATTGTTGAAAGAGATAAAAGAAAGTTAATCAACTGAAACTCTTAGATCACTAACAACGGAAGCTACAAAATCTGGTTTAAAGTTTAAATCATCAACTCAATACCTGCTCAATACTGAAGCGTAGGTAGGAGACCAACCTCATAGAAGTATAGAGTTTTGAGGCCATAGTTGCTGGCACAAATTGGACGTTTAAATATATATTTAAATATAACAATTTAGTAACAAACTTCAAAGTCACTTTGGAGTTTGTTACCTTTGATACTAGCCCTCTAAATTGTAATGAATCTACAATAGAACAAACTAATAAACTTTTATAAAAAGATACTATACGAGAGCAATAGTAAGTGAATGAATGTATTAAACATGAATAATTCAAGCAAGATGAGAGTACCTATGCTTAGAATGAAAACAAAGATGTAACGGAGTGCATGGAAGATTTCAATAATAATTTCAGCGGTATACCGCTCTAGCCGCAAGCGGGACAATAACCGGAGCCCGCCCACGCTACTCATTCAGTTTGAAACGAAAACTGCAATGCTCTACTTGGAGTAGGTAGTAGGAAGAAGGGGTGAACGACCGAGAGGGGGAGTGCTGAGCACTGTGCTTGCATAAACCAGCCGCGCGACGTGCTTTGGCTCAATGTAGACGGCGGACAAGAATTTCGCTTTCATTACATAAAGAGAGGCAGAGCTGGGAATTATGAGGTATACATTTTTGCTCTTACACAAATTAAATGTTTTAATTACACTGAAATGTTGCGTCAAATTTAATTTTGACAAAGTTGTGCAAACAGTTAAAATGTTTTTGGACGTTACTTTTTCCTTTTAAATAAATTCCTTTAAATTTTTCTTGTCTAGCGACAAGCGTCTAGCAAAAGCGACTTTTATATCAAATATTTTCGCAAATATCCCATCATTTTTGTGGTTGAGAGAAACAGTTTTTTTTTTTGTTTATAGGTAAGACACAATTTTTATCTCAGTAATAGGTACCATTTATACACAAATCAGCTAAGCTGTATTAAATGTATTATTTATTAGAGCATTGCAAATCGCGTTATAAAAAGAATAAGTAGATCGAACTGAGAGGAATGGCCTGGAATTTATTCATTCGAACAATGAATACTGATTACCGTTTGTACGTTTTGTGACCTGTAAGTATCCGTTTTAGGGTTCTTTAGTAAAACCAGGAAAACACACACGCACGTCTGTGTGTCATAATCATTTCATTCAGGAAGTAAAGTGCAACTTGGAACATAAAGAAACTTGTTACCGCTACAGAGACACATACACTTACACAAATAAAAAAAAAGACGTGCGGCACTCGGGGACTGCCGCGGTAAAGCTATTGCATAGCATTTTTTATCAACGCTATCTGGCGGCTCACCGCTAGATGGCGTTGATAAAAAATGCGCCATCGAGCGGCTCACCGTAGAGGAGTCCCGTGTCAGGTTATTTTCGTTACGGAATTTCTGGATTCTCCACGCTGGCCCGCGATAGAAGCTATGCAATAGCTTAAAAAAATCAAGGAACATGAAAAGGTAAATTTAAAAAATTACGTTGTTTGAGCGTGACATCGTTGAACAGGTAGTTTATTTAAAACATTGAGTTTTCTAAAACATTATTTCCTAATACAAACAACCGCTTACGAAATAATATGTGCTTGTATTTAAGTAAGCTGGAATTCCTTCTTAGTCCTAAATTGTTATACTGTAGTACAAAAAAATTTGGAATTTTAGCGCATAGTATAAAATTATTGGGCACTTAAACACTAACGAAAAAGTTACTGTCGACACTTTAGAGTTTACGAGGCTTTTAGTTTCTAATTGGTTTTTTATATTATCACGGTGACTACGGAACCCTACCGTGTGCGTGTTCTGAATGCACTTTTAACTAAAATTAATACGCCTGCTAGATGTCCTTTTATAAAAGTAATGAATTAGAAATAATAATCTAGACCAAAGCCCGAAGGTTTCAGAAAATAACTCCTTTAACAATTTAATAAATCAATGTTGCATAGTTTTAGTTATCTCTATAAAATAAATTTGATGAAGGTAGTTAAGTAATTTCGTATTCTGTCTGGGTGGAGCCTTTACGCAGACAAAGCTAATTAGTAAAAAAGTTTACAGCGTTAAATTACCGCTCTCTATACCTACTTGTTATCCACTAAAATTGTATAATATTATTTTATAAAATTTAGATATTATATTTTAAAAAAATTATCATTTAAATTTTTATATTTTGCTTCCTGAGGAAGGACGATACTTTTTATTCCAGGAAATCAGAGTTCCCACGGGATTTCAAAAAACCTAAATCTACGCGGACGAAGTCATGGGCATCAGCTAGTGTATAATAGGTACATATACATGTACCAGTCGAACAAAATAGACAGCTCTAGGGGAGAGCCGAGCGAGTGGCATGTATAATATATCTGAAGATGAAATGCCTTCCCCTCTGGCATCGCCATTATAAAATAAGATGGTGTAAAGGTGACTGGCGTATCTATTTCAAAAAGATAAGGTACACTGGGCTTGAAAATCTCAGCCATATCATATATGGAGAGCAATATTATCAAAATTCTCAAGGAAAAAAAATCTTTTGCTGTAATCCACAAACCCAGAAAAATATGTACGGTACAATGTGGCGCTTGCAATACTCTATAATCCACAATGTACAACAGTGTAGCCACGTAGGGGGTATTTCAGAGGGTTTGTGTGGTGAGGCGTTATTCCTGTACTTGTTCTAGAATTGGAAGAGCAGTAGGTACGATATACCATGCAAACCGTTTCCTACTTGCAGGCGGATTATACCAAAAAAGATTATCTTACCTAGAGTATCATGAAATTCCGCAAAGCAAAGCCTACTTCTATCCAATATATCGATGACTAGATTGGAATATACATGCCTAAAAGGCATTCAAAATTATTTATTTCATGTAGGCCAAACTGCGGCTCTTATGACACGTCAAGACTACCACCGCGGCACCGGTTCGGAAAGCAGATTCTGCTGAGAAGAGCCGGCAAGAATTACATTACAGTTTCACGTGTGAAAGTTTAAGTGGACCAGCTGGCATCGATTTCTGATAAAAAACATTGCGTGTAATACCTATACTATCCGTATCAATCCAAACGCGATCAGATTCTTACAATAGATGCCAAGCTGGTAGCCTTTCGAATACAACTAGGGAATGCAAATCTCGCGAGATTGGGGCTCAAGCGAGATCTCGCGAGATTGTAATTACAATCTCGCGAGATCTCGCCAATTTCGAGATCTCGCGAGATTGTGTTTTTTTTTTGCAAATAATCACAATATTTGAATAAATTAGAAAAAAAAAAAAATTATAAGTATTATAAGATAACATTTATTTTCACGAATTTTTTCAATAGACTTTTATGAATCAAATTGTCTACAATTTTTTAATTAACTTCTAAGTAGTAAACTTTGACGTAGGTACGTATCAATCAAATCACTGTGGAAGCACTGTACTGCCCTCGTATTTGAAAACAAAGTAAGTTAAAATATAGAAGTTACCTTTAAGTTACTGTGTTTTCAATTACGAGGGCAGTGTATACATAGCACAGTTTGGTTACCTATTGTAAAAAATTTTATTTTTTATTTTTCGAAAAGCAACTGCTGAGTTTCTTGCCGTTTCTTCTCAGCAGAATCTGCATTCCGAACCGGTGGTAGATTTATAACGTGTCATAAGAGCTACAAGTTGGCCTACATGAAATAAATAAATTTTGAATTTGAAATAACAAATGAAAGAAACAACCAGTCTTCTCTTCTAATATCAAACGCAAATCTTTTAGTAATATAAAAATTAATTCGCGCACCGAACGAAACCGACAGGTCGCAACTCCGTCAGTGTCAGTCCGCGCTTCGAATAAGACTTTTTTATGCTCAAGTGCAATCTCGTTAATCTCGCGAGATCTCGCCCTTTTTTCGGCCGAGATTCAATCTCGCTAAAAAAGGCCGAGATCTCGTGAAAACGAGATCTCGCGAGATCGAGATTGCATTCCCTAAATACAACGAACATTGTATGCAGTCACATATATAGTTGCATTGACCCACATATGAGAAAATAAACATGTGTAACTGTAACGCACGATTTCGCTCAGGTGTTATCCAGTTTCTTGTCACTTGTGTATCTTAGGTCATGGGTATTAATATCCGGATAAAGTTCTAAGAACAGAAAGTGTGCAATGAAAATCAGTTCTACAATATCGAAGGCAGCCATTATTGAATATTTTTTTAAGAATGTTTAAAATAGTGAGAAAAATTAAAATGATAGTTAAAGAAAATTGCCATCTCTAGATAGCTGTAATGTGTTTTAGATTTAGGTTTTATTTTGTGGTTTAACGGCATTATTAATATGTACTATACGGGTAGGCAATAGGTATATCCCACGATAAATGTTTAAGTTGAACCTATCGATATTTAGATCCAAATGCAGGGTTTCGCCAGTTGATGGGCAGAATCTTCTTGGTCAAGGAACTTTCACTGAATTTGTATTGCGACTTCTAATCGTCATGTGTGAAATACATACTCACTCTTGCCTTGAAGGTAGTTTGCCTACTCAAGTATACACAGGGTATAATGTGTTTAATATAAACATAAATAGATTTATTTCATGCATAGATCACAAATAGTTATAAGAATATGAAGTGTAAATATGAAGTGTAAGTCATTAGTTTAACTCGCTATGCGCTTTGACATTAAGCTAAAAGCATAGTAAGGATGTGCAGTAAAATAAAATACCACGTCCTCGGCGAACAGAAATAGTCGTCCTCTTTTCCCTTATATTACAGCATTAAGAAAAGTAATTTCACGATCAATGGATATGAGATACAGAGATATGCTAGTACTGGTGAACCTCCGAAGGTCGCGCTCGCTCATTAGCATAATAATAGGTACAATCGTTATCATCTCGCGCGGTAAGGAAACGCTGTTATTTATTATATTACCAGACCCCATCGAAGAGAGTTGAGATTTATATCTTTATTTATTATTACTTTCCAACGCATTTAACGATTGCTTCCTTTAAGCTGGCTTGTTAATTACTACTTAATATACAGCCTTAGGCTCGTCTTTGTATTTCTCCTATAGTATAATATTGAGACGCAGCAATCATCTTGATGCCAAGCAAGTTTAATCCAATTTTTTTTTTAATTACTTAAGTTCGTTGATTGTAGTTGATGACGTCATTCTTTTCCACAAGTCTCCAGCAAGAAGGCGTTAAAATTTTAGACCTTACAGAAAGTTAAGAGATTACATAACTAAGTTACATAAAATTACTAACTACAGTTATTTTGCTATTATTACAATGAAGGCTGCTAATAATCTTCGGGTGGGAGACGTGTCATGAGACACGGAGCGTTAAGCAAGGAAGTGGGAAGAGGGACCGAAGTGGGAGAGAGACCCTAATTGTATCACTCATTTGTCGACGGGATTTACATATTATACTCGTAATAATGTGAAACGAAAAAGCCACACTCACAAATGATGGCAACAACAACTTCTTAATTCATACGCTTAAATTGTGGGTTAGGTAGTTACTCGTTTATTCGTACAGTATGCAACATTACATATGCAACAAGTGAATTACATTGACATAGTAGTTCATGGTCCATACAAAATAAGGTCACCAACATTTTCTGAGAAGTAGACGAGACTGTTCACTTTGTTTCCTTTCATGCACTATGTGGTTATAGTTGCTGTCACAAAAAAGATCGAATGTTCTGCATTTGCCTTATTTTGAATCTGGTGTTAAATGAAGATGCTAATAATTGCTTTACATACCACTATAGTGCGGATGTGCAGTATGGATTACATTGGTAACCGCAATATAACCATAAACATAGTAATATATTACTTACTAGCGTAAGAAAATAACAGATTGTCATGTCTTATTAATTTACACTGCACACAGGCTTCAGAATCTATAAAGTCATCATGGAGGGATTTATTAAGAAAGGAGTCTAATAATTGCAACCCCTAAGCGATTAAAAAGGATGATATTCAAATTTACAGTCAACTTCGAAAAGTTACGACAAAAAAAGGGAAATAAGATATTGATGCATGTATCGCAAAAGACGATTCATTCTTCATTATTATTTTATCAATTGCCGATACCTATTTTATACTTTAAGGTATGTTCCAAGATTTGCTTCATACATAAGAGTTTCTGAGAATTAAACAGTGCTTCTTTGTAGACTGAAGTCTTACTTCACCAAAATAATAAATTCTTTTATAACGCGATACTTTCTCAAGAAGCCCTAAGGGTGCAAGTTGGAAACAACCAAACTAATTTAAACCAAAATAAACCGAGTAGAGAATGAGTTCGTAATTCTATTAAGCCGACTGGCTTAAATTTAAGCGGCGCAATTCCTTTTGGGCACTGACTTTGAAAGTTCGTTAGCTAATTTTCAACTTTAAACAATAATAATTACTGTTAGCTTAAAAAGTAACCAAAACATTTCTTAAAATACAGTTTTTTTGTTGAGCCCAACTACGGCCCAATCCAAAATAGAATAACACATATTTAAACTATATTTTGAACCCCCTTACAAATACTACCCTTTTTCAGAAATCATTTGGAGAGTCTAATGAAACGTTTTGATTTTTCAAGGAATTGATTGCATTCTTTCTGAAATATTCTTCATATCCATGTACCTAAATCTGTCCACGTGTCTCCATTGTAAATACATCGCAAATCTAATTTGTATATTTTTTTATTGAGTTTTGGTTTAAGATTTATATAAATTCATTAAACTGCAAACTGGATTCATCGTCTAGACTACTCTAGATACTTTATTTTGAAAGAGCCAGTTTCTTAATGTACCTAGATCTACTAGAATAGAAAATATCTTAACATTATTAGGTCTAAGTGATATTATCGCACTGAATTTTAACGACCGTAATTCGTGTCTAGGAGAGATGAAAATAGATACATCAATATCCCCTACTGGAACTACGGCGGCTTTGGGTGGACCATTGTCAATGCAGTCATTAATCTCAGTCATTAAGGGAGAATATAATGCGGGAGAGTTCTAAGAAATTGAACCAGATGATTTTGTTTTGAGTTTCTGGGCAAATCTTCTCTTAAATCATATTCACTGTTGAACTTAGTATTCAAGGTAGAAATTGTCCAAATTATTCATAATACTGATTACCTGATGACAAGATTGCCGTTTCGACGATGCAATTTAAAATGGTAACGAGATAACTTAGTAGGGGTATGGCAGTGAAACTAATCCCAGATCCCTAATCACGTCTTTGACGGATACCGTACACATGACTATGATTGGGACAGCAAAAGACATATTTTACAGACGAACATAAGTACTGGCATACTATATATGATCAAACGAACTTGCAAAGTGAAGTTCGATCGATATTATATGAGTACGCTTCATTCGAAGATATATAAACACGTAGAAACATAAAAATTCTTTTCAAAAAACCGACTTCAAACGCCACTACAAAGTATAAAAATAATTTTATTTTGTACACGTTTGTTGAAGCCGGGCGGGCTTAACTAGAAACGATGAAACCGATACGCGATGCTCACCCGATTTCAATAAGCGTGTCTCTTATATGTCACCATAAGGTAAGCGTCGCGCATCGAATTCATCGTTTCTAGTTAAGCCCGCCCGACTTCAACAAACGTGTACAAAATAAAATTATTTTTATACTTTGTAGTGGCGTTTGAAGTCGGTTTTTTGAAAAGAATTTTTATTTTAAGCTTTTTAGTGTAGCTTGTTCCTGCTCTCTTTCTCCCCTCCCTCCAACACTACGGTACTAAAGTATTTGGTACCTACATTACTTATTAACAACATACAATTTCTAAAGAGCTAGGACCAGGAGGTCCATGATGTAGTCCATGCTTGGTACCAACAATATCAATTCTAAAGTGCCAGTTCGTAATCCCTCCAACCCTGCAGCATCAGGATTGAGAAGCTAGAACCTTAAATTTTATACGTAGTATATGCTTGGTACCAACAATATCAATTCGTAAGCGACAGTTCCTAAATCCTCACAGTTTAGGTAGGCAGTACCCTGCAGCATCAGGAGTGAAGAGCTAGGACCTTGAGCTCCACGATGTAGACTATGCTTTATACTAACAATATCAATTCGCAAGCGAAAGTTCCTAAATCCTCACAGTTTAGCTGGGCAGTACCCTGCAGCATCAGGATTGAAGAGCTAGGACCTTGAGCTCCACGATGTAGACTATGCTTAATACCAATAATATCAATTCGCAAGCGAAAGTTCCTAAAGCCTCATAGTTTAGGTGGGCAGTACCCTGCAGCATCAGGATTGAGGAGTAGGACCTGAAGCTCTAAGATCTAGTATATGCTTAGGCCAAGCATACCAATTCGTAAATGACAGTTCCTAAAACCCCATAATTTAGGGGGAAAGTACCTCTGCAGCATCAGGCTTGAAGAGTTGAAGGTAAAAAAAATTATGGGACCATTTCGCGAGCTTCCTCTGTCGATTAAAAAAAAATCGCGTGAATCGGTCCAGAAACCCCGGAGTAATCGGTGGACATACATAGAAAAAAAAAAAAAAAAAAAATATACCGGCCGAATTGATAACCTCCTCCTTTTTGGAAGTCGGTTAAAAACTCTGTATAACCTTTTACAATGTATCAATATTTTGTTAAGGTCTTTACTGACCTCATGTAGCACCAACGAAGAAACGTATCTACGTGTATTCAATAAATAAAAATAAAAAATAAAAATAACTTTATTACCAAATAGATTCAGATTCGTATAGGACAACTTTACACTATTCATTCGCCAAAACGCTGATGCATATGCCCACATAGCAGGGAACAATTCGCTAGCATCGAAGAGGGACGGATCAAACGTACGAGAGCGAACTGCGCAAAATCTTAAATTGTCTAACCCACACACTGAGACGACAATAAAGTACGTAGGTATTACGCAAGATAAGTGTGAATACGGGTAGGAACTCGCGAGAAAATTGCATTCTATCGATGACAATGACTGATGGGAAGAAGAAGAATCTGACAAACATGCTATCCTGCAGCCTATAGACAAAAGTACTGTGTAATGAAATACTACACCATGACAACGTAAGAGACAAAATTTTCTACTTCACGCATATACTTTTAGAAATAGTGCTTCTTCACCTTGGAGTTAAAGAGAGACTACTTCTTTTATAGGCTTCTTGGTCTTATAGCTTAGTATATTTACTAGCTTTTGACCCGGTGATTTTTTCCGCGTGGAATTAGGTTTTGTGGTGGTATTTTCAAAAAGTGTGATGTATGTGTGATGTATGTGTGTGAAGATATTTTTTTATGAAAATTCATATTTTTATTAACATTCATACAAACTTTCATCCCCTATTTAACCCCTTTGGGTGTGGAATTTCAAAAAATATTTTCTTAGTGGGTGACTACGTCACAGGAGGAACCTACCGTCGAAATTACAAGTTTCTAACTCCAATGGTTTAGGTTGTGCGTTGATAGATCAATCAGTCAATCAGCTAACACAAGTCTTTTTATGCGTACTTATAGATTAATTACCATTGCGAGAATTCTATGACATAGAGTTTATTGACTTTGAATCGATGAAATTGATTATTTCTTACTGAATTCTATTTCATCGAATCTCGCGTTTAACAATTTTATTATTCACTAGAAGCCCGCGCCGACTTCGTCCGGGTTGAAAATTAAATATTTGTTCTTGTGAGCTTCTTATAGGAGACGATTGTCAATAAGATCACCACAGGAACCACACGAATATCCCGCACCGATACCCGCCACCGTGCCCCGCCGCGCCAGCCGGCTCCATTTTATTATTTTGTCGCGCGGACATATTAATTTTCCGATAACTCCTAAGATATTTATTTAAATTGTATAGTGTAAAGGGCAAATATGTTCTAAATTAAATACCTACGATAATAAACATATTTATTTAGATATAGATTGACATCACATCGGTTAAAGAAGCTTCGAAAATAATTCATTATTTTTAATCAAAATTTGAAAGATAGAAATGGTTACTGTAAGTTATCCTTAGAATATAGACATATGCTATCGCGGGCTTTTTTTTAGAACTCTTTAAGAGGAACAATTCACCCATACATCATTTTCATCCAATAACAGTATATGACCCAGCGCACGCCTTGAAAACGTTTAAGAGTCAAAAAAATTTCCGACTTCTTTAACAAATTTGCACATAATATCTAGCCATAATACATTTATTAACATAATTATAGCCTATAACCATCTGGAATAATGTACCTTTGAAATGGTAAAAGAATTATTGTAATGGGTGCGGTGGTTCCAAAGTTTGCTCCGGACATACATACAAACTCACAAAATTCGCGCTCTCTCTTTATCATAATAGTATAGATAGTTGTTATGGGTATTGGGTATTTAGTAAACGTATTTCAGTATTGTTTGACACAAATGTTTGGTCTTATATGCAAGTAGAATGGCGATTAACTAGAAGAAGTGTGACAGTTGTATAAGGTTGCATGGCGGAATTAATTTAATTAATTATACTAGTAAATGTGACAGATATCATGATTTTACGTAAGCATGTTCATTTCCTACTCCACATAATGTATTTTATATTGCAGGGCCTAGTAACTTGACTACCGAGATAACCCATGGCTCAGGGTGCAACGAATGTCATGATGCAGCGGTTGTTATCTAAAGTCAACAAAACAAAAGATAAGGTAAATTTTCCTTCGGCTCAATCGTAAATAGATTTCGATAAGGCGCTAAGCTTTCGTAGCAAACGTTAATTTGCTTTAGTAAGTATATATATTTGTGATCAAACGAACTCCCAAGTGAAGTTCGATCGATATTATATGAGTCGCTTCATTCGAAGATATAATAGTTACGTAACTATGTAGGTACGTATCATGTAAGTTCTTCAGAAAATATTTTAGAACATGCCTAATACTAGATCATACTAGATGGATGGACTAGAGCGTTCTTTCAAGCAGCCTCAATTTGCATGCATGTATGAATTTCATGCTTGTGATGAAAAAATATATAGACAGGAATAATCTCATAGTTATACCAAATGTCTTTAGGAATTCAGAGATGTGTACAAGATCGCAAAATTTAAAACCACAAATGAGGATGTAAGTATATATAACTTTAACACTGGGTATTTTGTGTAACAAAAAATGTGAGGTAATTAATTCATTCCTCAGTGCCTAGTTAACTACAGAAAGGGAATCCGACAAACAGGAAAATATTGACGCACCATAATGTACATGATGACGTAAACACTTAACATGTCTATCCTGTCTATCTGACATAATATCGCATTGAATTCAAAATTAAACATAATTGAAAAAATTTGCATTAGAAAAGTTTTGAAATCTTCATTCTTTGTGGACGGAGGATCTAGAAAGTGTCGGACAGTAGCTGAATAACGTTGAGCGATGAGGAAGTTAGAACACTGTTCGACAAATTAAGAAACTCCTCCTTTTTTGAAGTACGTGAAAAATAAAGTTTTTGGTAAAATGTAGCCTGCCGTCATTGTACGAAACACGTTTGTTATTAAAAAAACTAAGATGATAATAGGATGATACTACTTTAGCAATACGTCCGCCACTTTTCTAGTACATTGTGTTATGCAATAAATTGTATACTCTTAGAATAATTACTCAGATAATATGAAGACTTTAAAATTTCCGCTTGCATCATCATAACTGCAACACTGTTTTATCTCAAAAATTCAAATTTTTTAAAAATATGTCCAAAAGTTTATAGATTATCAAAATTTTAAGTTTTTCTGTGAGTTTACTTTTCAAGTAGTTCACTTAGAGCATGAGATGATGATTTTTTTGACATTACTACTTAAAATCACTAAAACTTTTTCGAGATAAAACATTTTGCAGCAAATGAGCGAAATAGACATTCACATCTATTTTAACTTTTACGTTGGTACCTATCACATAACACATTTTAAACCACAATTTACGTACGCTGTAAATTCATAAATTAACGAAATGACATATTAAAATAAACAAAGTTTTAAAGGTGTTTTGTTTTTATAAAAATTATGTAGGTTTACGACTCTGACGCAAAATCTTTTCGCAGAATTTGTATTTGCGAAGTTAAAAGGTTACATTTATAACTAGCTTTTGCCAGCGGCTTCGCTCACGTTAAGATCGATTTTTCAAACCACTAATTTACCCACTTAGGGGTTTACTTTCCAAAAATTCTTTCTTAGCAAATGCCTACGTCATAAAAGCTATCTCTATGCCAAATTTTAGCCCGATCCGTTCAGTTGTTAGAGCTGTGCGTTGATAGATCAGTCATCTTTGCCTTTTATATATTTAGACTACAAGATCATTCTCAGTACTTTCACTTCAAGACACGAAGCTAAGCAAAATGATAATACATATAAACATAAAAAATATTTTTAAAAAACCGACTTCAAAAGCCAGTAAAAGTATATCAAGTGTGCCTATAAAATATTAAAGAGTTCCCTCGATTTCTACTGGATCCCATCATGAGATCCTGACCTTACTACCATGGGACCACCTGGAAAGTATATCCTTTCACGTGTGTATGTTATGCTTAGTTGGGAATTCGGATAGTGACACAGGCTATTTTTTTTTTCTCGGAAAAGTCAAGGATTTTTAAAAATCTACACCACGCGTTCGAAGTTGCGGGCAAAACCTAGTTAATACATGAGTAACACTCTAACTACTAGCGACGTATCTTACACACTTATCGGCCGAGGGTTAAATAAGGAAATTGTCCCGCTTCCTTTAGTTCAAAAAAAATAGAGGCGGCCAGAGGTTGTCGCAGAAAATGAAAGTAATAAAA
This sequence comes from Hipparchia semele, assembly GCA_933228805.2. Lineage (NCBI taxonomy): Eukaryota > Metazoa > Arthropoda > Insecta > Lepidoptera > Nymphalidae > Hipparchia > Hipparchia semele. The sequence goes on along the minus strand of OW121725.1, from coordinate 4,151,095 downwards.
GTAGGCGAAAAAGCTTAGTGGCGGCCTCAAGTCAGGACAATGACCAACCGGAGGGCAAATTGTTACATAAGAAGCGGCACTGCGATATCAAAAGGATTACTCTACTACTCTTTATTGCTCCAGCCCTGGTAGCATGGGTGGGAGAAATTTTATCCCCGGGAAAAGGAAAAAACGTTTATCCCCTCGCTTAGCTTTATCCACCCGTCGAGCATGGGCACAGCGGTGGAAATAACACTCAGTGGATATACTTATAGAAATATACATCGCCTTCTCCTCTGTCGCCATGCTTTAGCATAGGGAAAAGATAATTTTATCTCCTGTCAGTGGATAAAATCGGGGGATAAAACTTTTATCTCCTGCCCATGCTACCAGTGCAGGGGTCTAAGGCTAACATCTATAGAGCGCGAGCATATTCAGACTTGGGTCGGATTTGAGACAGAGTTAAAACGAGACCCGAATTTATCCTGGCCTATACTACCAAGTAGCAACGCTTAAAGCAGTATTATTTCAATTTTGTTTTAAGATGTCATAATTCTGACTGGTGAGAGGCTTTGGCCGTGGCTAGTTACAACACTACCGCCCAAGATGGCGTGTAGAAAGGGATTAGGGGTATGGGTTGAATGTACACTGCCATACCCCTTCCAAGTTAGCCCGCTACCATCTTAGACTGCATCGTCACTTATCATCAGGTGTGATCGCAGTCAAAGATGGCGTGTAGAAAGGGATTAGGGGTATGGGTTGAATGTACACTGTCATACCCCTTTAAAGTTAGCCCGCTACCATCTTAGACTGCATCGTCACTTATCATCAGGTGCGATCGCAGTCAAGGACTATCTTGTCATCCAATGGCATGAGATTAGACACATAGATTCCAAAGCACTTTGTAAAAGTTTATTTGAATAAAAAATTATTGTATTCTATTCTATTACAATAAAAAAAAATGGCATCTTTGTATTTACCAATTGCATGACATCTCAAAACAATATTGAAATCATACTGCTTTAAGCGTTGGTAGTAGGTATAAGCCCTGATATAAATCATACTCGATTTAATACCGACTTGAGTTAAGTCTTTGTGCGATCTTTAAGTCTTAGAAGATCACGAGTTCAACTGGCAAGGATATCAATTTAAACAAAATTGAACGAGCTTACAGTTTTTATGTAAAATCTTTGTGTAAATAAGTAACATTGTACTTTACGGTATCGCGTCATCTTAAATCCTCGGTAAAAGGTCAATTTTTACAGTTTATAGCCAGTAACGGCATATTAAGCGATAATAGCTATAGTCAGTCATATAATATTAAAACTCATTAGGAACTCTGTGCGTCAATCTTGTTCGTGATAGTTAGGTTCTTTTCTTAATTAAAGAAGCCAACTTAACGTCTACAAATATGGCTCCATCTCTTTCCAAGTCATAATTTACATTCCGCTACCAAATTGCCGGTTATATTATAACGTTGATTAAAGAGCTCCTAACGAAATTCTTACGAGTGCATCACTGCTTTATCAAGACATCCGCAATAAAAATGTACTGAAGTTTGTGAAGTATACAATAGTTTAAACTGCATACGGTAGACTATGATAATATAAATGTACAGATTTAGGTAATAAATGAAACATTACTTACCATTTCCTTAATCCTTTTTTAACAATTAAGAAAGGTCATTCATTTTGATTACATCGATGACGTTATAAAACCTGAAATGTACACATGAACGTATAGATTCCACCTTAATCTAATCCTACCTGATGACGTAGTTGACACATATAACGCTGATCGGCTTCTGCTGCTTGTCGGTGATGACTGTGGCCTGAGTCTGTACCCAGGCGTAGCCGCCAGTCTTGGCGAGGAAGCGGTACTGCCCAGTCTCGCATTGTCCTTTTGATAACACTGCAAAATAAGAAGATCCTTTCAATAAAGTTTAGCAAAAGGTTACTATCATTTTTATCATAACATAAAATTTAGAGACGAAAACATTTTCTTGATGTCGCTGATAACATCAGTGAAAATTTTCCTAAAGCGGAAAACTTGAGAGTAAATGAAAGATCTAGATAGCATCAGTTGGTTTTTCAAGAAAAGGAGCAAATTGAAACGAAAGTAAAAATGATTGAATGACGAACAAATAATGAAAATCCCTCGTTCGATCATTTTTCAAGTAAATATAAGATGACTTATAATATCCGTCTAAGCGAATTAAACTCAATCATTAATCATGATTTAGATGAATTAGTTGTAGAGAAAGAGATACTAATATTAGCTAGGTAAGATGTCTTCTTAGATCTCAATTTCTAGAAAATTTATTTCAAGAAAACACATACTATCATACACAGAGTCTCTGAATATTCTTCTTAAAATATCGTAATAATTCTTTAACATGAATGATCCAGAAGATTAAGTATTATTTAAAACTGAATTTAGTTAAAAACGAATCATAAGTTCTAGACATAGTTGTAGAGGCCATTATATTATTATCTTTAATTTTCCATTGATTGCATATTATTATGATTAGCTATCACACTAATATTATAAAGCCGAAAGTTTGTATGTGTGTGTGTGTGTGTGTGTGTGTGTGTGTGTGTATGTTTGTTACTCTTTCACGCAAAAACTACTGGACCGATTTGGCTGAAATTTAAAATGGAGATAGATTATACCTTGGATTAAAACATAGGCTACATTTTATCCCGGAAAATCAAAGAGTTCCCGCGGGATTTTAAAAACTAAATTCACGCGGACGAAGTCGCGGGCATCAGCTAGTTTAAAATAAATGTTACTTAGTTGAAAGATTTCATAAACAACAATTTTCAAGATGTTATGTAACAAATGAGGTTTTTATGTACTTAAATCTGGTATCACTTTTACAACACTGGCTTCTCCGACTTTTTATTTAAAAAATGTCCCTTATAATGGATATTTAATGGCGCAAGTATTTCTTAAAAAGCTTCTATTCATAGTCTGTTGCTATTTACAAATTAAAAAATATATCAAAGTGAAGAATATGTACAATTAAAGGATAATTGTCTGAATGATGATGCAAAACAAATTCTTAATTACTTTAAACTCTTGATTAAGGTTTGAGACTTAGGTTTTGTAGTCGTTTAGCTGACTTATTGGGGTTTCTTTCATTAAATACCGAACTCAAATTGTGTTTGTGAGTAGACCTAAGCCTTGAGTGTTTCTTTTTAAGCTAACGTTTAGGTACATGTACCTGAAGTCATTAAGTTTGGAAATTAAGTTTTAGGAAAACGTCATACTTAACATCTCTGTTCTTAACAGAATGCTAACCTTAACTTCAAAAGTGGTAGAGACGGAGTACAGTTTTTAAACTATTTTCTTCTTGTTCTTATAAAATTTTTAACAGAGCCTCCTCGATTTCTCAAGGATGGTCAAGCATTATTTAAAAAAAAAAACATTAAATTACGGTAACAATAAATTTCTACGGATGTAGTAAAAGTTTGTTACCTTGTATAGTCGCGTGACCATACTGTTATAGAAGTAGTTATAGTAGTAGTTCTGAGCACAATATAAACGCAATCAAATTAGGTTAAGTGGTCATCGGTTTCCTTCATTCAGAGTGCAATGGCATCTTTATTGAAGGCTTTCATGAGTTATGTTAAGCTAATACTAGAAATAGCACTAGCTTAGGGCATAAAATCTAACGATGTAGATTGCGAAAAAGAGTACAGAGTAAAATCCTGTTGATTGAAACAGTAAATACTAGTGGTTCGCCCCGAACTGAGACCTCGCGATATCCCATAATTCCCAAAAGTTTTAATTATATATTGTAATAATTAACTTTTAACATTAGACGCAATAAAAAAAATAATAGTTGACATAAAACTGTTTTACTGACACAGCGCCATCTATTAGCATTATTGTGAAGCTATTAGCATTTAAAATTAAATAATTTCGTTTCTTTATAACATTTATCTAATTTTTGTATTTGTTGTTCAAGTACAGGATATAACTGAATTTTCAACCAAGTTTCACGTTCTAATATTCAGTAATTCTTGACATATGGCTCAAATTAAAATCTCCACTTTGAAAGCCCCCCATTTCGTCAATTTTAAGGGAAAAATTAAAAAAAATATATTTTTGTACTCTGATCAAAGTCGTCTTTAAAAAGATATATTGCAAGTCTATGTAACGCAACAAACAAAATTTTACTTCAAACACGCTTCTATGAGAGCCCCCCTGAAATAAAACTTTTTATATTTTTTTATACAATGTTCGGCTGAAGGCCATCAGTTTACATATTATATTTAAATTTGAAGTAATTACGTTCAGTAATTCAGAAGTTATAGGGCTCTGACAGACATTTGGACGTACACACTTCTCTGTCCAGTACAGACAAGCGCCCTAGTTGACTCAGAGAACTCGCTTCGCTCGTTCAATAAAGTTAGCAAAGTAATCATCGTCGATGCGGTAGGAAGATTGTTGTTTTCGGTAAGTTATTCTTGAATTTCTGAAAACGTCTAATTCATGTAGTTAATTATAATTTTTAAATAAACACTTATAAGCTATTTTGAGAGTTTATTCACGTTCAGACGGTGTCCAGGACGTATTTGGTTTTTTTAAAATCTTGCGGGAACTCTTTAATTTTCCGGATAAAAAATAGTCCATGTCCGACCCCGGAATGCCAAATGTCGATTTTCCTTAATTTCCGTAATTTAGTAAAAATTCTCTAATAAAGGAAACCGTATAAAAATCCGTTGCGTAGCTAAGAACTAAACGCGCGAACCGATGCAGATAGCGACTTTGTTTTCTAATTTCGAGTATTGAGAGATTAGAGAAAAGATTCTGGCGAAAGGCCATCGCTGTTATTACAGTCTACTTTAGAGGTAAAGGTATTAACTTATATTTAGATTTCTAAGAATGCTAGGAATCTTATTAGCTAGATCACATTAAGTAGTTCATTATTTCTATTAAAAAAGAATGAGAAAAACAATAAGTAAGTACTTTATTTATTTGTTTGTGATGTTACTAATCGCTCAGTTGGCATAGCACCAAACAATTTAAGGTTTAACATCAGTGCTTCAACGTGATTCAGTGAGGTGTGATATTTCCTTTATTTTTCGATCCCTGTTGCAAATTAAGTCTGGCGTAAAAATAGCAGATTATATGCACAATACATATTGTGAGTGGGCATGACCCCTTTAATAAAAACTGGAGCTCATGAATTGCTGTAATAAAATTTCCTTGTATCATGCAAATACGTATCATATGATAAAAACGTCCAGTGTATTTCTTTTTGTGTGCGGTCGCTACTAATTTTTAAATTACCGTCATTAGTATTGCAAGAATTAAATTAAAATTCTCTTTCAATTGCTGTTGCATAGCGGCAAATACGAAAATAATTTTAATTTCGCGCATGATCTCATTCTCAGGTGGATTTTATACGGAGAATGCAACAACAAAAGTCTTCACGCCACAATTCATTGCGGAAAATTAAAGAGGCTTTAAATCTGTAATATGTACATTAAATCCATACTCCTAATACACGCTATTGTACCGGAACGCTAGAACCCAAGTGGCCAGCTTTAATCTTAATAAATACTACCTGCATGTAATCGGTTATTTATCGATATCAGCGGCAAATCCACTTATAACTTGAACTATACTAGATAATATAGAGTGTTGTATATCCACATCGGCATTACTGTCACTTCAAAGCTATAAAAGCCGTTAGTATTCTGTAAAACATTACAGTTTTATATCCATTTATATCTAAAGTTTTATCAGCGCATCTTCGATATCTAAGGATTAATCTTACCCAAATGGGTACAACTAGCTTATCTCTGATCGCAGTGGAAATTACAGTAAACCAAAAAAAGCTGCAGAGATGTTATCGGCGGTAGACATTGTACTAAAAAATGTGTAATTGTGTGCGTGGTGTAAATTGGTCAACACTCAGGGAGGGATTCCCGAAAGATCCCGCCGACCCAGTAATTTAAAATTAATTCGGGAATTTCCTTCAAGTGTTCCAACGGCTCGAACGACGTTTAACGAAGTGATCGATTTTTAAAAATCTAACTCTAATTTAGATTAGAGACTAGAGACCGGTTGCAATCGTTACTTTTTAAACTAAGTGCTATATTTTGTCGTCATACAATAAGGTTTTATTACTGCATTTTGCGAATTGAACATTCTGCGTGCAGGCAATATTGTAGTTGTTTTTTTTATTGGCCAACAAATTGTTTAACAAGTCATTTATTACAGGAGCAAATGAACGTTTAGCGTTATAAATGTTTATCAAAATGCAAGGCCTGTGTCATCGCAACGCGGATAAATTGGGTCAAACGCTGAAATACTGTGCGAAATAGTTTCTTGGGAGTTTATTGACGCTGTGCGAAAATAACTGAGGAATATTAATTTAAACGATTAGGTTATCCCTCAAAATACGATTCACGTAACTATCATATAATCTCTATAATCTATCTAGCAATTAATAATGGTCAAAATGAAAATCCTTCGAGCTTTATAGCAGCAAAATTTGACTAATTTATTTATTTTGAAAAAATACCCGGAGCACGTTACAGTAGCTCGTTTCGTGTCATATTTCATGGCATATTTTACGTTAAGTATATAAAAAAAGGAAAGGTTAAATTAATTGATAAAATACAAAATAATTAATTCGAGTTGTATGAAATTTAAAAGCAATTGAATAGGTATCATTTGATTTTACGTTAAAGGAAAACAGCCTGAGAAAAACTCTGTAAGTGTATGAAGACTGACAATCCGCACTGCCGGCGCCAGCCAGCCCAGGCTTTAGCCAGGCCTTAATCCTTTCTCATACTGAGAGACCCGTGACTGTAGTGAGTCAGCGATGGGTAGAGCTAATGATCCTCGAATAACACTGTATGAATTTGTTTAGCATGTCTGACATGTGATCTTGATTGAGCAACATTCTAACAGAGTTGAAAATAAGTTTATTGACACGTTGTTTTGACATGTCGGTATGTGTCAAGCAGCTGAGAAATGACGTTGGTGCATGAAATGTTGGCGACAAGATAAGACTGGCGCTATATTATTGCATTAAGATTTCAGAATTTGTGAGAGTAAAAAAATAAAGTAAAAATATTATATTCAATTAATATTTACCTACTAATGAAGAAATTGAGATTTTCTTACAAAAATAACATCCAAAATATTCCGGCGAATTTTCCAAAAATTTTACCAAAAACCTTTTTATACAGATATATAAATAGAGCTGTTATTCCACCACTTGATCTTTTAAACTAAAAAAGCCTCAAGCAACAAAAGCGCCGAGATAACAGAAATCATGTATGGCACAACCTGAAAGGTCTAAGCTCAGCTAAATGCTGTCTCTTTAATTTGTACAATAATGCACACACTTGTGCACAATAATATGTCCCGCGCAGATGGTTAATCTTTGTGGCTAGACTCGATCGGGAGGACATTATTTATCTATTATTATTTATTAAGTTTTATCGGTAGCCATTTTCAGTAAAATAACGAATGCTTACAATTTTATCGGTAAGTATCTTTCAACGCCAATTTAATTTTTTATGAGTATAGTGCACACACTTGTGCACAATAATATGTCCCGCGCAGATGGTTAATCTTTGTGGCTAGACTTGATCGGGAGGACATTATTTATCTATTATTATTTATTAAGTTTTATCGGTAGCCATTTTCAGTAAAATAACGAATGCTTACAATTTTATCGGTAAGTATCTTTCAACGCCAATTTAATTTTTTATGAGTATAGAGACCCGCAGCAACGAGTAAACTGATTTATGTAAATTTTCTAAAGTCGTAAAATAGCTTCAATCAGTATCATGGTGCTTTGATGCTATCAAGAGTTTTATGGTCCGCCTTAAGGTGCGCCACCACCTTCCACAGTACCGCCTCACTTACATTTGATACAAAACTTTATTAAAAAGAACCTAATTAAAGTTGCTTTGGACTTAAAATGAGGTTGTTAGCAGGTTATGTCAAAATTAAAAAATATAAGTAGCAAAGGCATTCCCAAAAGTACGTTAAACTCCCAAACAAAAAATTTGATTGCTCCATGGTTAAACTACTATAAAGTATCTACCATACGAACTTTTTGTAGGTAAGTAATTTTTTTTTTTTTTTTCAATTTTTATGTTATATTTATTATAATATTATACTCTTTATTTGCACCACGCAAAACCACAACAAAAAAAAATGTATTTAAGGTTCTGTAATATAACAAACTTGTTCTCCCAAAGCGTCATTTTCGTCCAGGTCCGTCAGTCTGTCACGGCCATTTTACATTATGCGTACCAAAGTGGCAATTTTAATTGAGTTAGATGTTCAACTTGCAAACAATTTATTGTGATGTTTGTGGTTAAAATTAATATTTACCAAAAATTATCACATCGTAAGACAAAATATATCAAGCCAATTATAGTCAACCAGGATAACGATTGGTCGAGGATTGATATAGAGTTACAATACAGCATAATATATCCTTTTTTTCTTATATAATAATAATTGAAATTCACAATTAGATACATTGTTTATACCAGCTGGAGTACAGATCCCGCGTGGGGAATTTCATGCGTGTGTAGAGACGCCACATCTGTGACGACTCAGCTTAATTCCCAAGATACATAAAAGCAAATAAATTTTGCCGTAGGCGCCTTTAGAATAGGACATTTCTCAGGCCAAGACAGGCAACAAAACGATAAATGTTCCTTCCCATTGTTAAGGCCCCTATCCCACTGGCGCTATGCGAGCGTTAGCGTTTCTTCAACGTCTGTGCAGCGACAACGACGCGTTGAAGCGACGCCAACGTTGAGAGTCTATGGCAACCGTTCGAAGCTTCGACTTCGCAACGTCAACTTCGCGTCAACGCAACGTTAACGTTGCGTTTTTTTACAACAAGTACAATCACGCCGTCCATGTGCGCGACGCTGACGTTGCGTTCAGCGAATGCGCAAAGTTAACGTCGCGACAACGCTGCTCAAACGTTGGAGAAACGCCAACGCTCGCATAACGCCAGTGGGATAGGGGCCTAAAACTTTTACCACTTTATGTACCTAGTACCTACTGTAGATTTTATCCGACAAAAGTAAAAGAGATGAGAGATATGGTAAGGCCAAGTTTGTATAAAAATTCTTTTCAAAAAACCGGCTTCTTACTCCACTACAAAGCACAAAAATAATTTTAGTTTAGGTATACACGTTTGTTGAAGTCGAGCGGGCTTAAAAAGAAACGATGAAACCGATGCGCGATGCTCGTCCGACTTTAATAACAAACGTGTCTCTCATGTGCCACCAGAAGGCGTGCGTCGAAGTTCCATGTGTTAGAAATACTAGTTTTTGCCCATGATATTTGCTGGGATAAAAAGTAGCCTATGTCACTTGTCACGTCATCAACTTTACCCATGCAAAAGTCACGTCGATCCGTTGCTCTGTTGCTGCGTCATTGAAGGACAAACAAACACACCTTCGCATTTATAATATTAAGGGGATAGGACGGAAAAACCAATGAAAGTTAATGGACTGATTTCGTTACTAAAGAGCCAATTAAGAATGATTTTTCGACGACTAAATGTAGGAAATACGAGACATTTTGGTTCGATGTTTTAGCTCCCTCCATTTTCTTTCTTGATAGATTTCTGCGAAATTGCCGGCATGTAATTAAGCCCCGGGTCTCCCAACCGAATAATTTGTCTAATTCCTTGAACAAATTATATAGTACTATCTACTACGGTGATACATATTCAGAATGTAGGGGAAGAGGTCTGATATTATTCCTTGTTACAGTACTATATATATTTATGTACAGAAATAAATAATGAAAAACATCAGATTTTTTTCTATTAAATTAATTAAAAGCTAAACTTAGCTAATATTTCCTTGCTTATTTATAGGAGAGTTTACTTCTAAAAACATTTAAAAATTAGTACATCGTGAGCAGCCTCACAGTGGGCAGCCATGAAAAGCGTACCTATCTACAGTAGGTACCTACTTTTTATAAGATAAGAAAAATAGTTTCATAATAATAAATATCTTATCTTACTTTCGATCAAAACTATTCCATTATTTAAAAAAAAACAGTTTGTAAATACTATAATTTTAGAGGTTGCTTTTCTCGATAATGAGAATAAAATTCATAGCAAACAATGATAATTCGTATTTTTGTTTATATTGCCCCAAATTGCTTTGAAGCTCGCGGTATATTTTTAAGTAACGACCTAATATTTCTAAAACCTAAAATCACGCAATGCTAGAGTTGGATGGATCACGCCAGGTTTACATCACAATATACAGTAATGAAACTGCATTGTGACTCATTGCTTTGTTTTATAACTTACTAGCATTTTCCCAAAACTTTGTCCGCATGGAGTTAGGTTTTTAAAAATCCCGCGGCAACTCTAAATTTTTCCAGAATCAAAGTATGCCACTTTCAAAATCCTGAACTATACCCATGCAAAACCACATCGTCGACTGATGCTGCGTGATTGAAGGACAAACCAACCAACAAAACAAACATATTATTTTCGCATTTATAATATGAGTATGGGTGCAAACGACTTTGCAAACCATTTTTCTTACCTACATCATACGATATTAGTGATCGAAGCCTACATTACGCTATTAGTTCCCGATTTGTACAATACGATATCTAGGAATAGAAAGAGGTACTTATCTAATCTGACGCACCCTTTTGATGTTTATGACGCCTACGAATTTTTCGGCTTTTAGTAAATACATTTCCGCCACGAAAACGTAATAGCGTAACTTTCCGTTCGAATGTCATGCGAAACAAGCGAAACTGCTTGTTATAACGCAGAGTTTCGATTATGAATTTAGGTACGAGTAAAAGTAATGTAGTATATTTTTGACACGCGATTTCGGAAAAAAACAGGCAGTCATGGGGACTGCCGACAGAAGTGAAAACACGTCACACTCGAACACACTGGTGACGCCAAGCCATAACATTTTCCCAAGCCCAAAATAGAGCAATACGCGAAAAAAATTTGATTGATTTGATTTTTAAAGCAAACTAGGTTCTCTCAAAAGAAGTAGCAAATTTTATAGAATTTTAATATTTTTATGTTAGGCCTTTTAGGCTTAAAGACAGAATTTGCTTATTGAGTAAAAAAATTGCTTAAAACGCTTTATAACATCTTTGAAACAGTCACAACGTGAAATTCGTGTTATGGCACTTGAAAGAACGACCAAACCAAACTACAAAAATCTGATTAGGGCCGGTAGCCATAAATCCCCGGGAAACAATTGCTAGTGCTCGTAAAGCTCACCGCTTGTTATCTCCGCTAGGATATTGTCAACATGGAAACTTTTTTGTGGCCAATACTGATTTGCCGTAACTTTCAATTCAATAAAAATATCGGATACCGATAGGCGTCCTTACTTTAAGGCCAGCTGTTCTGCAAATTACGTAAATACTTCGAACACCTAAAAATATAGATATTTTGAATCGGTGCCGGTGGTTAATTAATTTGACTATATTTATACAGGTTTAAGGAAAGTTAAGGTACGATTGTAAAATTAATCATCAGTAAAAACATTAAATAATTTAATCTATAATTATATAAAAAGGCTTGTCCTGACTGACTGACTGACTGACTGACTGACTGACTGACTGACTGACGATCAACGCACAGCCTAAACCACTGAAGTTAGAAACTTGAAATTTTGACAGTAGGTTCCTTTTATGACGTAGGCGAGCACTAAGAAAGGATTTTTCGAAATTCGCCCCCCAAGGGGGTAAAAAGGGGGGTTAAAGTTTGTATGAAACTCCGTCATTTTTCGAGTTATACTCATGAAATTCGGTATTTAGGCTTTAAATTGAAAACAAAAAAGTACGTGTTTCACAGTTTTTAAAAATTCTACCCCCTAAGGGGTTAAATAGGGGTTGAATGTTTGTATAATAGTCCTTCGTTCTTCAAGTTATTTTTCAAGTTACGTTTATGAAACTTGATATTTTGGCTCTTGATTAAAAATAAAGAATTACGTATTTTACATTTTTTTTAAATTCTCCCCCCAAGGGGGTAAAAAGGGGGGTTAAAGTTTGTATGAAACTCCGTCATTTTTCAAGCTATACCCATAAAATTCGGTATTTAGGCTTTAAATTGAAAACAAAAAAGTAAGTGTTTCACACTTTTAAAAAATTCTACCCCCTAAGGGGTTAAATAGGGGTTGAATGTTTGTATGATAGTCCTTCGTTCTTCAAGTTATTTTTCAAGTTATGTTTATGAAACTTGATATTTTGGCTCTTGATCAAAAATAAAGAATTACGTATTTTACATTTTTTGAAAATTCTCTCCCCAAGGGGGTAAAAAGGGGAGTTTCAATATTCATAGTTAAGACAGGACAACGTCTGTCGGGTCCGCTAGTATTTAATATAATTTATTAAATATTTAATTTAAAGCCACTCTTTCAATTTTATAATAGTAGTGATTTCACTGCACCAAATTAAATTGATATAAACTGGAGAAAAAACAGAAAACAGATTATGGTATCGATATATTTTCACGTACCTACTTCAAAATCCGATTTTGGGCAAGCGTGTGACAGCCACCATATAGATAACAACCATTATGTCTTATTATTATCAGGATCATGACAGTTCCCAAAGAAAAACACATAAATCCTATGGAGTTCGATTTATTGAGTTTCCTATTTGTTTTCGTTCTATTGTGTGAACATTCTTTCCTGAATTTTCGCTTTGAAGGAATTCTTGGGAAAAGAATCGTAGAATAGAATTTTCTTATAAGAAAAGGAGAAGTATTTCCTCATACCCCCTATCAGGGAAATATTTTATTCGTATTCTTGAACAAAATTACAATGAGGCGTCATAATCAGAGCCTACAAATTTTTATTACTCGGGGCCTCGGAAAATCGCCCATGTTACAAGTCAGCCGCATGAATAACAATTTGTGCTAAATGCTATTCTTGAGTTTCGTGATTTTCACGACGGAATGAGAAACGCCTTCAAGAAACGTCAAAATTTTTTTTACAAGACCTCGAATGACGCGGATCAAAACTCTTGCTTTTATGGTTCGTTACCTCATCAATGGAAAAACTAAACCCTTATATAGGATAGCAAATTAACCTCAGAAGATCTTAGATTAGCCTACTCCTAAATTTTAAGCCGGAATCAGGCAATTAACAATTGATAAAAAGCCAATGAAAATCTCTACAGTACTTTTTGAATTAAGGAGCACAGGTAGATACACACTGCAGTGGAACTTTTTTGTAATAAGTGTTTGGTTATCCGGCGTTAATTCTAAAATATAGACAGACATACATACCTATGTACTATTTTTAAGAACGATTTGACGAGTACTAAAACATTAGAAAATCACCTTTGCGAAACCATGGTAGGTTAGCTAGATAGTTATTTCTAAATACTCAGTAAAGGTCATAACAAAAACTGTCCGCAGTGAAAATAATAATCGTAGATAGGAAAGTGGGCGCACTTTAATCGTACCCAACTCCTCTGTTCCTACCAATTACATTACTGAGCAAAGTTTTAGGCCTAGCTTTTAACGAAAACACAGTTTAGAAACAGAACGTTTACGCAAAAACGTAGCGTGTTTGGGCTTAAGTGAATTCGGAAACCATACTGGGATTTGGATTGTTCTACAATCTACATTGCTGAATATATTATTAACCAATCGTCCGTATCCTTTTTGGGCCATAGCAAAAACTATCTTCAAACAAAATCCATTCGATATTGGTTGGTACGTACTTATAGCTAGTTCTACCGAACGCATTACCGGAGTAGAGTCTCCCATTCCGGGAAGGAGTTTTTAAGACACAAAATTCAATAAACCTCACCCATACGAGGTGGTAACCCAGAAAGGATCGGATTAATTTGAATAAACCTATTGAAACAGGAATGTGGGTAATGCGAGGTCCATACGGGCGAGCACGTTTTATATTATCTAGCACCCATTTTGAACAACACAATAGCAGACTTTATTTTGAGTGTGATTTTGGTGGAACTTCAACTCGATTATTCTACATACATATTAGATAAGTGCAGTAAGGCGTATTGATAATAATGCCCTTCAGAAAGATTTTCAAGAGAGGAAACTAGCAACAGCTAACAAGGAGATAGTACCTAAATATAGTGTGCGCATGCACAGGTGTAATCTCTATATAGCTATACCCTCACTTTCATAGTCCGATGGGACGGCAATCCAGCACAATCGGAGAGATAAGGCGCAGAACCAAAACGGTATAACCGCCAAACTCTACAGTCAAGAAATTGTCACTATCAACTCCGGGTAGCTACTGACCATTTTTTGACAGCCAAAACCAATAAAAAAATAATTTGGACCGACGTGATCCAAACCTAGGACCTCATGATGAAGACTCCTTCACTGAGGCATCTATAGTTAGTTGTTTAAGATTGTTTTCTGTCTGACATTTTTAATGCAATTATGTACTAATTTCGAAATCGGAATTGTTAGTGTAATTTGAGAAGAACTAGCAAGATATCAACAAGAGACAAGTTTTAGTGTCAATAGGACCCAATGTAGATATCTATGAAGTGCACGCGCCTTTTGTCCAATGAATGAAATCATTCATATCAATAGGTAAGTAAATGTAACTATGTAGGTTATTGTGATATCTAAAGGAATTCTCGGAACGAAGCACTAAAGAGATCACGGGATCTTACGAGTGGGTCGGAAACGTTCATCTCCACACTGACTATATATATGTTATATGCCATTTACTTACGAAATAATATGCTGAGAGAGATATAAAACTAATCTACACACAGCTATTTTTATAAATAAGTAAAGCGATCGAAAAAAGAATAATCCTCGACTGCATTAAAGCCAAAAAAAATAAACAATTTCGTACATTGAAACTAATTATAAAGCCATAAAGATCCTCGTAGGATTATTTCAGACCTTCCGAGGCTTTAAAGTTTGGCTTTGACTTTCCTGTAAGACACTCTAGGTACCAAACACGTAGGCTGATTTTGATGATTTAGAAGATCATCATTAAATTTGTCTTAATTTTGCTATAGTAAGAGATATAAAAATAGTGAAAAAGTTTAGTATGGAAGAATAAAAAAAAGTCGATGGACACAAATGATCACAAATAGTGTGGATGTAGTAGAGTAATTCTTCTCTAGAGAATTAGCGCGTAAAGAATGGATTACAATGTGTCTGACACAAAAAAAAAAATCTTGACTGTTACTAAAGATATCAAAATAATAAAGATCTTCGTTTTTCATTTACCACGATATTCAGACGTCTATTATGTGATCGATGGGAGGAGTCAGGACCGTTAGCAATAAAAAATGAAACAGAGAAAATAGAAAGTGCACGACAGCGCCCGCACATCCGTCGAATATCTGTAAATGATTCAGACTTTAATGTGAATCTATTTATACTGCGGCAATTTTGCGTTCAAGTTCAAGGCGGCGGGCTCGAAACACATACCTACTCGTCCGATCGGCATGTGAGTATGTTTTAGAATTCGTTTTTATTAAGACTCGCTCTCGGTTATACACAACGCGCTGCAATGTACATTGACAATGTACACATACGCGTACGTAGGTTTTGCGACAGAGTGAACTGTAGCCTATGTTACAAAAGTTGTAGTATGTTGGTGCTTACCAACATTTTAACTTGCGAATAGTAAAGGTGAAGTTAACGTTGGCAAGAAATTTTTTATGATAATGACAGGAGCGCTTCTGTCATTTTCATATGAAAGGGGTTTGGGTAAAAGTGGCATGATTTTTTTTTCTTGCGGCCACTTATGAAAATTATTTTATTAGAAAGTACACAATAATACATGCATTTTATTCTATTAAAGTTTCTTTCTAAAATGTATCGGAGCTGAGATATTTTAACATGAAAAATACATAAAATCAAGTTGCCACTTAGGTACTTTGTGTCTATTTTATTTATTATATTTGATTGTTCCCTGTTATTTTTCTTTTAGTCATAAACAACAACAAAGGAGCCTCTAATGAGCCCAAAAACTGAGCGTGATCGCCTCGACCAATCATAGCACAGGATTTGTTTACCTGAGCCGCGCATCAACTCCGGCGCACCGCGCACCGTACTTCACTCGTCTCTCCGAGTTAGTTGGTGACTAGTGTCGAGTGTTTCTGTTTCTATTGTTTTTAATCACATACCTGATACCTCGCTTCCGCCTATAACACGCGACAGCAGTTAGTCTAGTATTTCTCGACATGGAGAAGGCGTTCGATCGCGTCTGGTACGCCGGTCCACGACGCCACGAGGATGAACCCAGCATGTATTTTAATCACACGACTTAGCTTGCCTTACTGGACTTTGGTCGCAGGCGGTACGGTGGCGTGTAGCGCTGTCAGTGTTAGGATTAGTCATTTACAGTATTGGTTTGGATTCTGTATTTAGTGTCGTTGCCTATGTATGGCTTATGTAGTTAGAAAGGAGATTTTTTAGGGTCTTCTTTCGTGGTTGGTGACGGACGGCTATAAGGGGAGGTGGACACCGTAGCTAGGCTAGGCTAGTTAGCCTGGTTGTCTAGTTTAGGCATAGAAATGTTGGCTTCCACGTTAGTTCAGTGACAATTACGATGTACTCTCACTCCTACAAAGTAATCACTGGGACTAATGGTTTGTTTGGTCGTTAGTCTATCGTTTCTCTCATCATATAGAAGGTATCTATAAGTATAAAAAAGTGATTTTAAATATTTTTGTTTATTTTTTAATATTCTATCCATAACGCTATAAATGGCTACCGGCAGAATAATAGGCAGATATCTAAGACAAAAACTCGCGACCTTCGGAACTTTAATACCGAGTGCATTAAAGATACCATCGAGCGGAACCGAGGCTCCAAAGTGTTCGCGAGAGATCTGTCGATCGGACAGACTGCAAACTGACGACGGTCGTCTCGTTTCTTTTCGAGCTGAGGTCTTGGTAGAGCTCGAGAAGTTCTATGGACAGTTATATACCAGAACACAGAAACCTGTTGAAGATTTGGCCAAAGACCCCAGAGCCATACTGACCCGACACTATACCGAAGATATTCCGGACGTCAGGCTACACGAGGTTAGTATAGCTCTCAAACAATTCAAGAACAACAAGGCGCCAGGTGATGATGGAATCACAGCGGAACTCCTGAAAGCGGGTGGAAAACCGTTTCTAAAGACCTTTCAGAGTTTGTTCATTTCCGTCATTCACGAGGGTACAACGCCGAAAGCATGGCAAAGGAGCGTGGTGGTTTTGTTCTTCAAAAAAGGTGATAACACTTTGTTGAAGAATTATAGACCCATCTCGCTGCTGAGCCATGTTTATAAGTTCTTCTCGAGAGTCAATACGAATCTTCTCGCCCGTAGGTTCGACGACTTCAGCCTCCCGAACAAGCCGGATTTCGAAGAGGCTTTAGCACCATAGACCAAATCATACGTTGCGGCAGGTTATACAGAAGATAGATGGATATAACAGGCCACTTTGTTTAGCATTTGTGGACTATGAGAAAGCCTTCGATTCGGTGGAAACTTGGGCTATATTGAGGTCGCTGCAGAGATGCCGCATCAACTATTGGTACATTGAAGAGTTGAAGTGCGTGTACGAAAACGCCACTATGTCAGTACTTATACAGGACCAGACTACAAGGCCAATACATTGCAGCGTGGAGTGCGACAGGGAGATGTAATCTCCCCGAAGCTCTTTTCTGCTGCGTTAGAGGACGTCTTTAAGCTACTGGATTGGAATGGACTTGGCATCAACATAAACGACGAGTACATCACTCACCTTCGATTTGCCGATGACATAGTCATTATGGCAGAGACTCTCGGAGACCTTAATACAATGCTCAATGACCTCAGCAGAGTCTCTCAACAGGTGGGCCTGAAAATGAATATGAGCAAGATGAAAATGATGTCTAATGCTCATGTTCCGCTCCACCCAGTAGTTGTTGAGAAATTGTAGATCTGGGACACACAGTCCAGCTAGGTAGATCCAATTTCGAGAAAGGGGTCACCTGCCGAATCCAACTCAGCTGGGCAGCGTTCGGGAAAGTTCGAGATGTCTTCTCGTCCAAAATTCCTCAGTGCCTGAAGACTTAAGTCTTCGAACAGTGCGTGCTGCCAGTGATGACTTATGGATCCGAAACATGGTCGCTGACTATGGGCTTCATAAGAAGACTCAGGATCACTCAGCGGGCGATGGAGAAAACTATGCTCGGAGTAACCCTGTGAGATCAAATCAGAAATGAGGAGATCCATAGGATAACCAAAGTCACCGACATAGCTGTGCGAATTGCGAAACTGAAGTGAAAATGGGTGGGGTACATAGTTCGAAGAGCTGATGGTCGATGGGATCCGAAGGTGCTGGAGTGGCGATCCCGCACCGGGAAGTGCAGTGTTGGCAGACCCCCCCACTAGGTGGACCGACGACATCAAACGAGTCGCAGGGAGCCGCTGGATTCAGGCGGCGCAAGACCGAGGCTTGTGGAGGTCCATGCAAGAGACCTACGTCCAGCAGTGGACATCGATAAGTTGATAAAGACGAAGAAAAAGAACGCTATAAATAGTTTTAACAATAAAATATATGATAGTTTACTTTAAATTGATGACAAAACTCTCATAATTCTACAACTTCAACATCAGATATCTCAGCTCCGATATCACTTACGGCAAAATTATTTTTTGATCTGTTATTACTAGTTAATACCCGATATGTTAGCAACAATTAAATTAGTGGCCGCTAAGAAAAAAAATCATGCCACTGGTCCATACAAAGTTACCCAATCCCCTTTCTTAACTTTACTTTTACTATTCGAAAGTTAAAATGTTCGTGCTGAGACTACTGTTGTGAGAGTGCCTAATATAATAATATCAGTGACAATTTTAGTTGGCTGAAGTTAGGGCGTTTTTTAGAGATCTGATTGGCTGGGTAGGTAACCCAGCCAATCAGAGGGCATTGCGATCGTTACACTGATGCAATAAGTTTTAGAGAATACCACATCTGAGCTATCTTATGAGGTCTTTAACTATTTTATACGAATACACAAATCCACTATCCCAGAATAGGGCGTATAGAGTCCAACGCAAGACTATAGTGAATTGAGTGTCGTAGAATACCTAATAGTACAAATATTCAGTCAATAAACAGCTTAATTATTGAACACAACACGACCACGCTGGCAAACTGGCTATTCCAGAATTAAATGATTTGACCTTTTAGGGGCAACATTTTTGTTGTATTCATAGTTTTCAAATCATATTGTTTTTATGATAACGATAACGAACTACAAGACTAAATTTAGTTATTTTCATATAGCAACCAATTACCATGATTAAACAATATAATAAAATGTAAATGAAGTGTAAGAGACAGACAATATTATTATATATTAAATTTTTCGATAGAGGCGTCAGGGTCTAGCTTAAACTATTCAGTCAATAGTCGTGCTTAGATTTCGGTGTGTCCAGCACTCGATATCGAAAAACAACATACCCTTTTATCCAACTACCTATAGGAGAGAGCAAATACTCATTAAGGAAACCAAATATTTGTACTCAATGCTCTCGGTGGAAGCTTTGTCGCAGAAGCCAGTTCCCTTTTCCGATCCTCACTAAATATTTACTTACGAAAAAAATCACCGATACCTAAGTAAGATGAGAATTTATTTTCAAACTGGGTGTTTCCCGCGGCTTCATTATTGGAGAAACTCATTTCCGGAATGAAGAGATGTACCTAACCAATAACTGTCATCATGAAGCAAGCTATCTCTGTCAAGTTTCAAAACATTAACAAATGAAGGAAGAACAGACAAATAAATTTTAAAAAACTTATACGATTGGCACAATGAACTGATGACCTTCAGCCATGGCCTAAAAATAAACTCCCAATTGAATGCTACATGGCCAAGTGTAAAGTAAAAGAGATAGAAGACCACTCTGTTGATAGATTCAGTAAAATTGACGATACAGAAAAGACTAGCAAGAGTTCACCTCTCTACGATAAGTCACATGTGAATGAACCGGTGAAACTGGAAGAACAAGTCCAACATGCTTAAATTATCTCAGAAGTCAAAACTTCTCTATCAAGACTGCACAATTGAGAAGATTTAAATACGTCACAAGTTGTTACAATTGATAAATTGCTAGTAAAGTGCAGAAGTTTATAATTATACTTTATGCTTCGTACTCGAGATTATATATACTAGGTAGTACGCAATGGCTAGTGGTCACCGTTCACTTTATTGAGATTTATATACACTTTTTTAAAAATAGGGTAGGTTGATATAATATATTCCATCTTGCTCCCGTCTTCTTACTCATTCGCTTTCTAGTGCGCAACCGTTCCACCACGCTCTCGCCTAGTTTAATCTTGAAAGTGTTGTTTAAAGTGATATTTAAACTGTGAAATAGTAAATTTAAAAGCATTTTTATAATGCCTATAATGTAAGAGTGATGAATGTGGAAAAATATAAAGTTTAAAACAATAATTAATACTCGGGTAATAGTGAGTTTTGATTCAACGTCGACTTTACACAGGTACCTACATCACCGTTGGATTAATAAGGTAAGGTGCGGTATATGTATAATGCGGTATTATGTAATTCGGGTTTAAAATATTTATTGTTTCATAAAGAATTACATATTCACTTAAATGAAACTTACAGGCTAAGTTGCTTAAACAAAAATAACATCTTAGAGCGCACAATAAGATACAATTCTAAAATAATATTTTTAAAACGATAACATTTTGTGGGTAGATTCGTGGTATATTGCATTAAAATTACACGATGCCCGGTAGTCGCGCACTGCTGTGTCATTCATTGAAAAATACATAGCTCCATGTAATTGTGTCAATAAACCATTATTGGTGCTCTACAAATTAGTGTCGTTTTGATTGTTTCTTATTATAAATAAGATGGCTATTAGTTCTTCTGTGATCGAAGATATTACACGATATAATTAACCCTTAGCAGGGACACGGTATTGTGGATAGTTCTTGCTTTTGCATTGGGGCTATTTCTTACTGTTTATTTTAATCGTGATAGCTACTAAATCAGAGAGTTTTCTTACGAAACACACAGTATTGTGAACAGTACGTGCTTTTGCATTGGGACTGTTTCTTACTGTTTATTTACTCGTGACAGCTAATAAACCTGAGTGAAGGTGTTTTTCTTACAAAACACAAAGTATTGCGAACAGTTCTTGCTTTTGCTTGGGGCTGTTTCTTACTTCATAAGTCAGTTAGTGGGCAGTACTTGTTTTTGCATTGGGACTGCTTCGTACTGGACATGATTCACTTAAGGGGGTTACATGTGATGGCGAATAAATATCTGAATGAAAGTGTTTTCTTACAAAACACACAGTATTGTGAACAGTTCTTGCTTTTGCTTGGGGCTGTTTCTTACTTCATAAGTCAGTTAGTGGGCAGTACTTGTTTTTGCATTGGGACTGCTTCATACTAGACAAGATTCACTTAAGAGGGTTACATGTAATGGCGGATAAATCTGAGTGAAAATGTTTTCTTACAAAACACAGTATTGTGGACAGTTCTTGCTTTGGCTTGGGACTGTTTCTTACTGTTCATAAGTCAGTTAGTGAGCAGTACTTGCTTTTGCATTGGCACTGCTTCGTACTGGACATGATTCACATAACAGACTCCTGTTTCAACTACATATGAGACTCAGTATGCGGACAATGCGACAGAAGTGTTAAAACAAAATTTATTGTTTACTGACTATTTTTTCTAACGTCCGCTTTCTACATGTATTTTACAATAATGAAGTCACACCAATCTCACACGGAGTCTCAGAACAACATGAGTCGGAACTGAACCCTTTAATCCCTGATACATTGAGTGTAACAAGTGTGTACAAGGATCTAAATGAAAAATGTTTACGTAACTCCTGAAAATTCCAATTTGATGAATCCGCCAACATTGAACGCAGAAATTAAAGCTGCGCGTTCATATATCATATAGCAAATAAAGCAATAGAAATACGCCTTCAGTTTTTTAGTTGTGTAGAAGAAGCCATCATGCTGTTATTGTCCACGCCGTCGCAGCTTGGATGTGTTCCGATAATCTCCACACTGACTCTATTACAAAGAAATCTTATGTTCAGTAGAGAAAGATCTTCTGGAACAGCTACAAAGCACAAATATTGACAAGTTTTTTTTCGGCAAGAACCTATCCGAAACGTTGAATTTGGCAAATCCTTAAATAAAAGTAGTAGATCTTAGACCCTCAGCACGATGATTTAAAATACGAAGTTCTCGCACAACACAAAATACAAATTCTGCAAGGAATTTTATTTGGAAGGGTCAGAGCCCGGCTCGCAAGCCGACGGAACCTGAAAAGAGGACCCACAAAAGCGCTGACTTCGACAGCGTCTGCGGGGCTGCTCCTGTAAGTCGCAGAATTCATAGCAGTGATCGAGCTCCAAACTTCGCTATCTTTAAATATGGTTAAGGCTACCTGGCAAGCTAGCTGTCTTTGTTATTTAAAATCTATAACCACTAACGACCCTATGGTTTTTTCATACGAATACATCAAAGGATGAAATTCATTTTTAACGAACATCAACTAAAACTATTTTTTAGGAGGTATTCCTCCTAGCAATCGTGTACAATCTAGAAATAATGTGTGCATTTTTTTTATGGATGCCATTAATAACTAATTATTATTATTGTTTGAATACCCAAGAAAAATGGAAAATCTCTTGATAAGAGTCTTTTCCAGCTGTCTTTTCATAAGTTGTAAGAGTTTTATAATAGATTTAAAAGACGCATACTTTTTATTTAACATGCATGAGGATATCTAAAAGTATCCCAGATTCCAATTTGATGACTCTATTTATAATAATAATAATAGTAACGTTTATTTCAGATTAAATATCCATACATCCGGTTGATGTAGGGTTTACTGTTTATTTATGAATTTAAGGTCTTACCTTTCCGCTTAAATATTGGTGTCTTTTGTGATCACTTAAGTTATAAAACTGGTAGTAAAATTATTGAAAACATACAGACATGTCTACTGTATTTATGTAGATATACTTTGATGATATTTAAATTTGCCTTATTGGAGACGACTATGATCATAAAATGTTATCAAAACTTTCAACAAACCAGCAACTTGCTTAATAAAATAATCGGGGTTTTATTAGAAATAACTAGCCTTTGCCTACGGCTCATGTTGAATGCGATTTTACAAACCCCTGAAAATCCTGAAATCCCTTTGAAATCAATTTTCAAAAATCCTTGGCGAATGCCTGCGTAATTGTGGCTATCTGTGTGCCGGGATTTGGCCCGATCCATCCAGTGTATTGACCTGCGTTGATGGATCGGTCGCTTGTCATTTCTTGTTACATATTTAGAAATTAAAAAAGTAATTTTAATCCATCCAAAACTTGCAATTCTTTAGGATATGTTATGTATAGTAGACACAGAAAATTTACTGATAGAAATAATTTTATTAGTCTCAATTTCTAATAATTACAAAATTTAATTTCATAACTATACTTACATTAAAACGTAAGTTTGAATAATGGAAGTGTACTATTGACCAGCCAGTGTGCAAAATTAAAATTGATAAACTATGGCCTGGAAATTTTCTCTGATATCTCAACGGCTGGGCGGAGTATTGCCTGTGGAGCAGAGAACTTATGAAGTGACGTGGAACGTAATTGACATAATATTAAATTATACTCATGTTTGGCTCTCCAAACACAGATTTATTTGCAAGTTGATTGAATAATAAAAGTTAGAGATACGTCTCATGGGCCCATGGCGTCTCAGAAATCTAGATGTGTCAGTAAATGTTTTTAATATTTCATACTCGGACCTTTACCTTTATGCATTTCCTCCATTTGTTATAATTTAAAATTGTTAAGTAAAGTTATTCCCATACTGACCAATCCAGCCATTGTAACTATTGCTTACTACATTTTGGTGCCAGAAATGTGTGTTTGTGTTGTTTATGTTTAAGGTTAACGCAGGTATGAATTTATCAAATGATTGCAGTCGCCTCCACGTGTGCAACTCAAATTCTCTGGTGGCGGGAGTTTTATCCGCGAGGCGATGATTCGAAGAAGTATTCCAGATTTACCTTTGGATATCGTTATGAGCTCCCGGTCAGAGAACACTAATTACGAGTATAAACAACATAAGGAAGAGTGCTACAAAAAGTGCTTCATTTATTGTAATGAGAGTAAATTGAATATGTAGTATTGAAGTATCAATCCCATCATATGATAGCTTTCTTAACTTTTGTTTATGCTACTTACTATTTGAATATACCTATATTCAGGGTACAATATGAAACATTTTTATATCGGTCAACTATGGTTTTGATTAATAATAATAAAAAAAAAAAAAAAAAAAAAAATAGGAGAACGAAGATGCTAAAAGATTTTTTAAGCGTGTTCTAGACCTTCGCCACCAAAGTAAGACGAGACTGATTAATTATAATTAATCAGTCAACGATAAATAATTATTTATCGTTGATCTTAAGTTATGTAGCTAACTTTTTAATCCTAAATCTTGAAACAATTTGTAAAAAAAAAAAAAATTGTTACGGCTTTTGGCACTCGTTACTGCACAAAGATTGCAAACATTAACGTTCAAATGTAAAGTTTATACACTGATTGTGTCAAAATTAAAATCCCAGATTTTATTAAATCATCTACTAAACCTTGTTAGTCATTCCGTTTTTAAAGAACAAGAAATAAGACATTTTATCCTCAAAAAATATGCTTAAAATTACTAAATTACTTTGAGAAAATGGAGAATTAATTATTATTTATTAAGGTTCACAAACTTTGTCACGTTACATAAAAAATACCTTGAACCAAAGCGGAATTATTGATACTTCCAAATTCTGCTCATAGCACCCGGCGTGTTGCCACATCGGCTGCAGGAAGGTGTTTCAATGGATAAAATTATGAAAACTGCAAGTTGGAGCTCATGTTCCCATTCCCATGCTTACTTTCAAAATCAAGTGTAATAGTGTTCCGTGTTCTAAACGGCCTGCTAATGCCCAAAATAAATGTTTTACTAGGGCTACTAAGAATATTTCCATAAGAAAATAAATTGTGTTATTTAATTCCAATAACGCATAGTCTTTGTTATCAATTAGAGGAATATTTATGGTTTTGTTCAAGTTTTGTTATAATAATGATAAATAATTTAAGTATAACATTTAAATAATTTAAAAAAAAAAAAAAAAAACTTTTAAACTCATATTTTACGAATCTTATCTCTAAAAGTCTACCTAGTATATATAATCTCGAGTACGAAGCATAAAGTATAATTAATGATTAAACGAACTTACCTGTAAGTGAAGTTCTATCATAATTATACGAAGGCTTCGTACGAAGAGATTATAACCCTCCCACCCTCACGTTATGTGTACCCTTAATCGTAAAATATGAGGAGGAGGGTTAGCTAAACTCTAAACTAAATGAGTAAGAAGACGGGAGCAAGATGGAATATATTATATCAACCTACCCTATTTTTAAAAAAGTGTATATAAATCTCAATAAAGTGAACGGTGACCACTAGCCATTGCGTACTACCTAGTATATATAATCTCTTCGTACGAAGCCTTCGTATAATTATGATAGAACTTCACTTACAGGTAAGTTCGTTTAATCATTAATTGTTAGCTCCTGGGAAACATCCAAACGTATGGTTATTTAGAAAGACGATAAATTGCGGAAGTTTGCGACTGATCATTAGCCAATAACTATAATGATAGATATGGGTAGTAGTAGCTGATCAATAAAATCAAACGCCTTCACTGAACCATGCTCCAAATGTACTTTAATGAGGACAAATGAGTTTTAAATAGCCTTCAATAAGAATCAATAAATTGTAATTGAGATTTTGAGTGTTATTGGCGGAGGACAAGGGAAAGACTGACTGCTGAATTTAAGGCCAGTTACAGAACAACCGATTTGGATTAGGTACCATTTAAGTTTATAGATAAGCTTGCTCACTAATAAACAAGCAAAGAGGGTTGCAAAAGTCACTATTCGTTTCTCCATTGTTAAGGTTCACCTCTTTTGATCAGGAGTCAACTTGAACAATATTACTTTTTTTTTGTTGGTCAATTTATCTTCAGCTACACTTTAGCTTTTTAGCTTAACTAGTCCTAAATAATAAAGGTAGGTTGGTCAAAAAAGCTCGGCTTTTTTTCCTGAAGAGAAAATAGATACTTATATATAGATAGTAGGTATATACCTATTGCCGTTGCCTAGTTCATAAAGTACAGCCACTTTCTTCCATAACTAATCATGTAGTTGATAAAAGATAAAGATAGTTTTATTTCGAACATAGGTAAAATAGATATACTGATAGACTGACTGATCTATCAATGCAAAGCTCAACTCATTGGAGGTATCAGGCTGTTTGGCATACAGATAGCTATTATGACGGAGACATGCGCTAAGAAAGGATTTTTGAAAATTCCACCCTCAAAGTGTTAAAATAAGGGTTTAAAAAATCGAACTGAACGTGTGCGAAGCCGCGGGCAGAAGCTAGTAGATATAAATAATATAATGTATGATGTAAGTCCCAACATAATATTCTGCCATTTCTAGCAGTTGCTAGGTAAAACATGGGTAAAAAATTCCGCCAGTGATAAACAAATTAAAAGTTTGGCACCTCGGCTGGATTCCTAGATAGCCGGCCGTCACGCCAGTTTTATTTAGACGACAATGTCAACCACTACTTGTTATCAGCTGTTACGCACGTGATACGCTGTAAATTATGTTGACTGAATGCAATTATCTTTCGCGTTTAACGATTGTACTTCATTTACTCATTCAATGATAACAGTATTTACCTACTAAAATATGGGGCAAAGAAATTTTTTGTTCCCCGAGGGTGTTATTTTGAATTCAGGGCCCCGAGTGACACACACTAATTTTCATGATTGCCTATGAGAAAAAGCTAGGAGTATCATTCTACTATGTATAGACATTACCTACACGTGGATTGAAAGTTTAAATAAGATACAAATCAATTATTATGAAATAAATGTATAGGCGTGATCGACAAATTAATCACGTGAATTATCGAAGACAACAGCTTCTCAAACATTTTTGAATTTCGAACGGAATGATGAATTTTCAACGCAAGGTTAGGTGAACGAAGCGGTGCAGAGACGAGGTTGGGGCAATTTGGGCATGGGCGAAGGAACCATAGGGGCCAAATGTTGGCCGACTTCATGGAGAAGGAGGGCCTCTTTATGATGAACTCCTTCTTCAAGAAGCGGCCACACAGAAAATGGACATGGATGAGTCCCGATGGTTCCACGAGAAATGAGATAGACTTCATCATGTCGACCAAGCGGCATATATTCAATGATGTCTCTGTGATCAATAGGGTAAAAACCGGCAGCGATCACCGTATGGTAAGAGGCACATTGAATATCAACGTGAAGCTGGAACGGGCCAGACTGGTGAAGTCAACTCTCCGACCTACTCGTGCTCATATCCAAAACCCCGAAAACTTCCAACTCGAACTGCAGAACCGATTCGATTGCCTAGCAGATTGCGTTTCTGTGGACGATCTTAACAACAGGTTTGTGGAAACTGTCCATACTGTGGGGTCTAAGTTCTTTAAGACCCATTGCAGGAAAAGAACCAAAAAGTTCTCTGACCACACACTCAAACTAATGGAAGAGAGACAAGAGATGAGACTTCAGTCGTCGGCAGACGCGGATGCCTATCGGCAAATTAATAGGCAGATCTCTAAGGCTCAAACCCGCGACCTTCGTATCTTTAATACCGAGTGTATTAAAGATACCATCGAGCGGAACCGAGGCTCCAAAGTGTTCGCGAGAGATCTGTCTATCGGACAGAGCCAGCTGACGCGGCTGAAAACTGACGACGGTCGTCTCGTTTCTTCTCGTCCTGAGGTTTTGGGAGTGGTCGAGAAGTTCTATGGACAGTTATATACCACGACACAGAAACCTGTTGAAGATTTGGCCAAAGACCCTAGAGCCAAACTGACCCGACACTATACCGAAGATATCCCGGACGTCAGCCTATACGAGATTAGTATGGCTCTCAAACAACACAAGAACAACAAGGCGCCAGGTGATGACGGAATCACGGCGGAACTCCTGAAAGCGGGTGGAAAACCGGTTTTAAAGATCTTTCAGCGATTGTTCAATTCCGTCATTCACGAGGGTACAACGCCGGAAGCATGGCACAGGAGCGTGGTGGTTCTGTTCTTCAAAAAAGGTGATAACACCTTGTTGAAGAATTATAGACCCATCTCGCTGCTGAGTCATGTTTATAAGTTGTTCTCGAGAGTCATTACGAATCGTCTCGCCCGTAGGTTCGACGACTTCCAGCCTCCCGAACAAGCCGGTTTCCGAAAAGGCTTTAGCACCATAGACCACATTCATACGCTGCGGCAGGTTATACAGAAGACGGAAGAGTATAACAGGCCACTTTGCTTAGCGTTTGTGGACTATGAGAAAGCCTTCGATTCGGTGGAAACCTGGGCTGTATTGAGGTCGCTGCAGAGATGCCGTATTGACTACCGGTACATTCAAGTGTTGAAGTGTTTGTACGAAAACGCCACTATGTCAGTACGTATACAGGACCAGACTACAAGGCCAATCCAATTGCAGCGTGGAGTGCGGCAGGGAGACGTAATCTCCCCGAAGCTCTTTACCGCTGCGTTGGAGGACGTCTTTAAGCTTCTGGATTGGAACGGACTTGGCATCAACATAAACGGCGAGTACATCACTCACCTTCGATTTGCCGATGACATAGTCATTATGGCAGAGACTCTGGGAGACCTCAATACAATGCTCAATGACCTCAGCAGGGTTTCTCAACAGGTGGGCCTTAAAATGAACATGAGCAAGACGAAAATCATGTCTAATGCTCATGCTCCGCTCCACCCAGTAATCGTGGAGAACTCTGCACTCGAAATTGTAGACGAGTATATATACCTGGGACACACAGTCCAGCTAGGTAGGTCCAATTTCGAGAAAGAGATCAACCGCCGAATCCAACTCGGCTGGGCAGCGTTCGGGAAGCTTAGAGATGTCTTTTCGTCCAAAATTCCTCAGTGCCTGAAGACTAAAGTCTTCGAACAGTGCGTGTTGCCAGTGATTACTTACGGATCCGAAACATGGTCGCTAACTATGGGCCTCATAAGAAGGCTCAGGATCACTCAGCGGGCGATGGAGAGAGCTATGCTCGGAGTATCCCTGCAAGATCAAATCAGAAATGAGGAGATCCGTAGGAGAACCAAAGTCACCGACATAGCTCTGCGGGTTGCGAAACTGAAGTGGAAATGGGCGGGGCACATAGTTCGAAGAGCTGATGGTCGATGGGGTCCCAAGGTGCTGGAGTGGCGACCTCGCACCGGGAAGCGCAGTGTTGGCAGACCCCCCACTAGGTGGACAGACGACATCAAGCGAGTCGCAGGGAGCCGCTGGATTCAGGCGGCGCAAGACCGAGGCTTGTGGAGGTCCATGCAGGAGACTTATGTCCAGCAGTGGACGTCCATTAGTTGAAGAAGAAGAAGAAGAAGAACGGAATGAGCGATCGACTGGTTTCTGCAACGAACGCAGTAGTAATAAACACATACTAAAGCACGAACGCGGACCAATCAGAAGAGAGAAATGAAAACTCCCATGGGCCTAAAAATTAAATTTTGCTCCCGCTATCCTCTGAAACCAATATTCGTTTATCGAATAGGAATGATGAAGTGTGGGTGTCAGCATTAGCACAAGCTACATTTTACCGAAAAAACAGAGGGTTCCCGCGGGGTTTTCGAAAACCCCGCGGCCAATCTCCACAGAGATTAGCCATCTGCGCGGGAGATATTATAGTGCACAAGTGTGTGCGCAAACACAGGTGCACTCTCTATTCCCTCACTCTCATAGCCCGATGGGACGGAAAATCCGACACGACCGGAAAGAGATCAGGCGCAGGACCCACGGCTTTACGTGCTCTCCGCGGCTAGGGGGTGACTCACCACTGACTTCCCAACTCCGGGCTAGTACTGAAAATTTCTTAACAGAAGACCCAAAACATTTTTGGCCCGACCCGGGAATCGAACCCGGGACCTCGTCATCCGTAGTCGAACTTGCTAACCACTAGACCAACGAGGCACTTCTATAAATAGGCATTACAAAACATAACGTTACATGGTGTAATTTCATTCAACCAACGCAGCTGTTAGTCGCACCTTAGCACGTGTCGCCATGGCCACGACCGTGACCCACACATCAACTGTATCAATAAAGCATGGAATCTTTACTATTACGATTTACGATAAATGTGAAACTGTGTTCGTCCTTGTGTTCGCCTCTACGTGTATTTTTGTATGGTTAAAGTTGACAACCCGGAGAGTGTCACATTAATCTAAGGCTCTAAGGTCACAGGCTACTTTTTATCCCGGAAAACCAGAGTTCCCGAGGGAGAAAACTAAACCCGCGCGGACGAATTTGCGGCCATCAACTAGTTTTTTATAAACTATCTATGCACCATTTCATGCACTTAAAATAAATAAATAAATAATTGTTTTTTCAGACTAGAATATATTCATATATTACCTAAATATAAATAACCATCTAATATGTACTATTTTTATTCCTTTGTTCTAAGTTCAATAAGATAATAATCTAAACCCATATTTATCAGAATATTAGGCTTTTTACAGAGAAATTGCTAAGTGAATTCGTTTCCGGATAAGGATAAACGGATTTTGTTAGGATTTGGACAAAGTAAGGAAAATCCCTACTTAATATTATAAAAGCGAAAGTCTATAAAATGTTGGTTTGTCGACATGATTATTGCATGGGTAGGTATAGGTTAAAGACCTAGAGAATGTCGTAGGTTACTTTTTATCGCGGACGAAACAACAATGATAAAATTAATGCTTGGTTATAATTTTAATGTCATGAACGTAGAAATGTGATTTTACATTGATTAAATAATACAATTTTAAAATACGTTATACATTGTGTAGTTCTTTTAATTCACGAGGGCGCGTGAGCTTTACTTGTGGTTACGTCGTGTACATACACATTGCGTGTGTGTGCCTGTCAGGGGCCCAAGTCTGCTATTGCAATTGTAGTTCAATTGTCTATCAATGACATCCCAATTGCTACTTTTAGCAATTTTGGTAGTCTACTAATTCAATGGCGTCACAATTGTTTTCCGATGATTTGCCACTGACACATCTAGCTTTGAATCTAGCTTAAATAAACGTTTTTAATATGTAGTTTTTTTTTTAAACTCATTGCGGCAAACGCTTTTTAAGCTAATGGCAATACCGAGGTATCATTGAATTACTATCCAATTATAAGAAATCGAACGACCATTGTGAATTTAGTAGACTACGAAATTTTGGACCAATGATAATTAAATTGTAATTGCATTGCGGTTCAATGACAATGACATGTAAAATAGCAGACTTGGGGCCCAGGAGCCTAGGTGGAAGCGGTCAGGCGCGAACAAGCTCTCGCTCTCACTTATATACGACACACACACAATCATGAGCAACGCGCCCTCGTAAATTGCAAGAACTATACCTACTGTTATTTAGAAGGAGCGTCGCAAATGTTGCCAAAAGCTAACCATTCAGATGTGCGTAAGTATGCCAAATTGAAGAACTTCTCATTGCATATTGTTTATGTAATTACAACACAATGTTACATTGATAACTACATAATTATTACATTGAAATATCATTGCGTTTGTGTATTGAGTAAGTAATTAAATATTTATTGGGTAAATAATATGGTACAATCAAGATTTTAAATTTAAAAATTACGTTTAATCATATTGTGGCTGATTCTATCGTATACGTATATATCGGTACGTAAAGTTCAAAAGGGACGAACTTTCTACTTTAAAAATTTACTCACTCCATCCATTCATCTTTAAAGTAAAATATTCTTCATTCAAAGTTAAAACGGTTAAACGACCCCGAAGAGAATCTTACACGGTTGAATTAAACTTTGCGATGTTTACGTAAATCAACTTGTTTAACCAACTTACTCTATAGTAAGTTGGTTAAACAAAGGAGGAGGAGGAAGGGGAGAAAAAATCCTGTGTCTTTTTATTACCATCTTTTGTGCTCGCATCGAATACTGCAATATCTCTAACTACTAAAGAGCATCTTTTAATACTAATGTCTAAATCAATTATTTCTTCTTTACAACTCTGGCCCGATGACCTGAAGGACTGAGTATAAATACAGGAAAAATTATAAATTCACCGGCTGAACAAGTGTGAACCTTTCATTTAATTGCGCGTTAGATCAGTCAGTCAGTTTCTCTCCTCACTTTCCTCATCCACCTATTCTAAAATAGTCATTACGATAAGCTCAATCAACTTATTTACTATATTGCGTTGCAGACCGTTCATCTTACAAAACACCTCTCACTTGTAACAGAGCAGAGTGCGAACGATTTTTTGGCAATAGTTAATACATTCTAAACTTAATGCTAACGAAGTCCGAACAAGCCTGTGCGATATTACGTAGTTGTACATTATTATGAGGATTTACATCACATTTATCACCGAAAGCACGGTCTAGTATAGTCATACAATGAAAGTACCTGTTAAAGCAAAGGTCACGGTCTCTGAAACAATTGCTACCCCGTCCGTCCCCCACCTCCTCCAAAAATGTTATTAAAGAGAATGGTACGGGTAAAGGAGCCCAAAAGATAAAATTTGATCAATGTTGTGTCCGGAGTCCTTACAAATGTAATTGTTTGAAGCGTTGAGTAAAAGTGAGTTACAGAAAATAGGGTTAGAATAGTATTAATACTTCTTAGAAGTACGAGTGTAATTCAGACAAAATCAGGATTGAAATAAGGACGTTATCTAAACTTTTAAATATGTAATAAAATAATTACATGGCACTCACACATTCGCTGCTTGTTTTGAGCCTGCGTTTGTAACGAAATTTTGTAATAAACTCCCTTTATAATGCTGAGATCTATAGAGCGTGCTTTGACCCAACTCAAACTCGAGATAAAGGTTAAAACGAGATAAAAATATACGCTGATATAAATCTGTCTCGTTTTAACTCTATCTTGAGTCTGAGCTTAGTGAAAGTGCGTTCAGATTTCAGCCTTAGAGTAACAGTTTGATGCTTGTTGTTCTGCTTTGCTACTGTTTAGATTTAAATTCACAAGAAATTATTAATGAAGTTCTCCATTCATTAAATGTCCAAAATATATTTATGCACTAACACTGACAGATGTTATCAATGAGGTTATATGTTTAAAGCTATTTTACTGTAAAGCAAACATTAATTTTTACCACGTAATGGTAATAGCAGTCACTCGACAATTTGTTCGTCCCACGCCCGGTGGTCCCAAGTGGTGTCACGCGTCACGTCAGCTTAGAAAGAAAATATTTCAAAAGCGAACCCATATTAATCACACTAGAGGGAACTCCTGTTACTTATTGTTAACATTTTTGATGAAAAACGATTATAAACTGAACAGGAAAAAATGTAAACTAAATGTAAACTAATGTAAATAACAAGTGTAATTTGAAAAACATCCCCGACATAATTAATCTATGGCCAGACTATGTACGATATACCTACAACGCCGCCGATATGCCGAGAATAACTAAGATTTTATCTACTCCACATGCGTAGGTACGAAATTCCAAAAGTCTTATCATCATGTATGCGACAGTACCTACTAAACCAACCCATAAAACTTCCTCTGAGGTACTATTAAGGATTTAAATGTTATGTAATGGGACGCGTGTCGTACGTGAATGAATGGAATATTATGAAGACCTAAACTCAAAAAAATCACGATAAACTATAGCAACCCCTGGTAGCCGTAATTAAAATGCTACAACTAAGTGGCCACGAATACATGATTCTATTGTCATTACTGATTAAGTTTTCAAAAAATCCAGTGGGAATTCTATACTAGGCCTCTGGCATTTCATTATGGTTCGAAGATTGCAGATTATTAAATCGCTTGTTTTGCCGCCGTTATCTCTGTAAATGAAGAACCTTGACTTTAACGATAACGAGTGTTCTATTTTAATGCTGTAGGTACAAAATGACAAACAACTGTTACATCACGCGGTGAGAAAAATAGTTTTCGTATGTTATCTTTAGGGTTTATCGATCGGGTGGTAACTAGCCACGTCCAAAGCCTCCTACCAGGCCCGACCAGAGACAATTCAGAAATTAAAAATTCGCTTTAAACCTGAGGCCTCCCAGGTATTAGACCATAGTGCTCACCACTGCGCCAGGGAGGTCGTCAAAAAAATGTAGTAGGTTGGTATCAAAACGAAATAGTAAGTAAGCAAGAGACGCAAAGCTGTGCCTGTTAGCATTGGAATTTGTTTTTTTTTTCGTTCGAAGGGAGAATTAGTCGGGAGTGTTCTTAGCTGTGTTTGATGAAAATCGGTTCAAAATGGCCGCCGCCACAAAATGGTGGATAACATTTTTTTTTTAATTTTACATGTCGGGGGTGTTTTAAATTTTTAATTTATACTTGTTTATCGCTTATAATGCAATGATACAGTTTAATAGCGAAATCATGGCTGATGGCCAAGAGCAAAACAAATCTTGGTCTCTAAAATAAATATTGTGTTGTGTTATTGCGTTCAAGTACGGAGCCATCGTGTTATGCGACTGGATCTAATGCCAGTGAATATTAGAATCGTAGGTTAGAATCATTGGCGTCTAGTTTAAAACATAGTAGGTACATAAAGTAATTAATATAAGCGAAAGTGTGCTTGTTAGTTGGTTTGTCCTTCAATAACGCTGCTACAGAGCTATGGATCGACGTGATTTTTGGCATGGGTATAGTTGAGGTCCTGGAGAGTGACAGAGACATTCTTTTTATCCCGGAAAATCAAAGAGTTCCCGCGGGAATTTAAAAACTAAATCCACGCAGACGAAGTCTCGAGCATCAGTTATTAAGAAGTTCCTTTTTTTCTCAAATCGGTTAAAAGTGAAAAAATAAACACTCAAATTAACTAAACTAAAGAGCGTCATTAACGACCAATAAAATTTATAGATTGAAGGTCTAACAATCATCTTTAATTATACTTATGCTGTATTAGTTGATAAGTTGATATCAAACAATCGACAACGAGTAATGCATGCGTATTATCTTAGTTTCACAATGTCTACCCTTTAGTGTGTAAAAAACAACATGTTATTTGTACAAAGTCGATACATAGCCATAAATTACCGCGGCATTACAACTAGCTATTGACGGCTGATAGCTAAGAGAACGATGCGTTAACAATAGGACGCTAATAAGTCTTTCGACGAGTCCCCGACATTCCATTGATCTTACGTAAAAATGTTACACTTTCGTAGTTTTATGTACATGCGCTGCCATCTATTAGATGTTCGTAGTACTATTACAACATTTTACCTACAAACGGCCATTGTTACAACACGCTACTCTAGATGGCGCTTTACTCTAATACCTATAAATAATAATTTCGGTTTAGGAAAACGACATTGCAAAGAAAGTTTTGGTGAATCAAATTCAATAATGAGAGCTTTGGAACAATACAAAATACAGCATACTTTTTTTCTCTTCCTATAATTTAGTAGAAGTAGAATATGCCTACTTTGTTCATCTTGTGGAATCATACACAAAGAGCAATGTCGGCAGACCCCTCCCAATAGGTTGGCAGACCCCATTAAACGATAACAGGGAGCTGCTGGATACAAGCAGCCCAAGACCGCAGCATGTGGATGTCCCAAGAGAACTACCTCTTGCGCTGCTTGTGCTTACCTACTTTGTTGTGCTTGTTTCCCGTCTATGCGAATCAAATCTGTATTTAAAGAAAAATAAGAAAAGACAACTTACATGATTTGAACTGCTGTGCCAACGACGCACTGTCGGCTGCGTGGTGGTATTCGTATAGGGAACGACCCACCAGCTCTTCGGATTCGAATCCGAGGCTGTCCAATAACCTGTAACAAAAGAAAAGTTCTAAATAAATAAGTAACTACTTTATTTTTAATAATGGAAACGATTTTTATTTCCTTGGAATATTCAAAAGGCAAGTTTTATGTAATTTTACTGGCAACACTGATTAGAGGCCCTAGTAGGTATAAGCTAACTTGGTTGTTCACTAATCTCATGACTAAATGACAGGTCTAAACGTAATGCCGTCCTTTTCCACAGGAAACATTGTGAAAGAGAGTGCAAAACAATAAGCACCATTGTGTAAAACCGGATTAGCACAAATCTTCTGGTTGGCGTAAATTGATTAATTGGTATTGTCACCTTCTCTTAAATATGGAATGGCAAACTTCATGATTAAATAAAACCATAGGTACCATCTAGGCAGTATAACGAAGTTCGCGATGTCAAGTTTTCCAACATAAAAAGTAACAAAGGCGTCTGAACAAAAAATCTCGTACTTTCTAAAGTCCTACAATTCAGGGCAGCCATTAAATAAAACAAAGGGAATGTGACCTTGGCTTTGCTGTTATAATTAGGCAAAAAGGGGCCCTGTGGGGCTGCAACTCATGATAAAAAAATCATAGTATCAAAATCAGAATTAAAAAATAAAATTATATTTTGAAAACTTTATTTTTTACCCTTTTTACAAAAATAAAAATATTTTTACTAGCAACACAATAAAAAGTTAATAATTTTTAAGTCTTTATCTTAATGTTCTCACTTATTTTGTATAATACATAAAAAAATTATAAACCAAAGGGAAATTTGAAATTGAACTCCAAAGGTCATTCCCAATGTGACCTAAAGTCCTTATGTTTAGGTTATGTTTACCGGTATCTCTGCAGTTAACCTTGAATGACCTATGGCTTTAAACACACCTTTCACTATACCAATTATGATCCCACAATATACACACTATCTAATAGGTTCTTATGATAAATACATGCAATTCTCTGTCCAACTCATTAAGTCAACGGTCCAACAAAAAATTTAGAAACTTACAGCTTTTAAAAATCCCGCCATATCCATCTGAAAATTCGCTCACAAAAACAAAACTCAAATCAATAATTTAAACTTTCAAACAACACAAGCACGTATCACCCACAAATATTCACAGAAACACTCAATTTTGCCAAAATATCACCACAAATCCAACATCCGTGCATTAACGCGTACAGAGTGAGGTACAACTACAAAACCGCGAAATCGCTTCATGTTTAACCTACAAAATACATTTGAAGGTGATATTTTTGTTGATATTACACCGCCGAGTGAAGTGAAGCGTTTCGGAGGTCGTATCGTGGCGATGTGATCGTATCCTAAATTTTGCCAGGTAATACGAACGCTCCATTGTTGTTGAGCGCCATCTCGTAACACGTTTAGGAACTGATTTAAGTGACATTAATGGTTTGTTTACAGTCGTAAAAAATGCAACAGGTACAAGATAAAGCTTTTATCTAACGTACCCTTGAGCTAATTTTACTGCAGGGTTTGAATACTCTCAAAAATATCGATTTGAATAACTAAACTAAGGTAACCTTGAAGCCAAAAGAACGGACGCTGGAGTATTCGTTATTGGATGTATTTTCAGGAAAGCTTACGTACTTGCCGTTTATCTTGTCGGTGAAAATCTCTTAGATAGAATAATACAGTTGCTTATCTTTTGTTAATGAGCTTACAAAAACAAATAAAATAGTTGTCTTGTTGGAAATTCGGATGGAGTCTGACGAACCTTTTAATATGTTAAGATCCCAAGGTGCTGGAATTGCAAACTTGCACCAGAAAGCCCAATATTGATAAACCCCTACTAGGTGGGGAGATGATATACAATACAATTTAAACGCCACAAGACCATGTGCGAAAGTCACCAAAAGAGATCTTTGTCCAGCAGAAGACGTCAATCAATAAACAACAATATCTTGTTAAAAGGAATCAAGAAATAAAGCGGCAAGGCAGTGTCCATACGCTACTTTAAACTCTATTTGAATTATTAAACAAATTCGAGATCTGACCTGGTAGCATGGGCGGGAGAAATTTTATCCCCGGGAAAAGGATAAAACGTTTATCCCCTCGCTTAGCTTTATCCACCCGTCGAGCATGGGCACAGCGGTGGAAATAACACTCAGTGGATATACTTATAGAAATATACATCGCCTTCTCCTCTGTCGCCATGTTTTAGCATCGGGAAAAGATAATTTTATCCCCTGTCAGTGGATAAAATCGGGGGATAAAACTTTTATCTCCTGCCCATGCTACCAGTGCTGGGATTGGTTGCTTTTCAATAGGTTTGTCAAGAGTAGGGCAATTATACGGAGCTAAGGACTGTTTCAAAGATAGCTTAAATCAAAAATTCTCAACTCGCAAGTCTAAACTGTTTCGGATGCGGTATAGATTTGCCCATCAAACGGACACAGTAATTTTTTACTTCTTTTACGAACATTTCAAAACATCAGTGATACAGAAGTGTTGGTACTTTCAAAAATTAAAACACAGCTTGACATACCAAAATTCTCAGTTTTTTGTTTGGGACTGTACTGACAATTAGACGCAAATACGCAATAACGTTTCAACCCACAAGCCTCTGTCAAATAAAATACGTACATAATGTAAAGGAATAAAAGTTAACTTTTCAATTGATAAGTTGTGTGGGTTGACTCTTTATTGCATATGTTGGACGCACATATGCAAGAGTTAGTAGTTCCTAATCTACAAAGTTTGGAGAATATTACAAAGCTAACTTACCCTTCGTCTGTATAAGTAAACTTCATGTCCAAACTGTGTTTAGTGAGGAAAGTCATGCTGTTTA
This sequence comes from Hipparchia semele, assembly GCA_933228805.2. Taxonomy (NCBI): domain Eukaryota; kingdom Metazoa; phylum Arthropoda; class Insecta; order Lepidoptera; family Nymphalidae; genus Hipparchia; species Hipparchia semele. Next base: position 4,112,388 of record OW121725.1, on the reverse strand, counting down.
GTGGTGTCTCGATGTTGGAAGGGTGTGGTATGGGTCTGCCTACAGCCACCAAAGCTCCTGTGTTGCTGTCCTTTTTTATTTCTTTCTTTTCTTCGTCTGACTCACTTTTGCAGTCTTGATCCTTCTTTTCCTCGGTAGGAGTCAACATGTGACCGGTTACGTGGATCACCTGTTAATAAAAAGAAAAACAAGTTAAATCAGGATTGACATTTTAAAGGTTTTACGAAATTTCGAGGGGCATTTCGTAAAGCTAAGCGAATTTTCACGTACAACATGATGCATGCCAAAATACTTTGGTTTTTAGTACCTAATCATATTCGAATCAGAATTTAGATTATTATATATTGATTGATGGCCCCAGGGTGTTCTATAATTTAATTTATTAATTGCAAGTCCCACCTTTGCCGCCATGTCTGTTTTTGACAATTAAATTGATTTGATGTTGAATTTTGTCGCGACAGAGACGGTGCTACAATAACAGTTGGTATCTGTTGGCTTGCCGATATTTGGATTTTTTCTTAAAGTGCCGATACTTGAATAGAATAGAATAGAAATATTTTTTATTCAAATAAACTTTTACAAGTGCTTTTGAATCGTCGATGAATCTACCAATGGTTCGGAATGCCTTTCCTCGGCGGTTGCTCGTTTCAAAAAAAAATTTTTTTACAATAGGTAAGAAAACTATGCTATGTACACAGTGTTTCCACAATGAAGTTTCAAAAATGTGTGCAAGTGTGTGTTGTTATGCTATGTAACCTATTATAAAGTAAAGAATAATTTAATGACAGTTGAATAAAATGATTACCAGTTTAACTTTTTGTTTTTATCGTTAGTATTATCTTATTTGTTTTAAAGTAAGTTAAATTAAAACAGAGTTTCACTGTTGTTTCTCTGTTATCAAGCAGAATAATATATCATCCAACATATAATCCTTATATGCGTATAAGTAGGTAGAAGTTACCAGAATGTCAATTACGACGGTAATAATAACTATAAATGAACCCAGAGCTCCATCAATCAAAAGTAATGGATATAATTATTGTATCCTAGAAATCGCAAGGAAGGTTAACATGCTTTTTATTATGTGTTACTAGCTTTTCCGCGCGACTTGGTCTGCGGTGAGTTAGATTTTTAAAAAATTCGAAATCGGCGGGTGATTGTGTTTGTTTGAAAAGATGTATTTGAATTGAAAACACTTGTGTAGTTTTATTCAAAACTAGCTAATGCCCGCGACTTCGTCCGCGTTGATTTAGTTTTTAAAATCCCGCGGGAACTCTTTGATTTTCCGGGATAAAGCCTATGTCACTCTCTAGGTCCTCAACTTTACCCATGCAAAAAATCACGTCGATGCGTAGCTGTGTTGCAGCGTTATTGAAGGACAAACCAACAAAAAAAAACACACTTTCACATTTATAATTTTCGCACTTCACAACACGCATTATGGCATTTACGTGACAATTTTATTTTCATTGTGTTGTATCGTCACGACGAATCAATTTTATTTATATACTGAGCAGGTAAATCTACTTCTCTATTTTATTTCTATACTAAACTATGTACGATATAGACTTATTTACAAACACGCAAACATGTTCTCGAACCCATTCGCTGACGAAATTGTTATTGTAGGGAAAAAATGTGCCCAGTGGAAAATTTACGCTTACACGATAATTTGTTAAGACATGCGTTTTGAGCCACTCGCTAGTAATATGTTTGCTATTTATTCAATAGATAAAATTGACGTTATAGTACGTCTTGGTATCTTTGGCCGCGGCTTGTTACTCGTAGATTTAACGTTCAGGTACGATGTCCCGTAAAATCCATCATCACCATCAACTCGCTTGCCTCAGCTCGTAATCTATACTAATTTTATAAAGCTGAAGAGTTCGTTTGTTTGAACGCGCTAATCTCAGGAACTACTGGTTCGAATTGAAAAATTATTTTTGTGTTGGATAGTCCATTTATCGAGGAAGCCTTTAGGCTATATAACATCACGCTGCGACCAATAGGAGCGAAGCATTAGTGAAAAATGTTGCAAAAACGGGGAATATTATCCATATTTAAAATATATTCTTTTAAAAATTTCTTAATCGTGATCATGATAACAGAAATTGACGCGGACGAAGTCGCAGGCAACAGCTAGTACCTAATATAATAATATATTTTTGTAGGTCACTTATAGCGCTAGTTCATCACGTGTTCTAGGCTAATTATATTTTATTTGTATCCTCACATCGGCGCCATTCCTCGAACCCAGCAAGTAACGATGACGTCAACTAATGATCTTAGCAATTTCCATGAAATTCCGTTGCCGGTAACGGGACTTTTCATATAATTATATAAAACTTAGGTTTTTAAACAAAATACTAAGTTTCAAAGACTTTTATTATCAAAAAGGCGACGCATTGCTATATTAATACCTAGTCCTATAGTCGTAACTTCAAACGGCAATCTTCTAAAACCACCTTCATCTAATCTTACACCTAAATGCGAAAGTGAATTCGTTTGTTGGATTGTCCTTCAATCATGCAACAACAGAAAATCGATCGACATCATTTTCAGCGAATGTATAATTTTTTTTTACTTGAGAACGTCGTAACCGCTCGGCTAGGTTTTTGATTTGCTTACCTTATAAAGCATCTAAGGAAGATTAGATTATAGGTACCTTGTAGGAAGCAGATTTGAGATGCACGTTTCTCCCCTTGCTGGTGAGTGTGCATTTGAGGCGGAGAAGTAAATCGCGCCTCCCGTCGTTGCCCGCGCGAAGCGAATCGCGAATCTCGTCGTGGTCGCAGGGGTGGCTGAACTCGAACACACTTTGTCCCATTATCTCCATCTGAAACATGTATTGGGACATTTTAGTATTATGTAGATGTCAAATCTACCTAAATAATAAGCATCGGTCCCTCTTCGAAAAATCGAAAAAAGATTCCGACGAATTCTGCCCTCGTAATTGAAAACACAGTAAGTTAAATAGAAGTTACATTTAAGTTACTGTGTTTTCAATAACGAGGGCAGAATTGAGAACCTAAGATTCCAACGAATTGAGAACCTCCTCCTTTGAATGAATGAAGCACGAACATGATAAGAAAATTTTTCATAATATCAGATATTTCCTTTCCATTCAATTCTTTTAAATCAGGTCTTTGGATCACGATACAATTACAATTTACAGTGGCCGTGATCAGATCGTAACATTTACGGCTTCTGTTGCGCATTATTGCCTGGCAACGATTTATCAACGATTATTATTTATTAATTCGACATTGAATATGCAACGAATACAATCAGGGCAAAATAATTGAGTGAAAACAATCCACCAACAATTTTATTATTTTTACTGAGGATTCAATATTAATGTTTCGTAATTATTTTATCAATTAAATTTAATATCAAAAGCTTTTTCATCATAGGTTTCCTTATTACGATGTAAATGGTATGCAGTCTTCTTTTAATTTATTTACGGTGTTGGTTAAGCAAGCAGCCTGAGGAGTCATCGTTATAAAAAAAAAATTGAGTACAAAAAAAACTTGTAACGACTCTCTTAAGCCCTAAAGAATAAAGCTAAGCCAATTTTAGTAATTTAAATAAATAAATAATCAGTTAATTCAGACTCACGTATGTCCATATTGATATAGATTCATTAATCATCTAAGTATTAGCAATCTAGATCGACCATTTCGCTAAGAAATCAGAGATAGGATACAGAAAAAATATTAAAGATTTTAGACTTGATTCGTGGTTTACTGACATAATTGTTATTAAATATCACGAGTACGTACCACGGTAATTATTTTAGTTGGGATTGTCGATATTTCGATCGAATTGCATGGACCGTGGTCACGACGAGACCACGATCCATGCAATTGGATCGAAATATCGACAATCCCAACTAAAATAATTACCGTGGTACGTACTCGTGATATTTAATAACAATAGAAAAAATATTATTAGGCCATACTTAGTAGCTTCTTATTAATTTTGAGCTGTTGTGATTTAATTAATGCTTTCAGTTACCAAACAAATAATTACCTAGTTTTTGAAAGTATTACGTTGCTTATATTTTGCCGGATGCGTATTTGTAATATGTACCTACATAGTCAGCTTAAAAATGAAATACGATACAAAAAATGCGTCAAACCTACAATGTATTCTTTAAAAAAATAAGTTAGTTATGTACAGTGTAACCCGTAACTCAATGCATTCCTTGAAAGAGAATATTCAGGAAAACTTATCTTGCCGTGTTACAATAATGTTCAAAGTTATTTATTTCATGTAGGCCAACTTGTACCTCTTATGACACGTCATGACTCTACCACTGGTTCGCGAGCGAAAACTGTATGGAAAGTTTTCGCATAGGATAATCGCAAACTAAACTTCGCTATCATTCGAAAAACTCTTCTTGTGTAACTGACGCTTAAGAGATGCACCAGTACGCCAAGGAAGAATCTAATACATATTGAATTAATTGTATTTATTTATATATACATATAAATAAATAAATAAATATTGTACATGAAATCCGCAACTCATAAGGAAGTAAACAATGTGTAAACGTTTGTGTGTAATGGAAAATCCTAATACCCTGTGGCCGTAACACTGAACTTATGATTTTACTTACAGAGTTATTGCCGAATGAAAAATAACCATCCGTCTAGGGATGTTCATTTCACTACGAACAGCCAGTCAACTGTGGGAAAGTCTCAGCCAATCAGAAGCGGACATAGAGCTGTCTTTAGGTGCTCTCTAGACTTATCATCTTGACAAGATTCCAAAATATCGCCTAGAATATGGACGCAACAGAATTTTACAGAACAAAGTCACTGAAAAAAAATTTTGATATAGACGGGAAAACTGCAGCACATTTAGTTTTATTTTTATCTTAGATACAAGCGCGTTCCACCTTAGGCCGCATCTTCACTTACCATCAGGTGTGATCGCAGCCAAGCGCTAGTCTATATATAAAAAAAAAAAAATTAGATGTCTTAGAAGCTCCGCTGCGATCAAAGTCGTACTTTGGGTTTCCCAAATCGTATTGACGTGATGCAATAATTATAATGCACACCATCATCGATCCGTTTTGAGAATACTTAATTCGCAAAAGGATTTCCGTTGCTATCAACACAAAATAACAAGTGGTTTTTACGACCTACCTACTACTTTATATAAAAGACTTGGGTATTCTTCTTCCAGTGGCATCTCCTAGCGGAGGATAGGCAAGAACCAGGGGAAGGGAGAAGTATATTCGTATTTCACATTACACTGTGGATATTATTTCCACCGCTGTGCCCATGCTCGACGGGTGGATAAAGCTGAGCGAGGAGATAAACATTTTATCCCTTCCCCATGGATAACATGTCCTCTGCCCATGCTCACCCTGCTAAAGCGTTTTTTAAAGCGCGGAGCGAAAAGCTCGCGAAGGAGATCCTGAACGAGGCGAGCTTACGAGGCTGAGGGGAGCGAAGGAAGGACGAGGCGAGCGAAGCGAGCCGGCGACCTCAATAAATATCATGTATCTATACTTTTAAGTATCATAAACGCTCGTTTAAAGTATTAGGTACTGAAGTAAGGTAGTATCGGATTTACGTAATTAGTCTACACTCTACGCGTTATTTGCCTTCCTCATTCTGGAGTATTTTTCTTAACTTAACGTCTAACGAGATCATAACCCTCTAAATCTTGAATACATGAAGAAAGTCACGTATTAGCTTTAATAAAGTCAAGATATATAATTAGTTCAGTCATTAAAAACTTCTAGATATCAACAAGTGTCATGAGTCGAGTAAATATTGAAGTAATTTACATATAATCGTTTGTCAAAGCAGACAACCTATTATTATTAATGTTTTGTATTTTGCGTATAAGGTAAGAATTTTGCCGCATGTTTTGAGGATCTTCAAAATAAAAGTATTAAAGGAGGTGGGTTGATAAGGCAACAAAATCCGCCCCTCAGACACTCGAAAAAAAAAGTTCCAGATTTCGACAAATTGTAAATGTATTTATATACTTGAAGATATAAAGTTTAGGTGATAAAAAAATAGTAAGTTACAGAAAATATTACCCAAAAAGAGAGTGTTTCTTTTACTTTTCTTACATTTTCATACATTTTAGTCGTTTTTTAAGCTTTGATTTAATATTTTAGAATGAGGCGCTCCATGAACCAAAATAAATTAATACTCATATAAAAGCTTATAAAAAGGAGCATCATTATCAGTTACGTTTACCATGGTTCAAGGAGCGCCTCATTCTAAAATATTAAATCAAAGCTTAAAAAACGACTAAAATGTATGAAAATGTAAGAAAAGTAAAAGAAACACTCTCTTTTTGGGTAATATTTTCTGTAACTTACTATTTTTTTTATCATCTAAACTTTATATTAATATAAAGTTTATATCTTCAAGTATATAAATACATTTACAATTTGTCGGAATCTGAAACTTTTTTTTTCGAGTGTATGAGGGGCGGATTTTGGGCCTTATCAACCCACCTCCTTTAAAAAATCAAAAACCCGACTGCGTAAAAATTGAATTTTATAAATAAAAACTGAAAAGTTTTTTCCCCTAAAAAGGGGAAAAACAAGCCCTACTTAAACAGTCGGAACCAAATCTATCCAATAGATAAGAACCTGTCGTTCTTATTCTTCATCTTTATAAACAAGTTACCGATGAATTGAGTATAGGAACCGGGCATCAACCAATATTACGAATAAAAATTACTTAAATAAAAATGCTTTTCAAAAAACCGACTTCAAACGCCACTACAAAGTATAAAAATAATTTTATTTTGTACACGTTTGTTGAAGTCGGGCGGCTTAAATAGAAACGATGAAACCGGTACGCGATGCTCGCCCGATTTCAATAAATGTGTCTCTTATATGTCACCATAAGATAAGCGTCGCGCATCGATTTCATCGTTTCTAGTTAAGCCCGCCCGACTTCAACAAACGTGTACAAAATAAAATTATTTTTATACTTTGTAGTGGCGTTTGAAGTCGGTTTTTTGAAAAGCATTTTTATTTTAAGCTTTTTAGTGTAGCTTGTTCCTGCTCTCTTTCTCCCCTCCCTCCATCGCTACGGTACTAATGTAGTTCTACACTTGGTACCTACAGTACTTATTAACAATACACAAGAGCTAGGACTAGGAGCTCCATGATGTAGTCCATGGTTGGTACCAACAATATCAATTCGAAAGCGTCAGTTCATAATTCCTCCAACTCTGCAGCATCAGGATTGAGGAGCTAGAACCTTGAGCATTATGATGTAGTATATGCTTGGTAGGTACCAAAAATATCAATTCGTAAACGACAGTTCCTAAATCCTCACAGTTTAGGTAGGCAGTACCCCTGCAGCATCAGTATTGAAGAGCGAGGACCTTGAATTTCACGATGTAGAACATGCTTGATACTAACAATATCAATTCGCAAGCGAAAGTTCCTATATCCTCACAGTTTAAGTGAGCAGTACCCTGCAGCATCAGGATTGAGGAGCTAGAACCTAGACCTCGATGAAGTAGTATATGCTTATTACATACAATAACAATTCATGATTAGCAGTTCCTAAATCTCTACAATTTAGGTGGGCAGTACCCTGCAGCATCAGGATTGAGGAGCTAGAACCTAGACCTCGATGGTGTAGTATATGCTTATTACATAGAATAACAATTCATGATTAGCAGTTCCTACATCCCTATAATTTAGGTGGGCAGTACCCTGCAGCATCAGGATTGAAGAGTAGGACCTGGAGCTCTATGATCTAGTATATGCTTAGGCCAAGCATACTAATTCGTAAACGACGGTTCCTAAAGTCCCATAATTTAGGGGGGAAATACCCCTGCAGCATCAGGCTTGAAGAGTTGAAGGTAAAAATTTTTATGGGACCATTTCGCGAGCTTCCTTTGTCGATTAAAGAAAAAATCTCGTAAATCGGTCCAGAAACCTCGGAGTAATAGGTGGACATACATAGAAAAAAAAAAAAAAAAAAGATACCGGCCGAATTGATAACCTCCTCCTTTTTGGAAGTCGGTTAAAAATGGGGAAACCATAAATATAGAAATGAAACGATCGATACGATTAACAGCTAAAACTAATAAACAAGGGCAGAATTTGTTGGCAGAACTTCTGGGGAAAACGAAATTTATGTGGTACCGTTTACCTTAATTGCTAAGTATATGGTTTATATCATGATAAATTCCATACCTGCGACACGCCGAGATGATCAGCAATATTCTCGCTGCAATACACGATGTCACCTTGCTGTGACAACACCAAGACGAAGCCGTCCAAAGCGTTCATGTACGACAGCTCAGACTGCACCTCCTCTAAGCCTTTAGGGCTGAGCAATTTGGGTGCATCTTTGTCTTCGGGCACTGGAAGAAATAAGAAAACAATATTATGATGCAAGAAATGTTCTTACGGGAAGGATCTAGAACAGTCGACCAGAGTCAGAATTTAAAATATGCCTGGACATTTAGAGGATTCAGGATTGATTCTTATCTCAAGGCGCACGAACGCGCAAACGTACCTAATAATCGTGCTAGATAGATTTTCATAAATCTCTAGTGAACTAGTAGACTTCTGAATAAAGATAATGACAATGTGTGCAAAGTAACTGTCGTATTATAGAATTTAATTAGGTACATATAGAATATAAAATTATAATAATGAATAATTCACACGAATATTTCGTGTCTAGACACAAGGAAAAAAATAAAAATAATCAGGTCATTCCTTTGATGGTTTGAACAATGTTGTCCTTTCTATTTTTGTCTCCGCGTTACCATTACACATGAAAGTGCGTTGAACGTATTTTAGGCACGTGTATGTGTAGACACCGCAATTGTTTTGTAATCACTAATCATAATTGAGTAATGGCGTAAAGTGGAATATCAGCTCAGTAAAAATAAGAACTACTGAGTACATAGTCCAATTAATATTAAGCCTTACTAATATTATGAATGCGAAAGTGTTTGTTTGTTGGTTTGCCCTTTAATCACACCGGTCGGTAGTTGAATCGATTTTTGATTGATTTTATCAAAAAGTATGTGAATCCCCTAAACTTAATAAGGCTGAAGTAATTAAAAACTTGATATGAAATATAGAAAAGGATTCAACGCCATTTAGGTGCTGGCAAGAAAGAGAGATGGCCAGATGTTCTCACTGCGCCGTCTATCGTCCGCAACCTTATTTTTTGTGATCGAAGTCCTCAACTCTTTAAAATATATATGACCGTCTTTGTAATCTCCCTTCTTTTTAGTTTTTTCATGTAAAATAATGTTATAGTTATAGAAGCAACTACTGCAATCTAAAGTTACCTTGTAACAAGTAAAAGTTGAGCCTACTTTAGCCTGAACTGGAATCTAAATTGACAGTCAACCACTCACGTATCAGCTTCAAAAAACTTTTGAGGAAAATTCCTGCATTTGTTTAGTTATTTTTTTAGCTACGGGCCTTTGTTTGACAGTAAAATATTGGGAGTGTTAATCTGTGATGTAAATAAACCGAAGACCGAAGCTCCCAATATAAAACAGGAGTTGATGACGTCAACATGCGGTTTTAAAGATTGCATTTTAATGTGTGGAGTGACGCGTGCCAAAGTTCCAAATAAATCGGATATTGTGGTCGCATAATAAGGAAAACGTATTATCAACAAAATTATTATGCACTTGGCGCTCCAGCTCGCACATTAGGTCCTATTTGAAACAATATAGGCCTGTTAATCAATTCTAATCACCTTTCCCCGACGGGAATAAAACGTAAAGTACAAACAACAGTGTTTGCTTCGTAGCAAGGTGTAAGTTACAGGTCAATACAACTTGCTTATTTGGTACCATATTGTTTCAATAAGATTCAAATTATTAAAAAAAAATTCGGAGAAAGAACAGACTCAATAAATTTTAATGGTGTGAATTTGAATCTTATGAATATGATACTCCAAGCATCCCAAGAAATCAGAGATTTATATGGTTTGAATTATAGAAAATTAAGCTTGTTGTTAATTGTGACTCACGAAGTAATGAACTTGTTTCTAAAAATAAAACATATTTTTGTTGTTTTGATGCAAACATTCATATAATGACGCAGCTGTCTCTATTAAATAATGCATTCAAGCCGACACCGACCTAATATTCCACAATTGAGAAGTAGGTACAAGTTTCACATCAAATGACACGTGCACCTAACGGAAACATACTAACCAGGTAGGTATATGACGAATCATGTATTTTAAAAATATATACGTAAAAATTATTTTTACAAAACAGACTTCAAACGTTACTACAATGTACCTATATCAATTGTGCCCATAAAATTTGAAGAGTTCCCTCGATTTCTCCAAGATCCCATCACCAGATCCTGACTTGATGACAATGGGATCACCTGGGAAGTATACCGTTTCAAAAAAAAAAAAAAAAAGATTTTTCCAAATCGGTCGGTTGTCACTATCATATCACTATTATTTGCTTATAGACGCTATCACGACGCTATTATCTCCTATCACATGATATCAAAGCCCAGTCATTGAAAACGTAAGAGGGAAGTTTCGGTACAAAAGTACAAGCAGAGTTGTAATTTTGTACAAATATATATTACTAGATATTACTAGATGATTCCCGTGACATTGTTCGCGTGCATTCGCGCGGGAACTCTCTTATTTCCGGGATAAAAAGTAGCCTATGTGTTATTCCAGACTATAATCTATCTCACATATGAAGGCACACTTCAGCCAAATCGATTCAGCCGTTGCGACGTGATTGAGTAACAAACATGCATCCAAACTTTCGCATTTATAATATTAAATAGGATAAATTTTTTTTAAAATAGGATAATAGGATTCCATTATTGGAAATATGGTACCGAGAAAAACCAATTTTTCGAGTTTATTTTTTTGGCCTGTTTTTATCTAATCCAAAATCTAGAATCGAATTGGTAAAACAGAATGCAATTTTAACACGTGAATTGATGTTATTATCGACAGAGTTTTTGAGATACGACCCCGTGACAGAGAGATGGACGGCCGTCAGCGGAGAATTAAACAGGGTCCCGTTTACACCCTTTTGGTACTGAACCCTTATAACTAACGTAAAAATTCTTTTCACAAAACTAACTTCAATCGCCACTACAAAGTACATATCAATTATTGTGCCTATAAAATTTTTAGAGGTTCCTCGATTTTTCCAGGATCTCCTCAGATCCTGACCTGATGACAATGGGACCATCTGGGGAGTATACCCTTGAAAGCAAAAAAAGAATTTTTCAAATCGGTCCAGACGTCTTCGAGTAATCGGGGAACATACATAAAAAAAAAAAAAGATTCCGACGAATTGAGAACCTCCTCTTTTTTTTTCGAAGTTACAAGTAATCTGAACTCACACATCGACACGACGTCTCGCACACGAAGATATGAGATGGCGAGGCGCATGACTGAGGCCTTGTCGAGCTGTTCCACCTCCTCCTTCTTGGCCGGCAGCGCGGCGCTCAGCTCGGCGAAGATCTGCATCTCCTTGGTGCGGCGACATCGCGCCGCCACGCGGGACTTCTCCTTCCGCTTCTCATTGTTCCTGAAGAGAAAGGAACGAAACATTCATCTTACTGAACTCCTACTACATCCTAACTAATCCTTACTAATATTATAAATGCGATAGTGTGTTTGTTTGTTGGTTGGTTTGTCCTTCAATAACGGTGCAACAGAGCTACGGATCGACGTCATTTTGCATAGGTATAGTTGAGGACCTGGAGAGTGACATAGTCTACTTTTTATCCCTGAAAATCAAATGAGTTCCCGCGAGATTTTAAAAACTAAATTATAAATCCTACTATCCTACAAATATTATGAATGAGAAAGTTTGTGAGGATGGATGTTACTCTTTCACGCTTATACATCAGAATAAAATCATATAAAACATAGGCTAATATATGATATTTTTAACCGACTTCCAAAAAGGAGGAGGTTATCAATTCGGCCGGTATCTTTTTTTTTTTTTTTTCTATGTATGTCCACCGATTACTCCGGGGTTTCTGGACCGATTCACGTAATTTTTTTTTTAATCGACAGAGGAAGCTCGCGAAATGGTCCCATAAAAATTTTTACCTTCAACTCCTCAAGCCTGATGCTGCAGGGGTACTTTCCTCCTAAATTATGGGGTTTTAGGAACTGTCATTTACGAATTGGGATGCTTGGCCTAAGCATATACAAGATCTTAGAGCTCCAGGTCCTACTCTTCAATCCTGATGCTGTAGGGTACTGCCCACCTAAATTGTAGGGTTTTAGGAACTGCTGATCATGAATTGTTATTGTATGTAATAAGAATAGACTACATCATGGAGTTCTAGTTTCTAGCTCCTCAATCCTGATGCTGCAGGGTACTGCCCGCCTAAACTGTGAGGATTTAGGAACTTTCGCTTGCGAATGGATATTGTTAGTATTAAGCATAGTCTACATCGTGGAGCTCAAGGTCCTAGCTCTTCAATACTGATGCTGCAGGAGTACTGCCTACCTAAACTGTGAGGATTTAGGAACTGTCGCTTACGAATTGATATTGTCGGTACCAAGCATATACTACTACATCATAAAGCTCAAGGTTCTAGCTCCTCAATCCTGATGCTGCAGGGTTGGAGGAATTACGAACTGTCGCTTTCGAATTGATATTGTTGGTACCAAGTATGGACTACATCATGGAGCTTCTGGCCCTAGCTCTTTAGAAATTGTGTATTGTTAATAAGTACTGTAGGTACCAAGTATAGACTACATTAGTACCGTAGCGTTGGAGGGAGGGGAGAAAGAGAGCAGGAACAAGTTATCAGGAACACTAAAAAGCTTAAAATAAAAATTCTTTTCAAAAAACCGACTTCAAACGCCACTACAAAGTATAAAAATAATTCTATTTTGTACACGTTTGTTGAAGTCGGGCGGGCTTAACTAGAAACGATGAAATCGATGCGCGACGCTTACCTTATGGTGACATATAAGAGACACGCTTATTGAAATCGGGTGAGCATCGCGTATCGGTTTCATCGTTTCTATTTAAGCCGCCCGACTTCAACAAACGTGTACAAAATAGAATTATTTTTATACTTTGTAGTGGCGTTTGAAGTCGGTTTTTTGAAAAGAATTTTTATATCCAACATGATAGAGCAGGTAATACATGTGTAACCCACATAATATAGTAGGTAATACACATGTATTACCTACTATATTATATGGGTAATTTGTTAACTTTTACCTAATCACTGTTGATCTATTGACTTAATGTAATTTTTTTGTTGTAATTAATAATGTAATGATTAGCCATGTGCAATAAATATGCCATCATAATAACTACGGTTTTCTTAATGTTGTGTTTGGTTTTTTAAATACAGAGCCAAAATTTTTATATAAAATTTCTATACATATTACTAAGAGACAATACAGCCATTAAAAAAAATTAATAAGTATAAGATATTCATTTTTAATACATGTTGTATTTGGCGCTTATTACACTCTTATTCCGCGCAATACGCTAGCATCTGTCGCGTTTCGCGCAAGGTTTCGGGCATGTTTTATTTCATCGCTTAAGTCACGATCGCGTGGATGAAATCGGACTTTTTCTGTCATTCTGCGCAGTCTTAATAAAAGCTCGTGTTAAATCATGTAGGATGGTACGGAACTGTATGCACTTTTTTTTCTATTAATTATTAAGCTATTGCATAGCTTCTATCGCGGGCCTTGAGCGTGGAGACCGAATCCAGAAATTCCGTCACGAAAATAACCTGACACGGGACTCCTCTCACCGCTAGATGGCGTTGATAAAAAATGCTATGCAAATTGCAATAGCTTTACCGCGGCAGTCCCCGAGTGCCACACGTCTTTTTTATTTATTTATTGACCGGTTTTAGATAATCCCATAACTGAGTATAATATTGAGTAATAAAAAGTGAGTGTACCTTTTTGTTACCGCATAAAATTGTTTTCCCGGAGCAATAAGCTCCGGCACCCCGGGCAAACACATTTCAAACACACTTTTTTAACCTCTTTTTGGTCATTTAAACTGTTGACCGTATATGTGAATATGATTATATACACTGCAGAGGCGAGGAAGACTTTTCTACTTTTTCTAATAGCACACTTTCACTTGTCTATCGATTAAGTAAAATCGTATTATACTTTTGTTCACTTCGCATTACACTTTATTTACAAAAGCACAAGATTTTTTTAATAATATAGTTTTTAAATAAAAACACACAATACTCGTCATCAAGCAAGGAACGCAAGACAACTCTCGTCAAAATCACAGAACTGTGTGGCTTGCAATTACTTAAATGTATAATTAACCATTCCATTAATTTGTCATTAGCTCCGAAGCAACAGTGCCTTTTATCGTGTGTTCTAAATAACATAACATACAAGAATAGATACGTTAGCAAAAAAGATTTTTTTTTGAAGATGCAGGTGTTTCTTGTACATACTAGGTATCAACTACATAGTATAAAACAAAGTCGCTTTCTCTGTCCCTATATCCCTATGTATGCTTAAATCTGTAAAACTACGCAACGGATTTTGATGCGTTTTTTTTTTAATAGAATGATTGAAGAGGAAGGTTTATATGTATAATAACATCCATTAACAGTGAATGACATAGGCTATATATTTTATACCCGTGCGAAGCCGGACGGGCCGCTAGTGTACATATATAAGACAGGTCTATTTTACAATCTATACGATAGGTATTTAGAACTTAACATAAGACGGTCTCGTCCTTAAACTTAGGTGTAAACATTAAAAATTATCTTAATTATTATTAAAACCCCTAAAACTAATTTATAAAACTCGTCATGTGACAATTTTGATCAGCTTTTTTTTATTCGATGAAAAGATAGTCCTTGACTACAATCTCACTTGACGGTAAGTGACGATGGAGTCTAAGATGGCAGCGGACTAACTTAAAAGGGATACGGTCGTGTACATTCAACCCATACCCCTAATCTGTTTTTACCAAGATTTCTACACGCCATCGACACGTCTTTGAAGGTACTGTGGTAACTAGTCAAGGCCAAAGCCTGCCACCAGATCAGACCAGAGACAATCCAGAAATTATAATTCCCAAATCGCCCCCGCCGGGAATCGAACCCGAGACCTTCGAGTTATAAAACCACAACGCTCACCACTGCGCCAGGGAGGTCATGAAAAAAGTTTCAATTCGTTACATTCAACAAGTTGAATTACGACAGGTTCATGATCAACATTTCCCCTGAACAAGAAACATGCAAGAAACTTACTCTCTTCTCGTACCAATGAAACAAGGAAGATGCAATATAGCTTTTAAGTCTATTTGAATAAAGCATTATTTTGAAGACGTCACTATTCCAAGAAAAGAAGTAAGTAATGTAAGAAATGTGTTAATTTTTTGTGTTTACCGTATACGAACATCGACATAATATTATGGCTGATAGATAGCATGTCTCACTGGTTGCGATAATTGTACTTGTTAAAATTCTCCCCGTTTTTTTTACTGTTAACTACCGCGTATTTTATTTAAAGCTATATTTTTCCTCAGTGCGTTCCACTCTGATATATCCGTCCTTATCGTTACGGCGCGAGTTATATCGCTCCCGAAACTAGTTCATATCGACATCTCTAATCTTTAATCTGAATTGAATGAATCAGAGTTGAATTTGTTTAGCTTTCGGAAAGTGCATCGGAGTTTTCTAAAATTTTGTTTGTGTATCACAGGGTGTTTCCCACTGGGGTGAATCAAAAAGTTATGAGAAACGCACATATAGGTATATACGGTGTTATTTTATTCCCCGCAAACCCTGAAGGAGGTGAATCATTTTTCATATTTCGACCTTTGTTCCTTGGGGAAAGTTGTTCAGTTTCATGAGCACATTCACCTCCTTCAGGGTTTACGGGGAATAAAATAACACCGTGTATAAAATTTTGAGACGTTCACTTACGTCTACTTCTTCTAATATATGTTTTACAACATATTACATCAACACAACAACATCTTAAATAGCATGATAGAAAATTCGAGGCAGCTCTGCAAGATTCTGAGACCCGGCATATATCGCTTTGTAAAATCTAAATATATAAAAGGCAAAGGTGACTGACTGACTGACTGACTGACTGATCTATCAACGCACAGCTGAAACCACTGGATGGATCAGGCTGAAATTTTGCATGTAGATAGCTATTATAACGTAGGTGTCCGCTAAGAAAGGATTTTTGAAAATTTAACCCCTAAAAGGATAAAATAGGGGTTGGAATGATCGAACTCAATGTGAGCGAAGCCGCGGGGTAAAGCTAGTATAATATAAACGTAAAATTCTTTTTACAAAACCGACTTCAAACGCCACTACAAAGTAAATCAATTGTGCCTATAAAATTTGAAGAGTTCCCTCGATTTCTCCAGGATCCCATCAGCAGATCCTGACCTGATGACAATAGCACCACCCGGGAAGTATAACCTTTCAAACGAAAAAAGAATTTTCCAAATCGGTCCAGGCGTCTTCGAGTAATCGGGGAACATACATAAAAAATTTAAAAAAAAAGTGTCCGACGAATTGAGAACCTCCTCATTATTTGGAAGTCGATTCAAAATGATATACAATTGAAAACAGAGGTGATAGCTGCGTCATAGAACTTGTCGATGTACATAATAAAATGTTGCTCCAACAGAACCTTACAAGTCCCACAGTTAATACAATGCATCAATGATTAGTTAGTAAAGGTTTGTTAGTCACATCACGTCCAGAGGCCTCTTTGCGTCAATATAACGAACATAACAGACCATTCGATAGACATTACCCTCTCGATTTTGTGATCTATCAATTGAACCTAATCCGTTTTATCGAACCGCGTAACGTTCCTATCAACATGTCAACAATAAACGAATAAAGGTCGAAAATGCAGTTCTTATCTTTGAAAGATAAGATAAGTACTGCAGCTTCGGTAAATATGATCGGTAAAATTGTGATCTGGTCTTTGTAGAAATCTATAAATATTTAAAACGAAAAGGTGACTGACTTGTCTATCAACGCAGAGATCAAACCACGGGACGAATCGTTCTGTTTGCACAGACCCGTAGTGGAAAGGCATAAATAGCTATTATGAAGTAGGAATCCGCTGAGAAAGGATTTTTTTTAATCCTACCCCTAAATGGGTAAAATAGGGTTTAAAAAATCGAATTTAACATGAACCGCGGGAAGAACTCCAGGTCTGGATTTTTCATCTGTTTAATCGATAAGCTTATTTAGTAATAAAGCGTTCAAAAGTATTCTTACTCGAACTTCATAATTAAATTTCGTAGAGTTAGTACTGTAAGTCTGGAATAAAGAAGCAATAAGCTAAAATATTTCAACAAGGTCCTTCTGCTCTGGGAAAAACTTAACCTAATCTAAAGTTCTTCGGATATGGAATTGACACTGAAACTCCTGTAATGTAGGCACGCAAACCAAATCTATAAGACGCTGGTAGTTTAAAGCCCTAGTATTTGAACAAAGCTCCAAAGAACGAAATAACGAAAGTTTGTTGCATTACAAAATTGGAGATCCATTATACAGGCTTGAACGGGAGTTACAATCGAAAAAACGAGTCAAACCCGGTCTTTAAGGCCAATGGACCCATCATAAATTTGGTGAACCGACCAGTAACAAATTAAAAAGCTACAAAGTAAAAGCAGAAAACACAAGTACAGTAAGTAGTTTTTTTTTATAATTTTAATCAAAAAACAGACCTATAAATCATAAAATAAATGTTAATAGAATTCCAAGATGGTATCATGCTGATGACTCAAGGTGAAAGTCCTATTAACTAGAAGTTGTGTTCTGTAAAAACAAACATTTATAAATCTGTGGATCGGGTAACAACTCAGAGTTCTTACAACAATAATACTTTCCGTGCAATGTTTTGAACGTTTTATAGACAGAAATATACGAATTCCTTATGTAAGTTCATGTCAAAAGAAGTTGGTTAGTTCTATGAATCCTATTTCGTACTTTTCAATTACGGTCACATGAATTTACAAACGTACGTCAGGGGCTGTTCAATTGGCATGGTCTATTATTTTTGCAATTACCAGCAATTGCAGACGGCCGCACGGCAGCTAGCCTGCTTGTATAAGTTGTACACCAGACTGATATCACGTCGGTTTATTACTTACGTTCCTATAAAATAATGACATCTACAATGTAACCTACACTGTGATATATTGATCTTTGATCTCTGCTGATATTGAAAAAAAAAAAAAAAGTTATATCCAAGATCGAACAACTGGCATGGATCTTTTTGTATGCATGATGCTGATGAATTAATATCATCGTAATTTTTGACAACTTTTTAATAGGAACAATAATATAGGTTTTTTAAGACTGAACTGAAACTGGAATATATATATTTTTTTAAATAAAACTGTAGTAAAATTGCAAAATTCCATGCTTTGATCCAATAATAAAAAGGAAAATAAAAATAGAAGAAAAGAGTGTCTAACACGGTGTGGTGTGTAGCATTTGTTTGGTAAAATCACTACCGCCATAGAGCGCTATGTGGCGTGGCCTTTACATGTGAGGTTACAAATGGCAGTGATTGCAAAAATAATAGCGTTTGTGTCCGATCATAGAGCAATGACGCGCATCTGCCAATTTGTATGTCCGTCCTCTTGTGTTCCACGTGGTGTTTGCAGGATATGAATGAAGCACGAGGCGATAAAATCAACAGGAAAAATATCTAGAAACTCTACTTGGATTTGCAGACAGTTTAAAATCTGTTTCATAAGAAAGTATTTTGTAACTTGAACTTTCGAAAACTAGACTTTTATGAAATCCGCCATATATAAGCAGAAATTAAAGTAATGTGTTTGTTTTTGCAATGTCCATTAAGTAATAACTTGAACTTCAAGACAGTGCCAAGGCAAAATATGTTACTTTTTATCCCGAAATATCTATCTATAAGGAGTTGCCAGAAGGGGACTTAGAGGTAAGATATCAGCATAGTAGATATATCTATAGTATTCGTTTTCAACATACAGCCTTTACTCTTTAAAACACTATAATAAATAAAATTAATCACTTTAATACCAAGAATAAAGGAATATAGGAAATTATAAGAATTCTTAGAATTGATCTAGGAAACAGATAACTTAATCGACTAGTAAACACGCACTTGGTTGCTGACAAAGTGAGCTAAGTAATGATAGCGCAATTACTACAGTTACTTCGACAAATAGAATAAACTAAAATTAGACAATACACAATGCACAAGCTTAATAAGGAAAAAGAGGTGAAGGGTTGTCCTAAATGCAGTATCAATTTAAAGACAACTATAAAAAGGTTATTTTTTAACTTATCAAATCTAAAACAACAAAAGCGAACCTATTTTTTCCTCAATCATTAAACCTGGAAGCTAAGCTATTATAATGTCGTTAAAAGTTAATTAATCTAAATGAGGATAGGTACTGGCACAATTTCCAAGCGTTTAACATACACTTAGGTCTTACTACGTTTAACTGGCTTGGCACGTTCCTATTATATTATTATGGACCTACGTGATCAGTAATGAGGAGATCCGTAGAAGAACTAGGGTTACTAGTTAGCTTAAGGAGTAGTAAAGCTGAATATTGGCAATTGGTATGGTCACATAACTCAGAAGACCAAAAGTATTGAGATCCCACTACCTGGAATTTTAAACACAAACTCTCAATGCTGTTAGATAACTTACATGACAACTACTCAGTATATGAAAGTGGATTATGGAATTCATATAAAAGTCGGCCTGCAAGTAAAAGTTGAGATGACAAAGTAGAGTTAGTATAAAGTAGTAGTGAGCCAACCTGTGGTTCGACTACACGCAGAATGTACAGTGTTCTTATGACAAGTTAAGACGGAGAGTCCTGACTTGTCATATTAAGAGGCATAAGTTGATTTACATTAAATAAATATCTTTGAGTTTGAACTTTGAATTTGAAGCAGCGAATTTTGCGATTCAAAGAGTTCAGTTTTAATGGTTTTATCGGATATCAGAAAACATCACAATCGCAAAGAACGAGAGGTTACAGGCAAAGCAATGCAAATTCATTAAGGAGGTCGCTGTGGCTGAGGATAAAGAAGACGATTAGGCAACGAATATTTCGATTAGTGTAATTAATGCATTGAATATACCTATTAACACCACTAATATTATAAAGAAAAACATGTGACGTTGACTGTTCATTTTTAACGCTGCTAAGTTAATTAAAGGACGTAGATAAAAACTTTTACTCACAAAAACTGCCGTTCACGTCAACCAACATTATCAATTATGTAAACGCGTTGCATATATGGAAGTT
Organism: Hipparchia semele; assembly: GCA_933228805.2. NCBI lineage: Eukaryota > Metazoa > Arthropoda > Insecta > Lepidoptera > Nymphalidae > Hipparchia > Hipparchia semele. The sequence continues at coordinate 4,092,096 of OW121725.1, read as the reverse complement.
ACAGTTTGTAGAAGATAACATAATAGCCAGTCGCGTTATCACCGCCGGTTTACGTACCTCGTGCTGTTAAGAAGTGAGGTTATCATCGATGTACTGTGGCTATGTTATAGAAATATCCACTAATACACGAGCTCTTTAAGGCTGATTAAGTTATCAACGCAAACACAGACGGGCGGACTGAACTGACAAACAATTTTCCTCACATAACGCTGTTATTGTCTAGTTGTGTCTGGAACTAAAACTGTGCCTTCGACTAATTGAAGCAGGGTATGTCATTTTAGTTAGAAGCGAAGAATCACAAGGCTGCAAGTTGAATTACCTCACGTGGTTTTATCAGCTGATAATCGTTAGGCGTCTGGCGTTCTTCCAGCCGCTGCTTGTAATATCATAAATATGTTGAAAATTTTGATGAAACAGCTATCACGCGATCTCGGGTTATGCGAGTTATGCCAAATATTTTATATGATCGACAAACATACTGGCGCTTTAGTCGCAGATAGACATAGTTCCTATAGTAATTAGTCACCATTAATTATCATCAAATCACGATCAAAGCATAAACTTTAACAGGAACGATAAATATTCATTTGTCAATCTAAGAGAACTAATTAAACTGATTTTTTTTAATTAAACTGATTGCAAGTGGAGATCTAATAAGGAAAAACCACAAAACAAGTTTGGTTAGGCAACAAAAATCTACAACAAATACGTCCATGTTTGATTTGCTAGTCTGTTACCTAATTAGAAATTAGGATTTTGTACAAATATGTACTTGGACTTACGATTAATTGTTTACGATCCCTGTGTTTTAGACGTTAAATTGATTCTGGTGTGGCCAGTGGCACTGTCTAAAAATAATGCTAATATAGAGTTTAACGATCGCAAGCACTTCTGAATGGCTTAAGTTCTGGTGTTCTTGCCGCATCAATGCTGTCTATCTACCGCTGCATCAATCATAACCAATAACGAGAGATTAACAGCCTATCAGAGGTGATGCCACAGCAGATCTGTTCCAGTTCATTCGTGGTATAAGAATTAGATACTTCCTAATCACATGAGTTCAGTTCATTACCATGAAGGCAACGGAAGCACATTCCTTTAATTATTTTTTTACCTAAAAAGTGAGCCAACGGTACGTTAAGTTCATTGATTAATAATGCTCATTTGAAAAAGGAACTGAATTGAATTAGGTATTGAAGGATCTGAAAATAAAACCCAAACTACGACTAAAATCTTTAGAGCGAGCCTAAACTCAGTTCTTTAAGACAGGGTTATAACAAGACAGAGTTAATCAAGGTCTCCATTTCGGAAGGAAGTACCAAGTAGGTGTGATGTAGGAGTAACTGATGTTCGCGACTAGATTTAAATTTTTAAAAATATCAAGAAACTCCTTGAAATTCCGGAAATAGATTTTCTACCTCTATTTTCTAGGCTTTTTTCGTGATTGGTTCAGCACTTCAGTAATATTATTTTATTGTATAGATTCAGTCGCAAAGGTAATATTATCCAATCTTAATGCATGAATTATTTGCATGATACAACTTATCTTTTGATGCCTTATTATATTTTCTTTAATATTATACAATGTTACATTTCCTCCATTGTAGATCCTGCGATGATAAGATAAATAAGTATTAACAGTTAGAATATTCTTTATCTTATTGGTGTGAAATTATGAATGAAAGAGTCGCTCAAATTAAATTAGGTCCCTGAAGTTTTACATTTTTGCCTTTCGTTGACTGTAATAACTCAAGAAAGGCGATGAGCTTAAAACTTTTGAGTACATATTAATTTTTTTACCGACCTACGGAGCAGCATTATCCTTATTGATTATTAATTACAGTTTAATATTAAGGAATGGACGATAGGAAGACTTCACAGAACATTAAGAAGAATGTTAAAATCAAGAACTAACTGTTTATAAAGCCGGTAAGCGAAAACGATCAGCCAAAGGGGAATTGAGATTAATTTTCGCATGATAAAACGCTGCAAAGTTCATAATTAATATCTTAAAGATTACCTTTGAACCCAGAATCAACACGTATCTAATTAAAATAATAAGCCTCTGAATTAAGTAAAATGATGATCAATGTTTATTATACTAAGTATTACTATTAAAGGCGAAGTTACGAAAAAACTTAAGTGTGATTATTATAAAATTATTACAAATATACACATACACAATGTGTATTTTCATGACATGAAAATTGATGTATACAAAATATATAATACAAAATTAAAAAAGAAACAATTGGTATAGGAATCTATACTAATTATTCCTAAGAAGGAGGGGCCTTCTGGACGTATAAACGCAGGAATTGGAAAACGAAGAGGGAACAGAAGTGAAAGCGGAAACGAAATAAGGACAAGAGAGCTGAAACAGAAAAGGAAACAAAATTTGAAGCGACACCAGAAACAGAAGGGAAACTTAAACGAAGGAAAATTTGAGTACAAACAGAAGGCCAAGGGAACGAAATTAGAAACGGAAGTTAATATGCCAATGGAAACGGAAATTCAAACGGAAACCCTAATGAAAGCTGAAAGGGAAAGCTAATGGAGATGGCAACGGAAATATTTTTTGTACCAAGCCGCAAGTAAAACCGCAGGCAGACGAGCAGACAGACAAACTTAGCGAAACTATAAGAATTCCTTAATGAATTTAGACTTACATAAAGTCTTCTAGATCAACCACATTAGTGTATTGACATGCCTGACCATCGACGTTGTAACACATGCTGTTATAATCCCATTCTGGTCTTTGATGGCAGGGTAGATTGGTCTGAAACTCCGGTACTGGTTGAGTAAACACCACATGTTGTTGTTGTTCTGGTGTTTGATGGCAACGTAGATTAGTTTGAAAATCGTGCACTGGTTGCGTATAAGTTACATTTTGTTGATAGTACTGTTGTTGAGGTATATCCTGAACATAATTAGTTCTATTATAGCACTGCACTGACAAATCACTGTAGCCATTGTAAACATCGCCATTACACAAATTGTTCACTGGCTGCCTAGACCACTGACTGGTCATAGGACACTGCAGATTCCATCCTGTTTCTTCGAAATTACCGACCACAGGACATCTCTGCGTGAGAGGTTCGCCGTTTACGAACATATTTGTTTGAGTTAGACATAAATGATCTATTAAAACAGACCATCGGGCTATATAATCATCGAGCGACTGATAGCAACCAAGATGTGCTTATCTTGCCCGTTATAGCTGACATGGTAGCAAAATTGATACCTAACTACTCTTGCTAGATAACGCGGCGCTTGCTGGATTAATTTCAAACCTGCCTGTCGAATGAAAATGATATGAAGTTTCGCACATAATTTAGTATATACATTGTGTATGTTTGTACCGATGAAGCATTTAATACCATAAACATTAAATGATTCCCGTTAAATTCAGTGAAAACGTCCAACTAAATCACATGCACCTTACATTTCCTGTTCGATTTGAGCTTAATAACGATGTACCGCATTAAACTTCCTTGTGTAATTTCTGGGTTTATTAATTCGTTTACATGGTTCAGGATGCATGCTTCATCGTATACATTAACTTAGGTTTTTTTTAAATTAAATGGGTACAAAACATGCTTCTAATAATAATCGCCTTTTACAACCCAGTATTTAAATACAATAAGCCTTTTAACAGTGATTAAAAATTGCACTGTGTTTCCCATTTCGGAAACCTGATGATATCATTTTTCAAGTGTATATTATTTTACATGTTGTTTTGATAATGCGAAGCTACACGCTAACCTAAATTGAATAAATATGATAATCTGATATTGGCACCACAAACGCTCTTGCTAATGAGTCGTAATACTCATTATTGAGGGTCGTGACTTCAAATAAGTACTTTTATGCGTAGGTACGAAAGTTGCGCGACGTGCCTCAGTTTCTTTTGATAAGCAGGGCAGACGTATACTTTGATAGCAAGTCTAACTCTAAACTCTTTTCTTCAACTTAACCAATCTATTAGGTACATGAAGCTACCAATAATCTAAATAATCTAGATTCTAGGTAATCTTTAAAAGTTCTTTCCTTTTACTTTGCCGTCATAAGTCTACTTCAGCATGTAATGTTCCCTCTCAGTACCAATGTAGCTTATGACAATAAATTATTGATAGATAGTTACGCAAAGTCGCAGGTTAACATTAGAGCATTAAAAAAGTGTTGTCTTTGCCAAGTGCCGACAAAGTCACATTGTTGAATATTCTCTTAATAATAGAGGTCAAAATTTTTTTGCTTATCTTGGGACATATTGGCATTATCTGCGATTGATATCAAGTTACATATCACCTATCACAATAATTGCTGATAAGGATCAATATATATTTATGTATATGTTACTGCAGACAGTCTGATACTGAAATCTAGAGACCGCACTCTCACTCAGCTCAGACTCAGAACAGAGTTAAAACGAGACAGATTTATGTCAGAGCATATTTGTGTCTCGTTTTAATCTCTATCTTGAGTCTGAGCTGAGTCAGAGCACGCTCTATAGATCTCAGCATGAGATATATGAAGCATAAATTAAGGGCCTATTAAAACTCGCCAAGTAAACGTATAGACTAACGAATTATAACATTTTGACAGTTTTTTATTGGCAATTCGTCAGAAACTCAAAATTTCATCAGTTAAATTTTACTAGGGGATGCGTGGTGAAATAGGATGGCCTTAATTGATTTTTGGAAACATTGCATAGAACGTTTAACTTTGAAGTAGCTATCTAAAATGCATAATTCTTCATGCGCAGTCACTTTCTTATCACATCGTTTAGTACTCAGTTAACCTAATTTCCTTTTTAACTACGTCAACGGCTTACTCTAATATGGATACTGGTAATTGTGAGAACACCATAGCATTCTACTTTAACAACATAAGAACAAGACTCATAGGTTTAGTATGAGATTTTACAGCTCGATAACGATGGTAGATGGCACTAGAAGTCAAAACGATATAGCGTCAAAGTAAAATCCCTTTTTTACAGACTTCCAAAAAAGGAGGAAGTTCTCAATTCGTCGGAATCTTTTTATTTTGATTTTTTATGTATGTTCCCCGATTACTCGAAGACGCATGGACCGATTTGGAAAATTATTTTTTTGTTTGAAAGGGTATACTTCCCAGGTGGTCCCATTGTCATCAGGTCAGAATCTGATGATAGGATCCTGGAGAAATCGAGGGAACTCGAATATTCTTCGTAGTGGCATTTGAAATCGGTTTTGTAAAAAGAATTTTTACGTTTATATTATTATAGAGCTCAAGTTCATATTCTAGTTCACATTCTACAGCCAGCGCACAAACCGGAAGCTTTGAGACATAGCAAAAATTAGACTTTAAATTAATTAATTTTAGGTACAATTTATTCTGCCATTATGTCTTGATGATCGTAGTCTATATGCGTAGGCGAGATGTGCAAATCCGTACTAAGGTGACAGAATAGTTTAAAAAAAGATAATGGTCTGGTGTGTACGTCAAGAACTAGTAGCACTCGTATGGATACTAGTAATACCAAAGTTGGAATCTAAAGAGCACTTTGCTTATCTGTATTATAATATTAATGTAGGTCTTTTCAATATTATGGCTCATACAGCTGAATAGTATGTAATCGTATCTTAGCAACAAGTAAAAGCTTACCAAACACTCAGTGGATGTTTGCTTGATATTTTTGTTTTCTTTACTTGTGGTTACGTCGTGTACATGCACATTGCGTAAGTGTGCGTGCCTGTCAGGAGCCTAGGTTAGCCGCCTAGCGGTCAGTCGCGAGCAAATTTCGTTTACCCTAAGCCAGGCAATACACGTCAGGTTTTTTTCATCCGATCGTCCGATCCGGTAGCCTGATCAGGCTACCGGAAGGCATTGAAGCCATTACTTTGTATGAACAGTCAATACACGTCCGATCCGGTGGCCGGATCGGACGTCCGAGTCGGAAACGGGCGCGAGGCGTTTCCGATTTTACTGTCGGTCCGATTGTCTGAAGGCGCGGTCTACATACTTCTAGTATGAGACAAAATAGACGTCCGGTTACTCCTTCCGATTTTGCCAGCAGGGTTCCCAACTTAGGGCTTTTAGCCCCAAATTTAGGGCGGAATTTTGCTTATTGGTGGATCTTGCGTTACTTTTACTCCATCTCCAAAAAATGTTACAGTTATAATGTAAACATATTGTATGACTATAAGAATTCCGAATAATGTAATTAAAATTAAGTTATATTATTTTTATTTACCTCAATAAAACGGGAAACTTATTTAAACATTAGCCTTGAATGGTAACAAGATACAGGGGTATTTTTGGGGCTTTTGAATATTGAATTTAGGGTTATTTAGGGGTATTTCATGTTGATGTTAGGGCTAATTTTTTTTAGGAGTTGGTAACCCTGTTGCCAGTTGAATCTAGCGCTGACACTGTGTGGACGCATCGTTGTGGTTCGAATAATGGGCCAAAATTATGAAAAAAAAAAAAAACATAATAATAAAATTATTATTATTATGAATTATTTATTATTTATTTTGGATGTTTTAAATAGAAATGACTCTCAGTAAGTCTTGTCAAATTGATTGGATGAATCCAATAGCGACGTTTTTTCTTCTTTCTCTTTCCTCTCTTTAAAATTTCTGTGGTGGTGTCGTGTGGTGCGGGTTGTTACGTTTCCTCAAATATGGTTGAGCGAAGCAACGGCTGGATCATGCGTCATGCTCGTGAACGGGTGCCACCAACGGGAATGGGTCTGCTTTTGCCTGCCTGTCTTAACATGCATTGGATTGTTTTGCATTTTTGAAACTTTATTGTGGAAACACTGTATACATAGCATAGTTTTGTTACCTATTGTAAAAAAAATTTTTTTGAAAAGAGCGACCGCCGAGTTTATTGCTGGCTCTTCTCGGCAGGAACGGCATTCCGAACCAGTAGATTCATTGACGATTCAAAAGTACTTGTAAAGGTTTATTTGAATAAAAAATATTTCTATTTCTATTAACTCGTCATCCATCTTCTTTTCTTCTGCTTTGCTTCAAACGCAAGCACTCGGGATGATAGCTCGGGAACGACTGAGTTCAGAAAAAGCCTGACGGAAAAATCGGATGTGTATCGAGTAAATACGATCCGGTAGCCTGATCAGACAATCGGAAACAAAATCGGACGTGTATTTCCAGGCTTATACAGATACAACACACACACAACCATGAGCCACGCGCCCTCATGAATTGAAAGAACTATACAAGAGTAAAGTAACATTGAGATTATTAAGTCTATCTAATTATCTAGCTAACATGTATAGCCCAATTAACAGGTAGTACTATAGTTTCTATTCCATTTCACAAACAATACAGCATCTACATACGGGGGATTACAGTTGAATGCAATTTGTATCCTACTGAAGTATGGAATGGGATATGAAATATCATACGATGCGATTGTTGCATCCATCTCACAATTGAAATTAACTCTCTCAAGGATCTCTCTATATTCAAATACCTCTCAGGTACCTATTATTCAACAGGAATGTCCATTGTCCAGGCCTTATTTCGGATAATTTATTAACAGATCATAAATTTTAAGTAAATATTCTTGTACATAAATGTAACTTTTTTTCATTACTTTTAACTATTTCGGTAGGTACTTTTATTTGATAAAATAATATAGTGAATATTATTTTATCAAATAAAAACGGATATATGTATATCATGATATTTATGCCTAGATTATCTGTTTTTTTTTTTTATTTCTACCTAATCTCAGTAGTCGTTCATCCAGTAGCAACCTGACAAGTTAAAAAATAGCTTCTCTTCAAAAATGCTACAAACTTATTCCATTCCATTATTGGTAACCATCGTTGCCAAGATTTTAAAATCTCATCCAGTTTTTAAAATGTTATGAAACTTATAATCCCCATTAAAAACTAATAATACTGTATATTATAAGCTAGTTTTCGGTTTGACTGATGATGAATATCCGATCTTTTGATATTTTATTATTATAGATTTTTAAAGTAGGTACCTTTGTAATATAATATGTGTATTGTATCTTATTCTCACAATCGAGGGCTGTTGGACAAAATCTCTTCCTTATAGATAAGCTGTCCTTGTGTACCTCCATTATTATGTAAGTATGTGATTTAATTTCAAGTTTCTGGTATGAAATAAATAAGTAAATATTTTTTTAACTATGATACTGACATTGTTTTAAGATCGCTGTAACGATACCAAGGATATCGTGTTGTTATAATGCCTTGAGATGTGTTTCTTTGAAATGTGATTATATCGTGTATCGACTTTAGGGTCAAAGTTTATAAAAACTCGTTGACTGGCATTAATAAGTACTTATACTTAGTAAGTCAGGCGTTGCTATTATATATAAATACGTATACACGAATCTATCTCCATTCTTCTCCATCTTAATTAAGTCTCATCTCAGTCGTAGAGAAAATTTCATATTCTCCTCTCCCCTCCAAATAAGCGAAAAGCTTGTGCTAAAAGTAGGTACGAGAATAGTGCAACGGGTGAGGCTCGAACCTGCGACCTTTCAGTTTTCAGTCCGCACCTTTAACCGTGGAGCTATTTATAACTTGATTCCGAAAGAAGAGGTAGATTTACCATTATACAAATTTAAAGTGTGTAAAGAAACATTTAATAAGTAGGCTAGTTCAGCCTAGCCTAGCCTATAAGTAGCCTAGAGGCTAATACACCGTTAGTGAATTCCTTAATAACAAAGTTGCTTGGAAGAAATCAGTTTTGCTTCAGCTGTCCACTGGATAGAAAAGCTACTAAATGTAACATTTTGTTTTAACAAGAGCAACTGCTGAGTCCTTGCCGGCTCTTCTCGGCAGAATCAGCTTTCCGAACCGGTGCTAGAGTCTCGACCTGTCATAAGTGCCACAAGCTGGCCTACATGAAATAAATGATTTTGAATTTGAAGTTGCATTGGTATGTAAGACCATGTTACTTATAACTAGGCGATCTCGCGGTTAATCATATTTCACTTGTTTTACAATTAATTAATATTTACACAAATATTTAAGTTTTTGTCAAACAATATTAACATTTGTAACAATTTAGAACCAGTTCAACACAACACGCGTTCGTATGTTCCAATTCGGCGTGAACATTGCCGGCCTTTATAGTTCAACGAACTCTTTTGAATATTCTGGAACTTCACCATATATTAAGTAGATATCGTCACTACAACTATTTCATGAAGAATGTTCAAAACTTTGTGGCCAATAATGAACCACAAAATTATAATATACATTTCATCATAGCTTTTGTGTCCGTTACATTACGAACCTTGTTACTTGTTGTTTAATTACGAACGAAATTGGGGAAGGAGTTAGTTTGCATCCTGAGGAAGAGGACTGTAGTTTTTACGTCAAAATATTTAGGAACTCCCACGGAAATTTTAATTAATTTATCTCGATACTTTCAGAGTTAAATTAATATTGCAACCAAAACAAGTCTTTCGTCCTAATATCGACGGGAAGATCATTTCCAGCAGGTAATTACTTAACAAGAGATCAATCATAAATTCATAACAAAGGCGGGACGGCGTACTGCTCTTATGCCTAGATCTTCTCGAGGTCGTTGAACCATTGTATTTTAGTAATTCACCGAGGGTCGCAAGTTCGATCTCGGGCACGCATTTTGCGAAGGTATTTGCGTTTAAGCAATTAAATATCGCATGCTGAATGGTAAACGAGCCTGCACGGTGCGTGAAGTCTGCCAATTTGCATTGTGCCAGCATGTTGGCCTATGAATTTCACCGAGAAGAGACCTGTAGCCTAATCACGAACTTTTTGAATTCCGCGTTACGTTATCGTATCGAGTGACGATGACGATACGATAACGCAGAATTTTGGTAGCACGAATCATTAAAATTAACTCTCGTCACTCGATACGATTACTTTACGCAGTCTGCTGCACGTTCAAAAATTAAATACTTGTATAATTGTATAATTTCGTATATAGAAAAATAATTTCGAAAATTTTCAAACACTACATCATAATAATTATATTTTTAGCTAAATTATTAATATTTTTATCTTTTTATGTATGATTTTTAATAAAATAGCCAATAAAACCGAATTTAATTTGAATAATTTGAATTTGTATTTTTAACGTACCTACCTATGTTTTTGAACTGTCATGTTTATAAAATTATATCTAACCTAACATTCCATAATCCATTATCTTTAAATAAGGTATTTTAATTTATTAATTAGTCGTCATTTTTTAATTGTGTCCGTTATATATATAAATATTATACAATAGCAGCTTTATTAGTTTTTTCCTGAGGTCGCCTGTCTGTTGTAAAGCCAGGCGCTGAGGCAAACTTACCATCAAGAATATGCAATACCAATGGTCTATTTTATGGATAATGTAAGTATAAAATATAATATTCTATCTAATTAAAATCTTAAAATGTACCTATGTCATGTTGAATAAACGGTGGAATACATAATATTAGACATCCTATAGGCTGTCCGCCGACGATTGCGTCGCGACCCACGGGTGTTTGTTTTTGCGCTGGCTAGGTTAAAATAGGTAAAAGACTAGTTGGGTTAAAACCTAAAATACTATTAATGAAAATAATTTCATTAATTTTATGACTATCAAGTCATACTTATAAACTATAATTTATCATTGATATAATCATAAGTAGATAGATACCTTTATTTGATGTTATTGAAAAATATTGAAAGGCAGCACCTAATCAAGTTGTACTTTAAAGTAATGTACCTACCTAAGAGAGGCATCAATTAACCCCAATATATATTTTTTTTAGTATAAAAACTTGAGATAACCTAATATTTTTGTTTCTAGATGATCAAGAGTGGAACACACTATACCCCAGTGAGTCATGGGACTAGTCTGAAGGCTACCACCACAATTAACACGACCTACCTAAACCTAGACCTTGGTCTCCAATCAAAAGTGCCCATTTAAGCTGTGGCAAGAATGCCACTATAAGTCAAGACTTTCTATGTGTACCTACTACTTAGGACCTTCAGGGCTTTTTGAGAATTCTATAAGAAAAAACCCTATTTTTATTTTTTAAAACTAATTGTAATAAAAGCAATTTTTCTATTCTTGGTTTTATTTTATATTATTATTCTAATATGTCTTAACTATAACAATAGGTATCATTTATCCACAAAAAGCTACTTCAACATGATATGAAACTTCCTAATATAAAATATTAAATTAGCAATGATTTGATTCAATTGAATTCCTTGCCGGGTCTTCATAAATTTGAAGTTCAGTCTTGCTATCAAGCCCGGATGGCTTTTGTAATGTATTCCTATATTCATGATGCATCATGGTCAATCTGAAAATAAAATATTTTTCAGTAATAGGTATAATAAATAGGAAAATAACTCTCCCTGTGACCCTTTTACACCTAACTAACATCTAACTGAACTTAACCACTGAACCAAATCAAAATGACATGGAATTAGTAATTATAAGTAATTTATTAAAAAAAAGCATTTGAATAAATAGAATTTATATTAGGTATATGAAATGAAATTTATACAATACATACTTAGTAACTATTAAGCAACATTGGTGCTACCCAAAAGAGGCCTATATACACAGCGAATGCATTGTGATTTGTTTGATGAAGATAATGAACACCTACGATGATTCAAAAACAATCTTCCAGGAATTTTATGTACATACCTATGGGCCATGAAATAATAACTATCTGCTTCTAGATTGAGACTAGCTAGTTGGTTAGTTGTGCTTATCACATTCTTGATTATGGTCTATTATTATTTTTGCTTTATGATGATGGTATAGGTATGGTTGAGTTAGTGGTCTTTTGAAAGTCCATTTTGTATTTATTGAAGTTTACAAAACCTTTCTCCATCTGAAATATTAAAATGTAAATTAGGTACTTAAGTATTTTAAGTATGTCCAGTCAAGTTTTTAATTATTCAATTGTTCAATTAATGTATTATTAGTTTGAATGGAAATAGTTATTAGTCTGTTCAGGGGGCAATATGGAATCAATAGTTATAGTTATGCTCAATAAACTTGGTAGGTATACTAAGACAACACTTGCAATGCATCTAACTTAACCTCAAAATGGCAATGTAGGTACACATATATTGTTCACTGATTGATGTAGGTACCTACTTAATTTCATGATGAAATTACAAAGGTGCTATGTTTATTTAACATAGAAAAAAACCTCATAATATCCTCATAGAGAAAAACACTCGAAATAACTAATTCCTTAGATGTTAGGTATCATTGATCATTCTTTGAGCAAGTTTTAAGGCTGCAATGCAACAACTCTTTTTTGTATGTTAGCATTCCGAAACACTTTTTTCCTAAATAAACTGTAAATCTAAGTTTTAACAACACATAATTTTATTTACTCAACACTTGTTTACGTTACAATATGTTTTTAATATCAATTGTCAATTGTCATTGCCATTCGCCCATTTATTTGCCCATTGGTCCTACATAAAAATCAAACGCGGCAAATTTTACGCGGCAAATTTGATTTGAGTTTATTTTCTTATTTTTGTTAAAACTTATGTGTATTGAAAATGATAGTAAATATAATATATCTTTACATAAGCATTGACTATTTAAGATGATATATTAATGATATTGAATGTTATAGGTTTAGGTACTAAAATGCTAACACGTATGAACTTATAATATTATTTTGTTTATTAGGTACTTACTTGCTTTGTTACAATCCTACACTTATTCTTTGACTGGATCAAAACTTTTAGTTTTAAGTCGCAGACGTCGATGAATTGAATATCCGTCTTGCCTAGACTATAGGTGTAGGCATTTATATTCTTTCATTATTTCTTGTTCGTCTTATAGTCTTGAATCATTTTTGAAGTGATTCCTAGACACACTCAACATTATTTTAAAACGTTTTTAGTAAGAAAAATCCGCAAAAACAACACATTTGATGACGACGTAAGTTCACTCACTTCAAAAAGTTCAGTGAGCTATAATTCGGTAATTCTCGATAGCCAGCTTTCGTAATTCTCGAAACCAAACGTCAAAAAAAGGTTTGTGCTACCGATTTTTGAATTTCTTCGAGAAAAACGTGACGAAACCGGAGAGTGACGTCACAGCTGCGTCAAGTTTAACTTTACGTAGTTGCAGTTGCTTCGTGCTACCGATTTTAGCGCGTTACGTGCGTTTTCATACAAAACTGCGTTTTGACGTTAACTTCACCTTTACTATTCGAAAGTTAAAAAAGTTCGTGATTAGGCTACTGCTCTCAGTAGTGAGCCGTTGACACTTGACGTGAAGCTGATAATGACGATGATTAATTTACCTTAGACGAATTCTACACAAAATCAACAAACGTATAAAATAAGATCTAAAGATAACGATTATCTTTTACTAGCTTTTTCCCGCGGCTTCACCCACGTTAATTTCGATTTTTCAAACCCTTATTTTATCCCCTTAGAGGTTGAATTTTCAAAAATCCTTTCATAGCCGACACCTACTTTATAATACCTACCTGCATGCCAAATTTCAGTCTGAACCGTCCATTGGTTTGAGCTGTGCGTTGATAGATCAGTTAGTCAGTCAGTCACCTTTGCCTTTTATATATGTAGGTTATTATTCTTGGATGTGATTCCCATCTTAAAACTATTTGTTATAATAAAACTATTTGCTATAACCAAAGAGATTAACTAATTGGCTCCGACTATAAACCGATGAGATCTCTATGCTATTTCCATTGACCTCATTGGCTATGGACCTGATAATTACGCAACAAAAACTCCCGAGTGTTTACAAACATTTCCGTGATCCAATTCATTCACAACTTTTAATAGGGCAAAAAGTTGTTTAACTTTCCGCGAACTAGTTGATTTTATTTTATGATACAACTATGTACCTACCTACCTAAATAAGTAAATTGATCTACTCAAATAAAAAATATATTCTATGTAGGTAGTTCCATGTCGCACACCCGAATCAATAGTGAGACAATTCAAAAAAAAAAAAGGTCTCTGTTCCCTAAACGAAAAAAAAAGTCTTTCTGAATCTTTTGTTAGCAAAGTTATGAAACTCAATTTTAATTTAGGTCATAAAATGAAGTCGTGAAATGCGACCGAAAATAAAATTAACATTCATACCTTGCTAACAAAAGATTCAGAAAGACTTTTTTTTTTCGTTTAGGGAACAGAGACCTTTTTTGAGTTGTCTCACTATTGATCTGGGTGTGCGATGTGTTGTTTGGAAACAAACATACGCACACTTACAAACTTTTGCCTTTATAATATTAGTGTGATATGATGCCAAATTTCTTTAAAAGAATATCTTACTTATTTTTCCGACTGTGTATTGTATTTTTGTAGCAGACCAAAACAGATCACTAATTTAAAAGCTGTAAACATTAGAAGTATTCCTGATGCATTTTTAACGAGTAGCTACAAACGATGATACCATGTGTTCAGAATAGCCAGGGTCAACGAACTCCGATTGCAACTTTGTTCGACCCGCAGAACATTACTGATTAGGGACTTTACATACTATTTTAAACTGATGCCCGCGACTTTGTCCACGTGGATAAAGGTTTTTTTAACTCCCACGGGAACTTTTTAATTTTCTGGGATAAAAAGTCTATGTGTTAATCCTGGGTATGAGATATATCCATTTCACAGCCCAATCCGTTTATTCATTATGACGTGAAGGAGTAACAAACAAACATACACACAGACGAATGTGGTCAATACTATTAACTGTCAAAAATGGGCAGGACATGTGCAACCAATGCATGCACACTTAGAGAGGCCGAGGGAGTCATTGAATTGATGCAGGAACATGTAAGGAGTTCGAAGCCAGGGTTTGTAATTGGCCAGTTTAGTCTTTTCCTAGCTCTTTAAATAGCTGTACCCTGCAGGATACACTGCAGAGGCAACAGTGTTTTTATCAGATTAAGTATCTTTCTGTATTAATGAATGGAGGGTAAACTGTAGACTCTACAGTTTACCCTCCATTCATTAATAGAGAGCAAATTCCCAAAATGTGCATATCCCTCTACAGTGTAGAAGGACATGCACATTTTGGGAATTTGCTCCACCAAGCTAATACAAGCAGCAGCTGTATAGATCACAGGTCCCCAAACTTTTTTTCCTTTCAGACCACTTTCAAAATTTTACTGGTTTCCGTGGCTGCTGTTACATTTCTATTATATTCCCAAAAGTCATCAAAAAAATGTGACGATTAGATCTATCGATGGAAACTCGATTATGCAAGGGGTGAAAATTAAAAAAGTATAAGTAGATGTAACTTTTTTTTTTTAATTCTCATTTTTTAATAAGGGACTTTTGAAGGTGACCTTCATGTCAGCCCCATCGGTACTCACAAAATATTACAATTATAATAATACAATTAATATATACAAAATGAAGATGTAACTTAAATAGCCATTATTTTAATTCTTATACAAGTTGCAACACACAAATAAGATTTTTCTTCAAAATAAAACAGTAGATATTTTTGGATGGACTGAATTTTATAGGGCTAGTTTATTTTATCAGCTCTATGCAGAGATTACCAGTAGGCAAGGCAGAGCTGTGTTGTTTGAGATTACGGTTTTAAATAGATACTAGTTAATAGAATAATATGAGTTGGTATTATTTTGTTGTTGCGAGCAAGGACATAACCAAATGAGTCGAGAAGATAAAATGGGTATAACAAGTACATATTACACATTATCATATCATACACAGTGTACCTCAGTATGTATTTTGATTAGTCTTTTTTTTAAGTTATTTAAATTAAATACTTACAATGGTCCCATTTTCAAAGATAATCAAAGTTCTTACTGGATTTTAAAAACTAAATCCACACAGATGAAGTCAAGGGCATCAGCTAGTTAAATAAGACAGCAAATATAGTGTGTTCGGGCTCATTAGAATGGTCTCAATAAGAATGGTTCGAGGAGAATTTAATGATGACGCAGAAAACTAGGTAACAGGTTATCAGGTATAACATAATATATAATCCAGCCTTAGTTTCACATGTGGGGAGTTGTTTAAATTCTCAATATTTCACAAAGAAAAGTGAAGTGAGGTAGGGGTTCCAACAAGTCCATTCATGACTATTTTGGTTAAAGGTAACTAACTCAACATAGAACAACTTTCAAAACATATTTCAAATACTTATACAGTAATGTGACCACTACCAAGTTGCAAAAGATAGCCCTGGAAGTTAACACTATTAGCACTGTGCTAAAAATTTAGCTGCAAGTCTTAAAAAATTATTTAATTAACAAATGTGTAGTTGTTAATTATATATTATCTACTAACAACTAAAAAAAATAATGACAGAAAAAATAAAGAGAAAGTTATGAATCAGGGACACAATATTTATTAGCAGGAAAACGTAATTATAAGGTTATGTCTAAACTAAGTTGCTGAAACAAAAATAGATACCTAATATTAGGGAAATGTAGTCAAAAACTAAAGATAAATACCTTCTTTTTTGATTTGCAGGCTTCGAAGCCATCTCGGATTTTATCATAGTGTCACTATTATGAAACTTCGCGATATGAGCACAATCTTAGAACACTGCTAAGGAGAGTAACATATCGCTTTCCACGATAATATTTAAATATTTGTTACGGTAAAAGTCACAATTTTATTTCACAAATCACAAATTAGGTCATTTTATAAATGCACTACACAAACAAAATACACTTTGTTGTCGTGAACTTGCACAGTTTTTTTTTTTTTTTTTTTTTTAATTTATTAACGGCCTGGATACCAAGTCCTTTGAGGCCTTTCATTAAAAAATATATACAAGAATTACTTATAACTAATACAAAAATTATAAAAACCTATACAAACTTTGTCTAACTTAATATCTATGTACATTTTTTACAACTTATAACTTTTCTACAGAATTACAAATAAAATCAAAAATAGGCTTAAAGAATAACGGGTTTTTAAGCAAGTCTTTTATGTGGCGGGGAATACACATTTTCAGTTTATTTACAATTATTATCCTATCTAATTCACTTACTAATACTAGTCTTTGTATACCAAAAGCTTGACAACTAAAAACAATGTGATTCAAATCAGCCTCAACATTATCACAATATTTACATTTTTTACTATCATATATTTTTAATCTATACAAATGTGTTGGTACTAGACAGTGACCAAATCTTAGTCTATTTATAATTGATATATACTTTCTAGAATGACACTTATTTTTGAAGTACCACGGTTGCACTGGCATTTCGTTTTGAATTTCCTTAAACCATTGTCCTTTAGTTTTACAAGTTTCTTGCCAAACTTCATTCCATAACTTTTTCTGTCTTCTTTTCAATTTATAGTGGAAGTCTGTGAACGGGACTTTGATAGAATAAGAGCAATCTTCATAGAACTGTCCATTCCTTGCAGCAGAATCGACTACTTCATTTCCCGTTATACCTCTGTGGGAGGGCACCCAGACAAATTCTACATTCACACCCCTTTCCTTTAAAATTAATAGTACATTTTTAACTTGAAAAACAATATAAACTAGCTTATAGTTACTAAAATTAAAATTTTCTAAGGCTAAGAGAACACTTTTTGAGTCAGTCACTATAATAAAATTCTTAATACTATACATTAATTCTTCTTTAATAAATTCTAATGCCTTTAATACAGCAATGCATTCGGCAGTATATACACTACAATCCGAGTTCAACTTAAATACTCTACAAATTTTTTGCTTTGAGTCATAAAAAGCAGAACTTACAAAGTTCTGATTTTTAGACCCATCCGTATATATCCTATAATAATTTTTACACTTTTCTTCAATGAAATTTAGGAAGTCTATGTTTGTTTTAATATCATTAATATGGATTCTATTATCCAAAAATAGTACATCATAGGGGCAACTATACATAGGCCAAACGTCATTAACATTAATGCAACTAGTAATACCTTGCATATATGTCATAACAACTGAAATAGTAGGTTCCTTACCAGAAAGGATTGCTTTCGCAGTTGTTTGTAATGTTTCAGTTGACGAATTAGTTACTTTTAACACCTGTTCTGAAAGCAATAACTTGCTAACCAAGTCAGAATTACAGGATAGTTCCTTCAGACAAAACCTTTCCGCCAAATGAATCCGTCTTACACCCAAGGGAGGGATACAAGTTTCCACTTCCATTGAATTTATAGGCGTAGAGCGCATAGCTCCACTTATTATACGCAGACCAATATTTTGTATTACATCCAGTTTTTTTAACAGTGTTGGATTGGTTTGCATATAAGCCAGAAAACTGTAGTCAAAATGACTTCGAACCATACTTTTATACAGCATTGTTAAAACTTTAGGATCTGAACCCCAAAATATTCCTGCTAAACTTCTAAGAATATTTATGCTTTTTAATGCATTTTTACAGATATACTTAATGTGAGAATCAAATTTTAGTTTTGAATCAAGAATAACTCCTAAAAATTTCTTATTTGTTACAAAAGGAATAACTATATTATCGTATTTAACACAATTAGCCTCTGAATTACCAAATACCATACATGAACTTTTGGAAGTATTTACATTTAATTTTAATGTATTTTTATAGAACTGTTGCAACTGGATCAATGATGAGTTGACAGTATTCTCAGCTATTTTTACATTTCTATTAATACTATACAGTAGTAAGTCATCAGCAAATTGTGAGATTTTAACATCATTTATTACATATTTTTGAATTTGAGAAGTATACAAATTATACAGGATCGGTGATAGGGAAGAACCTTGCATAAGACCTTTGCATGTTTGATTAGGTCCATGGAGTATATTATTGTACTTAACATAAAACTGTCTATTATTTAAAAAATTTGTAAGCCATTTTAACATTTTTCCAGGAATGCCAATATCATGCAGAGAAATAATGAGCTGGTTCAAATCAACATTATCATAGGCACCCTCTATATCTAAAAACACACAGATAGCTGTTGATTTTGTATACTGGCATTGTTTCATATCTGATATGAATGACGTTAAACTTTCTGCTGCACTTCTACCTTTACGAAACCCATATTGAAATGAAGGTAATAATTTATTTGTTTCAGTAAAGTAATCCAATCTGAGTTTAAGAATTTGTTCAAATAATTTTCCAATACATGATGTCAGTGAAATTGGTCTGTATGAATTACAATCATCAGGTGCTTTATCTGGTTTCAAAATTGGAATTATGCATTGAATCTTCCAACTATCTGGTACACATTGCTTGATCCATAGCATATTGAATATATTAAGTAATGTTATTTGTCCTAATTTATGCAACTTTTTAATCATTAAATATGGAATGTTATCTAAACCAGGTGCAGAGTTTTTTCTAGATTGAAGTGCTATAGTAAATTCTGTGAAGGTAAACGGTTTCAATAATAACATAGAGCTTTCAGTGTCATTGTTACACTCAAAAACAGATTGACTCAAGTTTGTAGTATTATTATCCTTTTTAAATTTTGAAATAAAATTTGGAATCCATTCATCGTTTTTAAGTTGAGGTTGTATTTTTATTCGTTTAAACATTTTCATATAATTCCATACAAAGGTCATAGGTGTAAATCTATTAAATGATGAACATAAGTTTTTCCAACTATTTTTCTTAGCCTCTTTAATAATTAATTTTTTAACAGCATCTAACTTTTTATAATTAATGAAATGTTCTATTAAACCTTCTCTTCTATATAACTGTAAAGCTAATTTGGAGTTTTTCACTGCTGCTGCACAATTTTCATCCCACCAAGGAGCAGGAGCTTTGACTAGTCTAGGTCCCTCAATTTTAACTAAAGGAATACATTCTTTTTTTAATATATTTAAAACTTCACAGAATTTATCATATGACTGAAGGGGTTTTTGATCATCAAATATCATGGACTTGAAGTACTCCTCAGATTTCTCATGATATTTGATCCAATCTGCTTTATTAAATAAAAATTTTTCAACTTTATTATTGACTTCATATCTAGATGGAATTAAATTGAGTTTTATAAATGTTGGATAATGGTAGCTACCCAATGGGTCATCACCTACTGACCAGTCACATAAAGGGGCGAGGACAGGGCTCACACCTGTGACATCAATAGCGGAACTATTAGCATTGGGTCTTTGAACAGTAGTTGGCATACCCGAGTTTAGAATACAAAGATCATGCTCGTCAAAAATGTCATATAAAATCTTTCCTCTAGAGTTAGTACAATGACAGCCAAAAGCTATATGATGAGCATTAAAATCACCTGACACAAAACAAGGTTTTGGAATACCAGCAATAATATTTTTAAGTTTATTGATTTTGCAATTGTTATTTTTATTTTTAGGTGGGCAATACACACACAGGATGGACAAGTTACCAATATTAGTTTCTATAGAAATTGCTATGGACTGAACATCTTGAAAAAATTTTGTTTGTAATATTTTAAATTTAAATGTATTTTTTAATAAAATACCTACTCCGCCATGTTCATTTTTTGCATTTTTCCCTATATAACTGTAACCTGGAAATCTAATTGGATTATTTGTATCTTTTTGCCAAGTTTCATTTAATAAAAGAATATCAATATTATGCTGCTGTAAAAAATTTTTTACCAATGGTTTCTTATTATTAAGACTTTGTATATTATGTTGAACAATGATAATATGACTATCCATTATTTTTAGATAAATGTTTTAAAAAAGTTTCTTTAATGTGATTGGTACTCTTGATATCATTTGAATTTCCTATTGAAACCAAAGTACTAATTATGGCTTCCAGAACTTTTTGGTCATTTACTATATCATTGTATGATACTTCAGGCTTTGTGGGGGATTTTTGCATGGGTTGGTATGGAAGTGTCTTCTGCTGAGTTTGGGGTTTTGGGAGTGGTGGAAAATTAGCAATATTCATTTGTACTACCTTTGAAAAAGACTCTTTATTTTTCTGCATTTTGGCTGCCTTAATAGGGCATGTCCTAGATATTGCTAGATGAGCCCCACCACAATTACTGCACTTCAGCACATCCGAAGTGCAGTCCTTGTAATAATGCTCGCCAGCACACCGTGAGCAAACCTGTTTATTTTTGCAAATCTTACCAAAATGGTTAAATTTCATGCATTTAAAGCATTGCATTAAGGGAGGTACATACGTATATACTTTATATCTCCAGTTGTCTAGGTAAATATATGGTGGCAGACTAGTGCCACTGAATATCACACTTATTGTGGAGAGAGGAACGACTTCCTCTCCCACTTTTTTCATAAATCTTCTCACACCAATTATTTCAGAGTCTGAAGATAGTTTATTGAACAACTCATGGTTGCTATTTTCTTTGGGAATGAACCTCACTACCCCTACCCTCTCCACAGAGGATGCAGGGATGAAAGCTCGCAACTTGTAAACTGTAAGACACTCGTGGTTCAAAAAGTCATTCGCGGCAATAGCTTGTTTGAACACCAACATTATTTTATTTGCATTGATGCGCCTGCTTTCACTGATTCCCTTTACCTGTTTAAAGTACTTGGATACTACTAATGGATTTTTGTTCCCTAGTTTTATTTCAGTCTCTGTACTTTCGACGAACACCGGAAAGTCTGTGTTCATGCTGTTGTCTCCATAAGCCCTACGATATCCTGGTTTCATGTACGGCTTGTACTTTGCACCATCGTCTTCAGCAGACCCAGGCACCTTCCTCTTCCGTTTTCTACAGTCAGCGTGATCGCCACCATCGCCATCACTATCCGACGGCATGTTGACTTGTTTAAATTCACTAAATACAATAAATTACACTATTTTCACTAGTAAACTTTAAAATAAAAATTTCCAAGTCAAAAAAGCGCGGTTTTCCTTTCCCGCCAAAAAAGGAAGTCCACTTGCACAGTGGGAAACGGGAACCATAGAAGTTAGAACGAGAAAAAATCATCTCAAAAACAAGACGGAAAATTATGATGTTACCAGTTAGAAAAATATAAAATAAAATTATACGAAAAATATTTCAATAACTTAAATCGTGCATTATGTAGAGAATTACAAAGATATTCAAAACTATCTTATCAAGTTATCAATTTTAATTAGACATTCACGTTGCAAGCTTACATTCGTCTTGGTCTCATGTCTCATTTATCATTTTACTTGTGATTGCAATGGCAGCACCAAATAAATTATTTGTCAGTTGTCTATGGTTATTTTATTTCTTTCCATACGAAAAAATATGTAATAGAATCTGCAACCCCGTATACTGTATGCATATTTACTGTTTAAGCGTATAAGAGATGCAATTATACCAAAATTTGAGTGTGAAGGCGAGACATACGCTACAATATTAGGGTCCATCCCACGTATGCGACATTTTCATCTGCCATTGAATTCTATAGAAGTAAATGTAGGACCGCATTTGCGTTAAATAACGGGCTGTTCGCACTAGGTACCTACCTACATTAGCTATGCTCGTTGACCTTTATAATTGATCTATAATTAACACTGGACAGGTTGCTGTCATATTATTTTGGTACTACCTACTTGATAGAAGCCAATTTGGTGCTGCTGTAAACAGTGACAAGTAACTATATAAGGAACTAATTTAATTAAGATTAGTTGACAACGGACAGCTGTTGATACTTTTTGGCACTTCATGCATCCCTATCAATAGGTACCTAGTTTCACAGACACTAGTAGGTACTTATATCAAATGTGACACTTCAAATAATTTGAACTCATGACAGCCTAAATTATGGATCAATAATTGAATACCAGAAATAAAAAAGGGTCTAAGTGCCAAAACAAAAAAGAGCAGGATGTGTTTCAAATAATAAATCATTTTAACAACATACTTATTTCTTTTATTTTAAACTTCACATGGTTATTATTACAATAAAATTCTTTACAACGCTAGTCGTTTAGTCCTTATTTTAGGTGATTGGCGAGGGAATATACTAAATAATAAAGTAATAAAAACCGAAACGAAATTTTTGGCACTTAGACCCTTTTTTATTTCTAGTATTCAATTATTGATCAATTATTTCAATCAAGATCAATTTTTATTATAAGTGATCCATAATTAAAGCTGTCATTTGTATAGGGACAACTAGTCCAGTGTAAATCATAGATTGATTATAGAGGTCAGTGGTATAAAATATATTTCTACAATGAGATTATAGATGGCGCTGATAACAATTTCCAAACCTTGAAAGCAATAAGCATTACACACCAGGGGCCCAAGTCTGCTATTGCAATGCTATTGCAATTGTAGATCAATTGTCTATCAATGACATCCCAATTGCTACTTTTAGCAATTTGACTTGGGGCCCAGGGGTTCAATTGTCTATCAATGACATGACAATTGCTAAAAATAACAATTGTCATGTCATCGATAGACAATAAAATTACAATTGCAATAGCAGACTTGGGCCCCAGGGGCCCAAGTCTGCTATTACAATTGTAGTTACATTACAGTTACATTGCCTATCAATGACATCCCAATTGCTACTTTTAGCAATTTGACTTGGGGCCCAGGGGTTCAATTGTCTATCAATGACATGACAATTGCTAAAAATAACAATTGTCATGTCATTGATAGACAATGTAACTACAATTGCAATAGCAGACTTGGGCCCCAGTGCTACCCATGGAATAATATGGTGCCACCAACTCGAAAAAAAACTGAGGCCGCTATTTTAGCTCAAATCTCTTTAAGTATTACATCATTAAATAGTCAAGGACTGCTGTGGACTTTTATAGGTTAATGGTTGTTTTGAATAACATATCAGAGTTTACGGGTAACTGACTAGCTAATAATCAGAAAGACAGCATGACTTTCTGCTAGGTACTTACTTACCCATAAATTAGTGAGAAGTGACCCTCACTAGTTACCACCTACTGTGCACCTACTAAGAACATTTCGAGACTGTTTCAATCGATTTATCAATGCAACACTCTTAGATTAACTATTTATTCATATCGATGATCGATGGTAAGGCACACTGTATTGTTCCAAATCGCATTGTCTACTACTAACTATTTCGTAAAGGCTTATCATCGCACTTTGACTAATGTTACCACTTATCTGTTCACTCACTGTACTGTATCTCTCACTGCTGAGGGTCGTGACCCCTTTTCATAAATCACATTTAAAAGAGCCTACCTACATGAAAAGAAAGGGATTTCTTGGGATATCACTTACCTTAACCTGTTCCAGATACTTTTACATACGGCTCCATGGATTTAAACAATTTTACTATCGATGTTTGTGATTAATCGATTAACTTACTCTGCAAGGCACAGTGCGGCCTCCCGCTCCCGCATCATGTTCGAGGGAATATCATCATTTTCATGATCAGCAACACATCAACTGCTCAATACTGAGTGCAGGTCTACTCTCCATAAAGGTCCATAGTCCATACCGCTGGTCCAACGCGAGTTGGTGGACTTCACACACCTTCGACACCATTATGGCCATTATGGGTAACTCTCAGCACTGGTAGCATGGGCGGGAGAAATTTTATCCCCGGGAAAAGGATAAAACGTGTATCCCCTCGCTTAGCTTTATCCACCCGTCGAGCAAGGGCACAGCGGTGGAAATAACACTCAGTGGATATACTTATAGAATATACATCGCCTTCTCCTCTGTCGCCATGCTTTAGCATAGGGAAAAGATAATTTTATCCCCTGTCAGTGGATAAAATCGGGGGATAAAACTTTTATCTCCTGCCCATGCTACCAGTGCAGGTGTGCAGATTTTCTCACGTTGTTTCCCTTCACCGTTGAAGCACGTGATATTTAGTTGCACGCACATAACTAACTTCGAAAAGTCAGAGGTGCGTGCATGTGATCGAACCTGCGAACCCGCGAATAGGAGACCACAGTCCTAACCACTGGGCTATTACTGCTTCTGTAACTTAAGATCATTTCAATAACTACAAGTGTAAATTGAAAATTTAAAACACCCCCGACATGTAAAATTTAAAAAAAAATATAGTTAATTCGCCATTTTGTGGTAGCGACCATCTTGGATTTCAAACTCATAGTGTATAGTACACACACACACGCACACGCGCAACATAACACACACAAACTTATAACACCTCATCGTTTTTGCGTCGGGGGTTAAAAATATTACCATTCATTTATTTCAATACCGAGTCTTTTAATATGATTAGGTACTTTTGGACAAAGCCACATATATTTTCTAAGGTAAAAAAACTATTGCAGTAGCTCTGCTCGTATACCTTCTCGTAACATTACGACGTCATACCCATTAGGTACGTCTGTCCATACTCCATACGTTACCGGCCTCGTTAGGATGATATATCGCGTTAATGAACCCCATTTGACGCTCTGAAGAGCTTTTCAACCTTTCGTCGAGCAATACTATTTTAATTATATTGACAGGCACTTCGAACACTTTCGATAGTTTAAAAGACAATTACCTACCCCCGTAGTAGGTACTTACCTAATATCTGCGATTTCGAAACAAGTAACTGTTTTTTATTAAGTTCATAGATAAGTACTTATTTATTGACAAGCTGATACCCGCGACTTTGTCCGCGTGGGAAAAGTGACTTGCTACTATGCGCGAGAAGTTATTTCCCTCTATCTCCGATAATATTTAGTAGATCTTTACCAAAATTGAACAAAATATTTTAATTAGTACACAATTATAGTAAAAAAAGAATTATCAAAATCGGTTTAGATTTGACGAAGTTATGGAGCAAAATCAACAAAAGTTTTCATCCCCTATCCCGGATAAACCTTATTGTTTATCAGGATAAAAAGTATCCTATATGTTGACCCGGAGTACCTATCAGCTACCACTATACCAAATTCATTCAAAACCATTCAGTTGTTTTCGCGTGATTCCGCGTGAAAGAATTTTGTCTGTCTGTTTGGCTTTAATATCTTTGAGAATATTGTTTTTTGTTGAAAATAAACGTCTAGGGTAACAGTTCGATGACAATAATAATAGGTTATCCAGTGCATGCGTTTAAAAAACACACGCATAAGACTCCGATAAATGAGCCAAAGCCTTAGGCAAAAACATGTAAGTTTCTACCAAGATGAACCTAATATTATTTAAATTGTTACAAAAAATACCGATGCTGTAATCATACGGCGGCGTCTTTGTCAATAATTCTGTCGATAACAAACAAGGCACCTAGGTACCTACCTATTGTGTAACGCCCTTTAGACATGTAAGCTTTTATAATGAGGCGTCATTACAATATTTTGTTTACCCATAATTAAGAATCAAACGAACTTACCTTGTGAAGTTTGATATCTAATTATACGAGTGTCTTGACCGAAGATGATTATATTGTTTACAAGCAGCAGATCGCGAGATTGTACTGTCCTTATCACACATTTAGAGCTATTTAATATATATAAAATATATACAGTGCAACCTTAATATAACGCACCTCAATATAACGACTTCCTCGATTTAACAAATTTTTCGTAATCCCCTTGAATTGTCCATAAGAGTCAATATAAAATATACCTTTACATTGCGAACATTCTTTGCGTACAACCTCTTAATAACGAATTTTCAACTATCAAGAAAAAGTATTCATACCTCTAATTAACGAATTTTGCCAACCCAAAACCTTTATATAAAGTTTCCACCAATAATATAACTCTTAATCTTATAATGTGATTCATGTCTCGACATGTTTCGACACGCTTTTGTTTGTAAAGTAATCGTAATAAAAATTTGTTATCATTTATTAGTAGAAGTTGTTCGCTATAACAAGATAAGTACGTAATATTGAGGTGAACTATTCTTTTACCTCTTTATAACGAATTTTAGACCAATCTAACCTCAACATAACAAACCTCAGTTCAACGAATTACTTGATATTACGAATATTTTCTTGTTCCCCTCCGATTTGTTATATCGAGGTTGCACTGTATTTTCATTATTATTTTTAAATTTTATTATGACAAAAAAGTTTCTTATTTACTCCCACCAAACACATCACCCGGCCCCACCAAATCCCGCCTAGCGTCATTCTTTAGAGCCGTATTTTTTCGATAGGTCGAGGGATTTTGAAAAAATTAGGGTGGGTGGGTTTGTAATCATCTTCGGTCAAGACACTCGTATAATTAGATATCAAACTTCACAAGGTAAGTTCGTTTGATTCTTAATTATACTTCGCATCTTTCCCGAAGATGATTATATTGTTTACAAGCAGATGTTTAGAGCATCGAAAAAATGCAACAACATTACATAAATTATTTCTTGTTCGTTGATACTTGACAAATTAATCGACAGAAATAATTTACATACCAAACTATAAGTCATTATTAAATAACATCTACGTTATTCTTGTATTAAGGTAGAAATTAGTTATTTGTTGAATAATAATTTTAACTTTGAATTAACTAAGAATTCAGTTTTACCTGATTTTTAGAAGTTTATTGTACTACTGTAATAGTACTTTAGAATATATTAAATGAGGATTCAGACTAACTTACTGCTTTTAGGAACACCTGCCTTGCAGTCAGTTAACTTCGACGCATGTCGCGTGTTAGGGGCACCGTTTAATGTTATACGTAATTAATGCCACATATTCAGAATTGATTTAACACAATGAGATAAAATTGGAATTTTTTTTTTTTTTTTTTAACTGACAAAAGACAACCTTTCTACTGATGCAAGGAATAGGTTTTATCTGAAAATGTTTTAAGGGAGAACTGGATACACTTTAAAATTTTCTTTAATAAGTTATATGGCAAAACAATGAACGGTTAAAAACTATTTGGTTTTGAGCCTTTCTAAAATCATCTATTTTAATACGAATGTTTTGAATATTTATAATGCTAAGGATGCTTGCATTCTTTTTTAAGAGTTAATGTGTTTAAAGACAAGTCTTTTAGAGAGATTAATTCATTAGGGAAATTATTCTGTAGACACATTAATAGGTACTATATTATGAAATCAAGACACCTTTAAAGACCTTTATACCGTAGTATTATGACCAGAGATTTCGCTTATTTGGCCAGATAAAAAGATAGCGCGAACTTGTAACGTTATGTTACATTTGAATACTACTAACGCCATCTATGGTGTCGTGATGGCATCTTTACTTACGTGGTGGCTGATTAGATCAAATAATCGTTAGGTATTGTTTATAATGTTAGGAATGTTACAAACTGATAACTGTTTTCCTGAAATAAAAATATAATATTAGAAACACAATAATTTAAACCTTTGTTCTTGCATAAAACAACCATGACTTAATCGTACTAGGAATGAGACCATTACTATGTCTAGCGATGCATTAGAGACATCGCGCCTCAGTAGTGACTGCCTAATAATTTCCCTGCCACTAGGGTTAGATTAACATGGAAATGACGATGCTCTTTGAAAGAGCAGATAAGTAGGATTTTAATATAGGTTAGGTGGTTTCGAAACCAGCAGGTTGGTCTGTACCGGGCACAAGGTTAAATGTGCCAATATAGCAGTACGACAACGCCCTCTGCCTTGCCACATTTAATGTGGCGTAGCAATTAGATTAATCTGAAAAAAAAAACATAAAAATTTAAGTTGAATGCATCAATAATTTCAGACTAAGCTTAATTTCCATGAAGCGTATCTCTGACATTCATAATTTTGATTATTGGTAAATAAATCCAAATCAGGTGTATCAAAAAATTCCTGTATCTGACGAAACGCGTAATCTATTCAGTGTTTATATTAACCGTTTTGACGAGATTCAAAATCTGAGATTAGGTTCGTATTGAACTGACGCTATAAAAGTATAAATTTGATTCTTCACACCATTGCCATATATTACGTGCGATTGTGTTGGTTGTTTTTTTTTTTTTTTTAACACTTGGCTGCAATGATGGTAAGTGAAGATGTAGCCTAAGATGGAACGCGCCTGCCCAGAAACTACCTTTTCACTCTTGATTTGAAGGAACCCAAATTGATTTGAAAGATGTGAGAATATAGCGCCCATTTTATTGATATAGGCAATAGCTGTCTATTCCTCATAATGCTTGAAAGAATAGATGCTTTAAAGGCTACAAGCAAGGCGAGACAAGAAGAAGGCGATATATGTATTTTGTGAATTATTCTACTACGGAAAAGTCTTAAAATGAGGAACCTGCAGAATCAATATAGTCCTTCCGCCATACGAAATCATCTGTTAAACGTTCGGAAAGAGTCATATATATTATTTGTTATAATTGTCAAAATAGTTGAGTGCCAAAAAATTATCCTTTTGTAAACAACCCATCCATAGTCACTGGGCTGTCTAGCGTCAGCAAACCAACATAACTAGCTAGTTTTCTGATGGTATGTACATTGTTCTGTATTCGATAGTTCAAGGGTACGCATTCTTACGTTACGTTGTACTTATACATTTTTTCTTTTTAAATTTAAAACCCACAAATAAATATCTTTTCTGTGGGCCAAGTTTGACTTTTTTTCCTTTTTTTATTTTCTTAATTAGTTAAAAAACCTTAATTGTATACATTATGAATCTTTGAATAAAATAATACTGGTAAAATTATTGTTTTTACATTATGCGTAAAAAATTTCCAATACACAAGAAATCGTCAAAAAAGAATTATTGATAAGTGACCTAACGAACTTGAAGACGGAGGAAAGGTTTCAATAACTTAATCTTCTGTAATATACATAAGAGATAGTAAAATACAAACGAAAAACAATCAAACTTTAAATTCATACAGTTAATAGTAAAGCTAGCGTTGTTAACCACCAAAACCATATTTCGATCTATGATCCAAAAAGCTGCAATTTATTAAGAAATTGCGTTTTTCATATCGCTATATCAAAAACTACAGCAGTAAGTAGAATGCTAATTAGATGGATTGATAGAGAATTTTTCAAGTAAGATAGCATTAAAAAACAAAAAAATCGTATTTGGTCAAATGTTGGTTAACGGCGTTATAGCTTGAGGAGGGTAGAATACAGTCGATTTCTTCATAAAATATGCATTTAGTAAAAAAATATGCAAATTTTGTCTAAAGTGGCCATGAAGCAGATTTTATAGATCAACATTAATGCCGTATCAATTTTCAAGTGAATGGCATAGATTATTAAAATTTTTTAAATTTAATAAACCAAGGGTTTAGGGACTGTAAAGATTTGTGTGATGAATTTTACCCAGAAGGCAAATCAAAATATAACCTGAATATAACAATTCCGTAATGCATTCACTGATTTTGAGAGAATACGATCTATTTTAGATTTATTAATAATTGTTTGATGTTCTAGAACTATGAAATGGAATTTTTTAACCTTTTAATTTTTATAGGTTATAAGGGTAAAATTTTTATAATCCAAAATGATTTTATCATTCCCAGTCATGAAGAATATACTGCAGTCTGCCAGCGATAGGTCAAAACATTTTTCTGTTTTTTTTTGTACCTGTGACAAAGGACCTTTGGAGTTTGCGCGTAGGGTCGAACGCTAAAGTGTCCCGTCCCACTCGCATGGCGCGGACTCAGACGCTTGTGGTACCCGCCATAGGGGATGCTGATACTAGTGCAAGTATAATCGCGTCTCGACGCGGAGCCCCCCGTGCGTTTAGAGCTTCCGGGTTGCAAATCGAAACACTCGGTTGTGAGCGCAGCTGGTTTGGTTTATCGCTGTTAAATCTCGATTCTGAGAAGTAGAAATAGCCATATAGCATTTTAATTATTATTTTATACATCTTGTTTTTGTTTGCTTACAGCAATCGCCCTCCATCGCTTAGTATTTTAATAACTTCTTGGCCAATTACAGATAGACATAGAACTCGAAATCTGATTCTGTTTCTCCTTGCTGTACTTTTTAATCATATTATGTACAGTTTTCGACAGGTGAACATTGACGCATAAGCTTGATCTTGTCTTTTTTGCGTTGGGTCTGAGCCCAAAAATTACAAAAACCTTCATTTTCTCGGAAAAGACTTACTTAAATATCGTCTTTGGAGTCGATATTTATCAATTTTATTTTAATGTACTTTGTAAGGTAGGTAATTTAAATTCTTACTATTAAATCTCACACAAGCTTTGCATCTGAACCAAACTAAAATGGTAAACCAAACTAAACCAAACCAAACTAAAATATTATAATAGATCCACACACAATATATGTCGGGATACAATTTCCACACACGATTTACGTCGGGATATGTGTAACATTAAGTCACAAATTAGTTGGTAGGTAGTTTGAAATCCTCAAAATAATTCTCACACCCGCTTTACGTCGGAGTAATTAATAATAAATCCACACACAATATATGTCGGGATACAATTTCCACACACGATTTACGTCGGGATAATGTGTAACATTAAGTTACAAATTAATTACTAGGTAGTTTTAAATCCTCCAAATAATTCTCAAACACGCTTTGCGTCGGGGTAATTAATATATCCCGTGGGGATATAAATAACTAAAACTTTCGAGTGAATATTGAACATTAAAGAAGGTAGAAAATACTCAAATCTTACCTTGATTCCTTTGTCCGGAGATACTGTTGCGATGAATCTTCAGATGACGAACTTTATGAGACTATTTTCCTTCTTGAATATCCTATACCTATACCTACACACAATATTACAAATTAAATAAATATAAAATATCAGGCTTTCTTAATTTTTGTTGGACGTGTGACTCGGACGACACAAAATCACGTAATGACGCTAGGCGGGATTTGGTGGGGCCGGGTGATGTGTTTGGTGGGAGTAAATAAGAAACTTTTTTGTCATAATAAAATTTAAAAATAATAATGAAAATATATATTTTATATATATTAAATAGCTCTAAATGTGTGATAAGGACAGTACAATCTCGCGATCTGCTGCTTGTAAACAATATAATCATCTTCGGGAAAGATGCGAAGTATAATTTGTGGTTATTAAATAACCGTTTATATTTGTTTCCTATTAATCTAACTCTAAGCAGTCGGTTCGGGTTATAATAATATCAATCACTCAATTATTTACTTATAGGAGGAGAGGACTAGTAGGTAAATTGGTGTTTACGACGCGACGCGACGTTTACTAAGCTTAATTACTAAGTTATCGCTGCTGTTCGTCTGTCCATCCGTCCGTTTGTCCGTCTATCCTCCTCAATATGGGTAACAAATGAAAGGTAAGGCTTGACTAGTAGAATACGATAGGTATTCTACTAGTCAAGCCTTACCTTTCATTTTCAAATCCAAGATGGCCGCCACCACAAAATGGCGAATTAGATATTTTTATTTCACATGTCGGGGGTGTTTTAAATTTTAAATTTACACTTGTGATCAATGATGACCCAGTAACCCTTCCATATAAATGTAGAAAACAATACTCGTTACTAATAGCCTACTTATATTGGTTGCAGACTTGCAGTCTACAAAATTTATGTTTTACCTACCTAACTAAAGAGTCCAAGGACAGTTGCGCAGCTGGGATACATCTCTGTGTACGCAGCTGGTTCGGACTTTGAAATAAACAGAATATGAAGGTGGTAGCTAGTAGGTATAGTAGGTAGGTACACTTACATCGAAGTGTTGCCACATTTCAATCGGATTCCGTAAAATCTGTAGTTGCAACTGCCCCGTTAATGTAGTGATTAGCATCTTCGACCGCAGGAGACCAATTCCCGGGTTCGATAACCGGGTTGGGGAAAAAATATACGTCTATTGGGTTTTTCTATCAAGAAATTCTCAGTACTAGCTCGGAGTTAGGAAGTAAACCGTCACTGTTTCGAATCTATATCCCATCTTACTGTAAGAGTAGAGGAACGGAGAGTGCACCTGTGTTTACATAGACACACACTTGTGTACTATAATATTTCCCGCGCAAACCTAGCGGCTAGCTTAGTACCCTGCGAATTATGAGTGTATTAGATTTTTAGGATATATCTATTTAACAAGTGTAAATTGAAAATTTAAAACAACCCCGACATTTGAAATTAAAAAAACAAAATGGCGAATTACAATTCGCCATTTTATAGTGGCGGCCATCTTGGATTTGAGATTTATCATAGTGTACAGTATTCTACTAGTCAAGTCCTTTCATTTGATACCCATATTGAGGGACTTGTGAAAAAATAGGTACCTACCTACAATAGGAAAGTTTTGATGCAAAGCTTTAATTGTGGAAATGGATGAGAACAACATGTTTCTAATAATTCATTATCTATTGGTACCTACAAGAAAGAGAAAAGGATCGATTAGAAAATTTAATAATTATATCGATTAAAGGCTGGGTATCGTCTATTGTTGCTCAAATAAATAACTGCTATACCCCTTCCAAGTTAGCCCGCTACCATCTTAGACTGCATCGTCACTTACCATCAGGTGAGATCGCAGTCAAGGGCTATCTTGTCATCGAATAAAATAAAATAAAAGATAAAAATACAACTTCGCATCTGTTGCATCTACAAACTATTTATACATATCTGTTATATGAAATACCACGACACTAAACGGCTTTTTAATTTAAAATTCACTTTAGCTGATTAATTCAATGTACCTGATGATGCTAATTTTATACCATGTCAGTGCCATGCAGATTTATTTAATATCACAAATTGTAATTTACGCATCAGTAAATGTTATAAATAATCATTATCATTAACGATTTAGCAATCACAAAATTATTATAAATAGAGTGTAGGGCGCACATAGACTAAATGGAATTAAGTAGATGGAGCTCTCCCAAACCAAAAAGTCTGCGTAAAAGGGAGTGCGTCTTACATCGATATAACGGAAAATTAGAAGGGTAGGTATTGTAGTCACTAGAGGCAGCGGCAACTTAATTCGAGACTCATTTTGAAGGACTACTTACTACCTACTTATGAGGCTAATTTTTACGAACTATTTTTTACTACTGTAAAAAAAAGCAAGGACATTTTGACATGCAAGGATTTCGTCTTTTGGCATGCTCACAAGAACTCCGTTCGTTCAGTACGTAAAATCACCTTAGTGTTTATTTATTCGACATTTTTTACTTAAATCATCATTTCCGGATAATTTAGGCGGGGAAATTGGCTTCTATAGACTTATCTCATTTATTGGTGAGCTGCTTACTGTCTATGGTTTTCCTATAGTCTGGACGCACATAATAGAGAAAACATTAATTAATTTCTGTGTGGTATTGCCCCGGGAAATTCGTTGTTTATGGTCACTGGTAGCTTTTACGACCTTACAATTGTTAATGGATACTAAAATTTCAATTTCATCTCTTATAAATGGGCAGTTACGTTAATGGCTTCATCGAACCAAAATATTTGTATGAACCCATACATACTACGATAAAACCTCAATGGCTCAATGTTATAAGTCTATGAAAAATAAATAAAATGAAAGTGTCCTTTTGTGAAATAACTGCCTTTCATTGAGCTCATAATTTAACTGAACTAAGTACAGCATTTGTAACTCTAAATAATGTTTTTAAAATTTTTGTTTCTCTAGATATTATTCTGTTAGTTTGGGTAGCTGAGTTGTTCTCGCCAGTACTTTCACAGGTAGATAGAGGATTGTAAAAGGACAATCTGGGCTACGTTTTATCCCGGAAAATCTAAGAGTTGTGAAGTTATTTCAAAAAACGGAAGTCGCAGGCACTAACTAGTAATACCAAATCTGTATTAAGTTACTAAATTAGTAATCATATATTTACTGCGCAATTAAATTGAAAATCGATACACGTGCACAATGGCAATTATTTAAAACTGAGGCAAAAATTTTATGCCCAAGCCGCAGGCGAGCGTTTTAAATAGTACCGAGGGTACGACCATCATAATACCTACTGGCTATTACGCTCCGTTAGGAGTAATAGTGTTCTGTGCTATTACGTATTTGAGGACCTGCAACCCAAAATAACTATTTTAATTAATTCTACCACCACGCCTATGCCAAATTATGTAAAAAGCTACCTATTTTCGTACTCACAAATTGCGTAATAAACATTGTCTACGGGTTTTGGTCAGAGGAAATTGGAAGCGAAAAATAATAGCGGCATGAAGGTCAAAATATGAAATGTTGCTATATTTCATAAATTTCATGAACTCTACGTGAAAATATGAAATAATAACAACTAAACATTTTCATGTAGCCAGGCTAATAGGTAGGTAAAAATATATTATATACTTTAAGAATGAAAAATCCACAACACAAAAAAGAGAACAGTAATAACAATTTAAAATCATGCAACTCCTTAATATGAAAAAGAAAATTTTCATTTAATAATAATAAAAAATAATAGTAATGTCCTCCCGACCGGATCCGGCCAGGACGGCCAATCTCCACCGAGATCTGCGCGAGAGATATTATAGTGCACAAGTGTGTGCGCAAACACAGGTGCACTCATTATTTCCTCACTATCCTAGTCCGATGGGACGGTAAATTCGACACGACCGGTGAGAGATCAGGCGCAGGGCCGACGGCTTTTACTTGCTCTCCAAAGCACGGGGGTGACTAATTTAATATGAGAGTAAATGAGAAAATAACTTACACCACAATACATAAGTCACTTCAGATTGTCTCTTATGTAAAAGCGTTACCTTCATAAACAGAATTTTCCTTCCTTGATAGGTAACTGGCAACTCTCCCTACCTACTCGGATTTAAATTAAGGAAGAAAATTATTTGGAGGAGTATAAAAGGAATTTCCTGCCAGGTATGGTACCGACTTACGCATTAATTACAAAAGATGATTGATGACCCAAGAAGCCAGTTCAACATCCATCTACGAATCTGAGTAAATGGCTTGATATTAGTAGAAGTAAGTACCTACTATTACTAATAGCAAAGTTTCTCGCTGTAACCTCGTACCTACGCTAAAAATATTTAATGTAATACAAGATTGTATTCTATGGATTTTGGTAGATTGTATGGCGGATATTTTGTTACGTAATCGCGTAATAACAGCACCTGTCCAATTTTGTTGGGAAAAAAGGAAAAGGCGAAAGAAAGCGCGGCTAAGAAAAGAGCCTGGCATTAAGAACGGACTAGCCATAGACAACAAAAGTTAAAAAACTAACCGCTGACTTCAGTACCATAAAGAGAGTACTTGAAGATATTGGCTATGGAAATTATTTTGATATGGCATTCTGGAGATGCAAGCAAATCATATACACTGCTTAGTAAAGAAAGAGGTTTTTATTCTAGGCAATCAAAGAGTTCCCAAGAGATTTTTAAATAAAAAAAGCATTCATCGATGACTATATCACACGGTAATTCATTCAAGTTGCGCGCATCGATATAATTGTACTTATATAGTATTTTAATTTCATTGGACGTCCGACACATAAAGTATAAACCGTAATGTTCAATTTAGCTAACAAATAGATTAAAATAAAAAGACTAATTGTCCCATGACTTGGCATCATTGGGTCAGCGTAGACTCAGCGGCAAACTGCGCTCGTAGGTATGTCCGCTCAGAAAACTTTCGTACGATTTTGCTATAAAATAAAATTTAAAATAATACTCAAAATATATCCTTATTCAGTTCACCTACCAGAGTTTTTTTTAAATTATATTTCTTTATTTAAACTTTAAACAAATTATGAAGATGACCTTTGTTAGTAATACACTTAAACAATCCCGAGGAAATTCAAAAAGCTTTTCATTTCAATTCAGCTTGTAAATTTTAGTTTTTTCTTAACACATTTTTGGTTTTTAACGTCGCATCGATAATACGAGTATATTGAACTCACCGGACTTTTCATGTATACGCATTAAAAGCCAAACGCCACTTCATTTATTCATATTTTCCTAATCGGGGCTACGCATGGGAACTATTCTGTATAGAAATAGCTAGCTCAGTTACATTTATTATCTGGACTGTTAAACCCTTTATTGTTATTTTGGCACCACGCGGTCAATGTTTGAGTAAATTCACAATTGTATAGTAATGTTCGCATAATTATTATGTTGTGTAGAAATCTTAAACACAGTCTAATGAATTGAAGAATGCCCGATCATGCAAACTCTGTGGTCTGCGAGCCTCTAGGTCTGTGCTGCCCTAAAGCTTCACATTAACCTATAGTAGGTACCTAGCTATAATATCTATAAGATATCTTTAAAAACACATGGTGTGTTCGCTTCATAATTAAATCAGGGTTTATCAGCTGTCTTAGCAATTAAAAGTTACGCTTCGGATAATTATGCGTTAGATCGGTAGAGCCGAATTTAGTGGAACGTTGATAAACATTCATGAAGCAGGTAAGTATTTGGGATTTTATTGTATGTTCGTTGTTAAACTACATTGTTTTAGAGTTCCAAATCTAAGGGATTAAAAAGAGAAACCCTTATGGTGCGACTTTGTCTGTCTGTCCGTTTGTCAAAGCTGAAGTTTTCCGTAACTGGTGGCAACGAATTGTGGATCATCGGCATCGTCATGATTATCATCTTCTTTTAAGGAGAAGACTTC
The DNA here is from genome assembly GCA_933228805.2 of Hipparchia semele. NCBI lineage: Eukaryota > Metazoa > Arthropoda > Insecta > Lepidoptera > Nymphalidae > Hipparchia > Hipparchia semele. The sequence goes on along the minus strand of OW121725.1, from coordinate 4,054,753 downwards.
TTCTTCATTAAAATCATCTTCATCTTAACCCTTTCTACTCAAATAACTCAAAAAAAGATCAAAAACTTTTTAAGCTATTGCATAGCTTCTATCGCGGGCCTTGAGCATGAAGACCGAATCCAGAAATTCCGTAACGAAAAAACCTGACACGGGACTCCTCTCACCGCTAGATGGCGTTGATAAAAAATGCTATGCAATAGCTTTACCGCGGCAGTCCCCGAGTGCCACACGTCTTTTTTTGTTGTTGGATATTTGAAATAATTTTTTTTTCTTTTTAACCTCATATTTTTTAACTTTTCATGAAAAATATAATCTTTAAAGTCGCTCGAGACACGGCGGTGTAGCTGGATAGTATTGTTACATCACATAAGTACGTTATAAACAAACTATGGGCATTAGTTTCCTTACGCTATCGGCGCATCAATGGCGGCCTAGGTGGCCGGTGAAAAAAATAATTATCTTGCGTTACCGCCTCTCGAATATTTTTTTTTATCCCATCCTGCTCTCAAATTACTGTGAGAAACAGATAGGCTATCTTTGACGTTAATGTGATCCCCCATATTCTTTTATTAAAAACTAGTTTTGCCCATGCATGGATAAATCGGTGCCTGGATAAAGAGCCTTGTAGTCATAATTATATCATCATTATCAACCCGTAGGGTGTAGACTGTAGATGTATACCTACTTCCATGCTAAATCTATAATACTTACCTACTAATTAATATGCGTGACCACTAAAATAAAAGATCAGTTGATATTCAGGATGTTTGTCTATTAGGTAAAGAAATACCTACATCCTATTTTCGCTTTTACTAGGTACCTACCACTAGGTACCTTGCACGAAAATGTGAGAGGTTTAAATATTTATAAATAACTAGTTGATGCCCGCAACTTCGTTCGCATGGATTAAAGTTTTTTTGGATTCCCGCAAGAACTCTCTAATTTTACGGGATAGAAAGTAGCCTATGTGCTATTCCAGTCTATAATCTATCTAGCCAAATCGGTTCGGTCGTTGCAGCGTGATTGAATAACAAACATCCATACATCCATCCAAATTTTCACATTTATAATATTAATAGGATAAATATAATAATAGGCTAATTAAATATCAAGTAAAGGTTTCTTTGATTAGTGAATTGATAAGTGAAGATGAAGTGTTCCAATTAATAGGAATTTATGTACAGTTTCAAAGTTTACTTACCTTGGAATTATATTGTCCCTTACCTACTATAAAATTACACATTCCATGCTTTCTTAATTACTACCTACAATACAAGCTCAAATAAAGTGCTTGCGGTCCAGCCTAAATACTTAGAAACTTTACTAAAACAAAATTTAAATTAAACTAAGGTGTCGTATACACTGTGTGTAAAAAACCATTACTATTACTGGTACATATTTTTTTTAACTGCTATTAGTATTGGTATTAGTCTTTTAATTGAGAACTTAATATACTTCTCATGTGTTTTTACAAAATATTATTACCTCTGATTGGTTAATATTCAAACAAGAATAAATCTTTTTATGCTCGAAGGAAAATTAATCTAGTTATAATTATTACTGGAATCATTTTTCTGTAAACTATAACAAATTATCTTTACTTAACATGAAAAATTAAATTGTAGAGCAATTTAATTCTTTCTAGTCGAAGCCGAAGTCATAACTCATTTATTATATTTACTTATCTAACAATATGCCTAAAAAATTACCTAAAAAAAAGAAAAGGTCTTGTTTTCTTTTTCTACCATTTTGTTATGAGATGTCGTATAATGACAACCTTATTGTGATGACATAAAGGTTGACATTGTATGACATGTCAAAAAAATATTAAATGATACTGCTTTAAACTTCAATAGTATAGGACCTGTAGGCCTAACATGCGCGAATGAGAAAATTTTGTCTCATAATAAATCTATAGAGCGTGCTCTGACTTACCTCGGACTCAAGATAAGAGTTAAAACGAGACACAAATATGTCCTGACATAAATCTGTCTTCTTTTATCTCTGTCTTGAGTCTGAGCAGAGTGAGAGTGCGGTCTTAGATAGATTTCAGTCTTAGAGATTATTTCATTTCATTTCATTATTTGATTAAGCTAGCCCAACCGAAATAACATATAGATGATATTGATGATACACCATTTACAATACATAGGTACTTGTAAGGAAATATAATAACATACTTGAAACTCAACGGTCTGTGTGAACCCAGCCTTTATGAATGTGTTACGGGTATAAAAAGCGTCAAATACCATTAGAGAGGCGATTTGTTTATTTTTCCAATTAACATTGAAATGTAGCAGCGTTTACATTTTATACGACTTTTAACGACAACCCGAACTTGCGTGTTATAGTTGAAGAGCTTGTAGTTTTCAGGATGTGTTTTATATTTTTCTAAATCACAGAATTTGTACAAAAATCTAAGGGCTTTCCAGTCTCCAGCACGACGAACTCTTGATTAAAGAACTCAGCGTGAACTGGGTGAGTGGCTGAACGCGAAATGCTAGATTTATCCCGCAACTCAGTGTAAGTAATAACAACGGTTCGGTATCTATACCACCCCCAATCCCCATAGTATCGGTGTCTCTTACTAATATACCATGCTTATGATGTCATCTTGGTGGTGACTGGGTTCTCAAAAGTTAGTTAATAACAAAGCATGAGGTTGACTGTCATTAATTCTAATACACAGCGAAAACGCTGTGTATAAATTAAAATTATATACATAACTGAGATACTTAAAAGTTCAAAAGTGTTATGTTATTATCCAACAAACTTAGACCTACCAACTGCCAAAAATTCCATGATGAATTCATGAATCATTTTGTGTCAATACATAATTGTAGAACTTACCAATGAATGTACAGGTAGCTTGTAGCAGTTTTTCTAAATATCTAAAACTATGTTATTTTATAACTAAAACTAATGCATACTTTAAATATATTTAGATATAGAATTTTTCTTTTCTTCGATTGTTAACTTTTGAAAGAATTTAAGTTATCCCAGATGTACTCTAAACTAGAGGGCATTGTCAAGTGCTTTCTCATAATTTCCCACCAATTCTTAGTCTATAATCTATTGTACGATGCATCTGCTTTTATGGAATAGTAATGAGCACGAAGATTGCTTCATTAAAGAGCGCATCTCGTTTGATAAGTCGTATTTTAGTTATTTAACTGCTTCAGTGTTTACAGTTTGACTATTTGTTTAAGGAATGCATCAATCTATAAAAAAAAAGTACCTACTGCGACTAACTGACAGAACGCGCAACCTTTATCCATATTGAGCCAGATCTTGAGATTAATTGAAGAGAGGTTTTTGAAATTCCATCCCCAAAGAGTTGATATTAAAATACTTATGCCGAGATCTATACAGCGTGCTCTGACTTAGTTCGGACTTAAGATAGAGTTAAAACGAGACACAAATATGCTCTGACATAAATCTGTCTCGTTTTAACTCTAGGCACTCGGGGACTGCCGCGGTAAAGCTATTGCATAGCATTTTTTATCAACGCCATCTAGCGGTGAGAGGAGTCCCGTGTCAGGTTATTTTTTTACGGAATTTCTGGATTCGGTCGCCACGCTCAAGGCCCGCGATAGAAGCTATGCAATAGCTTAAAACTTCTGGCTCATTTAAAGAAAATTCATGCTCGTAAACAGTTGTTTAAATTAAATAAGTAAGTATAAACAAATATATGCAACGATATTTTTAATCAGAAAACTGAAAATACTTTCGTCACAACAAAAACTAACCTTTTATTTTATTCGTTGACAAGATAGTCACCGAGTGCGATCTCACGTGATGGTAAGTGACGATGCACTCTAAGATGGTAGCGGGCTAACTTGGAAGGGCTATGGCAGTGTACATTCAACCCATACCTAATCTGTTTCTACATGCTATCGTGCTGGAACGCTAAATCGCTTGGCGGTACGTCTAGCGATAGGGTGGTAACTAGCTACGCCTAAAGCCTCCCACCAGACCAGACCAGAGACAATTACCTAATCTATTGTAATAATTTTAAGATCACCAGTAGAACAAATCGGTGGGACCACGGGCCCTTAATCCATGTTGTGTTTTATCCTAAAAATTTTAATGAAAACACTCACAAGAACGCCATGAAGTGGGATACACACTACACTACTTTTGTAATTACACAGCGCTCGGAGCCTGATGAATACAAGAGTTTCACTTGTTGAGTATGATTTTGTGCGAATAACGAGCTTTCAAAATTACCTTATCACACTAATTACACTATCACACTAATATTATAAAGGCGAAAGTTTGTGTGTGTGTGTGTGTGTGTGTGTGTGTGTGTGTGTGTGTGTGTGTGTGTGTGTGTGTGTGTGTGTGTGTGTGTGTGTGTGTGTGTGTGTTTGTTACTCCTTCACGCCACAACGAATCAACCGATTTGGCTGAAATTTGGAATGAAGATAGCTTATACCATTGCTAGTATTGTCTAGTACTTAATAACTGTCAGTTCCATAATTTGTTTTAGAAAAAATTCACGCAGATTCTCGAAATGAAAATATTTTATGCGTGGCTTTTCTATTTAACTAAATAGAACGTTGGAAATATACTATTCCTTCAGATTTCACAATAGTGTCACGTCATAACAAAGTTATATTACATACAATCGTGTCATGCCGTGCCGGTTAAGATGCATAAACTCCTTCGCTGATTTCCCTAGAGACTTATGTTATAATTACGCATTTATCTTAGGACTGGCATATCTTGCTAATTTCCTACCCCTATCCCTATGTTTCGACATTTTTGCCGCTGAAATACGGTTATGAATATAAACATTTCTTACTGAAGATCCTGAAATTCAAATAGGCTCGTGATTCCTCCGTCTAAAGTCTAGTAGGTACTTTGTGGGAATGGGCGTGACGATCTATAAAATTCCATAGTCAATTTTAGACTTTGAGAGTCAGTCAGTCAGTCACATTTTCCTTTTATATTATTCAGATTACAAACAATATCAGGGGCATGTTTCCATCATAATTTTCATTTCATTGTAATAACTGTTCATTGTCCGTCGCTAAGGTAGATGGGTGTAACAATGTTTCCTTTATTCCATTATCCTTACTTGATGAGCGGCAAATCCGATTTCAATGGTATTCCAATAGCCTTTCTACATGTACCTACTCGTTCAACGTTGGTATTGGTATGAATAATTTAGGGTAAAGATGCCGAATATGAGATACCATTTACATATTCGGCCATAAAAAATAAGTTATTGCCCTAATGACTATGAAAATTATTTATATTCGATAAGAATTTAATGAAGTTTATCCTTGAAAGACCGTTTAGTGCTAGGTATAATAGATTTTTTGTTATAACAGATAATATTAGAAAAGTCAGAAATTACGTCTCAGGGAAATGGTCTCCTATTATGAGATACCAAGGGTTTTTAATATGAGATAGTATAGATTTAGAGAAAAAGAAAAGAAATCAATTCAAAAAAACTTTTTATTGGCGATATTTATTAATCTACAACATCGTACTACTAAATAAAAAGGTTTTAGTAACAACTTAATAATATATTATCATGTGCTTGTGCCAAGTGCTTGATGTTCTTCAGATGTAGATGTAACCCTTAAAATCGTTAGTCCAGCTTTACAATATTTTTCTATTTTTGCTTCTAAATAGTCAGAAAAAGCTGGAGGTCTTCCCATGAACCTTGACAAATACATTAGCATCTTTTTTGACATAACCTTCTAGGATACTCTTAGGAACATCGAAAGTTTTGACGCTATTAGGTAACATATTTGTTTGCTTTGCACTGCACTCACGGCCCATATTATGGCATCGTGGTCCTAGGACTTCTTTGATCTAGAAAAAGAGGTTTTTAAATAGTCGTATTTCTATACATCCTAATATGAGATATCTCATTTAAGGAGCCCCCACGTGTCTCATATTAGGAAAACACCCAAATTTAAAAACTAGGCTGCCTATTATTTCTTGACGAAGAAAATACAACTAAACTGCAAATGCATTGTAAAATTAATCATATAACTGATACAATGACTGTAAATTTTAATCATTTAGTGTGACTATAAAGTTGTAACATACCTCGTTAATATTTGGTGTCAAAAATCGGGTTTTGTGGTTTCGTAAAAACCCGCACGTACACAACCTGACTTCGTCTCAAACTGGGAAGCACCAACACATGTTTCGGTCTGTTGCCACGTGGCTTCTGGTGACGGTATCGCCAAATAGCTGCGGCGATTAGTTTCGCCAAAACCTAACTATCTCATATTTGGCAACCATCTCATATTCGGCATCCTTACCCTATCTCTTCACGTAGGTACCTGCTTATAACTGTTACCAAATACTTTTATGCTGAGATCTATAGAGCGTGGTCTGACTCAGCTCAGACTCAAGATAGAGGTTAAAACGAGACACAAATATGCTTTGACATAAATCTGTCTCATTTTAACTCTGTCTTGAGTCTGAGCTGAGTCAGATTTCTGAGTCTGCGGTCTTTAGATTTCAGCCTTAGTTTTACCCTAGTAATACGTATCCTTACTAATATTATAAATGCGAAAGTATGTTTGTTTGTTGGTTTGTCCTTCAATCACGCCGCAACAAAGCAATCGACGTGATTTTTGCATGGGTAGAGTTGAGGACCGGGAGAGTGACATAGGCTACTTTTTATCCGGGAAAATCAAAGAGTTCCCGCGGAATCCATCAATCAATCAATTCAAGCGTAGCAACGGGCATCAACTAGTCTAATGATAATTATTTTATTTTAATATAAACGGGGCTTTCATACTCCACATTCCCTACCTACAACTAAAAAATACGTATTATAGTAAAGAAGCAAAAACTTTCTAAAAAGGGTTATCGAATTTACCAGGGATCCAAAAGCCAGCATTTTATTCTTTGGTAGGTATCATGTCGCGTTTTGAATTGACTCTACGGTTTTAGATTTAACTTAGTTTTGATTTGAGAAGTAATTTTAGGTTTATGTATTCGTTATCTAGGCTTAAAATATTTTGAATGAATTTGTGAGTGATGGTAAAAAAATATGTGAGCAAAAACTGAATAGGTATTGAGAATTAAAAAATAAAACTGAATTCTAGAAGCATGCGAAATAGTGCTCCTATTTCGCATGCTCCTAGAATTCAGTTTTATTTTTTAATGACGCGAAAACAGTAATTTTTCGTTTTATGCGAGCACTACTGTCCCGCCTTCATTAAAGTTGTATTCACCAGCTAATTCCTGGAGCCCTAATAGATGTCATTAATTACTAATTTAAGATCTCATCACGAGTTTACGAACAATATTAATGATTAAGGAAGCTGTATATCCTCTCTCAGCAAGAGAGAAGTATCCATGCGGCGCATGCATCCACAATAATTCCTTAACAGTACGTAGAATGCCAGAAAAAAATCTACGCGATAGGTGACATAAAACATACCTACCCGAAACCTCGTGTGAAACGCGACAGATGCTAGCGTGTGGGAGTGTAGTAAGCACCAAATACATTATGTATTCTAATAACTCGTAAAATATTCATTTTTTTAAACCTACCTACCTATAAAAATTTTGAAAATAAATGCAAATTTTGAAAAAAAAAATAATAAAAATTCTTTTCAAAAAACCGACTTCAAACGCCACTACAAAGTATAAAAATAATTTTATTTTGTACACGTTTGTTGAAGTCGGGCGGCTTAAATAGAAACGATGAAACCGATACGCGATGTTCACCCGATTTAAATAAGCGTGTCTCTTATATGTCACCATAAGGTAAGCGTCGCGCATCGATTTCATCGTATCTAGTTAAAAAAAATGGTTAAAAATTAGACCTAACTTCGCGATTTTTTTTGTCGGAAATTCATTTCTTTATGTTTCTACTCAGTATCAACTTAAACTTAGTTGATATAAACTTAAACTTGATCTACTGCTGTAAAACTCAAATCTGTATCTGAAGATTTACCATTAGGTACACGCGCTCTTAAGAACTCATCACGAGTTCACGAACAATATTAATGATTAAGGAAGCTGTATACGCTCTCTCAGCAAGGAGAGGCATCCGTGCGGCGTATGCTCCCACAACAATTCCTTAATTGGTTTCCACTGAGCCACCCACTGTTGGAATTACAATTTCGGGGCGATCTTGTGATTCGATTAAGGCCCCTCAATAGATCATCGGAATGGAAGGCGTAATGAAGTCGCAGGATCTAAAGTTCTAATCCAACCCAAACCTACTATCCTTACTAATATTTAAATACGAGTGTGTTTGTTTGTTGATTAGTTTGTCCTTTCTTATGTACCTATGTGTCTGTGTGCGTGTGTGCGTGCTTGTTTGTGTCCAAGCATTTCTCGGAAACTATCAATCGGATTCTGATCATTCTTTCTGTAGTTTCTGTAGTTTTCAAGATGTGGTGATACACTTTTCCCTTTTCAGTTATTCTTTATTGTGCTAAGCTGAATTCAGTTCAATCTATCTTAAATTAAAGCTTGTTTGCATGAGTATAGTTTAGGACCTGGAGAGTGGCATATACATACATTTGTTTATTTATTTATTTTATTAACATAAGGTGTACATATAATACTTAAAGCTAGCATCAAGGAAACCACCCGGGTTTGTAAAAAATGCTAACAAGACTTAAATCTATTAAATCTAGGTAGGTAGGTATGTTGACTACAGAACATTACTGCTATTTGAACATAGTGAATTATCATAATTGACTTAAAAAGTAAGATTTTAGTTTTTTCTTAATATTGCGAGGATTAATGTGGTCCCGTACATCAATGGGTAATTCATTAACCAGGCGAGGAACTAGGTAAGCATTCGTACGCTCGCCATACCTATTGAGCGCGCTCGGAGTGCATAACCGACCCCGAGTGACGGCCCGCGTGCAAACATCAACAAGGATATTATAGGATCAACAGTTGCGACTAACTACACATATCCTAAATCTAAGGGCATATATTTATTCCGAAAAATAAACGGCCAATCACGTGAATCCGCGTGTCAGCCCACACGTACCGCGCTGTGTAGAGTTCCATAGTTGCCTCTTCGGAACTACGTAGATACTTGCACTTATAGCACAGCTTATAGACAAACTAAATACAAATTTTGAGGGCAAAGCAAAGCATAAATCAAAAATCCAAATATAAATGAACGCTGAAAATATAAACTTGCCGTCACTATCTGAATGATTTTTTCCGTTGAAAAGGGTATCTACGCAAATGAAGCCACAAGAAAATTAAGTCGCCCCTAAGGTCGAATAAACTTGAGTTTCTATAGAATTTTGCTCTAACTTAGAATTCTGCGTGGCAGCTTGATATCAAACTTTGCAAGTATGGGGTGAGAAATATAAGGGTTTCTTTAGAAACAGAAAGATTCAGTGTCAAAGTTTTTTAAAAGCTAACTCTTTCAATTACGATTCGACTCGACTCAACTCATCTCGACTCGAATCGATTCGAATCGACTTGAACTAAAAGACTCAAGACTTTCAAAACAACTAAGTTCTATTATTCGCAGAAGTTAACAAACTGCTACAGATTAACTGCATCGCCACCGCGGCGCCTTTTACTAATTCTTCCATTTACGAAGATTGTTCTAACCCTAATAGCTTACAAGATATGCGAGAATTAACAGTTTCAACCGTATCTCTAAATAAAATACTAGGTATTCTTTATACTCTTTGTATCGCTTTCATCGCTGACTAAGCGACGGCATTAAACATCAGGAGATGTGACTAAAACCTACTAGTTAATGAGAATTATGGAATTAAATCTTAAGTCTGGAAATAGAGTTTATAGTTATGGTTTTCCTTTTTTAAGGATCTGTCACCCCTTCTCATAGAGTTGTTGGATGTTGTCAGAAATAGGAAAGCTGGAATATGTATAAAATATTTTAATTCCGAGTATCAATGTAATTTATTTCTAAAAGAAAATAAGTATACTGAGCGATATAGTCCTACCTACAGTTTTGATAGTTCTTATCGACTCTACCTTTAATCATTCCAAATAATGTTCCTGAAAAATATTCTTACCATGAAGGGCTCGTATACACGCAATAGTATATTTGAGCATATCCTATCCTATGTCTAAAGACTTTCCCACTTTCTATTTACACAACAGAAACATCTAATTCTGCTTTAAACGAGTCGTCACCTCTTAATTGCTAAAGCCACGTCTCTTAATTACAGTTTACACCACAGCTCATTTAGCTAATGAGATTTTTAATTGGCGTTCAGAACTCCATGACCTTAGAGAAATGAATACGCGTGTAACATTGTGTAGGACACCTTGGTTACTAGTGATACGGCGAATGTTGGAAAATGCGAATGCGAATGTTACCTTTGAAACAAGTTAGCTTTGAGCATTGACGACTTATTTAATTGTTTAATTGAACGAGCGAAGCGACGTTCTCTGAGTCAACTAGGGCGCTTGCCTACTAGACAGAGAAGTGTGTTCGTCTAAATGTCTGTCAGAGCCCTATAACTTCTGAATTACTGAACGTAATTACTTCAAATTTAAATATAATATGTAAACTGATGGCCTTCAGCCGAACATTGTATAAAAAAATATAAAAAGCTTTATTTCAGGGGGGCTCTCATAGAAGCGTATTTGAAGTAAAATCTTGTTTGTTGCTCTACATAGACTTGCGATATATCTTTTTAAAGACGACTTTGAACAGAGTACAAAAATATTTTTTTTTTAATTTTTCCCTAAAAATTGACCAAATGGGGGGGTTTCAAAGTGGAGATTTTAATTTGAGCCATATGTCAAGAATTACTGAATATTAGAACGTGAAACTTGGTTGAAAATTCAGTTATATCCTGTACTTGAACAACAAATACTAAAATTAGATAAATGTTATAAAGAAACGAAATTATTTAATTTTAATGCGCCATCTATTAGCATTATTGTGAAGCTAATAGCTTCACTATAATGCTTCACTATAATGCTTCACTATAGATGGCGCTGTGTCAGTAAAACAGTTTTATGTCAACTATTATTTTTTTTATTGCGTCTAATGTTAAAAGTTAATTATTACAATATATAATTAAAACTTTTGGGAATTATGGGATATCGCGAGGTCTCAGTTCGGGGCGAACCACTAGTTAAGTACTAAGTATTATTAAGTCAATGGTGCAAAGTGTTACTAACACCCGGCCTAACCACCCAGTGGGTGGAATAAAATAAGTGATAATTGGGTTTTAACCAACTCGTGGGTTTTAACCCGGGTGATTAAGGCAGGTTTGACATTTCGTGTCGAACCGAACAAGGTTGAAAAAATGTTACTTTTATTTATAACAGAAATAATAAGTATTATTGTTTCGTTTTCTGTAAAAAAAACGGGTGGGGCTTTGTTAGGTTGTGTGTATCTAATAGATAAATAGAATTATAGGTAGGTACATAGTATAGAGCGGATTAGCATCGAAAATTCTATAAAAGTGAATATTCTCTGTGACCGTGAAATAACTACCATGATTTTGTATGATACCTACTAGCTTTTGCCCCCGCGACTTCGTCCGCGTGGAATTAGATTTTGGGGTGGAATTTTCAAAAACTGTGACACACGTACTTTTTTATTTTTAACTGAAAGCTCAAATACCAACTTTGATGGAAACAGCTTGAAAAATGACGGAGTTTCATATAAACTTCCATCCCCTATTTAAACCCCTTAGGGGTGGAATTTCCAATAATCCTTTCTTAGTGTGCGCCTACGTCATAAAAGGAACAAACTGTAAAAATTTCAAGTTTCTAACTTCAGTAGTTTAGGCTGTGCGTTGATATCTCAGTCAGTCAGTCAGGACTTTGAATTTTATATATATAGATGATAGCACGCCTTTTTTAATTTTTGTCTGTATGTATGCACCCATTGAACGATTGGACGGATGTTATGACCGAATCGAGTGGGTACCTATAAGGAAATGACACCTTTAGCAGCAGATGTGATTTGCCTAACGAGCATTCGCGACTTCTTGCTGGCCGACAGTCTTTCGTGTAATGAACCGTGCCAACACGACTCGTGAATTTACATCAAAACATTATTATTCATATATTTTTTTATTCGATGACAAGACAACCCTCTCGCCTGATGGTAAGTGCCGATGAAGTCTAAGATGGTAGCGGGCTAACTTGGGAGGGGTAGAGCAGTGTAAATTCAACCCATACCCCTAATCAGTTTCTACACGCCATCGTGCCGGAACGCTAAATCGCTTGGTGGCACGTCTTTGACGGTAGGGTGATAACTAGCCAAGGCTAAAGCCTCCCACCAGACCAGACCAGATACAATACAGAAATTATAAATTCCCAAATTGCCTCCGCCAGGAATCGAACCCTAGACTTCCCAGTTATAAGACCACAGCGCTCACCATTGCGCCAGGTAAAAAAAAATTGGTCGGAATATAAAATTTCTTTATCCAAATGAAAAATAAGAGTTATGTCTTATGATTATGACGCAGCATCAAGCCCTTATTAACCGCGCCCATTAATCTCCCGACTTGAACGCCGCGCCGCGTCGTGGGTCAAAACTTGGAAGTTGAGCGATAGCTTAAATAAATTATAGCAGATACCTACGCCCTTCTTATCAACAGGATTTGACTTGTAAAAACCGCCAGAAAGTTGGACGTCCCTTTATTACATCTACCTATTTTAGTTTAGGGAGAGGCAGACTAAAAGATTTTGTCGGCAACGATCGGCGTCTTTTACGCGACCGCGCGACGCAAGGGAGGATTTTTTTATTCAATGACAAGATAGTCCTTGACTGCGATCTCAGTATCTCACCTGATGGTAAGTGAGGATGTAGTCTAAGATAGTAGCGGACTAACTTGGAAAGGGTAAATTCAAATCGTACAGGAACGCTAAATCCCTTGGTGGCACGTCCTTCACGGTAGGGTGGTAACTAACTACGACCAAAACCTCCCACCAGAGATAATGTGTTTATCAATTATTTTAATTAAAAATCATTAAAAATCTAGATCAGATCTTTCCCCAATAATGGGTCCCCGACTATGAGTCATAATTATTATTTAACAGTAGGTATTCTAGATTACTGGACTTATTTTTTCCTTTTCAGTGTTTATTTACGCAGTCGAGCTTTTGATTTTAATTTAATATTTTTTTTTAATTTAATATTTTATTTACGCGTTATTTAAAATACGCGGAACGCGGCAGCTAAAAAACGCAACTCGGTCACTACGATTGGCGTCTGCATGTGTGTGTCCAGTGAAGCAAACAGCGACTAAAATACGCGAAAACTTCGAATGATGCCGCTAAAAGAAGTCAGCCTGCCCTCGCCCTTACGGCTACAGAGCCAAACCACTGAAGTTCCGCCATGAATAGAATAAAAAAAAGTTTTGGTCCAAATAAACTTTTACTAAGTGTTTTAGGAATCTATCACTGGTTCGGAATGCTGTTCCAAACAAGAAGAACCAGTAAGAAACACAAAAGATTTTTTAATATAAATTGTGTACTCTTAGAAATATTTTGTCCAATTTTTGTGAAGACCTACTAAATATTATAGGAGACTAGCTTTTGCCCCCGCGACTTCGTCCGCGTGGAATTCGATTTTGGGGTGGAATTTTCAAAAACTGTGACACACGTACTTTTTTATTTTTAACTGAAAGCTGAAATACCTACCAACTTTGAAATGGAAACAGCTTGAAAAATGACGAAGTTTCATATAAACTTCCATCCCCTATTTAAACTCCTTAGGGGTGGAATTTCCAATAATCCTTTCTTAGTGTGCGCCTACGTCATAAAAGGAACCAACTGTAAAAATTTAAAGTTTCTAACTTCAGTAGTTTAGGCTGTGCGTTGATATCTCAGTCAGTCAGTCAGTCAGTCAGTCAGAACTTTGAATTTTATATATATAGATAGAGGACGTAACTTCTCGCAGATAAGACTAGTAAGTCACTTTAAATTTTTTTCCGCGCGGACGAAGTTGCGGGAATTAGCTAGTCCCCTAATAAGTTTCTGTACATTTGATGATTACTTAAACCACAACTTTTAAGTATAAGCTACGAAGCGTATGCTACGCTGTACCTATCTTATCGCAATATCATTAAAATATGATTAAAACTAAACGGCGTTAAGATCAAAAGGTTAACTTGGTAACATTTTTCTTTCCGATACTTATTACTTACCTACATCTTACCTATAAATTAAACAAAATAATACATTTATTTCCTTGGCAACTAAAGATCGAAGATGTTTTACATGGTATAATTTAGTAAGAATCCCGCAGGCAGGTAGATAATTTATTAAGAAACTGGGAAATGTTGGTGGCTGTAACTGGCCAGAATATATTTCCATGGATATTCTACTAGGGCTAGAATGTTTTTTTGATCTTTTTTTTTCGTTGACAAGATAGTCCTTGACTGCGATCTCCCCTGATGGTAAGTGAAAATGCAGTCTAAAATCGTAGCGGGCTAAGTTCTACAATCAACCCATACCCCCTAATCGGTTTCGACACGCTATCGTGCCGGAACGCTAAATAGCTTGGCGGCACGTCTTTGACGGTAAAGATGTCCACAATCTTCTATCATGTTCCAAGGAGAAGGTACTTAAATGAAATATCATACAATGTTTCAAAATCGAAGGAACCGATATCATCATATCATATATATATAGAGCAAATCTTCATTACGTTAGATCTTTTTACGTTTATATGAAAATTCCAGTAGGGTTCAAATTGCGGGACAGTCTGAAGCACTGCCTTATCGAAGAACAAGGTGAACAGATAAAAATAATCGTCTTACTAAAGTAAAAGAAGCGTTTGATATTACTCGAAGCTACGTAATTGAAAGTATAGGCGGCGATATAACCGGGTTAACGACCCCCTATAGGAATTGAATGGGAGGAGATAAGTACAATTTTTCACACGAGGGAGTCGTTATTTGATAGGGCAAAAGATAAAATTAAACATGTCTGCACGAAGTTTCTTAAGAAAATAGGCAGCTGGTAGCGGTGGCTAAGTCATCTACATTCATGAGAAAAAATCCTCAAGAACGCGGAAGCGCGTCCCATACAAACGAAGTATTATAATTAAATTCATACTCACGGGGCTATGGAGAGCTATGCTCGGAATATCCTTGGGAGATCAAATCAGCAATAAGGAGATCCGTAGGAGAACTAAAGATACCGACATAGCTCAGAGACCGAAATGCATCTCGCACCGTCTTACAAAAACCAGGATCCAATAGTATTATAATTCCTAATTAATAATTTTGAAAGTGTGTTTGTTCGTCCTTCTGCCACTCAGTAACAGATTTGCGAAAGAAGTCGCGGGTGGTTTAATAACTTCTTAACAGTAACTCTGTTAGTTTATTATAATTTATAACAAAGGTGAGCTTTTTCACATGCTCCAAATAAAGTAAGGAAGTATCTTAAAAGGTATGATAAGCATCATTACGAGTTCCTTAGCTGCGATGCTCGCAGCGTCCTGGTAAATGCTATCTACCTAGCATCTTAATAGGGAAATTGCTTCATTTTGCTCTTTCAAAGTTTATAACGTATAAAATAGTTTTCTGAGGTTCATTAAAGTTATCACGTAATGCTGTAGAAGCATAATAATGGAGCTTGAATCTGCTTCATAATTAATTTGTAGAAAGAAAGGTCTCGCAACACACACATACACACACACAGACACACACACACACACGCACATGTATTCACATGCACGCATTCACACCCTTGTCTTTACTTTTTGTGTATCCCATCGGGTAGTCCTGTTTTCCGAGATACCTACAGTTTTTTAAGTTCGGAAAACTGGTGTTTTCATTATAATTTATCTATTTCAACGTAATACCAATATTAATATTTATGAACTTATTATTAGGTAAGTAAGTATCTAACGATGGTTGTTATCTTAGAGCGCAATTTACTGACTAGCCCATCTGCTCAGTCTCTTAACTTTGCCAAGGCATCTTTCTCACAATCAACGATCTGAGTTCAACGTTTACTGTATTCCATGCAGATGCAATGACTTGGAATTTGTTAAACATTTTATTAAACTCCATATTACATTTTTAAAAAGGAACTGATCCTTTTTGGGCTTCTAACTAATTTATTAAGTAGCAGAGTCGTAGGTTCAATCCCGGGCACACACCTCTGACTTTTCGGAGTTAGCGATTCATTTATCAATCTAGGCAAGTAGCATATATCACTCTCCGGGCCCTCAACTATACTCAGGCAAAAAATCACGTCGATCCGTTGCTCCGTTGTGGCGTGATTGAAGGACAAACAAACAAACGAACAAGCATACTCGGGGCGCGATTCGAGAGAGATGTGGGTTCGAATCCCGCCGGCTTCGGAATTTTTGATTGATGTGTTTAAAAATTCACAGTTGCGCTTTTGATAATATTATAGGACTAGCTTTAACCCGCGGCTTCGCTCACGTTAGGTTCGATTTTTTAAACTCCTATTTTACCTCCTTCGGGGTTAAAATTTTCCAAAATCCTTTCTTAGCGGATGCCTACGTCCTAACAGCTACCTGTATGCCAAATTTCAGCTCGATCGGTCCAGTGGTTAGAGCTGTGCGTTGATAGATCAGTCAATCAGTCAGTCAGTCAATCAGTCAGTCAGTCACCCTTGCCTTTTATATATTTAGACTAGTAAGGAAGGACTTTTAATGATATTAGTAAAGATTAGTAAAGATAAGGATTTTATCCCGTAGCAAGTAGCTGTATCGTAGAACTCTTATTCGTCGGCAATGGATCGTCGCCTTAGTCGTAGACTGCTAAAACTAGCGGCAATAAATTTCCCTAACAAAATCCCGCATTGCGTGTGTTCGCGTAAACTATGAGCACCTGTGTGTAGCAACATGATTTGTTTCCCTATTATACGTGCTTTTGTGTTCAACGAATTATGCCGTACAACTTTTTATTAGATAAAAAATCTTTGGTTTGACGAGTGAACTTTCATATCATAGAGCGCTAAAGGACCGCAACGCGGCACCGATGCGGTGTATAGGTCTACAAGATATACTTTTTTCGGGTAGTGTGAATAGGCATCTTCTAGGCAAGCGCGCACCATCTTAGGCTGCATCTTCACTTACCATCGGTGTAATCGCAGTCAAGCGCTAGTTTATCTATATATATAAAATTCAAAGTCCTGACTGACTGACTGACTGACTGACTGAGATATCAACGCACAGCCTAAACTACTGAAGTTAGAAACTTGAAATTTTTACAGTTGGTTCCTTTTATGACGTAGGCGCACACTAAGGAAGGATTTTTGAAAATTCAACCCCTAAGGGGGTAAAATCGGGGTTTGAAAAATCGAACTTAACGTCAGCAAAGCCGCGAGCAAAAGCTAGTATATATATTTAAAAAAAGAGTGTGCTCAAGAAGTAAGAACTATTTAGTTTCACCCTTTTACGTGGTTACGTAGGTAAGCGCTCTCTATCTTAGACTGCATTTTATTTATTTTTATATTTATTATTATTTTTTTACGACCTGACTTGGCCGGTTATTTTTAATACTATAAAAAAAATAAGGAGCAATGTTGCGCAATAAAATGAATAAGAGAAAACATCTGTTTCATCCACAAATTGTTAACCGCGTGCCGTGATTTCGTGGAGTTTGATTATTATCAGAGAGAATTCTCATCAAACTACAAGAGACTCCAGTTAGAAAACACATAAAAATACAAGATTTAAACTCTTTTCTCGCGTATCTCAAAAAAGTTTTTCGTTATCCAAATAAAACACGATGCTTTTCCTACCCTCAATGGCTAGCATTAATAAAATATGTACCGATTTGGCCAGACCGGCTGTTGTAGCCAAGCCAAACAATACAACAATTCATTTCATATTATTTTTACGTCCTTACATTTGGAACGGTTGCCACGAAGTACGAACTGATACTATATTTAGGAGAAACGTTTAACACGGTCTCAACTGTGCCAGAGCAACAGGAGTAACTTTCAATGATTTACTATGGGAGGGAGAGAATTCTTAATATTTTGCCTTCGCAGTGAACCGTATTAACGGTGGATTTCTATTTACGGTTCGAAGTTAAATTAGGACTTGGAATAACTAAAATTCATCATTACTTACTGCAAATTGTATTGACGTTAAAAAAAAATAATAAGCAGCCTAAATTAACCCTGTATTTAGGTATGTACGCAATAAAGTTTCTTAAATAAATAAATAATATGTTGTATCCAAAAATTTTGTCTGGCGGGAGGCTTTGTCCGTGGCTAGTTAACACTCTACCGTCAAAAACGTTCCGCCAAGCGATTTTGCGTTCCGGCACGACGGCGTGTAGAAACAGATTAGGGGTATGAGTACAATACCATACCCCTTTCAAGTTAGCCCGCTACCATCTTAGACTGTATCGTCATTTACCATCAGGTGAGATTGCAGTCAAGAACTAACTTGTCATCGAATAAAATAAAAAAAAGGGATATTTAGGATTATTATAGGAAAATAGGATTATTTATCTAGTTACAAAAATAAGTATGAACGGGTTCTTCCAGAAAGTTAAATAAATATTATTATCTTGCATTAAACATCGGTCACGCATTTTCTACTCACAAATATACAGGGTGTCCCACGGCTATGCCACATGGAGGGGAAGTACCTTAAATATTGTAGATGGAATATTTTACTGAAAGAAGACTTCATTTTAATTTAAAAAACAATTTAAACTGCATTCATAGATTTTTAAATAATTGCCTGGTTGAACCGGGACTCGAACCCGCTATACGAGAAAAAAAATTAACCTGTATCTTTATCATACCGATCGGAAGGCTTCATCATAAGGATTATTTTTTGTTAAATAACATAGCATGAGAAATAAAAGGAAGACCATGAATTTTAGCCTTTGATGTAAAATTTTGCTCAGAAAAATGAAAAGCTGACATTGGCGTATCGACATACAACTGACATGAACTATTACTAATGAGTATGCAATTCGTAGCTCTGTTGCAGCGGGATTGAAGGACAAACCAATAAATCAACAAACAAACACACTTTCGCATTTATAGGTAATATAAGTAAGGATTAGTAAGGATAGTAAGGATCGGGAAATGATGCGTACTTCTCAAGTGGGTACTCATTAGTAATAGTTCATGTCAGTTGTACGTCGATACGCCAATGTCAGCTTTTCATTTTTCTGAGCAAAATTTTACATCAAAGGCTAAAATTCATGGTCTTCCTTTTATTTCTCATGCTATGTTATTTAACAAAAAATAATCCTTATGATGAAGCCTTCCGATCGGTATGATAAAGATACAGGTTAATTTTTTTTCTCGTATAGCGGGTTCGAGTCCCGGTTCAACCAGGCAATTATTTAAAAATCTATGAATGCAGTTTAAATTGTTTTTTAAATTAAAATGAAGTCTTCTTTCAGTAAAATGTTCCATCTACAATATTTAAGGTACTTCCCCTCCATGTGGCATAGCCGTGGGACGCCCTGTATAATATTATCGTTAAAAGGAACTCGCTGGTTTAGTAAAGTTATTTTCTGAAGAAACTTCATATTTACTAGCAACATAAATTACACTCTACTGTCGATTCAATCGGTTCATCTTAACAATAATACAGCGCTAGGCTGACCATTATTTTGGCTTTTCCAATTTTATTGTAGGACAAGCAGAATTTTTTCTTGCTAGTCTTTTTAAGACAGTATAGTACCATTGACCTATCCTGTTCGGCGAAGGCAAGTCAGCGTTTAGATTAACATGTCAAAGTCTTTAGTTGAAATAGGAAACATACGTATACTTTTTAATTGCCAATTTATGTTACAGCCGTGTTACAGCACTTACTCTAAGTAAATCATTATTGACGTAAAAAATGATACCTAGTGAGAAATAAATATTGATGAATTTTATATTAAATCTACAAGGCGCTTTACAGCAGCGCTCCTGTCATTTTCATACAAAACTTTCTGAATTTAACTTCACCTTTACTCAGGCTACTGGTCACAATTACCCATTGAAGCCTCAATAGTCCAACGGTTAAAGGTGCGGACTGAAAACTGTAAGGTAGCAGGTTCGAATCCCACCCGTTGCACTATTGTCGTACCCACTAACTAACACAAGCTTTCCGCTTATTTGGAGGGGATAGGAGAATATTAGTCAACTTCAGGTTGGCTTATATTCTTTAAAAAAAAAAAAGACGTGTGGCACTCGAGGACTGCCGCGGTAAAGCTATTGCATAGCATTTTTTATCAACGCCATCTAGCGGCTCACCGTAGAGGAGTCCCGTGTCAGGTTATTTTCGTTACGGAATTTCTGGATTCGGTCTCCACGCTGGCCCGCGATAGAAGCTATGCAATAGCTTAAAAAAAAGGGAGGGATTATCGACCCTCGACTGTGTGTATGATATGAGTTTAGTAATAGGGAAAGATAAGGGGAAAGGCACTCGTACATTAAGATATTTGGTCACCCTATACCGAGCGCAACTGTTTAATCCCAGCCAGCTGCCTGCACTTAGAGATACATCTCAACTGTGTGATTATACGAAGATTACTCAGTTGGTAATTATTTATGAAGTGTATGAGCAAGCTGTTTGTCATACTGCGGTTTGCATCTACAATCATCTTCTCTTACTACAATCATCCGTATAATTACCGAGAACTTGTGCAAGTATTTATTTTATTTTCTAGTAAATATTGAATACAGGTTCAGAGTGCAGTTTGTATTCGAGTATAATAATAGGTATTGGCGGCTGTAAATGGAAGCGGTGACTACCCAACTACGCTGGAGATATTATAATGCACAAGTGCATTCGCAAACACATGTGCATGCTCGATTTTTTTTTTAAATATTTTTAGCGAGCAAACGGCCAGGCGGGTCACCTCATGTTAAGTGATTACCGCCGCCCATGAACATTTGATTCTACAGAAATATAATAATATGCAATAATAGTGCTACAGTTGTAAAAACAATACATATTTTCAAAAATAGTTGTCTAGAAATAAGCACTCATGAATTCTTAGCACAACAGTGGTGATAACCGTTCTATCTCGATACGTATGATTTTTCGCTCGATTCCGTCACTCTCATAGTCCGACAAGACGGCAAGCAGATAAGACCGGAAAGATGTCTTTACCAAATACTAGCAAAATTAGTTTGCTCCTTGATAATTATTCAACAAACTTAAACTTGATTATTATTATTTATTTATTATTAATTAAATAATTCGTTTCATTATTTCGATTAAATATAAACAACTAGCTGATACCCGCGACTTCGTTCGCGTGGATTATGGTTTATCTGTTCCCGCTGAAACTCTTTAATTTTCCGGGATAAAAAGTAGCCTATGTCCTATTCCAGACTATATCTATCTCTGTGCCTTTCAGCCAAATCAGCTCAGTCGTTGCGACGTGATTGAGTAACAAACATACAAACTTTCGCATTTTATTAATATGATTAATAGGATAATAGGATAGGATTCAACCATAAATTTTACATTTGTTGTTAGATTCGATGGCACGTAATGGATATAAATTAAACATAATGGTTTCTGGTTGTGTTCAGATATCATCAGTCATCCGCACGTGACACACAGATTGTGACAGTCCTTATTTCAGTGACTGATTTCCATAAACAAGACTAATTTTAATGCGCTAAACTCTAAACTTGATAGCAACCTCCAACTTTCTTTACTACATTTCTAAACAACTTTTATTTAAAGACAGTTCCTAAAGCGCTGCAGTATTAGGATTTTAAGAATGATTTCTCTCAAAAATAATATATTTCGAATTTTGTATAAGAACTTTTTTTTTCAAAATTTCAAAAATGCGTAGAACCAATTTTTTCATTGCCACGAAGGGAGTACGGAAAAAAAATCATTTTCTCATACATTTTGTATTGAATGGGTTTTTTAATGGCAAGGAAAGTGACTTTTTACCCCGGAAAAACAGTAACCTAAGTCACGCGGACGAAGTCGCGGGCAAAAGCCAGTTTATAATATTAGTAAGATTTGTAGTATTTCGGTGCGAGATCAAAAAAACATTGCATCGTGAAATCGCGCAAAAGCTACCGAACTTCAGCAGGCTTTGTGACTTGAAAAATTCAATTTCATATTTCACTTAATTGGCCTCATTAAGCGGCGTAACTCTTTTCTAAATGCTACTTTTTGGATTTCAAAGGGGAGGCAATTCATTTAATTTCTCATTAGTTGGCAAAGGCAATTATTATTCATTTGAATTCTCTTTAATTTCAGTGAAATAATGACTCCGCTTTG
Source organism: Hipparchia semele (assembly GCA_933228805.2). Lineage (NCBI taxonomy): Eukaryota > Metazoa > Arthropoda > Insecta > Lepidoptera > Nymphalidae > Hipparchia > Hipparchia semele. Next base: position 4,032,591 of record OW121725.1, on the reverse strand, counting down.
ATGTGGATATTTAATACAAAACCTTTTTCAAATTTTGATCGGTTTCTCGAGAAATTAATTTGTATTTTGTCCGAAATCGGAAGGGATAACGGCCCTTTCAGACGTGCCACAACGATAAGACGTCACTTAACATCACTAACACGTACAATTTGGGTATCTTTAAAACAAGAGTGAATAGACATCTTCTAGGCAAATGCCTTACCTTAGGCCTCATCCTCACTTTCAGGTGTGATAGTGGTCAAGCGTGTATATAATAATGTATTAAAAAAAAAATTTCAACACTTTTGCGGCAAAAATGTCACCGGACACGACAAGATTTCAAAACGCGTACAATCGTGAATTCACTCATATCACAATATATACACGCGTTTGAATACTGCGAAGATGTAGACAATGTTACCAAAACCGCAAGCACATACGAGTTCGACAATCTTAAGTTCTTATAGTAAGATATGTGCATTTAAGTTGACCGCATAACGATGAATTAGTAGTTCTGCTTTTAACCCTTGCTGTTATTGCATTACTCAGGCAAATGCTAGAACTAGGGCTCGATTGGTATGAAATCAGTTCCTAAAATTTTACCACACTTCGTGTAGGTACCTACTTTAATTATACAATTTCGGGCAACTTTAACGATAACTTCCACATACGACTACTGACAACATATTTGCTGGGTTATTGTGTGGTCCGTCTGTATAGACGATGACTTAACTCGGGTACCATATTATAGTTTAGTATCTCAACTTTTGAGATCAATGGTTTTGTATCAAAGAGCGAATGGGAATCAAATGTTAAAATTTAGTCAATAGCTACAAACAAAAGTCGATCACCCTAGCTGTTGACTTGGGTCGACATTTTTAAACAACTCAGGATGTCACATCTGCCCGCCACCTCTGTCCCGCGTCCATTTAGCCTTTCAGCCTTTATAGACGAGGAGCCAATGATTGTCTGACCTTAGCTACTCATAAAGGACAATAAAGGCAAACAGCCTTACAAATTGAAAGTGCTTATTTTAAACCCTACCTACTAAAATTGTATAGATTTCCAATTCAAAAATAGTTAAACATATCATAGAGTAATTGAGTTCAAATTTTTTGTAGTTCTCGTAAAATCGATACCATCCAATGATTATCTTAATATATAAAAATGAATCGCTTAATGTGTTGGTAAGCGCATCACGCGTGAACGGCTGAACCGATTTCGCTAATTCTTTTTTTATTGTGTTTGTTATTGTTAGGAGAAGGTTCTTATGAAAGAAAAAATTAAGAAAATTGCGCGGAAAATTAGAAAATTTAAGAAATATTAACCACCATATTAAATTATTTCTAATGTAACCGCTTTTACAATTCAAACTTTTTGATGTAACCTTATGGCGTTTGACATAACATTGACAGAATGCGTGCTGCCAATTTCGTCAAAGAGTTTCAATATTCATAGTTAAGACAGGACAACGTCTGTCGGGTCCGCTAGTTAGTAATGAAATTAAACTAAGCGCTGACACACACACACACACGCACGCATGCACGCACACACACATAGACACCACATGCAGCCTCAGACGCATGCGTACCTAGTACCTACCTATTAAGTTACAACTATGTAATCTTAATAGACTTATGGAATAGCGGAGAAGGAAAGCATCACCTAACTTAGCTTAGTAAAAACTAGGAATCGTTGGAGAAAACTAGGTGAAAAGCATCGTTTTGGAATTTGAAACTGTACACCTCTCAGTTTTCGGTTTCAGAAAGGTTTCAGAGGTTTGAAAAGTTCATCGGCGATGTCAAAACATCGCGTACATAGGTTCTACAGCTGTACGTCGATTCAACACGCAGTTTCAGTAAGCGTCAAGATGACTGACCAAAGTGACCGATCAGCGTCAAATTTTTCCAGCATTTAGTACCTATTTAGTACTATTTAATACCTTTATTTAAATATTTGGTACCTCAATAGTAACAGAGAAATTTAATTTAATAAGTGGTGGTAATCTTGACGTCAAGATGGCTGACCACTTATTAAATTAAATTTCTCTCGGTCACTTTGGTCAGTCATCTTGACGCTTACCCAGAAATCACATGCTCTTGGTCCATAACAAATAAAAAAACCATACAAAGATACGAAATGTCGTTGACAAACGTGTACGAACGCGGGAGGAGGCTGTCTTATCTAGAAAATGGGTTACACACCCGAAGGCAATTCGGGAGAGCTCAAAATTTCATGAAAAATCCTGTTCCATTCCATGTGGAAATGCCAGCTACGTTTTCGGGTCAGGCAAGTGGCGTGTTATTTATTACCAGCTCCTTTCTCTCCTTGTTTCGTTCGCTGCTGCTACACGTTTGTGCGGAGCCTTTTCAATTTTCCCTGTTTCCCGTCAGCTGCAACGTTTTCGTCAAGCGTTTTAATCAAACAGCCAAATACACAAGTTTTTCTTGTTTGAATGAATGAATGAATGAATGCACCGCTGTATTGTACACTGTATACCACATAGATTGCAGATTTGTTTTTGTAGAAGAGGTTTTGATTCTGGCCTTGCTTAGATCAAATCATAAAAATTCTTTCCAAAAAACCGACTTCAAACGCCAAGTATAAAAATAGTTTTCATTTGTACACGTTTGTTAAAGTAGAGTGGCTTAAATAGGAACGATGAAACCAATACGCGATACTCGCCCGACTTCAATAAACGTGTCTCTTGAGACAAGATGAGTGACACGCGATTTAAAAAAAATCGCGTGAATCGGTCTGGAAATCCCGAAGATATCGATGGACATTACATAGAAAAAAAAAAAGATTCCGGCCGAATTTATAACCTTCTCCTTTTTGGAAGTCAGTTATAAACGAAGTTTTATTTACCTATTAGTTGTTGCCAGCGACTTCATCTGTGATAAAAAGTAGCTTATGTCACTTTCCTAGGGATAGGATAGATTGCGCACACGAGAAACTTTGTATACCCATACTCGTGATAACTCTTAGAGATTCACGAATTAATAGGAAGACAAAATTTTTTCTTGCGCACTTGCTCTATATATCACGGGTAAATGGGTAGACAAAAATTTTCTCGCAAACATGCTAACGAAATATCACGACTAAATGAGTAGAAAAAATTTTCTCGCAAACATGCTAGCGCAATATCACGACTAAATGAGTAGAAAAAATTTTCTCGCAAACATGCTAGCGAAATATCACGACTAAATGAGTAAAAAAAATTATCTCACGCACGTGCAGATATCACGAGTAAACGCGGACGTGCCCGTGAGAGGTTCCTCTTAACGTACATTCAAACAAACATAACTAAAATCTAACTTTCCGTAAAAAATAATGCCAGCTACGTTTTCGGGTCAGGCAAGTGGTGTGTTATTTATTACTAGTTCCTTTCTTTCCATATTTCGCTCAACTACAACCACTGAGATAGACAATAGAGAAGCAGACCTCGTACGTCATACAACAGGTTTACGAGTATAAACAAAGCGCCCCCCACGCGGCTCCCACAGGTAAAAGTTACAAAGACTTTAATAACTTGAACATAAGTATGTAGACAAGCATAAGTGTATTTTTAACCTGTATAACAAGTGTAAATTGAAAATTTAAAACACCCCCGACATGTGAAATTAAAAAAAATGTAATAATTCACCTTTCAAATAAAAAAAAATCAAAATCAAAATCGGTTCATCCGTTCGGCTGCTACGATGCCCCAGACAGAAACACACACACACATACACACTGTATGTGTATATGTGTGTGTGTGTGTTTCTGTCACACCGACACGTCAAACTTATAACACATAATGCAGTTATTGTAGTACCCATTCCTCCCGCATGCCACGTCTTGTTCTAGAAGACTAGATTGTACAAAAAAGCCTGTCTATACAATTTTAGTCAGTTTTGTGGACCAATAAAAAAAAAACTTCGATCACTAAAGTTAAAAGTTAGAAGGAAACTTCTTGTTTATTTCTCTTAGGTAAACTTATTTATAGCGTACAAAACGGATACGTACCTCAACAAATGTGTTCGTTTGATGTCGATATTTTGACCCAGTTACACGGATCACGCTCACGACTGGAATCCATTGTAGTAAAACGTCAGGTTGAACCTGTCACAGGCACTCGCCTTCTTGGTCTTTATGAAGGAACACCACTAAATTTTGGGCAAAATGTTCAATGTAACGTCAATTTTCAATTTTCATACTGTGCGATGGTTTTCTGGATTATTTATGCTCGTTAGTTTGAAACCGTCAAGATTGAAATTCTATAGTTTATAAATTTCAATCACGTCGTACTTATGTGGGGGTAACGGTCTGTGGCGAGAACTCGGGGGTTATAGTATAAATCAAAATCAATAGAGATTTTAATAACCATAATAAGCATAGAATTATTCTAAGAGCTGCTTTATGCTATGGTAATGAAAATTATATTATTTAAAATTCAATTCACACAGACTTATAAATAATACAACTGATTACCCTGTTTATTTGTTGTTCAAATGTTGAATATTTTACTAAATATTGCTGCTCTAGTAAGATAACAACTCTCCGGTTGCGACACTTTTGTCCAGAGCTTTTTCAATTTTCCCTGTTTCCATCAGATGCAGTATAACATAGAAACGGTTTCGTCAAGCGTTTTAATTGAAAATGCACTATCAAAAACCTACGATACTTTTTAACCAACTTCAAAATAACAAGGAGGTTCTCAATTCGACGCGTATTTTTTTTTTATTTTTTGGCGATGTTACTCTGTAAATCTGGACCGATTTCAATTTTTTTTTAAAGTACGTATCGTCAGGTCGGTCCCATTTTTTGGTGAAGATCTGATGAATATCTTCGGAGATGGAGGACGGACTCCTCAATAAGTAAGAGCAAATAGCTCTCATTCAGAGAATGTGTAGATTGATCCAATGCAGCTACACTAAAAAGCTGAAATATTTTTTTTAAACGAGCAAATCGCTCGTGATCAGATAATGTGTAGGCTTTTAACCATGCATAGTATCCTTTTCTATTCGGCATCTTAATACTTAATACGAAAAAATATGTATATTTTTTTTAAAGAGCAACACAAACTATCTAGTGGATTGGTCCTATGAAGCTACACTAAATACTTAACTTAAAATATGTCATAATACAAATCAAACGCCACTTAAAATAGTTTTAGTTTGTACAGGTATGATGAAGTCGGGCTAGCGTCACGCATCGGTTTCATCGTTTCAATTAACGCCCGCCCGTCTTCAGGTGATTTAATTCATACTAATATTATAAATGCGGAAGTGTGTTTGTTTGTCCTTCATTCACACATGTATAGAGGAACAGATCGTATCGATCGACAGACGTGACGTGGTTTTTATTCGAGACCTAAAGAGCGATATTAATACCTACTGGAAAAAACAAAGGACACTTTCGCATTTATAATATTAAAGCCTCAATAGCCTAACGGTTAAAGGTGCGGACTGAAAACTGTAAGGTCACAGGTTCGAATCCCACCCGTTGCACTATTGTCGCACGCACTCCTAACACAAGTTTTCTGCTTATTTGGAGGGGATAGGAGGATATTAGTCAAATTCATGGTGCCTAATATTCTTTTAAAAAAAATATATTAATAGGGATTAAAAAATATGTACCTACTTCAAGTTTGCCCTCTAGAAATTCAATCTATTACATCTCGAATTTCACTTCTCCGATTTTAATCAAACTTGTTATTATTATGTCAATAAAGTATTTATTGTAATTTCAGAGAAAATCAAAAACTTTCTGTCGTATTTTTACAAAAAAAAAAAAAAGTAATCATTAATTCTTCTTTTGTTTTGTTGCAATATAAATATTAAAATTGCAGGTCTTTGGAGTGTTTCTCGGTCATCGCATCTCTTTGGGTCAGCCGCTTCGTTGCATTACTTTTATCCGATGAATTAAAATCCACATTGTTTTTTTTTTCTTTTCGTTATTATTTGTTTTTCATGAAATAAACGTGGAAACTACTGTTTTTAACATAATATTATAGAGACATTGAGATTTTCTGATGATAAATTGAAATTTTTCATTTAAAATTTCAATTTTCATTTCAATTTAAATCTCTTGAAATAATCGCCATATTGTATTGTATGGTTTATTTCTTCGATTCTGACTTACAAAAGCTCTTACGTATCTATGTTTAAAAATATTACATAAATTAAATTAAAAAAAAATCACACAAAATAAAAAATCTACCACGTTACTACTACAAGAACTACTACTTAATAACACTCACAAACATAGAGCACAATCCTAAACTGTCTGTATCCAGCTGTTGCCAGCGAACCGCCTGAGATCGTCCGTCCATTTATTGGGAGATCTATCAACGCTACGCTAACCGGTGCGGGGTCACCACTCCAGCATATTGGGATCCCAACAACGCCCAACGTTCTTAGAGACATTCACAATGACGTCTCAAAATTAAAAAAAATCTAAATTATTTATTTCCTGTAGGCCAATTTGAGGCTTCTATCTGTTCTACCACCGGTTCGGAATGCTGATCTGCTGAGAAGAGCCGGCAAGAAACTCAGCAGTTGCTCATTCATTTCTTCAAAAGAAAAAATGTTGCAATATGTAGCTTATCTATCTTGTAGACAGCTAAAGCAAAGCAGATTTCTTCCAAGCAACTTTGTCGTTAAGGAATTCATTAACTGTGTAATCGCTTATGTATTTACACACTGTTTAAATTTGTGTACCTAATGGTAATTTTACCAATTCCTTCGAAATCAAGTGAAAGCGTTTATTCGACCCCACAAAGGACTATCGCACTTTACGCAAACGATAGTTTTTGACGGTTTTTAGTTAACAGATCATGTGTGTCACCTCTTGTTTTAATGGGATGAATATTTTGTTTCACAAAGACTACGTTATTACTGTGAAGCCACTCGGTTCAGATTTCGTTTCACCCCACACGCGTATGTATAAAGTAAATTATACACCTTCAAAATGTCTTCAGAACTCTACAGTAAAGCTGCCTCGAAATGCACCGAGAGCAGAGAATTTAAACGTAAATTTACAAAACCAAATTTAAAAAAATTTACTTCAAACGCCACTACAGAATAGGTATATCAGTCGTGCCTATAAAATTTGAATAGTTCCCTTGATTTCTCCAGGATCCCATCATCAGATCCTGACCTGACGACAATGGAACCACCTGGAAAGTATACCCATTCAAACAAAAAATAATTTTTCAAATCGGTCCAGGCGTCTTCGAATAATTGGAGAACGTACATAAAAAAAAAGACATGTGGCACTCGGGGACTGCCGCGGTAAAGCTATTGCATAGCATTTTTTATCAACGCCATCTAGCGGTGAGCCGCTAGATGGCGTTGATAAAAAATGCGCCATTTAGCGGCTCACCGTAGAGGAGTCCCGTGTCAGGTTATTTTGTTACGGAATTTCTGGATTCGGTCTCCACGCTGGCCCGCGATAGAAGCTATGCAATAGCTTAAAAAAAGATTCCAACGAATTGAGAACCTACTTCTTTTTTGGAAGTCGGTTAAAAAGTAAACAAAGTAGGGCTGTTATTTTCACTTTCTTATGAGGTGTCGGTAAGAAATTCGGTCAATTAGTAAATAATTTTCATCACCCCGCACAACGTCGCCCCCTAATGATGGCAACAATGGATCTCATCAGCGGGAGGCCTATTTTCGTCCCATTCAATAAATTAATGACGCCGTGAACGCGTCACATTTACTTCTTCGCTGTCATTTGCCGCTCACCCTTGTTTACTTTTTTTCCTCTTACAATTTTGTCCTTTTTACTTTAGTATCTCCTTTTTACTTTAGTAAATTAAAAATGTACTTCAACTGAACTTGACCAATATTCCTTCCTCCTTACTTCTCCAAATAAGCGGAAAGCTTGTGGATATGACAATAGCCGACCCGTCATCCTTTCAGTTTTCAGTCTGCATTAACCATTGGGCTATTGCTGTTTTAAATATTCTCGCAGTGTTAACGGAACTACTGAGTGTACCTAGTACCTCCCAAGGCGATAAAAACAAGTGGAAGTAATATAAATAGTAATTTGACGACTTAAACCCCGGGAAAGCAGACCTTCGAACACTGATGGAAATATACCTTATCATTGCCTTCAAATAACAATAAACCGTATTTAAATCGTCTCATCTATTCGATAATTACAATTCGCAATCGACTGAACGTTCACTCGAAGTTGGCCGTCGTCGACCGTTACACAATGACGTCATACTGGTACCGTTAACAATAAAATAATAATTGTGTTTTTTACTGTAATCGTCTAGATGACGGAAGTTTTCTTTTCTGACAATGCTTTCATGGCAATGACGACTTGAATGTCGAAGGCGTGATTTTTAATTTACTCCGCTTCAAAGAAAGTCATTAATTAAATAATAAATATTACGCGTTATAAAAACTTTTCCTTTTTTAACTCATCGTAGAAAACGACACGTGAAAACAAAAAATAAATAACTAATTCAAACTTAACAAAAGCATTTAGAACGTAACGATAACAAAAATTTGAAAAAATTCGGTAGTGACAATGGCGAGTGGTACGTTGCTGTCTGTACTAAGCGGGTCTGACTTGTAGTGCAGTGCGGGAAAGCGCGACGCGAGGTAGCGGCCAACTTGCAGTGAACGGTTAGTACCTAGATGATAATAACAAAGCGCTTAAACATAACCACCACATTTTCTTGCTCGGAAGCATTGTAAAATATAAGTATATATATTTAATTTTCAAAAACAAACAGACCCTTGTTAAAATATTATAAACACGCAGACCGAGTTTATTGAAATCGATTCGGCTATTTATTAGTCAAAGGACGTCCCATTGTATCAAAGCCAGCCCGAATTGGTTTGATAACAAGCCAAGATAACAAAAGGAATAATAGATCAAAGGATCAACAAGACAGGTAATTATTCAAAGATAAATTTATTCGTGAAGTTTAAAATATTACCACGAACAACCAACTACATCTTCTTTTATTAATCAGCATACTTAAAATCTGTTCTCCCAACATAAAACATAAACTATGAAAGCTTTTGAACACACAGTGGTGTACAATTAGGCTATGTTCAGATGGCTGAATTGCGACGCGCGTTTTCAAATTGCGCGCTTAGACATCCTAATATATACCTAGCAACCGTTCACATGCGCGCGCGTTAACGCGCGTCAGCGAGCGTCAACGCGGCGCTCAGAGAAAAAGTTTCTAGACGCAGACAATCGCGCGTTGACTCGCGCTTTGATATTAATGTAATGTCCGTTTGCTGTTCAGTTGAGCGCGCGCTTTCATCGCGATCGCATGTAATTTTGTTAATTTTCGTAATTATATTTTGAGTTGAAGCAAATTGTCGAATGACTTTGTAGACATTCTAAAGTAATTAAAGAATTTAGATTCATGGTCTCTTAGATTCGGATATAGTGTCGCAAACAAACTGGGTCTATTTTTCAAAATTGGATGAACCCAATGTGTACGTTTTCTTTTTTTATATTTTTCTTTATAATATAACCACAAAATAAATAGCCTCTTCCACGTCCATTTTCTACGTTCTACCGAACTAGACTGACGAGTACTCTCGCAACGCGCATTAGCGCTCATCATCTGAACTCTCTTCAAATTTGATCGCGCGTTGACGCGCGTTAACGCGCGTTACATGTGAACATAGCCTTAACATCCTACTAATATTATTAAATGTAAAAGTTTGGTTGGACAGAATATGGATGGATGTTTGTTACTCAATCACGCCGGAACGACTGAAGCCTGAATCGTTTTGGCACAGAGATAGCTTATAGTCTGGAATAACGCATAGACTAATTTTTTTTCGCAAAATACATAACAGAATTCGCGTGGGAATTAAAAAACCTCAATACACGCGTACGAAGTCGCGGGCATCAGTTAGTAATACATAATATTACTTATTTACTACCAACCGTAAGAGTAACATGTTGGTAAAGATTTCCTAAAACAGCTCTTGTATGGGGACCCCTTTTTAAGCTATTGCATAGCTTCTATCGCGGGCCTTGAGCGTGGAGACCGAATCCAGAAATTCCGTAACGAAAATAACCTGACACGGGACTCCTCTACGGTGAGCCGCTAGATGGCGCATTTTTTATCAACGCCATCTAGCGGCTTTACCGCGGCAGTCCCCGAGTGCCACACGTCTTTTTTTTATTTTATTTTCACATTACTTATGTGAAAATTTCAAATATCTACTTATTACGGTTCATGAGATTACAGCCCGCTGACAGACATCAGCCCCAGATACCAGAAACGTGATTTTTAACATAATGAGGGACTCTCAGGCGTGCAGGTTTCCTCACAATATTTTCCTAAGATTTTCTTTCACTGTTGAAGCATGTGCACTCGAAGCTACTACTACTGTATTATATTGGATGATCTGTATGATACTGGATGATAACTTTATACTGTAGTTATGTTATTGGATAATAATAATGGATATCGATATGAATCGAGCAAGTAAACAACAGAATTGGGAGTAATTTGTGGGTATTATTGCCTCGTTCCGGCACGCCCTTCACTCCACTGACACCTTTCCCAATGTTCCGAGTTCCGACAATAGTCGATAACCGCTAACGCGATTTGCCGGGGCCCTTCGGGTGATAATTGGATAAATGTTGTTTACGCCGCTTCGATTTCGGATTTATTATTTATCTTTGACCTTTTTTGAGATAATGCTTTAATTGAATGAACTTATTGTAACATACTTCTAACTGGAATTGCTATTAACTGTTTTCACTTCGTCGAAGCAATAAAATTACCTATTTTATTAAGGCGCAAGTTTGTGTATGTGTTAGTCCTTCACGCCACAACAAACGAACCTATTTGTCTGGAATTTGGAATGGAGGTGGTGATGCTCATATCCAGGTTTAACACACTAGAAGTGGTTCTAATTCTGCTTGCAAGATTTAGACTACAGCGGCGTTAGCGATCATGGAAAAAGAATAGATACGAAACGTGTGCAATATGACTAGGGCAGCACAAATTGCTTGTAAGTACCTTCTAGAGTTAGACAGATATAGGATGCTTTTTATCGCGGCAAATCAGAAGTTTCAAGGGATTTTTAAAAACAATAATCCAAGTAGGTACCTAAGAGTAGTCAACTTAGATTTCAGTGCTTATGTTTACTGAGTAGCTTCAGTTAGCCTCGAGATCCTCAGTTAGCCTCGAGCCTAGAGTCGAGGCTACTTGCCCGGGGGCGACGCAACTGGAAGGAATAAAGCTATTGGTATACGTGAGTAGGTTTAGGTTTGTGTACGGTGCTTGCAGCGTCCGCTTTTAGGAACTTCGTTAGAAATTCATAGAATCGTTTGCATGTCCTGAGGAAATAGGGCCGTTGGCAATTCCATCTCCTGGTGACCTGTTTTTGGGAAAACAACTACTATTTAACAGCTATGTTGCGTCTGGGAAACGAAATTACTGGTGTACTAGATCAAATGGATTAGGTGTTCCTAAAGGACCACATATTTATAGATGCATTGTTATCTAACGTACCTACTTATAAACTTTTTTATGGATAATATAAACGTAAAAAATATTTTTACAAAACCGACTTCAAACGGCACAAAAACATTTGATATACTTTTTAGTGGTCTATAAAATTTGAAGAGTTCCCTTGATTTCTCCAGAATCCCATCATCAGATCCTGACCTCATTACAATAGGACCACCTGGAAAGTATAACCTTTCAAACAAAAAAAGAATTTTCTAAATCGATCCAGGCATCTTCGAGTAATCAGGCAAAAAAAAAGATTCCGACAAATTGAGAACCTCCTACCTTTTTCGAAGACGGTTAAAAAGACATGAATAACATCGACGGAAAATTACCTAATCAATTTGCAACCTTTAATTCGAGATATCCTCTCATCCAAAATCCCTCAGAACCTGAACACCACAGATTTCGAATAGTGCATGATGCCAGTTATATCTTTGAAAAGTGCGTACTGACAATGATTGACAATGGGCACGACACAGTTCGAAGAAGCGATAGACGTTGGTATTCCAAGGTCTTGCAATAGACTCGTACCGGACTGGGCAAGAGACCTACGAATGTAACCAACAGTTGATGTTTTTTGGTTGACGACGACAAGATTTTTTTTTTTAGTATTTACTCCTTAGTAATAATTTAGTGAGTATCTTAGATCCTCGTTTTATTGATCTTATTCGATTAAATAATGTTAACTTAACTATGGGTCAAAAACCTACATAATAATAACACCCAGTAAAAAAACTTATCCCTTGAATCCTTAGTTTATTTATATGAGCAAAGGGTGTAAGACTCTAAAGCTCCATTTTATAATAAACTCAACTAATACATTCATTCTATTTGCTTAAAGTGCTACTTTGCCTAAGAGGATTTTCAGTTGTAAACAAACAAAGTATCTCCCAACATCCATTACAACTTATAAATACTACTCGTGAAAATGTCGTGAAGCCTTTCAGCGCATAGCAAAACAGTCAGCCCTTAATTGAAACTATTGTTCAGGCTACAGATATTGTAGATAATGTTCAAGCGAAACTTAATACAGCCAGGAAACGAGGAAAAGTCGTAGTCGGTAACTGGCTGTTGAACGAGGCACACGTATTTTAATGTAGCGTCCTAAAGATCGAGCTTTCGGCTTCGAAAAGCTTGTTTCTGTTTGGATTTTCGGCTGTGTTACACGCTTATGGATTTGTCTCTGTTTGTTGCGAACTTTTGTGACTGTGTGGTTTAAAAACAATTTGTAAACTTTAAGCGGTCAACAATTCTGTTAGTTAGTTTAGCAGTTGTAGTACTTTTTTAACTAAACTTGAGTTCTGTTCAAACTTTTTTGCGCTAATTTTTGTTTTTCTGTGCATTGTACAAGGAAACTTTGGGGTAAAAAGTGCTTCTGAAACTAAAAAGTTCAGGCGTATCCTTCAGTGAGTATGAAATATTTTTATTCATGCCATTTCCATTTAGATCGTAGAAAATAATAGTTGTAGAGATGATACAAAACGTTAACCTACACTTGTTGTTATTTACTTTAAAAGTTTACAAGTACACGTGCATTATACATGTCATTTTTATAATGTCATACTGGTTTATATACAAGAGATCCTTTTACGAAATTAGGCACAGAAAATGTTTTATTACACTTTTACATTGTGTAATGCTAGTAGTTGGAATTCACTTTGTAGTTTTAAATTTTACAGTAGGTAAAAATTACGTTTTCAAGTAGAAGCCTTTATGTTATTTTTTTCATTAATACTGAATGTAGTCAGGCCATGGTTAGGTTAGCTTTTGCTTTTTTGTGTATGGAGGGTGACAACCTAGTTGTTAAGAGTACGACGCCTTTCGTGAGTCCGGAGTTTGATTCTAGGCTCTTATGTCAGACTTTTCAAAATTGTGTATTTTTACAATTAAATATAGCCTCTGACGACCTCCTTGGTGTAATAGTTATCGCTGTGGTCTTATAACTGGGAGGTCTCGGGTTCGATTCCCGTCGGGGGCAATTTGGGAATTTATAATTTCTGAATTGTCTCTGGTCTAGTCTGGTGGGAGGCTTTGGCCGAGGCTAGTTACCACCCTACCAGTAAAGACGTGCCGCCAAGCGATTTAGTGTTCCGGCACGATAGCGTGCAGAAATCGACTAGAGGTATGGGTTAAATGTACACTGCCATACTCCTTCCAAGTTAGCCCGTCTTAGACTGCATCGTCACTTACCATCAGGTGAGATCGTAGTAAAGGGCTATCTTGTCATCGAATAAAAAAAAGCTTTCTTTAACGGTGAATAAAAACATCTTAAGGGAATAAATCTTCGTGCCTGAAAGCTATGCTTTTATTATCATGACAAGATAGTCCTCCAGTTTCACTTGATGATAAATGACTATGACGATGCTCGTAGCTTGGAAGGTGGCAGTTTTAAGTTAAAATCTTAACTTATACGTCTTTGGCTGGTAACTAGCCTTGGCCGAAACCTCCCACCAGACCGATCAGAGCCATTTAAGAAATTATATTGGTAATGAATGATAGTGGTAGCTGATACTCCGGCTCAAAATATAGGATACTTTTTATCCTGATAAACAATAAGGTTTATCCGGGATAGGTTGTGAAATTGTTGATTTTGCACCATAACTTCGTCAAATCTTAACCGAATTTAATAATTCTTTTTTTATTATAAATTGTATATTGTTAGAAATATTTTGGCCCAATTTTGGTGAAGATCTACTAAGATTTTTTTTTTAATAAGATTATATTAAGCCAAACCTTTCAGAAATTGTGGGATTAATAAGCAGTATGTCATTTAATAAAAACGTAGAGTCGAAAGCTTTCAAAACTGAACTTTTGATGCTGAGTTTTGATGTATTAATTAAAACGAACTTCACTCATTATTTAAGTACCTACTTTTCATTAAAAGCGAAGTTAGGTACGTCTTTGACTTTAATAACGCGGTTAAGTTGAGAAAAAAATGTTCTGCGGAGTTTTGCTGGAGACTTACCTAACTTTAAAATTGAGGATGTATTAAATTCAAGCGAAGAATTTTCATAGCAATTAAAGGCCGTTCATTCCTCTAGCGACCATTTATCTTTTTTGGAGCCTTTTTATGACTAAGTAGGTATATTAACTTTGCCCTTTGGAGTCTAAGTTATTTTTACCTAACTACGGCCATACATACATATATTCATAGATACGTACATACCTACGTGTACATAGTTCGAAAAGCTGATGGTCGTTGGGGTTCCAAGGTGCTGGAGTGGAACCGGGAAGCGCAGTATTAGCAGCCCCCACCACTGGGGAGTGGTAGGAGGGGTCCTAAATGGAGCGACGACATCATCATAAATAGGGCTGCTGGAAAAAACAGACCTTTGTCCAGCAGTGGACTTCTATCGGTTGATAAAGAAGAATGAGGTCTCGTTGGCTTCACTTCCGACTGTCATATGCTACACGACGATGCTAGCTAATATTATGATGGCACTTTCAAATTAAATATTTTGCGTGTGTGGATTTTTTAAGTAAGTCTACAACTGTTTCGCAATGCCAGACTAACCGAGAAGAACCAGAAACAAACTCAGCGATTGTTCTTTAAAAAAAAAACGAATAACAACAATCCACGCTTTCTTAGCATTTATGTATTTTTCAATTGTATAATATGCTATTTTCATGAGCACACCACTTTTATTCGATCTAAGAAAGTCTAAAATTGACTGCGTCTTAAGTTAAGAACTTTTTTTTTTTTCTTTTATCATTTCTGCGACGCGGCGATCTGTTTTGTTGAAAACAATAAGCCGTTCTGGTGGCTGAACGATCTGAAATTGGCTTGAGCTTGGAGCAAATTGTCCATTGACGTTTCACTCGCATCACATTGTCGGTGTCACTAATTAATTAGATAAACACACTTTTTCGTTTTAATCTAGTGAACTGTAAGCTTCCAGTTCCCTTTAGTTGCGAAGCTGGTATGTTTGAATGTCCTGAGAGTCTGGATTGATACCGCTTGCTTATGTACACGATTTCCTGTTTTACCGTCTTCATCTGTAGATCTTGGTGGATGTATTTGTTGCTAATGTACCATGGTATATTTAGCAAGTTAAGAACTTGACTTTTGGCTTTGATTGTACGAACACATTTTCAAAAATTAATGACGTCCTTTGGCGTTTAGAGATTTTTTGTACCCAGCCGTTAGACCCTAGCTCGTAATAAATTTAATTTATAAGCCCTACTAAATTAGGAAGACAAAATCTAAAAGGTCTTCCGTAAAAATAAATTTTACGAGCTTCGAAAATTCAGGTACTTGACTTAAAATATTGATACTTTACAACCTCTTTTTTTTTTCAGAACAGAGTCCTTTTACTATTCTTATAAAAGTTAAATTTTATTCAATTTGCGTTAAGAGAAGCTCAAGTTAATCTAACTTCGCCCAGCAATAAAGTACTAAGTTTTATTGAAGAATAAAATAGAAATAAGATCTTCCGGGTCTTTACAGAGATCCTCAATTATTTTATTATACGGAACTTTTAATCATTTCCAATTGAAAAACAGACGGACATGCTGACACACTTTTGTATTTTTGTTAATAATTTGAGTTTCTGCGGCAAAGAAGTCTTTTGTTATAATTTATCTACTAGATTCTGTACACGACTTTGTCCGCGTAAAGTTACATTTTTGTCACCTCTCATGCTCTAAATATGTCATTATAGCTTAGCGCAGGGGGGACTGAAGTGTATAGGTACTTTAGCCTCAAGGGATTAAAGTATTTTTTATTTTATTTTAGCCGTTATCACCTGAACAATCCCTTTGCAACCCTGTATTCTCGCGGGATAAAAGTAATAAAAAGTTTTCACAAGTGTCACACTCCAGGTTTGAGGACATAAGTCCTCAACATAAGTCCTCAAACCTGGTACGTATAGACGTATACCCTTGGAAAAAGTCACTATCCGTTGATCCGGTGCTGCGTGAACTTTTTTAGAGAAGAATATTAGCCATACTGTACCCGACTACTATTCCTCTCTCCTCTCCAAATAAACGCTAGCTTGTGTTAGAAATGGCTACGACACTAGTGCAACGGGTAGGATCGAACCGTCAGTTTTCAGTTTGCACCTGTTGAGGCTATAACAAATAGAGTATTGAAACAAACCAACGAATAAACACATTTTCGCAGTAATAATACTCGTATGAGTATGGTATTTATAAAAAAAAAAATATTTCAGGCCATTGGCCCATAGATGTTAGTAAAAACAATTCTTAAAAACTATGTTAGTTTTAGCCTAATTAATTTATAAAGCAGGGATCTACAATCTACACAGCTACTCGATCCTACTAACCAAGCCTTATTGTAACACAACGGTACATGTTCTAAGGGTGTATATTATTCATAGAGGTTTAATTTGATGGCATTGTGCGCCGGCATGGAGAGATTATTGTAGAACTCTAACATGTTACTTGATATTTCATGAATAATGACTAACTCGTAGTTCGGATTAAGGGGGAAACCACACACGTTAAATTAGATTCGCATTTTATCAACTGAAAATGAATTATTTGTATAAAGTTGTATTTGTACCTATTGCAAAGAAAACCTTTATAATTTAAACGTAAAAATTTTTTACAAAACCAACTTCAAACACCACTACAAGGGTGCCTATAAAATTTGGAGAGTTCCCTCGATATCTCCAGGATCCCATCATCAGATCCTGACCTGATGACTATGACTACCTGGGAAGTATACCCTTTCAAACAAAAAAAAAGAATTTACAAAATCGGTCCAGGCGTCTTCGAGTAAATAATCGGAAAAATTGAGAAGGAGGAGGCTCTTTTTTTGGAAGTCGCTTAAAAATATACTTCTTTAATATAAGTCATTATAAGATAAACATAATTACTCGATGAAATCATTAGGTTATTATACATACGTTGAGTAGCTTCAACAGATAAAACTTAAAAAAAAAATGTCATACCTAGTTTAGTTGCGTGACCAAAACAATTAAGTATAGTAATATCAAATATCATAGCGAGAACTACTGTGCTACGTAATTTTAGATGAGATTTGTCTTGTAAGGCGTGACTGGCCTACAGGATTTATTTTTTGGCGTGAAGTTAGTTTTTCCGGGATAAAAAGTAGCCTATGTCATTCTCTACTTTCTCAACGATACTCAACCATACATAAACATACAAATGCAATAAATCACGTCGATCCATTGTACACATACATACATACATATACACTCATGCCAGTGCTAACTTGTTAATAAAATTTTATGTTATACCTATTTTAAGATAACCTGTATATATTTTGTATCTGGAAGGAACTATACAGGTTTTCCAAGCACAGAGGATAGGGACCAATAGAAATATGTAAATTTTATACGTCAGTAAATAAATTCTTATTGTTCCATTACAGCGTGATTGGTGGACAAACCAACAAACCGAAGTCCAAACATACTTACGCATTTATACATGAATAGGATTAGTAATTGCGCATCGCATTAGGTCATTATGACTTGGATGTAGAATTAAAGCGGTATGAAATCGCTTTGAAATGAAATAATTTATTATTGTTCCTGTCATTAAATAAATAATTAGTTCGTTGATAGCAAACTGACTACAATTGCGATCGCGATTGCGACTGTGATTGATAAACGCAATAAGCACCCAGCTCTACATCTCTGACGCTCTACGAATAAATAATAAGCAAGAGGCAATAACTTTATGGGAATTCGGGCTTTTCGCCACCAAAAGTTAATACTGTCACGTAGTAGAATTAAGTACCATAACAGAATCTTTTTATAACAAAGTGTTTTATTTTTATACTACGAATTACGTAGTACGTGATGATTTTGTCTTGGGAACAATTTGGTAAACTCGGAAAGTAAATGACGATGGAGTCCAGAGTGTTAGTGGGCCCGCTACCATCTTAGACTGCATCGTCACTTACCATCAGATGAGATCGCAGTCATGGACTATCTTGTCATTCAATAAAAAAAACAGGATTCATACATAGGCTAAATTTAATCCCTGAAAATGAAAGAGTTCCCGCGGGATTTAAAAACTTTATCCACGCGGACAAAGTCGCGGACATCCAGTTAAGTACAATGTTTTAGTGTTTATTGTACTTAAAAAACGTAATAAAAAGGTATATAAAGAGTTTATAGAGCGAATTCTCTAAAATAATATTCTTTCTAAAGTCTGGTTTAAAAGATAGAGCTCTTTGTACTTTGTCTTCAGTTTGATTTTCGAGTCTGCTTTTGAAAAACTTGACAAAAACGCTTTTATTCCACCGACGCTTATAGGCGTAACGATCTATCGCGTAGTTCTTCTGAAAGAATCTGTTCGGTACCTACCTTGAACAAGTACTTGCCCTGAATTTTCAATCCACTCTGAAAGTATTATGCTCAAAAATTCAACCGTCAGCGGCTGATGAAATTGAACCTTTGCCGTTCAATTCCATCAGAGTAGTTCAGCACAATCGCAAGGCCAGTCCACGAACTTTTCGCTATGTACTCGATATGACGCAGCGAGCGTCAAAACAAAATTTATGAAGGACGTCACTGCGCGCCTTCACTTTGAGTGTCTAGAGACCCACTGCCATACTTGGTACGAGGCGACTTTGCAGTACCGTGGCACCCCAACATCCATTAGTTATTCCTTATCCTTCGAATACTAAACTGTAACTACATAATATCTAGAGAAGCAAAACTTAAACCTCCTCTCTAATTTATTGTCCTCGTCGCCTACAATGAACAAGTATAGGTATTTAGAAGTATTACTTATAGCATTTTTATCAGTAGCAGCAGGTATAATGAAATCAGTTGCGTACAGTAAAAGCTCTTTATTCGCGGGGGATACGTTCCGCAAATATGCCGCGAATACAGAAACCGTGAATATGGAATGGTAATTTATATGGGATTATAGGGGATACGTTCCTAGGTGACAAAATAAAAAACATTAACTTAAGTTTTTGACCATATTTGATTAATTATTATTTTCAGGTTTAGGCCATTGCCTAAACCTGAAAATTTATTATTAAATTTATTATTTTTTTTGTTTAAAGAATTTTGTAATTTTTTCTTGCTTGACGCTTTTTAAAATCTCCTTCAATTCAGACTGATATTCAGCAGTCGCATTAGCATTTTGCCTCTTAATATCCTCCTCCTTTTTGGAAGTCGGTTAAAAATAAGATTTTGTTCTATCTATTGCCATTCTTAAACCTTCACTGAGATTTTACAAATATTAGTTCATTTGACGACGCGTTTACAGACGATATTGGGCTTGATGCCTATTGGAATCCTTTTTATGTTTACCGATGTACCGATTAGATCCGCGAATAGAGAAATCTAGCCGCGAATATAGGAATTGGGTCGCATTTTTTTAATCCGCGAATAGTGAAAACGCGAATAAAGGAAGCGCGAATAAGGAGCTTTTACTGTATATGAGTCGGGGACTCAAGGCTGTGCTGTAGTAGGTATCTGCTCCCATTCCTATATTTTTCCGCGCGCCGCTCTACTCAACGCGTCGCTGGGACCGCTGAAATTCGTGGATAGGCCGTAAGAGAAAATACAAAAAATACGAAAAAATATGCACTTTCCCGACCCAGTTTATCTTAAACAATGGACACAATCTAGAACGATGTACGGTGTAATTGGAGGAACTCCCGCCACCCCAAGAAGTTAAGGGTGCATTGTGCCATATTAAATAATACTAGTATTTGTGCGTGGCTTCGTCGCCCGACTTCAATAAACGAGCCTCTCACCAGAAGGTAAGCGTCGCGCATCGATTTTATTGTTTCTACTTAAGCCCACCTCACTTCAACAAACGTATACAAACCAAAATTATTTTTATAATTTGTTGTGGCGTTTGAAGTCGGTTTGTTGAACAGATTTTTTTATTTTAAGCTTTTTAGTGTAGCTTGTTCCTGCTTTCTTTCTCCCCTCCCTCCAACGCTACGCTACTAATGTAGTAAACTTGGTACCTACAGTGGGTAATTATTAACAATACACAATTCCTAAAGAGCCAGGAGCTCCATGATGTAGTCGATGCTTGATACCAATAATATAAATTCGAAAGCGACAGTTCGTAATTCTTTCGACCCTGCAGCATCAGGATTGAGGAGCTAGAACTTGGAGCTCTATGAGGTAGTATATGCTTGGTACCAACAATATCAATTCGTAAGCGACAGTTCCTAAATCCTCACAGTTTAAGTGGGCAGTACCCTGCAGCATTAGGCTTGAGGAGTTGAAGGTAAAGAAATTTATGGGACCATTTCGCAAACTTCTTCTGTCGATTAAAAAAATCGCGTGAATTGGTCCAGAAACCCCGAAGAAATCGATGGACATGCATAGAAAAAAAATATATCTACCGGCTGAATTGATAACTTCCTCCTTTTTGGCAGTCGGTTAAAAATAAAGTATGGATAATCTTGGACATGGTATATTTGGAAGTCAAACATTCAAAGTCGTTGAGAAGTTTATGCGTAATTGAGTAACAGACTTCGAAATAACATCTTAACATTTTTAGGAACGAAACTTGGTATAAGCTTTTAAGGTTTATGTTTTGGTTAGGTAACTTAGCCAGACCTGAAAATTAATCCAAATCCTAGCAAATAACCGTAATATTGAGCTATTAAATAACAACATTATATTTTCCGCCCACCCTAACCATTTAGTGGAAAGTAGGTAATCAAGTTAGCGAGTAGGTACGTAACATTAAGTCTGGATTAAGGCACCTTAATCTGTTATGCCCACAGAATTCCAATTATAGTAATAGAAGTGGTATAAATAAATATCTTTTTTTTTTAATCTATTTTTTGAAGTGGTGTCTACGCTGTTATTTACTACCGGGATAGCATAATGCTGATTTTTTGCAATTCTTATTACTTACAGATATACGGTATATCTGTAAGTGTAAGGAAAAATGTAAGTACCAATTTAGCACCTATATCATATAAACGAGTATCTAATTGGTACATTTGATTTGGTGGTTGATTTTTCCTATCTCTGTCTTTCAAAGCAACGTAAATTAAACTGCTATTCCAATATATACAATGTTAATGAGGAAGCTGAAAATAGTTTGTTTCGAAACAACAATCGATTGCACTAATTTTTAAACAATGTTTTACTTTATCCGAAGAAAGCAATAAAAATAGGTGAAGTGGGATATACTACTGTCCTACTTTTGGAACAGGAGCACGGTGTTTATTATAAAAAGTGTACGCAACAACAACAAGCTTTCAAAAATAGCTTATAACTTTGTCTTTTTCCATAATACATATTAATCTTTTATGAAAAAAAAAAAATCAGAGATTCTCGGAATTAAAATTTTCTCTCAACACTCACATTTATTTAGATTCAGACCCAGTAATAAATATTACACATCGAGCCCCAAAAAGAGGCAAGCCTCGATTTCGTAGAGCATCGTCTCTGTCACAAATACCTATGTGTCACTTCGTATGAAAGAGACGACAATCTATAGAGTCGAAAATCAGTCGTTATTTAATATTTATTGTACTATAACACTTCTAAATCTGTTCTGAATTCTGTGGTGATATCTAAATTAGGAAATCAGACGTGAGTCATGGCTGTCAAATTGCAAATAAACTACGTGCTGTTATTAAAGATGGTGTATTTTCCGTTGATACAGGATACAGCTCAGATCCGTGATGACTTCTCTAAAATAAGAAATATGTAGGTATTGTAGGTAGGTCAAAATTCGTCTGAACAATTACCATTGGTCCGTTAGGCTGATATCGATTTATCTTACATAGGGATCTATGATACGGTCTAAGGTATTGTATGTTATGCACAGTGGCGTGCACAGATGTACTTACAGGGTAGGCAGATGATACAAAATGGAAAAAATCTTCGGTGCGAATTTAAAAAAAACTTAAGGATAGGCATTGTACAATTTATAAAAAGCCTACCCTTAAGTTTTTATAACTCGTACTGGCGATTTTCTCCATTTTATATCATTTTTCCGCATTATGCCTACCCTGTGTGCACGCCACTGGACTTATGCAATATAACTATTTGATCTAATTATATTATTTTTATAAAAACTTTCAATAATAAGATAGCCCTTGACTGCGATCTCATCTGATGATAAGTGTCGGTATTCACTGAGATGGTAGCGGGGGTAACTTGGAAGGGCGTATTGCAGTTTTAATTAAACCCATGCGTACTACTTACTTAGGAGGTCACAAAGAATATTTTTTATCCTATTGGGTATTAATTAGAGGCTTAAATTCATTCGTACGAAGTCGCGTACAGAAGGTACAATAATTGGGTATTAGACTGTTGTCGAAATGTGGATATTCATTAATTACAATCGAAAATGTAACATGTAGGAATAACATTCGTAAAATCAAAAAATAAATCGGTCAAAAAACAAGTAAGCTGTTATAAGCTGTTCTGCGACTGTATCCATCTCTTTCTAAAACGAAATTTTGTATAGACAGTATATGGAGCTACTGAACTGTGACGTCACATGTCATTAGAGCTCTCTCTGCCTAACAGGATACTTTAAAGCTCTATAATATTTTCGAGACTAGTTAAGATATTAAAAAAGAAAACAAAAATGACATTGTTTTATAATAATAATAAACTTTATTTTAAGTATATAAAAAAAAAGACGTGTGGCACTCGGGGACTGCCGCTGTAAAGCTATTGCATAGCATTTTTATCAACGCCATCTAGCGGCTCACCGTAGAGGAGTCCCGTGTCAGGTTATTTTCGTTACGGAATTTTTGGATTCGGTCTCCATGCTCAAGGCCCGCGATAGAAGCTATGCAATAGCTTAAAATGACATTGTTTTATAATATTAATAAACTTTATTTTTTATTTTAAGTATATAAAAAAAATACATAGTCAAATACCCAATTATTAAGCTTTGTGTAGCTTATTTCTATTCATCAGGTGCCTGACAATACCCTTGGTAAAATAAAAATATTTGTCCAATTTCACCGAAAATTTTCTCGGCTCATTTTGTGATGTTAAAATATTCAATTATGCAAATTGGTGAAAATCAATTGGTCTCTTCAAATAGTAGTAATGGTGCTGCTTTGATGCTCGACGATTTGGAAAATTATATCCGCTAAGTCCATGAGTTTTGATGATGTCGTTTAGATAAATATCAGGGAAATTACGGACTTTTATATAAAGTTTTTTTTTTTTTTTAATAAAGAGTATTATAGCCAAGCTGGTAATTTTACAATATTGTTTGCTCACTTATTTAGAAATTTTGTTTTTAAGACTTAGTCTATCCGGTGCCTCTTTTTTTGTCTGAATGTTGTGTATGCTTGTTATTGATATTTAAGTACATATCAATCAATGTTGCAATGTTTTTGTATGTTTGTTTTTGAATGTATAATATGTATATTGTTAGTATACCTAATAAATAAATAAAGCTGAACTTGACTTATATTCTCCTCTCTCCCCTGTTAGGACTGGGTACGATAATAGTGCAACGGGTGGGGATAGAACCTGCGACTTTTCAGTTTTCAGTCCATAGGTACCTTAAACCGTTGGGCTAATGAGGCTTAAATTTTGTGAAACCATCAAAAATATCATGCGTAATATGTAGATACGTAAGACCTATTTCAAATTACTTCTGACGATAAAATTGTCATAAAACCTAATAAAGATAGGTAAAGTATGTACCTACCGTATTACTAATTTATTTAATCCTATGATATAGTATAATTTGTTCAACACGCCAACACTGTTATATCTCAGGTGTATTTACGATCGTTTTGTCAATGCAGATTAGGTATATGCAGGAAACATTATTATTTTGCATAACAGTGTGACCCTTGAAATACCTGTTATTCAGTATAGCTTATTAGCATTTCAACTAACAGAGACATTTATTAAATTGTATATTTAATGAGTCATTAACTAATTAGCATAATCTTAATCTTAATGACCTGTCATTTATATGTAATATCGAAGCGTTAAGTTAGCTCTGAGTGAACTTTTTGAAATAACTATAATAACGGCATTCCGAACCACTGGTGGATTCACTTGACGATTCGAAAGCACTTTGTGATACTTTATTTGAATAGAAATTTATTATTATATTATTTGATGACCTCCACGAATACACGACGCACATTGTGTTATTTTATTTCAAAATCGGACATCCCTTTTTTATGATACTAATCGAAACTTTAAGCTTTTTTTAATGCTAGAGTAGAACACCCAGAAGTTAATTCTGTTTAGAACCGGAGTTATAATTTTTTTTATGGTTACCAGAAAAAACTAAGAAATGCTGTAACTTTCTATGTAACGAAAGTTTTTAAGTTTCAATTATAGCATGCTATAAAATCAATTAAGTGCTATTTTTGGAAATATATAATTAATTTTTAAGTGAACAATAAAGGAAGATATGTTTTTTTTTAACTAATTTTGAAATTAATTTTTTTCTCATCTTTGTATAGATATTAGCATCTAATTTTCACATATTGTATTTATTAGTGCTATGTTAACCCGCCTGTATAATATCAGATACGTAACACTTAGGACTTCGGAGTAATTGAATTTTAAAAATTTCATTTTATGCAACTCAATAATAATCCCTGAAAAACATAACCCTCCGTTTCCACAGTCGGATAAAAATTCTTTCTTTCAGCCACTTTTTTAGAATTTTCTCTCGTACATTTGTAATTAAGATCTTTGTGACAACCCTAATATCATTGAAATTGTAAAATCTCATATCTCCAATGTCCTCATAGATTTCTGTGCGATTTTTTTTACTAGTAACAATACAGTTACGAGGTATGTTTTCAGATAGATATCTACTGCTAATCGTAAATGGTTTATGAGAAAAAAAATAAAATGTAAAAATCACAAAATTAAGAATATTAACTTTATTATTAATACTAAAATTATTTTGTTTAGCTTATAAAATGCCCTGTATATAATGCCACTTTGACCTATAAATAATTGTATAAATATCAAATGCAATTCATTTATTTCGCCTTTTTCTGAAAATACAGAATTTTCTAAAAAAAAATATTACTCCGAAGTCCTAAGTGTTACGTATCTGATATTATACAGGCGGGTTAACATAGCACTAATAAATACAATACGTGAAAATTAGATGCTAATATCTATACAAAGATGAGAAAAAAAAAATTTCAAAATTAGTTAAAAAAAACATATCTTCCTTTATTGTTCACTTAGAAATTAATTATATGTTTCCAAAAATAGCACTTAATTGATTTTATAGCTTGCTATAATTGAAACTTAAAAACTTTCGTTACATAGAAAGTTACAGCATTTCTTAGTTTTTTTCTGGTAACCATAAAAAAATTTATAACTCCGGTTCTAAACAGAATTAACTTCTGTGTGTTCTACTCTAGCATTAAAAAAAGCTTAAAGTTTCGATTAGTATCATAAAAAAGGGATGTCCGATTTTGAGGTAAAATAACACGATGTGCGACGTAACCACAAGTGAAGCTCACGCACCCTCTAGAGTTGAAAGATATATCGCTACAAAACTCATTTACTCTATGTAAATGATTGATTTGTTGAGTTTATGACATGTTCCCGAATGGAAACCGACTAAAGTTACCCATTAAAGGAGGTTTATGGTGCTGTTTGACACATTTTGTAATATACAACTAAAAATATAGCAACTAAGAGGCTAATTAAGAATGACAGTACGTAATTGATATTTTTCTTGACATATTTTAGTTTCAAACATACGCTTTTTGTTGAGTTTCACTGCTGCAGTAATATAATACTCGACCATTTACTTTGTTTACTTTGTAAAATTTTTAGTTCCCACTTTGTTTTTGTATAAAACCGCCGTGCCTTAACTTTAAGTTACTTATCATTTAAGGGAATTTGTAATTCTGAATGAGAAATAAAGTTCTTTAACCACAATATCTACCTATCGTACGAAAACAATTTAAGCACTCTAGCTGATATAAAAAATATCAAAATGAAAAATGAAACCAATTGAATATCGGGCGCTTAGTGCTACGGGGGAGCGCGGCGTGACCCTTGAAAATTAATAAAAAGCTTCCCAAGTTTCGGCCGACTCATCCGGCGACTGAAATAACTTAGCATTTCCTTTCTAACCGACTTCAAAACAGGCTATTTTTTTGCGATGTTACTCCTTAGTTCTGTCAACTTAGCCCCACTGAGTTACAACATGGGGTGATTCAAGGGGCGGACCAAAAAATTCCTAAAAAGCCGGAAACGTATTGGTGGTGCCTCAGGTACCTACTACAAATGTTCATGGACGGCGGTAATCACTTTACATCAGGTGACCCGCCTGCTTGTTTGCTCGCTAAAAATATATTTAAAAAAAAACTGAGCATTTCATTTTTAACCGACTTCAAAAAAAGATATTTTGTTAGCGATCCAGAGCTAAGCTTCATTCACTGGAGCTAAGGCACTTCAGCCACCCTAGTCATATAACAAACGTGTTCTTTCCATTAATCACATTATGGAACGTGTTTTCTTAGGACAATAATGCGGTGAAGTTTCTTTGACTCTACTCAGTGTGGGATTCTCTAAAAATGATTAAATCTGTGTGAAATTCGCAATCACCTCTCGACCTTACTGTATAAGGTTTGCTATAAAATATGTTAGACAGCTCTACTTCCTAATTTCATCCATATATTTTCCTTTTTGTTGAAGGTAACCTTTCAGCTCCTTAGAGTATTATGTACCTACTTATGGATTCTCTCTCAATACAATTAAGTAAATATTATTATAGGTATTCCAGATGTTACTTTCTCGGGTTAACCTTATATTTTCTTCAAGGTGGAAAATCCCTACGGACTTCTGCCCACTGACCATACTTCGGTCAAACTGACGGACGAAAAAAAATTCGTCTTAAGTTTTTTCTATTCCATGACAAGATAGTCCTTGACTGCAATCTCACCAGATGGTAAGTGACGATGTAGTTAAGGAAGTATATTTAAAGTTTTTGAAAATAACTTTGACTGTTCAATTTTTTTTTTAAATAAAGAAACCATTATTCTTTCTCCTTTAGCCTCCAAATAACTGTAAAACTTGTGTGGATACTTGGACTATTTTACGATAATGGAAGACATTCTGTTTTACAATCCACACCTCAGGGTGTGGATTGCGCTATTAAGTTAAACTTGTCTTTGAATAAAAAAAATACTTGTCTTTGAATTAAAAATTTTTTTCATGGACTTCCACAAAGTATAAACAATATGTATGATGTAATAACAAATAAGGATATTGTTACTGAGGGAATCTTATAAAAACCCTTACTTTACCCGAGCGTTGCCTCACTAAGCAGTAAAATTATGTAGGCAGTTGGGAGCAATGGCGATTGTTATTTGCGCCGCATTAGGCAAATGAAGGGGCGATTCGGGCAAGGCACGGTGTATACTGTACACAGAACTGGCGGACGCGGAAACGTGGCGCAGTCGCAATCTGTTTACCTGTCTATGCTGAAGTTGGAAGAATAATGTGCTTAACAGCAGGGTACTTAAATACATAGGTATTTATTTATCCAAACTTCTATACTTATTTTCATCCCGGAAGAGCAAATAGTTTTCGCAGGATTTTTTAAAAGCCTAAGGACCTACTAGAAAACTAGTATTATTACATACCTACTAGACGATGTTCGTGTCTTCGTCCGCGGTGATTATGGTTTTCTAATTCCCGCGGGAACTCGGGATGAAATGTAGCCTAATGTTAATCCTGGGTAAGAGGTATATCTCCATTCCCATATATCTCCATTCCCAGCGAAAAAAAAAAATTCAGACAAATAGTTAATAATTCGTTGTGGCGTGAAGTAGAAACAAACATACACACACACACACACACACACAACATACATAATCAAACTTTCGCCTTTATAATATTAGTGTGATGCGAAAGTAACTAATTCGGTATGTTTGTTATCTTTTTCCACCTAAGCCATTGAGTAGAATTAAACAACTGAGATTTTGGTCCCAATCAGCTTTGGAATCATACTGACCTAGATTAAAATATTATCATTTATTTTGTAGAGTTAGAAACCTTCTAATAATTAGAATAAAAATTAATATAATAATTGATGAATTGGGGGTATTGCATTTATTCGTGTTTTGGGATTATGAAGGTTCACCTTCAGTTCTTCTGAGGAATAGTTCCCATGAACGATAGCAGTTTCTTGGGATGTGGCATATTGTTTTTACTTTATTGAAATTGTATGAATAAAATATTAGATTTTAGCTTTGACTTAATCACAACATCTACGCCACAGTACACATCGACGCTACGTCCCCGCTCTCGCCTATTCTCTATGAACCACGGTTAAAGACAAAGTTATGGGTGACTTGTAAAAACAGCCGTATAATCTTGCGGAAACAATTTTTTTTAATTATTTCAAATTTTATTACGGTATACGCTTATGTAAAATTATGCAAATATTAATTATTCTTTATTTGAAATGAGGCTTAACAAGCCCTTTTGAGTTTTAAATCGTTGTACCGGTCCATTTGTTCGGAAAGTATTAAGCTAGAATTTTATAGTACTTATTTACATTCTTATTTTCTTAATTTAGGGTAATAACTTTATTCTTAATTACAACTTTACAACTTTGCTCTGGATTTAATTCAACTAACGAAACCTACCTTATTAAGAAATCAGAATCGCCCAATTGCCTCACAAGTGGAATAATTGAAGATATATATTTATATGTTACTGTAATATGTTAGGAATGAAGCATTCGATGTAAAGAATGAATTAACGAATTCAATTTTAGTGTAAACCACATAACATACGGAACAACAGTAAGTTTAAATATCCGGGGTGAGTCCAGGACTTGAGACGAAATTTCTCCGCCCACCAGACAACAAACAGACAGAAAGACGGACAGACAAAAATTTTAAAAATTATAAGTATTTACTTATTTAGTAAAAAGCTGTTATTTTACAAACAGACACTTCAATTTTATTTATATGTGTATGTGATTGTGTATTATTACATTAATAGAAGAGCTACATAATATTCTTCCTTTTGGAGTATTGAATAAAAGGCAAGGTAGAAAAAGGAATAGGTCACCAGATTCTTTAAGAAAATACTTTTTATTCATTTTCTTTTGTAATTTGGTACTATATATACTTTATTTTCTTTGTTAAAGAAATGTACTTTTCCTTATGCTTTTTGATTACTTTATGTTAGATATCTGCGCATAAAATATAGATTTTAAACCAAAGTCGCTTCGTTCCTCCCGTAGCGACTGCCAATCCTATAATCTATATTTTAAACTATCGCTATAAACATGGCGGTTCGACTGTCTAACACCGCTAGGCTAGGCTGGCTTAAAAGAAACGATGAAACCGATACGCGATGCTCGCTCAACTTTAACAAACGTGTCTCTCATATGCCATCAGAAGGCGAGCGTCGCGCATCGGTTTCATTGTTTCTATTTTAAGCTCGCTTGACTTTAACAAACGTGTACAAATTAATTTTTTTTAATACTATATAACCTCCTCCTTTTTGGAAGTCGGTTTTTTTTATTCGATGACAAGATAGCCCTTGACTGCGATCTCACCTGATGTTAAGTGACGATGCAGTCTAAGATGGTAGCGGGCTAACTTGGAAGGGGTATAGCAGTGTAAATTCAACCCATACCCCTTATCGGTTTCTATACGCCATCGTGCCGGAACGCTAAATCGCTTGGCGGCATGTCTTTGACGGTAGGGTGGTAACTAGCCACGGCCAAAGCCTCCCACCAGACCAGACCAGAGACAATTTAGAAATTATAAATTCCTAAACTGCCCCCGCCGGGAATCGAACCCGAGACCTCCCAGATATAAGACCACAGCGCTCACCACTGCGCCAGGGAGGTCGTCAAACAAAATTAACGTATACCGTAGGTACCGTTCAATCTACATCCGTCTATGTTTCGAATTTTAGTTCGAAACGACCAGCCGTTGGGCTTTGCGTTGTGACAAACTCATCCGTCAGAAAAAGCCTATAAAATAGGTTGGTGGATATAAAATTCAAACACATTGGTATTGAGTTTAGTTACTCGTAACGGTTGGTAACTACAACTACATACACACACATATATAATCTTCATAAAATACGAGTTTGATTTTTATATAACACATACAAAACGTGTTTGATTCTTTTATAACACTTATTGTGTTTGAATTTTAAGTAAAAGTAAGTATGTATTAATTCTGGTGGGAGGCTTTGGCCGTGGCTAGTTACCACCCTACCGTCAAAGACGTGCCGCCAAGCGATTTAGCGTTCCGGCACGATGGCGTGTAGAAACCGATAAGGGGTATGGGTTGAATTTACACTGCTATACCCCTTCCAAGTTAGCCCACTACCATAATGG
The DNA here is from genome assembly GCA_933228805.2 of Hipparchia semele. Lineage (NCBI taxonomy): Eukaryota > Metazoa > Arthropoda > Insecta > Lepidoptera > Nymphalidae > Hipparchia > Hipparchia semele. The sequence goes on along the minus strand of OW121725.1, from coordinate 4,001,840 downwards.
ATGGTATATATGAATAGATGGTAAGTGACGTTGCAGTCTTGCAGTCTAAGAGACTGCATCGTCACTTACCATCAGGTGAGATCACAGTCAAGGGCTATCTTGTCATCGAATAAAAAAAAAATACTCCCATCTTAATTCGTACCTTTTATTAAGTCCTACCAATGATTTATCGATTATGACTTATTATTTTGGAACTACTACTTTGTTCATGATAATAACACATTATGGTAATTCCGGATCCAATCTAGATCTAATCTTGCCGCTACGAGGGTCAACGTCTTGGTTAAACATATTATTGTTAACGTGAGTAGGTCTTCAAGATTTCATTCAGTTGTACGGGCGTAGGGCGAACTAGAAACTAAAGTCCTCTAATAATGTCCTCCCGACTGAATCCGGCCACATACATTCTCTATTCCCTCACTCTCATAGTCCGATGGGACGGAAAATCTGACACGACCGGAAAGAAATCGCGCAGGACCGACGGCTTTACGTGCTCTTTCAGACACGGCAGTGACTTATCACCGACTTTTTAACTCCGTGCTAGTACTGAATTTTTTTTAGAAAACCCAATACATTTTTGGTCCGACCCGGGAATCGAACCCGCGGACCTCGCCATCCGTAGTCGAACTTGCTAGACTAACGAGGCAGTTAAACTCCTCTATGCCTCAAACGAATTCCAACCCTGGTAGCATGGGCGAGAGAAATTTTATCCCTGGGAAAAGGATAAAACGTTTATCCCCTCGCTTAGCTTTATCCACCCGTCGAGCATGGGCACAGCGGTGGAAATAACACTCAGTGGATATACATATAGAAATATACATCGCCTTCTCCTCTGTCGCCTTGCTTTAGCACAGGGAAAAGATAATTTTATCCCCTGTCAGTGGATAAAATCGGGGGATAAAACTTTTATCTCCTGCCCATGCTACCAGTGCAGGCGTTTGGGGAGATCTGATGCAGACGCTCCGTCACTGGAGACTGTCAAATCGGCTTCAAATAACGAGCAAGCACTCCGGTGCTTACCTACATGTTCTGACATGTAAGAGCAAAGGTAACTCAATACACACGTCTAGCTTAGAATACGAACAGTGAGTGCTTAAAGAGCTTTGTTTAGTTCCTAAATGTATGGAAATTTATACATTGCAGGCTCCAAATAATTTTCCTGGCTCGGAGGAAATTTAGCTTTGAATGGGTAATTAATTAGCTTTACGTAAGGCCAAGCTGAAACCAATGCTGTTAGTTCATTAAAAGGCCGCTAAAGTTGAGCCTCAATAGCCCAACGGTTAAAGGTGCGGACTGAAAACGCGCGGACGAAATTGTTTTTTGACAATAGATCCCCAAAATACAGTTGGTAGTAGAATTTTGAAGCGAGCCGCAAGGTAACAAAAGGATACACTGTAGAATATAAAATTTATATTCTGCAATGTAGAATGACATCATTATGGTGGAGTCCGCCCACTCATGTGGATGTAGAGTTGTTCTCATTATTTTTATGTGATTCAATGACTATTGATTAAATACTGAATGGTACTCGCTACCAAAGCCCGTGGATACAAAATTTGGAGCATGAAAGTAGGGCGTCTTGAGCTGAAATATTTTAACGATGACATTTTGCTACCTCAAATATTATTTTAATAGGATTCTATATACCGAAGTAATAATACTATTTTTATGTTCAGTACCAACAACAATAATTACGCTGCCTCTAAGACACTGGAGTTAATAATAATCGAGAAGAGACAGAGCGTACCAGCTATAATATAGGCAGGTTTAAAATAAACACAAAACAAAACGGGTAACACATAAGTTTTTCTGTCAAGAAATTCTCAGTATAGCCCGAAGTTAGCCAGTTGGCGGTGAGTCACCCCCGTGCCTCGGAGAGCACGTAAACTTGTCAGTCCTGCGCCTAAACTCTTTCCGGTCGTGTCGGATTTCCGTCCCATCGGACTATGGGAGTGAGGGAATAGAGAGTGCACCTGTGTATCCACCACACACTTGTGCACTATTATCTCGCGCAGATGGCTAATCTCCGTGGAGATCAAGAAGTAGTTCATTCAAAAAGTTCTCTTCAAATATGCACATGTGTAGGGGAGACTTTTTACAGTACTCTTAGTAAAAATAGCTGCTTTACAAAAATAAATAGAAAAACTTTTATTTTACCCAAACATAAGTAAAACGCAAGCTTACATTACGTTCTTCTGTAATTCAGTGTTAGATACATGTTTCATGTTTTTTAAGCCGAACTCCACTCCATGCGTTGTATTTGACTTATCGGGATTAATTAAAACATGTTCGGTATTAGTAAATAAACCCCATTTGCTCGCCAACTTGTTTGAAATTCGCAAAATAAATTTACCTAACTTCCCCATTCGATCGAAAGTTCCCATTTTATTTATTTAGGACAGGAACAAATTGGCCCACTTTTTATTACCTATGGAAAATTTATCTCTAAACGGTATTGAAACATTTTTCCAGATAATTTTATAAATTTTCCTGTACATTTTATATTGCAGACACGTGACACGGTTTCAATTAGAATCGTGTCGAATATGAAATTGAAATATTGTGTCTATTCTAATTTAAATATTAAATAATATTATATTTTATTATTGTAGAATTTATTTTTCTATAATTTTTCAATCAGGTCGCCAGTATGCAACGAAGAGCCAAATAAAATTGAGGTGTGTATATTATTTTGAGGCCGGTTTATATATTCAATCTCATATATTGCCGGTTCATATGTTGCCACCAACGGGAATGGGTCTGCTTTGTGTATACCCATCTTAACATGTGTTAGGTTGTGGTAGGTGTGCATTTTTGAAACTTCTTTGTGGAAACACTGTGTGCATAGCATAGTTTTGTTAACCATTGTAAAAAAAATTTTTTTTTTGAAAAGAGCAACTGCTGAGTTTCTTGCCGGCTCTTCTCAGCAGAATCTGCATTCCGAACCGGTGGTAGATTTATGACGTGTCATAAGAGCTACAAGTTGGCCTACATGAAATAAATAAATTTTGATTTTGATTTTTGATTTATTTACAATCTCTTGATTTAGATTCATTCTTTAGCAAGTCAATGATGTTCTATATTATTTTGTTAAATCAAAATAATAGTTCAGTCAAGTAAAAGTAAAACGCTCGTCATGCTGCTGCGATATTAACCTGGGGCCCAAGTCTGCTATTGCAATTGTAGTTACATTGTCTATCAATGACATGACAATTGTTATTTTTAGCAATTGTCATGTCATTGATAGACAATTGAACCCCTGGGCCCCAAGTCAAATTGCTAAAAGTAGCAATTGGGATGTCATTGATAGGCAATGTAACTGTAATGTAACTACAATTGCAATAGCAGACTTGGGCCCCTGAAAGCTCGCTTGATGTAAGTTACGTAATACTTAGACAATATGATGTATTTGCAAACGCGATCTGTTACTCGTAAACGCATAAATAAATCACCGTCTGGAGTCTGGACAAACTCTAACTCACCAGACGCTTTGTTACGCAATAAAATACTAAAACCTTAATAGCCCAACGGTAAAAGTGTGGACTGAAATGTGAAAAGTCGATGGTTCAATCCCTACCCGTTGCACTTGCCATGACTCGTGAACTATTGTCGTACCCACTCCTAACACAAGTATTTTTTTAAAGAATATTAGCCAAGCTGAACTTGACTTGTAGTCTCCTCTCCCCTCCAAATAAGCGGAAAGCTGGCGCTAGGAATGGATAGCAGGAGATGGAGCGTATGTTCGCGGGAAGTGGCCAGACCAGGGGCCCAAGTCTGCTATTGCAATTGTAGTTCAATTGTCTATCAATGACATCCCAATAGCTACTTTTAGCAATTTTGGTAGTCTACTAATTCAATGGCGTCACAATTGTTTTCCGATGGTTTGCCACTGACACATCTAGCTTTGAATCTAGCTTAAATAAACGTTTTTAATATGTAGTTTTTTTTTGAAACTCATTTCGGCAAACGCTTTTTATGCTAATGGCAATACCGAGGTATCATTGAATTATAATCCAATTAGAAGAAATCGAACGACCATTGTGAATTTAGTAGACTACGAAACTTTAGACCAATGATAATTGAATTGTAATTGTATTGCGGTTCAATGACAATGACATGTAAAATAGCAGACTTGGGGCCCAGTCAAAATGATTCCTTACAAATTCTGTCATTGTTCATTAGGTCCATGCATGGCAATGTTGGTTGTGCTGGAAACGATGCCTTATTTTACGAGTAAGCAGGCACATTCTCACATACTTTAAACACATTCCGTTATATTTTAAGTCCCTTAACTTACCAAGGAGCACATAAATAACTTTAGTGTTCGGCGAAACTTAAAATAGTCTCCAACAAGCACAGGCGCCAAGTTAGTCAATTTCACGGTCCGCGGACACGCAAGCTCGCGGATTTCGTTTTATTGCGTAATAGAGCTGATGATGGAGTGTCTCGTGAATTGGACCGACGAGACTGTTTACGAGTTAACAAGAATTACAACTAGGGCGTCGTTTTATTATTATGATGCTATAACGCAGCACGCTGGCGTGTAGCATGCGTGCCAAACTTGTGGGTGGCTTAAGAAATTATTACACCTTGCTTGCGGTGAAGGAAATAATCATGAGGTAACATTCAAGCCTGAGGGTTCTCTACGCTTGCCTGAAAGGTGTGTGAAATCTGCCAATCTGCACTTAGCCCAGTAAATTGATATGTTAATGGTAAATGGGTAACACTAGCATCTCATAGATAGGTATAGTTGGTAATTTTGCCATATGATAAAATAGCTTAGATTTCAGGCATTTTATAATCAACGCTTCAGTAGGTAATATTAATATGGCACACAAGCAAGCTCGGATTAAATACCTGCCAACAGCTACATAAATTTCGCACAAATTTTCTTAAACCCGCGTGAAGTTGATAGGTAGGTACTTAGGTGCTTTTAAATTAAATAGTGCTTTTAAATTAAGTTGATAGGTAGGTAGGTGCTTTTAAATTAAATTAAAGATCTCTATGAATCCATGTACACTTGCATGATCTATGAAATTAAGAAAAGGAACACTTTGTATACCAACTACTTTAAAATAACAAAAAAAAAAAATCACAATGCTTCATGTTGCAAGTCAAAAGAAATAATAATAATCCTTTCGAACTAGTAAATATTATTGGTCATAGAGTACAAAACTAAATTAAGGCGGACGGTATCGCGGGCACCAGCCACTAGCTTGTAGTACATATAAGTATCAAATAAGACCAGACATTACTTTGGTGTGTATGTATCCATGCTCATTACGATAAAACATGTCGATAAAGGGCTGGGTGCGCGGGTTAACGAGCCTTTTCATCGTAAAATGCCTTTTTTAATTATATGGACAGGTGAGCCGTCTCGGCGTAGAGCTTCTTTCACAGACCTCCAGGCAAGTTGTTTTGTTGTACCTATACCATTGTACGTGCACGCTCGTATTAATGGGATACGTCAAAAGGAACTTACGTGGAAGAAAGAGCGGAAAGTATTCAAAAGGAATACGCTCTCAACCCGAATGTTTCGGTGAAAAGTCCTTTTAGTAAGAGGCTTCCTTGCCGAATTCTATTATTAATTTACTTTTTGGAGAACTATCAAAAAAGGTAATCATATCAACAGAACATCTAAGTGATGGCATGTTTTGACTAAAGAATTAGTTTGGCCTAGGTTTGGCCATCCAAATCGGCAATGTTTCTAGCATCTTGGATACTATGCCACATTGCAGTGACTTCGATGAGGTTTTAGATATTATTATTTAGTATTAATTAATTAATTAATTTAGATATATGTTTATTTTTCAATAATTTTAAAATAAACTGAAATCTATGTTAATTAATTAATTAAAACTAAAATTAAAATTGAATAATATCTAAAACCCCATTAATGTCACCGCAGTGCCATAATACCCAAGATGTTGGCAACATTGCCGATTTGGGTGGCCAAACTATTCCTTTGACCAAGGTAGCTGCCAGCTCTTGGATATCCAATAGACTCGATGAGGTATTATAATTTTTTTTTGTATAGTGTCATAGTCAAGTCGAGTGTAGGAAGTAGAATAACTAAAAATCTGTAATTTTCTCTTTTATGGACTTTGACATAGAGTAAAGACTTTAAGACCTTACAAAGTAAATTATGTCGGCACCGCTAATAAATAATATTTATTTCTAAAGAAGATAAAAATCATTGAGCTAACAGCAATATCGTACCGTGACACAGTTTCACAGATTCTCAGACTTAACAAACTTAATTAATAACAGAGCAATATTTCTCATTCAGTTAACAACACATTTAATCACGACAGGTACAACTATGATACATTGAAACGTCGCGCCGCTAAATGCCTATTTATTCTTCCCAGAAATTACACTCGGCCGGACATTGCCTACATTGTTGATTTGTGACGCTTATAATGATCGACGATGTGACGTAATGCTGGTTGTACACACAAAAAAGCCGCACGCACCGTTCGCGTTGCCGCAAAGCCCCACATTTATTGGATGCGTACTTACCATGTAGCTACTCGTCATGCTATTTTTTTTATTCGATAACAAGATAGTCCTTACAACAACACAACAACCCTCTAGCATCCCCAGCCTCACTATCGTCATGATATTTTTCTTGTCTTTTAAATCGCTTGGCGGCACGTCTTTGACGTTAGGGTGCTAACTAGCCACGGCCAAAGCCATGCTATATTTTTGTTTTGTTTTATTCCATAACAAGATAGTCCTTGACTGCGATCTCACGTACGGTAGCAGACTAACTTGGAAGAGGTATGGCAGTGTACATTCAACCCATACCCCTAATCGGTTTCTACACGCCATCGTACCGAAATGCTAATTCGCTTGGCGGCTCGTCTTTGACTTTAGGGTGGTAACTAGCCACGGCCAAAGTCATGCTATTTTTTTTTTTGTTTTATTCAAGATCAAGACAAGATCTCACATTGCCTACATTGTTGATTTGTGACGCTTATAATGATCGACGATGTGACGTAAAGCTGGTCGTACACACAGAAAAGCCGCACGCACCATTCGCGTTGCCGCAATGCCCCGCATTTATTGGATGCGTACTTACCATGTAGCTACTCATCATGCTATTTTTTTTATTCGATAACAAGATAGTCCTTACAACAACACAACAACCCTCTAGTATCCCCAGCCTCACTTCGAGGAGTCCTTGGCAACCAGGGCGGCCTGCTAGGCTTCTGAAAAGAATTGGGATGGTTGAAGAAAAGAACATTGGAAAGATTGGTGCATCACACACAACCGACCACGACTGGTTTAAGTGTGGAAACCAGCCCAGCATGAAGAATGAATGAGAATGAAGATTGTCTTTGACTGCGATCTCACGTGATGGTAAGTGACGATTCACTCTAAGATGGTAGCGGACTAACTTGGAAGGGGTATGGCAGTGTACATTCAACCCATAGCCCTAATCGGTTTCTACACGCCATCGTACCGGAACGCTAAATCGCTTGGCGGCACGTCTTTGACGGTAGGGTGGTAACTAGCCAAAAGTCTCCCACCAGACCAATTCTTTAAGCTAATGTCTACTAAAACTTTAACATTAAAACTTAATACTAAACAATGCATAACGTCGATCAGGATTAGCCATCAGAAATATTTTTTTGTATTTTTTTATTATTATTTTTTTATGTTTAACGAACCTTGAATCAAGTCAATGAAGTTTTTTGCCATATAAAATAAATATTGTGCAAATCTTATTGGAAATCCAAAGAAGTTATCTAAATAATTATGTGCCAACTCACAATATTCATACTCATCCAAAATTTGCACTTGAGCCATATATCTTAGCACCTACGCACATCACCTACTTGCGGAAACGAATCCCAGGATCAAGAGAATCTTAGTAAGAACAAATACCTATGTACATAAAAAACACGCATCGAATTGAGTTTGAAGTTACTCAGCAATTTCAGTCGGTTGTCAACCGGAAAAACCGGGACAGTTTGGACCGTTTTCAAACAAAAATTTAGCCGTCACGTCGAGAGTCCTTGCGGGACACCTATTATTCCGGGAACTAACGCTGTTGAAAGTTTTCGTTCGAATTTTGAAATTCGGACCAAACTTTTTCTGTTTTCCACGCTCTGGAGTGTTCAAACTCCATGGAATAGAAAATCTTGGTTTTAAAGTTTGCAATTGGCAATCAATCTGCCGCACTTATGCCCGTTTTCACCATCCCCTAAATCATGCCCTGAGTAGGAATCTCTTTACGTAGGTAGCCCCTAAACACAATCCCTTACCAGGATAAAAAGGCGTTGACCATGTTAACGTAAGCCGAAACATAGATGCCAAACTAAATTTCTTCAATATCGGTAGAGCGCTTGAGTCTTGTAAAGGTAAACATAAATTCTTATTCTTCTTTATAATATTTGTATGGATTTAATTAGTCTTGATATGTACAAAAAACAAAATTAAAATTCATGGAAAGTGATTGGTGAACGCTGTGTAATCCGACATGTAACATGCTTACAATAAAATGTTACGGAAAGCCAACGTTTTTGGGGTGTTTAACAAAGGCTTTCTTACGATAAGATGCCCAGATTAGACAAGTTAGAATATTACCAGGAAGCCCTGGGGCCATTGATTATATAGGCCGTACATTTAGAGCTGTCAATTTATTTTGATCAAGAACCAATGTGTACCCATTTATTTATGAACATTCTCTTAGGGGACAGTAGATCCAATACATACAGAATTCATCCAATCTTTGAATACAATAACCGGATAATCCTACTAATCCTACTAATATTATAAATGCGAAAATTTGTATGTAGGTATGGATGGATGGATGGATTAATGTATGGATGAATGGATGGATGTTAATTACTCAATCACGCCGCAACAACTTAACCGATTTGGCTGAAATAGATTATATAGTCTCGAATAACATATAGGCTACTTTTTATCACGGAAAATAAGAGAGTTTCTGCGGGAATTAAAAAACCTCAATCCACGCGAATGAAGTTGCGTGCATCAACTAATTAGTTAGTGAAAATGTATTTTCTCAAACATGCATGGAAATATTGTCATTATTTTCGAAAAAAGAACACGCGAAGTATCGAATTGTCGGACAAAGAAAATCAAATCCATTGCAAGAGCGTTTTTTGAATTTGGAACATTACAACGCTCCGCGAAATAGTTGTTTCGCGGAGCGTTTTTTTTTTTAAATATTGCAGGAGCTTTGTAAAGTAATGCCGTTTCATACAACAGTATGAAATGGCGTGCTGGGGTTACTAAATACTCCTTAATCGGATCTCTTTTGTCATTCTTGGCATACCATAGTCTCTTTGCTTAGTACAAATTGCGTTTACGTGGCTGTATAGCCATAAATGCGTTTGCCTGTCGGCACAGATAATAAAAAAAAAATTGGCGGTAAAGCTGAAAATTCGTCTTGATTTGTTATTTACATATCTACTTAATAAATATAAATTTAATAATAATCAAAATGAGTTCCAACGGTTCAGAGAGTGAAATGGAGATTGATTGTACCTACTCCACCAGATTTAAACCAAAATGGCGGATGGATTTGGATGTATAATATAAAAAGTGTTTTATTTCCCTGCATTCTTTTGAGAAAAGCACTATATATGCCTCGGCGGGAAATGGCAATTGCCTGTCTCGTATTTAGTGAAGTCCTCGCCTACGGCTCGGCCTTCAAACTCATACTCGACCTGCAATTGCCTACTTCCCTGCCTTTGCAATAATGTACTATTGTTTGTTAGTTGGTCCTTCAACCAAGCAACAATAGAGTAACGGATCGACGTGATTTATTGCATGGGTATAGTTGAAGACTTGGAGAGTGATATAATTACTACACAACTCATCGACATGAGTAGGTACTTTTCATCGCGGAAAAACAAAAATTTCCGGCGGGAAAAAATGGACAGTTAAATAGGTAAAACATTGGACTGTGCGATTGCAGTGGACATGCAGTGGACTAGTTATATTATAATGACGATATCTAACATGATTTAAATTATTATTAAAATATCGCGAAATCATTTAAATCGTGCATCGATATTATTGTATGCAAATTATATAAATCAATCGCACGACACGCTGCAGTCAATGGCTGCCTACGCGTGTTTTGTCTATGGTAATATGTTATTGTTACCGAGCCATATCATTGAATTATTGTTACAGTTATAATGAGGTGCTAATAAATCATTTATACTCTGTAATATTGTCTATAACTGTTGTCGGCTGCAACTGCTAATGTGTGAAATAGGTTCTTCCTACTTTAATGCTGATAAATTAATTACTTCAACAAACCTTCGAGCATTTCACCAACAAAAAGAAGATTCTTTATTATGAAAACTTTAGAAACATTATTTTATATTTTTCTCGGACATTTGCCATCGAACTACGCTTTAGAAGAACGCTTTAGAAGCTCTTTAGTCGAACTATTTTTAGTAAGCTTTTAGAAGCTGACTACCATCGCGTTAGCACAACGAGCTTGCAGAAAATTATTTAAAAAAAAAGACGTTATGTGCTGTGAAGGTTCATCACAATAACTATCAAAACCGTAATTATCAGTAGCAGTACCAGAAAATAATTCATGGCACCCACACATTCACTGGTTGAGTAGAACTTACTTTGAGGAACTTTGTTAGAAACATACACTTACTTACTTTTTTATAGTTCGATGTGGAAACCTTTTCCCTTACTTGTCATGCAAAAATTAAGAAACTTTGTCATTGACAGAGAACTTGAGATGACTAGGACGGTTGGTAGCTGCATCCACAATCAGAGGCAGCTCTAGCCCATGTAGCGCCCGTGTGCAATCAATATCTTAGCGCCCTCTAGTAGACGCGCGGCCAAAATGGAATACTTACAATACAAGAATACCGTTCGACTTACAGTACTTTCACACTGAAAGGAAATTCAGGTGCAAAAAATGGTGCTATTTTAAATGATGTCGGGAAGCAAGCAAGCGCGGCTCGGCGCGGTGCCCCCTACAACCCTGCGCCCGTGTGCAACGCACACCCTGCACCATAGGTAAAGCCGGTACTACCTACAATGTTCATGAATAGTTTACTAAGTAGGAATTATTATTTAATACAATCGTGCACTGATTGATATAAATTACGTTGAAAGCGACCTACGCTTGTTCTAATTATTATTTATTATTTTTGATTGTTAATAACTGTCAGGATTATTGCTACATAAATACTAATAAACAATTTTGATATCGCATCGTGTAGGTAGATTGAAAAGGCTCTACAATTCGCGATATTTCAACGTATCTTAATACATGTAGGTACTCTTTTCGACAACGATGATAGATTTCGAGCTTTAAGCTTTAACAAAACGTAAAAATTCTTTTTACAAAACCGACTTTAAACGCCACTACAAAGTAGCTATATCAATTGTGGCTATAAAAGAAGAGTTCCCTGGATTTCTCCAGGATCCCATCATCAGATCCTGACCTGATGACAATGGACCACCTAAGAAGTATACCCTTTCATACATAAAAAAAAAGATTCCGACGAATTGAGTACCTCCTCCTTTTTTGGAAGTCAGTTAAAAACACAATAACGTATTATAAAATGGACCCAAGAGTCCTTCTTTGAAAGTCGTGCATTTAGTTCACTAGTTGTCAAACGAATTATGTTAAAATTTGTCAAACCGTTTAGACTACAGCGTGTCAAAGATCGAGTCAAATAAGTAGTTAGTCATTACGCTCGAAAACTCTTTTAAAAGTCAGTCTGTAATGCGGTCATTTACATATGTTATTGCACGCGGCAAAACTTTTAGGTACTTTCACACACTTCTGAGCAGATCCTTTCACATGGTACCAAGAGGGGCTGCTGTACGTCGCTTTTTTAAATTTTTTTAAATAATATCTTATATATCTTCTAAATATATAAAAGGAAAAGGTGACTGACTGACTTGACTGATTGATCTATCAACGAACAGCTCAAACCACTGATTCACGGTTCGGGCTGATACGGATAGCTATTATGACGTAGGCATCCGCTAAGAAAGGCTTTTTGAAAATTCAACCCCTAAGCCTGGCAATAGACGTCCGATTTTGTTTCCGATTGTCTGATCAGGCAACCGGATCGTATTTACTCGATACACATCCGATTTTTCCGTCAGGCTTTTTCTGAACTCAGTCGTTCCCGAGCTATCATCCCGAGTGCTTGCGTTTGGAGCAAAGCAGAAGAAAAGAAGATGGATGACGAGTTAATAGAAATAGAAATATTATTTATTCAAATAAACTTTTACAAGTACTTTTGAATCGTCAATGAATCTACCACTGGTTCGGAATGCCGTTCCTGCCGAGAAGAGCCAGCAATAAACTCGGCGGTCGCTCTTTTCAAAAAAAATTTTTTTTACAATAGGTAACAAAACTATGCTATGTATACAGTGTTTCCACAATAAAGTTTCAAAAATGCAAAACAATCCAATGCATGTTAAGACAGGCAGGCAAAAGCAGACCCATTCCCGTTGGTGGCACCCGTTCACGAGCATGACGCAGGATCCAGCCATTGCTTCGCTCAACCATATTTGAGGGAACGTAACAACCCGCACCACACGACACCACCACAGAAATTTTAAAGAGAGGAAAGAGAAAGAAGAAACGTCGCTATTGGATTCATCCAATCAATTTGACAAGACTTACTGAGAGTCATTTCTATTTAAAACATCCAAAATAATTCATAATAAAAATAATTTTATTATTATGAATTATTTTATTTTATTATTTTATTTTTTATTTTTTTCATAATTTTCGCCCATTATTCGAACCACAACGATGCGTCCACACAGTGTCAGCGCTAGATTTTTTGGGCCCTAAAAAATCCCAATAAGCAAAATTCCGCCCTAAATTTGGGGCTAAAAGCCCTAAGTTGGGAACCCTGACTGGCAAAATCGGAAGGAGTAACCGGATGTCTATTTTGTCTCATACTAAAAGTATGTAGACCGCGCCTTCAGACAATCGGACCGGCAGTAAAATCGGAAACGCCTCGCGCCCGTTTCCGACTCGGACGTCCGATCCGGCCACCGGATCGGACGTGTATTGACTGTTCATACAAAGTAATGGCTTCAACGCCTTCCGGTTGCCTGATCAGACAATCGGATGAAAAAACCTGACGTGTATTGCCTGGCTAAGCCTGGCAATAGACGTCCGATTTTGTTTCCGATTGTCTGATCAGGCAACCGGATCGTATTTACTCGATACACATCCGATTTTTCCGTCAGGCTTTTTCTGAACTCAGCCGTTCCCGAGCTATCATCCCGAGTGCTTGCGTTTGGAGCAAAGCAGAAGAAAAGAAGATGGATGACGAGTTAATAGAAATAGAAATATTTTTTATTCAAATAAACCTTTACAAGTACTTTTGAATCGTCAATGAATCTACCACTGGTTCGGAATGCCGTTCCTGCCGAGAAGAGCCAGCAATAAACTCGGCGGTCGCTCTTTTCAAAAAAAATTTTTTTTACAATAGGTAACAAAACTATGCTATGTATACAGTGTTTCCACAATAAAGTTTCAAAAATGCAAAACAATCCAATGCATGTTAAGACAGGCAGGCAAAAGCAGACCCATTCCCTTTGGTGGCACCCGTTCACGAGCATGACGCAGGATCCAGCCATTGCTTCGCTCAACCATATTTGAGGGAACGTAACAACCCGCACCACACGACACCACCACAGAAATTTTAAAGACAGGAAAGAGAAAGAAGAAAAAACGTCGCTATTGGATTCATCCAATCAATTTGACAAGACATACTGAGAGTTATTTCTATTTAAAACATCCAAAATAATTCATAATAATAATAATTTTATTTTTATCTTTGTTATCTCAACGGCAGTGGGATGATGCGCTATGTGCGGATGTTTTGCAAGAGTTAATAAAATCATCAACTTCTGCAAGGGACCGCGCGCGCCTTCTTGCTGTGTCTACGAGAGAATCAAGTTACTGGCTTCAAGCTCTCCCTTCCCATCATATAGGCACTCTACTAGACCACCTCACTCTTTCCATTGCAGTTGGTCTTCGACTTGGTGCCAAGATCAACTATCCGCATCTTTGCCACTGTGGCGAGACAGTGGACGAGTTTGGACATCATGGGCTTTCCTGTGCCAAAATTGCCGGTCGCTTCTCACGTCATGCTTCCTTGAACGATGTCATTCGTAGATCTCTTGTCACCGCTAAAGTGCCTGCAGTATTAGAACCTGTTGGTTTGGCACGAAGCGATGGCAAGAGACCTGATGGTATGACACTTGTTCCGTGGAAGCAAGGAAGGTCGCTAGTGTGGGATGCCACATGTGTTGACACACTGGCAGCGTCTCACTTACAGGCGACCTCCGCGGCGGCGGGAGCCGCGGCTACTAAAGCAGAAAGGGCTAAGCGGCGCAAATATGAAAACATAGAAAACAATTTCATATTTGTGCCATTTGGTGTTGAAACCCTGGGGTCATGGGGCGAGGATGCTAGATCCTTTTTTAAGGATCTGTCATCCCGTCTCATAGAGTCCACTGGTGACCGGAAGGCTGGAAGTTACCTCGGCCAGCATATAAGTTTGGCCATTCAGCGGGGTAACGCAGCCAGCGTTCTGGGCACTTTTCCTCGTTCCAGTGGTTTAGATGATATTTTTTATATTTAGCTTTTATTTTTGTTATTTACGTTTTAGTTTTAATTTAGTATTTAGTTTTATATTATATTAAGTATTATTATTACATATCTTATATATTATAAACAAATAAACCAAATTTTATTTTATTATTATTTTTTTATTTTTTTTCATAATATTCGAACCACAACGATGCGTCCACAAAGTGTCAGCGCTAGATTTTTTGGGCCCTAAAAAATCCCAATAAGCAAAATTCCGCCCTAAATTTGGGGCTAAAAGCCCTAAGTTGGGAACCCTGACTGGCAAAATCGGAAGGAGTAACCGGATGTCTATTTTGTCTCATACTAAAAGTATGTAGACCGCGCCTTCAGACAATCGGACCGGCAGTAAAATCGGAAACGCCTCGCGCCCGTTTCCGACTCGGACGTCCGATCCGGCCACCGGATCGGACGTGTATTGACTGTTCATACAAAGTAATGGCTTCAATGCCTTCCGGTAGCCTGATCAGGCTACCGGATCAGACTATCGGATGAAAAAACCTGACGTGTATTTCCAGGCTCCGGGGATAAAATAGGGGTTTGAACTTAAAGTATTTTAACACTTTGCAAAATTGCTTTGCTAGATAAACCACAACTATTTAATTAGAGCGTCATATAAAATATTTACATCGTGTTAAAATTCCACATAGATATTACGTATCCTCTTTCGTGACCACAATATTACCAATTTCATAGTGTTTAATTAAAAACTCCCTCCCATCGCACTAATTGTAACAGAGACCGTCCAAATAATTATATTTAGTGGCCTATTTGTACTTGCCAGGTTTTTCGTTTATTGTTACGAATTTTCACGCTCGAAACGCCCTAAATTGTAATAAATTACTTGTTTGTATATTTGTTAAAGCGACATTTTTGTTACTAAAATATACTGCTGGAAGTACACAATCTCTAAACTAAATTGATTTGACAGGTCTACAATTATGTGTAAGTGGTATCCTTATTTATAGCTGGTATAATACTTAAAGTTGAAATGGTGAAAAGCCTGCATGTCATTTAACAATGAAGTACTCTATTATACTCTTCGTCGTTCGGAACAAGTTTTTCGCTTGTTTTGTGAGTATATAACTCATCCCTAGTAAAATATCATAGATTTTGTACAACATGTTGATCGTGATTCGTCCATTGCCATTTCAGTATTGCGACTCCTAGCGACTCCCTACTTTCGGGTATTTCCAGCAATGTTGTCTATGGTCAGCAAAGGGGTTGTCTATAGGTAGACGACGATGACTATGAATAAATGACAGATTATAGTCTCAACAGCACACTGGCGGTGCGGGCTGAAAACTGAAAGAACGAATGTTCAATCCCCAAATCCCCACCCGTTGCACTATTGTCGTACCAACTCCTAAAACAAGCTTTACGTTTATTTGGAGGGGAGAGTGGAACATTAGGCAAGTTCTTCTAAATATACAAAAGTAAAGGTGACTTACTGACCGATCTACCCACTACACTGCGCACAGCTCTAACCACTGGACGGATCGGACTATTTGGCATATAGATAGGTATTGTTGCGTAGGCATCCGCTAAGAAAGGATTTTTGAAAATTCAACCCCTAAGGGGGTAAAATAGGAGTTTGAAAAATCGACCTTAACGTGAGAAATCAGCGAAGCCACGGCCTAGTAATTCTTACTATAAAGCTAACGTGACATGGGTCTTAGTTTGAAAACATTGAAAAGTTTCACGAGGAACTCTCACAGCCTTGTTGTGTACAACTGAGATTATAAACCAACAAGGTTTATAATCTCAGTTGTTTGAGATATGTATACAACTTTTTGTGCAGCCTTCCCTTTCTGGAGTCCTTGAGTAATGACCTGGCGTTTTTCTCACATCGACCAGTTAATGGCTTTTATAAAGCCTTGACAAAAGTCAATGAAAGTAGGTCAAGTTACTAGTACAGTACGTAAGTGGGTAAACAAACCGCAAAATAAATTTAAATTCTAAATATGCGTATTGCGTACATTACACAGTTATACCTACATAATAAGGGGTTGTTGGTGAACTTAAAGAGTTGGTACATTACACAATACGTCTGACTTATACGTACCTGTTACGCTAGTGCAATCCATAGCCTAAAGTCATGCTGGTGCAGCTCTAATGTAGCGTCGAAAGCAGGAAAACGCAAGCGCAGCAACGACCTACATGCATTGACGTCAATGAGACGTCAATCGAAGGCTGCCTTCGAGGTATTGGGACGAGCTACGAGTACTATTGGATCTAACATCGATCGGTAGTCACTTATCATGTAGTTGTAATTAGTTGTAATTTTTTTAAATTAATAAATTAAGTTTAAGAATTGCATTTCTTTGCATCCCCTGGCTGCCCTTAACATAACTTACCTACCTATACAAATACAATTAATTGTGATGATCATGTATCTTGAGAAAATAACAAAAAATATATGGCATGCGAATAATAAGTATAAGACGCGGCAGCATAAAATCATTACTGTTTTTTACTGACCACCTAGGGTGCCATTGAAATATCAAATAGCATTTCTTATTCATCCATTCCTCAGCTAAGCTATTTTTATTCTTGGAAATATAACAATGATTTTATCATTGACTTATATTGTTCTTTTGTATAAAATCATCAACTAAAATGTACCTATCATCATCAGCAGTAGCAGCTCAGCAACGGCTCACTACAGGGGGCAAGTATCCTCCCAAAGAAGGTTTTTAGGCCATATAGTCCACCACGTTACCAGGAGGTAGTGAGCGTAGTACGGAGGAGGTTTTTAGTCCGTAGGCCGCAGCAGTGGAGTCGGGTATGCCAATATGGTATCCATGAGGATTTTTCCTCCTCCAGCATAAAAAAAAAGACGTGTGGCACTCGGGGACTGCCGCGGTAAAGCTATTGCATAGCATTTTTTATCAACGCCATCTAGCGGTGAGAGGAGTCCCGTGTCAGGTTATTTTCGTTACGGAATTTCTGGATTCGGTCTCCACGCTGGCCCGCGATAGAAGCTATGCAATAGCTTAAAAAGTCCACCACGTTGACCCAATGTGAATTGGCAGACTTCACCCATTTCGGGACCCATTAAAAATCTAGATCGGTTCAAATCTTTCCAATAATGGGTTCCGACTGTTTAAGTATGATTTGTTTTTTCCTTTCAGATTTTATTTAAAATTTATTTTTCACGGGATTTCATTTTTTTAATTTAATATTTTTACTATAAGAAACAATCGACAGAATAAAAGCAATTTATTTGCTTATTATTTATGAAAGAAGCGTTTCTGGGAAAAAAAAATATTGTCAAGTTAAATAAAGTGTGTACAAAACATAATGATGGGGTTGAAGTATGAAATTACTAGTGTTAAGTACTGACCCTGGATATCTGTACAACCTTAATGTATTAAAGAACAATCATTTTCTGTTCCCAAGTATTCTAGTAAAAAAACTTTTTAGTTTTTATTATTACTATTTAACTAAGCTGTATCCGCAAACATATACTCTTATATGTTTGTGGCTGTACCCGACAGTTAATATTAGGACCTGCGCTGAGTGACGTGACGTGGGACTATTTTATGGTCTGACGAATACATATACCGCATCGTTCCATAACTACCTACTACATTATTTCTCATAATATTTTAATAAAGTATATATTATACTTCGTTAAGTAAGTAAGCATAAATATATTGTGTCGTCCGTCGCCCCTATTATTAAATATTTTTAGTTTTGTGAGGAGAAACTCTAATTAATTATATTTCCGGGATAGTGCCTAAGGTACCTACGCCTTTTATAATCCTCTACCTGTTAATGGAAATCCTGTTAAAATAACAGACAGACAGACAGACAGACAAAAATTAATAAATAAATAAAATAAAGGTACGGATTGAATATTGGAAGATCGCAGGTTCGAGCCCCATCTATTGCCGTACCCATTGTCGTACCTATTCTTAGCACAAGCTTTTCACTTATTTGGAGGGGAGAGGAGAATATAAGTCAATTTCAGTTTCCTAATAATTTTAATTAAACAAAAAAAACTGTAAGAGTTCGCATACGCTAATTTGAGACAACAGCGAAATATTTGTCACGTAAAACCTAACATACCATTCTTGGAACATTCTTTTGAAAACCATGCACATTCGGAACAAACGAGCCTTTTGAGATAGCGGTATATCACAGCTCTTGACGTAACATAGGTACCTAGTATAGTCCAGGAGCTGGTGTCACTAAAAGTGCACTAACACACATTTTCAAATTTTGTACGTAAATTGACTAGCTGATGCCCGCGACTTCGTCCGCGTGGATTTAGTTTTTAAAATCCCGCGGGAACTCTTTAATTTTCCGGGCTAAATAATAGCCTCCAGGTCCCCAAATATACCCATGCAAAATCACGTCGATCCGTAGCTCTGTTGCAGCGTGGTTGAAGGCCAAACCAAGAGACAAACACACTTTCGCATTTATAATATTAGTAAGAATAGTAGGTATAGTTGTAGGTACAACACGGGTTTGTCACACATATTTTTTGTTTGCTTTAAATAGGTTTGACAGAAATTTTTACCAAGAGTCATCTTCTCAATCATCTTCAGTTCTCCGACCAAAGTCTTGAAAAACATACAATTAAATGGTCTTCTTACAATTAATTTCCGTTTAAGTGCAAAAATAATATTGCTCATTAAAAAAATTAAAAAAAAAAAACAAAAAACGTTGCCAGGATATATCCAGACACACCGAGCTTATGTTGTACCTAGGACACTATCAATTTATACAAATGAAAATTCACGTAAGTGCAGTTTCAGTATCACCGGCTTCCCGCCTAGTACCACTCAGCCGGTCATTACTCCGTGCAATAGGCTTTTTACTAACTTGTTTTGTTCCGCGAAACGCGGACAAAAAACTGACACGGACGTACAAAATCTACGCACAAAATGTTTGGATTGACATTTCGTTTGATGATTAATTGGCCGATTAATTCGATTCGATATTATTAATCACTTAGGAAACGGTACTTGACAGCTTATGTATTACTGAATAGGTAGGTACCATATGTACCTACTTGATAACGTAATGCCATTTCGCGCTAGACGAATGGATGCGCGAGAAGTAGGTATTTATATACAGTCTTAAGAAGTCATCCCGCCCATATAAGCATTTGATAATTATATAGATACAAGTTGGAAAAATGATGTGTCACTATGACGGTATGCTTAAAAAATTCACGCAAACTTTCATAATTTCGTGATTATTGGCCAGAAAATTCCGATGCCTGAGGCAAGTCCATTGTCGCCGTCTTATACTCTCATAATAGTTCCGCCAGTTTACACAAATCTTCATAAGTAATATATCTACCTTTGTGCAGGCTATCCATTGATGTAAGCCAAATGAAAAACTCTAGTTTTCGAGATTATCGCGCGCACAAATTGGGCTGTGTGACTTTGATCACAATAATTATATAGTGACTAGCTTTTGCTCGCAGCTTTGCTCACGTTAAGTTCGATTTTTCAAACCCCTATTTTACCACCTTAGGGGTTGAATTTTCAAAAATCCTTCCTTAGTGTGCGCCTACATCATAAAAGGAACCAACTGTAAAAATTTCAAGTTTCTAACGTCAGTAGTTTAGGCTGTGCGTTGATATCTCAGTCAGTCAGTCAGTCAGTCAGTCAGGACTTTGAATTTTATATATATAGATGATAGATGATGTTGATTGAAATTATCGCTCATCATTAAGTAAAGCCTTAATCGGATATTTACATTTAGCAACAATCATTACATCAGCAAATAATGAATCATTAAGTAAGATTAATATTTAATACACCATTAGCTTTGCTGTCAATCCGTAGGGCGTACTTTGGCCTAAAAACATCGTACATAATTTGAAGATTTAAATCGCTGTTGAGTTTGGCATTGTCAATAAGGTTAAGCGGTACTTAACTTCGGATCATCCTCTCGTTTGATGTAAAGTTCAAGGTTCATAGAAATGTGTCGGTGCCACCTTTGGAATAAGTATTATTAGAAACCCGTTGATTTATTAGGAATTTGTTTAGGTAGGTGTATAATAACATGCCGTCTCTCCCTTAATTATTTAGTACTCGTACCCGATAATTTGAGACCTGGGGCTTATACTATCAACGCTTAAAGCAGTATTATTACATTTTTTTTTGTTTTAACGTGTCATGCAATGTCAATCTATGTAATTATTTTAAGTTTGTCATTATATGACATCTCAAAACGAAATCGAAATAATACTGCTTTAAGTGTTGGTAGACCCTGCATGGAAGGCGTGAAATTTTGACTGGTGGGAAAAGGTCGTGGCTAGTTACCAGCCTACTATCAATGGCATGCATGTATCCATGTACTATACAAATCGACCATTCCGCAGAACAAAGTCTCATCTGTTAAATTCACAACTTGTTTGAACCTTAAAAGTCACAACTGCAAGGCTCAAATCTCAAGTCATGAATTTAGCAGATGAGACTTTGTTCTACGGAACGGTCGAAATATTTAAGACTACTGGATTATTTTTTCGCCTACTTTAATTTTACTTCAACCATTTTCGTATACACTCCCGTAATTTAGCTTTATGCGTACTTGAACTTATAAAGTCCTGTCAAAGAATGCCAAAAGAAATAACTTGGATACTTAACAGTTACAACACTTAAGATCGCAGTCACCTCTAACTTGAAATATAACTTTCGAACTGGAACTCTAAAATGGTATTTGCCTTAAGCCTTATATCTCTTTGTTCGATGATTTGCAGGCGCCATTCACTGCAACACTAAACCGCAGTCGGATTAAGATGTCAAAATCAGTCGGTGTCAATCTGTAGGCCGTACTTTAACGTGCGTTAACTATTCAGTGCTTAATACCAAATCATTGCTAAGCCATTTGTCAATTAGAAGCTCTTATGCCATAAATGGACCAATATCTATGGTGATTAATTGTAGCTTTCGATAATTTTCACTGGTTGTTTCCTTTTGATAACATGCTTGGTTTTTGGCTCTTTGACGTTTTCAAAAGATTCTCTCGATCAACACGTGACCCTAATATTGACGGTACAAGGTTTGAAAACTAAAGTGCTAAACTATTAAACTAAAGTGCTAAACTATTAAACTAAAATGCTAAACTATTAAACTAAAGTGCTAAACTATTAAACTAAAGTATTAACCCAAATGTTAAGAGACCCTTGATTTACAGTTTTCTGTAGGTATAATAATGCAATTTTCTTGTATAAGAAATTAGATATTGTAATGTTAGACCTAACCTATTTGTTACTAGGTGATGCCCGCGACTCGCGTTCGCGTGGATTGAGGTTTTTTAATTCCCACGGGAACTCTGTAATCTATCCCTGTGCTAAATTTCAGCCAAATTGATTCAGTCGTTACGGCGGGTTGAGGCTGAAATCTATAGACCGCACTCTCCCTCAGCTCAGACTCAAGACAGAGTTAAAACGAGACAGATTTATGTCAGAGTATATTTGTGTTTTAAACTCTATTTTGATTCTGAACTGAATCAGAGCACGCTCTATAGACCTGAGCATCAGTAACAAACTCCATCCATCCATACATCCAAACTTTCGCATTTTTAATATACGGATTAGCAGAATTATTTTATTATATTTTTGTTGCATGCAGGACCTTATTCGGAAACTGTATATACGTGGTTTCCCTTGCAATTTTCACTAACCTCTTAAAAATTCTAAAATACTGTTACTGTAACGCTCAATATTTTCATTAATCGTGTAATTTTTATTTATTTAAATTCTATGAAATCTATAAAAACTTCCTCGATACAATAGTAGAGAATATCTACTAGTATTTTTCTTTGAATTATCCAATCTCATTTAAAAGCGTCGTGAAAGTCTTTGGCAAGGATAAAATTTAAGATTTCGATACAATACTGTTTTATGTAGTTAAAGTTTGACTGTTTAACATAAATTACAAAACACATCTGACATAGGCTGACTGCACCTTTAAACTATCGGACGCACCCTTATAATTTATTCCCAAACTTTGTAATTTACGAGTGAAACTAAATTAATTAAACTGCCATTGTGGTCCGAAATAATTGGGTGGTTTAATTTACTGTGTTAAATTCAAATGTGTATAACAAAATTTGATATAATATGTGCTATAAATTATAATATTATACAATTATTGTACTAGAAGCAATAAAGAACCAACACAAGTTTAAATACAGCCGTGTAGGTAGGTGTGCCATAAAATTTAATATAAGTACTCGTAGTATACATAATATAATATGACAAATGTATTATGAGAACAGCCTTTAATTGATGTTCTATCTGCCTCGTTGGTTTAGTGGTTAGCAAGTTCGACTGTGGATGACGAGGTCTCGGGTTCGATTCCCGGGTCGGGCCAAAAAGTGTATTGGGTTTTCTGACAAGAAATTCTCAGTACTAGCCCGGCGTTAGGAAGTTGGCGGTGAGTCACCCCCGTGCCTCGGAGAGCACGTAAAGCACGAACTTAATATAAAAATTTTACCTTGAAATAAAATTTGTATTATGTGTTCCGTTTGACTTCCGAAGTCCATTATATGAAGAGTACATCGCCTTTTCCACGTCTCGTCGCGCTAGATGTCGCTAAATTCCGTCACGTTTCCGGTGCCCCCCGCGCCGCCAACGGCCGCTCTGTGAACTAAACAATATAAAAGCCGCGAGAGCCACCGCGTTTCGCCATTGTTCGATTCATATAATAATATGTTAATGAAAATTAGTAGCACCAGGAAGACATTATCTGGACTTCGGAAGTCTTAGGAAACATAATACAAATTTTATTTCAAGGTAAAATTTTTATATTATGTGTTCCGTTTGACTTCCGAAGTCCATTATATGAAGAGATCTGTTTGTTATCTCCTGGTGGCTTGTGGCTTGTAGACAAGAAAATGCAACAATGTGATAGATACATTTTACTTGATTTAAATAGTAAATTGTGAAATTTAATTAATAGAAATATCTAATTAAATCAACTATAACCATACGATAGGTTGGTGGATAGGTCTATTACTAATAATAGAAATAATTAAAAATTTAAGTTTATCGATTGGGCAATCAATTAATATGGGCAGGTACATTGTAGTAAATAGCTAGAAAAAAGCGCGCCCGAACTACATGTTCACAGATCTACCAAAAATCCAATGGCAGCCATAGCTTAGCAACCTCCCAGAAACCTTTCATTATTTCTGGAAAAGAAAAGTGTTTTTAAGAAAAAATCATAACAATGAGTCGACGCTATTTTGTTAGAATGGAAGGGGTGGCCCATAATCAGCAAATAGTATATAGTATAGCATATAAGTCAATGAGTTGGTACCGAAACAATTCAGAACAGGAATTCTGAACGGTGAAAATAATATTTGACCAAATTCGGCCACGGTATCCTACATCTACAACGATTAAATCATCTGCGATCTTGACTCGCTCGCGTGTCACGCAGCACGGGACGACCCAACATCAACCTCCCGATTTCGAGCTGGCGCTGAGATTTTTAATAATCTAACTCAGGAACTCTTCATCCGCTAATGAATATACTACACTAATATGAATAAGGTATCGCAAATTTTGAGGTTACTTGAGAATTAAAAATACCTTCCATAGGTTATAAGGAGAACTTAATGAGAACTTGAAATGCATGTCGCATTTCAAGAATATTTAGGAAGCAACAGTCTAGCTAAAGGCACTGCGTTTAGATTCGAGACTTATATCGCAGTCCTACGATATACTGCAAAACTTGTCTAACGAGACCGCTCAGGACATTTTATTTATAATTTGATGAAATTCTAGTAATAATTGAAATTTTGCTCACACTTGTACGTATGGTATAGTAAATTTAGCCATACGAAGCTTTTCATTTTTTACATGCTGCTAAAAATTACACTATTTTTAGCTAGATTATCAAGTAAAAGAGGGCAAAAATCAATGTTACTTAAGCGCCACTTTCTCCAAAGTAGGGAAATATGTCAAGACTAAAAAGCTTAGGATAGCCATGCCATCCAACCTGAAACAGACAAAGGATATGTGAAAAGATCCCTGTCAAAGAGTAAAGCTTTCAATAGCATGGATTATTGAACACCCGAACGCAAGTTTGTGGACGCGCGTCGAGTTTGTATATTGACAATATATCGTAACTTGACATGACGCGTTATGCGCGCATAAGCTCTTCAGATACAGGCGCCAAAAAGGTTTCATTCATTCGGATGCTTATATTATGTACATTTCTACTGCTGAGCTTAGGTGTTGCAGGGCTCGGGAAGATAGACCAGGTGGTCGCGATGGTGAACTTCCCGACATATTCATACGTATATTCACACGTTTGCTGAGCTCGTAAAAACATTCCTTCAAGATGGGCAAGTCGAGAAAGAATAACCAGAACCAGATGAACCCTTTGAAATGCAAACAGAACTTGGGTATATCTATCCTGTGTTCCTTGTTAACTTGAACATGAACATAAATCCTTCTAGTAAATGCTACGATGCACGATCTTGGCTTCGGTATTGTTCACTCTCGGAAAAAGGTGAAAAGGAGTGCAATATTTTGGCTGTCCGACCAAAGTTCCTTTCCCAAAAAAATTTAACACTTTCTTCGCTCTACAAGACCACTGTTCAGTTCTTAAATATTAGGCCTTAGTTGAGATGGTGGCAATCACAGTGTATCTTTTATGATGCAGTATAATTAACTCAACTGTTAATTTCATTGGAGCTTTCCATTGCATCTGATGAACACTGAAAAACTGATACTATCTGTGTCATGGTTCTTCTTACCATCATTCTCTTGTTTAGTCACACACCTCTTTTGACAGAAGTTCGGTGCAATACTGACGAAGATTATTGCTAAGAAACTGAATCATCCGGCAATGTAACCTTCCCCGATGAGTCATGAAGGTTGAAAAAATTTATTTCAGCCCAACGGGCTGTGCACCTGTTTTAGGGGCCAACTGTTCTCTCTATGAAAACACAACAAACTAGTAATCTTTCGACGCGTGCGGTGGCGGCAGCGCGTCGTCCCGCGTGTGCACGCTCACGCACGTTACGCGCACACGACGGAGATCGAAGCCACTCGCGCTCCGGCTGACCGGAGCGACATGGTGCCTGGCAATGCAACCTTCCCCGGAGGGTGATGAAGGTTGCAAAATTGGAACACCCTAAAAGGCGTTGCGCCGTTTTAGGGTCCAACTGCCGATCTCCATGAGGAACAACAGACTGGTAATCTTTCGCCAATGCAACGGCAATGTATACTTCCCCGGAGGGTGACAAAGTTTGCAAAATCGAAATACCCTAAAAGGCGTTGCGCCGTAATTAAGGGTTCAACTGTCGGTTGCTAGGCGAGACACAGTCTGACGAACTTTTCTTATTTTATACCTGGGAGTAGGTAGGGACTTGATGTTGTGGTGTATGTCCCTTTTCACTCCCAAATACTCGAGCGTAGTGATCCCTTGGCTGTGTGATCGAATGCCCGAAAATGAGCCACCAACCTGGGCTAGTTAAGAATTTGTTAGCCAGTAAGACGTGAGCTCTTACAATTTTATTAGACTGGGCCGATGGATGGATGGGTAGTGGTGAAAGTCATCCTAATACAATAGCTCTTGGATTTGTCATCAAGATTCTTACTGCGGCTCCAGAAGATGCTAGTCAAGTAATTTGTAGTCTGAACTTTATAACTGACATGTAAAATTAAGTGAAGTTTGATCATCCAGTTGTGAGGTTGCAATAGCCTTGGAAGTGACAAAAACTTCGTTCCGAACTTAGAGTTTTCCCGTGTTAGGTGTTATGAAAATTGGGGAAATAAATTATACGGATGGCTGAGCCGATCCTAAAACCTGATTTTGAATCATCCGCCGAAATTCGTTCGGCGTTCGACACTCTGTTAGAGCATCGAAAGAACTTATGGAGATTGACTGAGAGCAATTAAGTCACATGATATTTAGCTTAAATCGTTTGTGACCGAAATATTTTTAAAATAACGAAACACGGTTTCCTTTTTGCACCCCCCTTTTTATCAGAGGAGAAATAATCTTAGTTCGTTGAGAAAAGAAGTCGCTTTCCAGAAATTCGATCTCCAGGGATTTAAAAAGGCTGGAATGCCTGCTAAATGCAATACCTTGGAGGTAGGTAAATTTATTTATAAGTATTATGACAAATTCTAAGGATTGAAAATAAATATTGAAAAGAGGGTGTTTTTCTAAATATTCATTTAGCAACACGTGTTGAGCCCGGAAAGTTTTTAACAAATAAACAACATCATTACATTTGGAACAAACTAACTGGATTAAAGGGAATTAGGAGTCACTCGCAGCTGCATCCTTGTTGTATCATACGCCGACTATGTAACTACGGGACTGGGAATGGTTATTCTACGAAACGCTTTTACTTCCCATTCTTTTAACTCGGTGAAAACCAAAGATTTTATTAACATGAATTGATGTAAATAGGCTTGCGCTTGATGCCAACCAATATCGGAAAGAACCGACAAGGATAATGTTGAAGCGCCCCCGCGCAGTATACGCCTATATGCACGGCTGCCGTGAAGGCACTCGAATTACACGTGGCAGGAAATCCGGACACCGAAAGGGCGCTCCATACCTTAGCGGTTCATTCTAAGGCATTTCGTGCACGGTTATGTACAAATAGTTGATTTTACGAAATGGAACCGAACACTAATAGTTTCCTCAGTTTTATAAATTCAGTTCTGGAATTGGCAACTGAGCACATAAAGTAGTTAAAATGACTCACCGATGGCTGAAGTCTCAAACCTTTGTTCCAAATCGCTGCGTGTTGACTTTCCAGGGTCAATCCTCTTCTGACGAATCGTAATCACCCCTCCGTGTGCACTTCCTTGGACTTTGCCCCGCCGTCACGGAGGCGGCAGCGCGTCGTCCTGCATGTACACGCCACGCACGTTTCGCGCACACGACGGAGATGAAGCGACTCGCGTGCGCTCCGGCTGACCGGAGCGACGTGGTACCTGGCAGTGCAACCTTCCCCGGAGGGTGATGAAGGTTGCAAAATTGGAATACCCTAAAAGGCATTGCGCCGTTTGTAGGGTCCAACTGCCGATCTCCAAGAGGGTTCTCCTAGGGCACCGGAATCGCGAACACACGGAATAATCACTTTGTAAAAAACAAAAGTAGATATCTACTATTTTACTATATTTTTTTTTTTTTTTTATAAAACTTTTTACTTCTATCTCAAAAGTTTTTTAAAAAATCTAACGGACCTGCGTGGTCGAAAGACAACGCAACAATGGCGAAACGCGGTGGCTCTCGCGGCTTTTATATTGTTTAGTTCACAGAGCGGCCGTTGGCGGCGCGGGGGGCACCGGAAACGTGACGGAATTTAGCGACATCTAGCGCGACGAGACGTGGAAAAGGCGATGTACTCTTCATATAATGGACTTCGGAAGTCAAACGGAACACATAATATAATATTTTTACTTCCCTACTTCATTCGACCCGACTGCAAAACAATCAATCATACAAAAGAGAAACAATCCTAAATTATATTATTGCTGTGTGGTTCTTTGAATTTTCACTAAAACCTCTTTTAAGAAAGAAAGTTCTTTCTAACATAACACTGTCTTTGTCTTCGCCTTAGACCATTCAACTGTCGCCCATTCATGTAATAAAAGTACTGTCAAATTAACACTTGCTTCTAAAGACAGAAATTTTAAGCTATTGCATAGCTTCTATCGCGGGATTGAGCGTGGAGACTGAATCCAGAAATTCCGTAACGAAAATAACTTGACACGGGATTCCTCTTACCGCTAGATCGCGTTGATAAAAAATGCTATGCAATAGCTTTACCGCGGTAGTCCCCGAGTGCCACACGTCTCTTTATAACTTGTTGTTATACATTACAAAAACATAATATATTATACCGAGGATGTTAAGTTTCCTGTATTCCTATCATGCGATGCTACAAGGTAAATTCGTCTTAAGTTATACACTGTACGGCTAACTTTGTCAACACAGTTACGAACTGCAAACAGTTTAATAACGCTACGCTAGCTTACAATAAACCCCAGCGGCATAGTACCTTTATTGGTTCTAAAAGGTAAGCATACACGCGAAACTTAACTGGTTTAAACTTATCTTTTGTTGGCAAAATATGTCATTTCTAGGCTTCAATAATGACAAACCATAACACTATTTGTGTTATAGTTAAAAATACCTTTATAAACGGAGTAGATACAAGATTATTTATTTTTATGTAGGTATAGAATAAATATAACCACAACTAATGTATAAATAAAACTATAAACTATATATTTTTATAAACAAAAAATAGTATTTATTTCGAAAGTAACGATTTTGGGGTTATCAAAGTCTGTCTCTCTAAACATCGCTGATATTGAGTTCAAATAAACCGTACACTATAAACACAGTTTATCTAAACTCTCCATAGACGTAGAGCTTATTCCAATGTTAAGGAATCATATGTGTGTACACTGTACAAGCTCTAAGTGTAAGTTCACGCACACACAAAATGATTTGTTGGTCATAAACACGCCTCCCGACACCCTCGCACCAACACCGGTGGCCCCGCGTCGGAGCGTCCGTTCTTCCATTTAATGCTCATTTTCTACGAAACACTCCATTGTAACAATTTTCCAAATAATGTCGCCATAATATTTTATATGAAATGCACAATCACTCGCGACAAATAACTAGTGTGATTTACTGTTGTACATAAAATGATATTTACGCGAAAATTATATTATAGGGTGATCGGACCAATAGATGAACGTTTAAACGGAATTCAAATTGTTATAATTTTTCTCATATTTCCTATGGACTGAATTCTTAATATTTTACGTCACGTAATTAATTAGTACGTGTGATTTTTCTCTTAAGTGAACGCAAAATAAGCTAATATAGCAAAAATATTGAAAATGTGCCTACCGCCCTAATTGTGAAGGGTTTAGGCCTAATTTCTGGACAAAATCCGCCCGCACGAATCCGCATATTTATGAACTAGTGAACTAGGTATGGAACTACCCCATTTACTAGCTTTTGCCCGTGAATTTAGCGCGGTGTAGATATTATAAAAAATTCGTTTAATTCGAATTTCAGTCCGATACGTCCATTGGCTTCAGCTGTGCGTTGATAGATCAGTCAGTCAGTCACCTTTTCCTTTTATATATTTTTTCAAGACAAAGTAAATTTTTCGGTGTATGACCGCATTGGACAAAATAAAATTAGAGTGAACCGCATTGTGACTAATCTAATAAACAGAACACTTTGTTCCACCACCGCAGTAGATACAGTTAACTAATCGGATTGGCTTTTCACTGTTCCTATATTATACAGAACAACAATTTTTTTTTATATATTTGTAGTCAGCAAACGAGCAGGTGGGTCACCTGATGTTAAGTGATTACCGCTGCCCATGAACATTTGTAGCACCTGAGGCACCAACAATGCGTTGCCGGCTTTTGAAGAATTTGTTGGTCCGCCCCTTGAATAACCCCATGTTGTGTTGTAATTTCAATATAAGATTTTTTCTTATTTATCAACCGATAGACGTCCACTACTGGACATAGGTCTCTTGCATAGATTTCCATGTCTTCGGTCTTGCGCTACTTATTGCCACTTTAACTTCGCGACTTGCTGAGCTAGTCGGTAACTTTGGTTCTCTTAGGGATCTCCTATTCCTGATTTAATCTCGCAGGGATACTCCAAGCTTAACTCTCTCCATCGGTTACTGAGTGACCCTGAGCCTTCATATGTAAAGCTTGAACAGTGAACTCCCTCGTCATGTCGATTGTCATCCCATCAGTATAAGAGTCAGGGAAAGAACGTTATAATCCAAATAATTCAATCCAGGTTCAAGCCTTAGATAATTGGGTTACTCCTATATGAAGCCGGTGAACTCGTGCGCGGATTAATTTCCATTTAATTTATAGAACTACCTATTTGCTCAGTTGTGTAAAGGCCTGGTCAAAGCGTGACGGCAGCGATGCGTGACGCGATAGTGGAAGCATTGCAAAACTCAAACATACAAAAACCTTCTAACCAAATCTTTTTTTGCACCACTAGGTTGAGTTTTCTTTCGATGTTGATGGTAGTTGAGCTATATATGAGGTATTTATCTATAATATATAAATACTGATAATAATAAATAATAAGTTATAATCTGTACGTATCTACCTAGTGGAGTGTCTGGGATAATTAAAAAAGGATATGCTTTGTCTATATCCCATTTTTTTACTCCTTTGCCTATAGTGTAGTAAGCTTGATGTCAAAAAATAAAATTCATTTGCTCAGTAGTTAATAGTTATCTACCGATCGGAGTTATTTCCGTAATCCGTCTATAACTTGCCGTCACCTCTAATTATAGTGAGGTGGAGTGTTCGGAACTTTGGAAGTGGGTTAACCATAAAAATAGTTTACCTACTCTACAGTCCATGTACACTAGCTCGCTATTAGAGCCATTTCCTGGCGCACGGATTTGCGACTGCTCGTTTCTTTAATTAAACTGACCTCTGACGTCATACGACGTTACGGTCAGTCAATTGTTCATTTTTACACGTTAATCTGTCATGATGATGACCATAATCCAATAAACGGAACCCATAATCGTCTCACTGCTAAGCTCATCGCGTCCTTTTGGAGAAGGGCTATTAAAGACCACCTCAATGGTTCAATGCAAATTGGCAGACTTTACACATCTTTGAGAATATTATGGAGAACTTTCAAGTTCGCGGTGTGCAGGTTTCTTCACGATGTTTTCCTTCTCCAGTGAAGCATGTGATACCACAGAATACATAATCCTTATGTATACTCAATTGCTTAAAGGCGCATAACTCCAAAAACTCACTAAGCTATGACTGCTTCACTATCACCATGTAGGTAAATATAAGATAATAATATTTAAAAAATTGAAGTTGTGATTGTACCTACATCTATGGCAATATTATTACGACGACACATCTGGGCCCCGAGTCTGCTATTTTACATGTCATTGTCAGTGAACGACAATGCCATTACAATTCAATTATCATTGGTCCAAAATTTCGTAGTCTACTAAATTCACAATGGTCGTTCGATGATCTTGTAATTGGATTGTAATTCAATGATCCTCGGTATTGCCATTAGCTAAAAAAGCGATCGCCGAAACGAGTTTATCGTTATCAAAAACGTTATGCGCTATCAATGTATGTTTTTAACCGACTTAAAAGTGTCAGTGGCAAACCATCGGAAAAAAATTGTGACGCCATTGAATTAGTAGACTACCAAAATTGCTAAAAGTGGCAATTGGGATGTCATTGATATACAATTGAACTACAATTGCAATAGCAGACTTGGGCCCCAGGAATGCCGGCGTAATAAGGCATCAAGTCTATGATAGAATATAGTTACTTTAATGATTGAAGTATTAAAATAAGTTTTTCTGCCTCAAATGAGAATACCCGAGATGTTAAATAAAATGTTATTAGTACAGCTCCCAGCTCGAGGCGACCGTGTCAAGGCTACCTTCATACTTCGCCGATATTATTATAACGTCATATTGCTCCTCAAGGCCTACTTGTTGCGGCTTCACTTCATTATCCATAAATACAGGTCAATATATAGGCGCTTTAGATTTGCCGGCCTCTTTTGTGGTGATTACCAGACTCGGAAGCAAGAAGTTTCAGATTGATATCTCGATTGGGGCAGCTTAGAAACTTGTTTAAAAATTGTGATTCTTATGTAATGGTGGTTCTTTCTGGTGGGAGGCTTGACCCTGGCTAGTTACAACCTTACCGTCAAAGACGTGCCGCCAAGCGATTTAGCGTTTCGCAATGGCGTGTAGAAACCGATATGGGGTATGGGTTGAATGTACACTGCCATACCCCTTCCAAGTTAGCCCGCTACCATGTTAGACTGCATCGTCACTTACCATCAGGTAAGATCGCAGTCAAGAACTATCTTGTCATGAAATAAAAAAGAATGGTTCTGGATTCCAAATATCCACGATAGCCGCGTCGGCGTCGTTGTTCTTGCATGGTGCAGGGAAATACGGACGCAGAAAAATATAATAAATGTGATTAAATAAAGTGTCTATACTTATTGCTATATCGTAAAACAAGCTCACTTAGGTGAGCGCTTACCCATGGTTCAACCTATATATACATTTTAGTGTGATTAATCAACTTTCTTTAAGTTTCGAGGCTCAAAATCTGTCAACTTGATTGGTAAATACTGAATCATCGCAGGAGTTGTCTATTCCAGCCCTTAGGTATATCTTGTATCTGGTGGAATGCTCCGTCCGTACTGTTACTGTTAGTTACTGTAATGAAAACACTTGAGTTCAATAAAATTATATCTGTAGAGCTCACTGTCCAAAATGACCGTGTCAAGGCTGCCTCCACACTTCACTGATTATTATAATATTATTGTATAGACCTCTCAAAGCCTATTATTGCGGCTTCACCGCACTATCGAATAGTCAATCTCAAACTAGACCGTTTTGATGAATAGCCACGTCTGTTTATCATGTCTGGGCATATTCATACATATATAGTTACCTTTTTCGTTACCTTTTAGGTTTTGAGCATCCTTCTATCTCCTCTCTCCGTCTTTTTCTCTCTCTTTAACTGCGAAAACACCTGAGCACACTTTCCACACTATATACTCAGTGAAACGTCGAAACATTCATTGCAAAGTCTTAATTAAGCCGAAGATTACTAAGCAAAAGCCCGCAACTTGAAATTGCTCCAGATGCGAGGAATTTGCTCGTATTAACAGTATATTAATATCCGCAGCGAACCTAAATACACAAAAGGTGGAACCTTGAAATAACTACAACAGCTATTTTCTGTATTCCGCCTCACCTCTCGAAATCTCTAACGGTTATTGTCGATGTGCCTACATCATTCATTTATTCATCTCGACCCACTACTCACATCATCGGCACAATACACACACGTCGGTCTACTCCCGAATGAAAATGGTCCACCGTGCTGGCCAAGAGCGGATTGGCACACTTCACATACCTCACAGACCACACGCACTTCTTCATCTTCATCTCCTGGGAATTTTCTCCGCAAGTAGGCGTTAATAGCCGGTTTTGCGTGGTTCCGAATGTACGGCTCCCCGCTGGATCACTCCAGCCAGCCGAGCTCCCTCCAAAATCCGAGCATGCCACCCAGGTCAGCGAGGACTTCAGGAAATGTTGCTGGAGAGCCAATGTTTCTATAACGTTGGTCGGATACACCACTGTATTTAAGCAGTACGTGTTCCGGTGTCCACACGTACTTCACAAACCGTTTGAGGACATTATGGAGAACTATGGCGTGTAAGTCCCTTACAATTTTTTCCTTCACTGGTCCTTTGTTTTGGTTTATTCTTCACATAGAAATAGAGCAATGAATTTACATGATTTTGCATGGTTATAGTTTAGAACTTGGAGAGTTACATACCTATGGGCTACTTCATATGATCTTGGAAAAGACAAACGGTTCCCTTGAGATTTTTTAAAACTTAACGCGAATGAAGTAGCGGACAGAAGCTGGTTTATCGTAATAGCAATGTAAATCGATGTTAGAAAATTACTACTACCACTAAATTACAACATGGGGTTATTCACGGGGCGGACCAATAAATTCCTGAAAAGCCGGCAACGCTTTGGTGGTACCTCAGGTGCTACAAATGTTCATGGGCAGCGGTAATCACTTAACATCAGGTGACCTGCTTGCTCGTTTGCTCGCTAAAAATATTTAAAAAAAAAGCACTCGGGGACTGTCGCGGTAAAGCTATTGCATAGCATTTTTTATCAACGCCATCTAGCGGTGAGAGGAGTCCCGTGTCAGGTTATTTTCGTTACGGAATTTCTGGATTCGGTCTCCACGCTCACGGCCCGCGATAGAAGCTATGCAATAGCTTAAAAATAGAACCACAGTATTTACCTACTGAGTATAACTACACGTGTCGCCTCAAGCCCTTTGATCAATAATGTACAAGATATGCAGTCCCATTCACGGCGGAAAAGTGTCCGTGAAAAATGAGTTTTCTCCCACGAGAGACAGTATGCAGAAATAAGTTTTCTTTCAAACTTCTTTAAGTCGTTCTATCTCCGTTTGTGTTAGTAAGTTTAGTTAAACGACTTTTAGAAACACACTGTGAAATTGCGCGATGTATTGACATTGGTTTTCTCACCTGAACAGAAGAAGAATTTGTCTGCAAATTCCATATAGATCCGTTGGCCGATTGCGGAAAATCTTAAAAAAAAAGACGTGTGGCACTCGGGGACTGCAGCGGTAAAGCTATTGCATAGCATTTTTTATCAACGCCATCTAGCGGCTCACCGTAGAGGAGTCCCGTGTTACGTTATTTTCGTTACGGAATTTCTGGATTCGGTCTCTACGCTGGCCCGCGATAGAAGCTATGCAATAGCTTAAAAAGAAGCAAATATCTAGACCTTATCTAGACTTACTAAAGTAACTAAACATATTTATGATTTCATAACTAAAGAGGACTAGCTATTGTTAATCTAAACGACAGTCCTATGGAGGAATCCTACATGTCTGAAAGTTTACCGAATATTCTTAAAGATGTATGAAGTCATCCTGCACTGTTCCACGTGGCAAACTTTGACCTAAGCCCTTTTGATTCCAAAGCAGAATGTGGCCAGCGATCCGATGATAAAGAATCATGACGATGGCTGAAAATGTCAAATTAATTAACTTTCCTTATAAATATTGTACATGCGAAAGTGTATTTGTTTGTCCTTCACTCACGCAACGAAACAAGGCATCGAAGAGATTTTTTGCATAGCCGGTAGAGTACTTAAATAAGCTTCTATGTATTCCGAAAAAACAAAGGAATTTAAAAACCTACTCGCGCACGAAATGGTTATTTTAATAAAAAATGTCCCAATATTATTCTAATATATTTGCATAAATATGAAATTTCTCGACTTTGCAATCTTGAGTTCTATGTAAATTGTGTCTGATTATTCAAAATGATTAATTTATTAAATTCGACAAATATTAAAATGAACGAGTCTGGATTGAATTCAATAATGGGAAATTTTTTATTGAATATAATATTATCTTTTATTTATCTGATGAAAAGTTAGAGCTTTATTGCTATCGCACTTGATGGTGAGTAATGTCACAATCTAAAAATTGAAACGTAATATGGTAGAGATCGTAGAATTGGGTACGAACACTTCAAAGATGCCTCGCGGTCGCGGTCGCTGCTCGATACCTCGATGTCGATATCTGGATGTTTTACATAGATGTCGGTGCGAACATGCCGGTTCAGTCGCACCTGGATGCTTAGTTCAAATGCTCACTAAACGCTAAAGTAATATTCTTCCATTCCTTGGCTAAAATATATATTTTTTTATTCGATGACAAGATAGCCCTTGACTGCCATCTCACCTGATGGTAAGTGACGATGCAGTCTAAGATGGTAGCGGGCTAACTTCGAAGGGGTATAGCAGTGTAAATTCAACCCTAATCGGTTTCTATACGCCATCGTGCCGGAACGCTAAATCGCTTGGCGGCACGTCTTTGACGTTAGGGTGGTAACTAGCCACGGCCAAAGCCTCCCACCAGGCTGGCCTGGTCTGGATCAGAGACAATTTAGAAATTATAAATTCCTAAATTGCCCCCGCCGGGAATCGAACCCGAGTCCTCCCAGTTATAAGACCACAGCGCTCACCACTGCGCCAGGGAGATCGTAAATCTGTTGTGGTGGTTTTTGTGCCGCTTATCCCACAGGGCAGGAATATTAAAAATTAAATCTATTACATGGCGCCTCCTTTTCCATTATTTAACTAAAATAAAAAATGAACCATAATGAATAATAATATTATAATAATATGTACCAATTTTACGAGTAGTTTAGTTATAAAAGAGTTGTGCAAATATAATATAATATTTATTTTAATGAATAATTTTCTAAACAAGTACCTAAGTGTATTATAATAATTTTTATTCTAAGTTTATTGGCACAAATCTTATAGAGCTTTGAAAACCATAATTTATAAAAAATTCATAAAATAATACATCATATAATTAATATTTGAAACGCTATACCAACATTGTATTTATTTTATTAAATTAAAATGTATTCGAGGCCTAAAGTAAACGACGGTGGGAGTCCTTGAGATTCGACCAATCACAAGCCAGAGCACATCGATGCTTGCAGTCGACCGCGATGTAAAAACAAAATATTTTGTTTTCGCGTAGGCATCGAGGTAAACATCGATGTGAACCGCGATGTATCGCAGTGAGGTATCCTTCGGCATGTTCGCGCTCGTCTGTTTGCATACATTTGTTTTACATGGAGGTGGCATCGAGGTAGCGAGCTAAACCGCGACCGCGAGGTATCGCAGTGAGGCATCCTTGGCTTGTTCGCGCCCTTAGGATCAGCTCACACCGAGCCGCGACGCGGCCAGGCACGCAGTTGATTGAAGAAGCACGAGAGACCGCGCCACAAAGAGGTACCAAATTAAGGAAACACGTAATAACGCTAACAGCACAATGCGTAATAAAATTAGAATTACACTAAGTAAAAATAAAATAAAAATATAAATAGAAAAAAACTAAGTTCAAAAATAACTTTTATTTTAATCTTATCCTTAAGTATTATCATTTCTTATGTAAACGTACCTATATTTTATCTTAAGAAATTACGACCCTCTTTTTCAATTAACTCCTTATCAATGCATGCATATTAACGATCATTAAGATGAATTTGTCTGATTATAGGTACGGATGATTAATAGCGTGATTAATGAGAAACTAGTTATAATTAATTATAAGCCTAAAACCTGTAATATCAACGCAATTAGCTGTTTATTAGTGTTAACTGACCACCCAGTAGATACGATAAAGTTTATGTTTGTGAAAATGATGTCTAGAAGACTAAGTATGAGAATTTACCACAGCCTTATCTCCTCACGAGACTGAATGATTATGATTCTACAATACTAAAGTACCTGTAGCTTTAAGTTGCTCAGTAAACGTCAAAAGTTTTAAGAACTAGTGACTTTGTCTGAAAACCTTTTATCTGCCAGCACTGGCACCAATTTCTTTGATTAGCGGCGATAGACAAAAATATTGCATGCGTGAACGGAACAAAATTATGTAGCATACCTTCACTTTTACATTTTGACATAATTACATCTCTTTTACACTGAAACTGTAATTTTTGTCCCTTCTATCTCTACCGGTTGAGTGCTATCACTGCTGGACATCTCTTGCGTAGAAAGTAAACAATAAATCTTGAGGTCTCTTCTAAGATTTTCCACACTCTATGGTACCACTTGCTTCCAACGACTCCCTGGGACGCGCCGTTAGAAGTTTGCCCACC
Organism: Hipparchia semele; assembly: GCA_933228805.2. Lineage (NCBI taxonomy): Eukaryota > Metazoa > Arthropoda > Insecta > Lepidoptera > Nymphalidae > Hipparchia > Hipparchia semele. Next base: position 3,963,914 of record OW121725.1, on the reverse strand, counting down.
TAGTGGGAGGTCTACCAACTCTGCATTCTTGTATGAGGGTCCCGTTGGTTACCCTGGAGTACGGAACCCTGAGCACGTTAATTAAAAAGTTTTGATTATATTGCGACACCGCAACGTAAACAATGAGTTTATCGAATTTTATGACACACTGCTGATGTGGATTTTTATCTGACTGCGCCAACGCTCAAAGGAAGGGTTATTGATTTTAGCAGTCTATGTCTGTATGTATGTTTTTATTAACGATGTTCCACCGTAGCGCCTGAACTTGATGAATAAGGTGTCAACGATTCGTTATTGTGTATGGTTCGGGTGACAAAGGCAACATTTTAACCGACTTCCAGAAGGAGGAGGTTTTAAGCGAACAAAATCGATTGGATACTGCATCCAATTATCCGTAGACGGGTTTACAGTTTTTAAGTTTTTTTTCTTGTCTATGTATAGCACAAAAACGCGTCGCGATTTTGCAACGCGCAGTGTGATAACGCTCTAAGACTTGACTTTTCCAATTTTTTTTGTCTGTCACCTTGTCTCTTGCCCAGGTTCATTTCTACCATTTCTACGCATATGTTTCATAATATCAAAACAAACTTAAACCAGCCAATAAAAATCACAGAAAAAGATCCATATCAGCTGATACCGATAGGATTTTCCCATTGGACTGATGTTAAAGTGGCGTAAAGTTTATATAATTGGTAATTAAACTAAAGGGCCCACGAACACGCAGACGGGCTTGACAACAATTTTCGTTCTGATTTTATCATTACATTTTTATCTTTATGTGTTAAGGTCGGTTTTTAATGATCTAGCAACTGTCGACAGTTACTGTCACCCGCGAGCCCTGTGACGACGAGCGAGTTGCTAACACGTGACAGTTTGTAATTTAGCGCTGGCAGATGGTGTCCGACTGGCAGGAAAAAGAGTTGCTCAAAAAATATATTGTTATTCCTTCATTAGAATAAAGGAATAACAATGTATTTTTCGTGGTAGACCACAAATGAACCGATTTGGCTGAAATTTTGAATGGAGATAGCTCATATGCAGGATTAACACAAATGCTACATTTTATCACGGAAAATTAAACAGTTCCCGCGAAAATCAAAAACCTTTATCCACGCGGCTGAAATCGCGGGCATCATCTAGTTAAAAATAATATTAAATTAATGCACTAACAAAATTATCCACAATGTAGGTAGTATTATCATAAACATAGAATTACTTACTGTGTATGATTATTACAAGCTCCACAAATATGCCAGGGCGGGCATGTCACCGACTACAGTCACTGGATCAATGTAAACCTGCCATTATGCAGATGACTGTCGCGAGTTAGCAATTAATTTTTTTAATGATGACCGGTTCACACGTGTGAGTGATGGTGCCATGAAATTGGAATGTGCCAAATTGAAAGAGTTATTGCTGTCATCTATCCAAAAGCTCGTGGGAATAGACCCCAGATGACTAAACTGGTGTCTTATTAGAAAGCCGTAATAGTGATAAGACAAAAAAATTATAATACTTGTGTATTATAATTGAATGACTTCATTCGGGTGATTTTAGGTTTTTTGATTCCCTCGGCAACTCTCTTATTTTCCGGGATAAAAGTAGTCTATTTGTTATTCCAGATTATAATCTACCAACGCAAGGCGGCTTTAGTTGAGTATGAAACAATACTTTTTAGATTTTGGAAAAAACAATGTAATATTCGTTCACATACACATTATCCTTGATGTATCACAAATATACTTAGTCGAAAAGAAGCCTCTAGTGCCTTTACTTTGTGATCTTGTTTCAAATATATATAAGTTTCTATCTGTATTTGATGTTTTAATAGTTTAAATGAACTCTATACTTATACTAATGCCAAACACTGCTGATAAAAGTTTATTTGGATGAATTTTTGAAATAATCCAAATAAACTTTAAAGCTTTGCATAAAGAATTATTAAGCTATTGCATAGCTTCTATCGCGGGCCTTGAGCGTGGAGACCGAATCCAGAAATTCCGTAACGAAAATAACCTGACACGGGACTCCTCTCACCGCTAGATGGCGTTGATAAAAAATCCTATGCAATAGCTTTACCGCGGCAGTCCCCGAGTGCCACACGTCTTTTTATATTAAATTCACTTTTCATAAATTCTTCATGTAACGTTTTTCAAAGAAATCCCTTTTTAGTCCAGCTTTAAGGCATCCAAATCTAGTAGTTTAGGTTGTCAGTCAAACAGTCGCGAGACTTTCCAAGTCATACTGTGGCTAAGAAGACATTAATATTTAAGAAGTTACACGAACCCCGTGAGTTACTGCGCTTAAACACCATCGGAATGAATCCATTTAATCACCCCCATTAATCTTGAGGTGAAGAAATGCCCTCCTGGGTTAAAACTTGGGAGACCCATGATTTAAATAAATTACGTTTCATTTGCTTTATCTGCAGATCTATAGGGCCAGCATGAGCTTATAAATCTATTTATTTATTTATTTATACCCGGGGAGAAATTATAGTTACCCAATTCGTCTTCCCAGTTACAACAATAACACTAATAAATGGAACTCAAAATACAAAAAGTAATAATTTACATGAATTAAGAACTATTTAAAATATTAACGACACATTAAACATTGACTTGATGAATAACATTTAATGTTTACTACTAATTACTATAGAATAGAATTTGAGTTTTGAAACACTTTAACGAAACTACAAGCGAAAACTTTGGCAACTAAAAATTAGTAGAACTCTTCAGTTTATTGTCAGTATAAAGCTTGAAGTATTTATATTTTTTTTTTATATTTTTTTTTTATTTATTTATTCACAAACACAAAATTTTTTTTCCTCCGAGGTATAAAGTGATCTTCCAATGTGGCAAAACGAAAAATCTAAATAAAGTACTTACATAGAATATATATACCTATAAAACTTACCTTTCAAAATTTGTTCATAATTTTAAACAAGTATTAAGAAGAGAAAAATAATCGAAAGCTAATTTGAAAAATAACGAGGTTTTAACACGCTGAAGAATCACCTCGTAAAATGCTTTGCGGAAAATAAGCGGTTTTACGCGTAGCTACGAAATAAGTAGAGAAGATAAAATTGCATTAAACTCGCTTAATCCAACTTTATACCTATTATAATAAAATTAGATTTTTTATTAACTACATGAATCATATTTTAGCCCATGAGTGCAATCTTCATATCTTATTATCTCGTGAGTTGAAAGAACTATAGATAAGTAGATGAATTTAAATGAACAAAATCAATATGACAGAATGTTACAATTTTTCGTAGTCACATCGCATCCTATTTTTTTCTTGTTATTTAATGGTTTTTTTTCCCAAAAACTTTTTAATGTAGTAGCTTATATAAAGGACCGCAAAGCTATTGAGCTTTCGTACCTTCAATAGTATTCAAGCAGTCGTATTTCAAGTGAATTCCTAACACACTTCGAGTATTGACTTTCACTGTTTGCACTGTCATATTAAACGCTAGTTAAACAACAGACGCTCAATAGTGGAAGCGTTTTACGTTTACGTTTCGAGTGTACTGTACTTACTACAAGTGGTTGATAATAATAATTAATAAAAACTAGATGACAAGCGCGACTTTGTCCGGGTAGATTTAAGAAGATTTTTTTGAATATCGTGGGAAACCTTTGTTTTTCCACTATAAAAAGTCTCGAGCCAAGGATTTCCATCAGAAACGATGACTTTATCATAATTATAGTAATTATGAGCAGAATTAATGATTGTCATCTTGTCAACATAATCATCTTGAAGAAATAAAAAAAATTAATGCCACTCCTAGTTACTAGCATGAGAGCATAATTTAACATTCCAATATGCTGCGCCATATATGTATAGGTAAAGCATAATGACTAGACCATAATTATAACATTTATACACGAAAATCTGACAAATCATATAGGTTCACACATCGCACATTTGCGACAAGGATGACATAACTCAAAATTCACCAATTTTAGTGTCGAACATTTATACTTTTTGCTATAAAAAAAACATTACGCTAAGCACAAAAAAATAAGAGCGAGAGAGACTGTGACTTATTGCTCTGTCGCTTTGTTGGCCGCTGTGTTGTTTCGAGACCGCAGCATCCACAAAACATTACTTTCTAACGAGAGAATTCTCTCATCGTCGATTTTGAATTATGTCACTCTTGTCGCAAATGAGCGACATGTTCGTTTTCAGAGCACGTCTGCAAAGACATAGACTTTGATAGATTAACACCAAAATAGGAATCAATTTTTTTTGGGGCGCGCTCAATTCTGTTTTTGGGGTGACAACTCGTAGTAAAAATCAAGTAAAGTTACTGCACAGTAGTACTGTCCCATAAAGATACGAGTTCGTAGCCGACCGCAGACAGCAACAGCAGACGACGTGTCGCCGCGACACTACTGGTTTCTATGTATTTCTATGCAGGCGACTTGTCGCTAGCTATTTCATAGAAATAGTTTCTGTAGTCGGCACTATCCAAAAAAATGAAGTCGTAAAATACAGATATCAAAAACTCATAAAATAACTTAAATTAAAACGCACCCGCTCAAGGCAAGCCTTTACATTGAGTAACATTTCAATTTAATGCTGGCTTAAGCTTTAAAGCTCATCGAAAATTAATGGATAACGCAATAAATAATACAACAACGCATTACAAGCTTATGTCGTCGAAAGGCAAAACAAAACAATGTTGAGCTGATAGCTTAAGAGCCTCTAGGAAATTTTGATGAGCTGCTAATGAATGCCGAAACCTCAAACTGTTCTTCTACATTTCTTGACTATGCGATTCACCCGAAAACAACATTTTTGTTGCCTGCCACACCTACGAGTAGCTATTACATGTTTAAATGCTAATAGCACGGCTTAACTTCTTCCGCTTCATTCACAATGCAATAATGTTTTTAATGCACAAAAATGGAAGTAATTTAAGCCTCTATAGCCCAACGGTTTAAGGTGCAGACTGAAAACTGAAAGGTCGCAGGTTCGAACCCCACCTGTTGCACTATTGTCGTGTCCACCCCTAGCATAAGCTTTTCGTTTATTTGAAAGGGCTAAGAAGATATTAGTTAACTTCAGCTTGGCTAATATTCTTTTTAAGAAAAGAAAAAAACAAAGATGTTATCAGAAGACGCGAAACCCCATCTTTTAGTTTGGAGATGATAATGATTCCTGTGACATAGTTTTTAGATTAGCTAATAATATTTAAATAACTATAATAACGAAATTTTAAATGTTACCATTTTAATTTTATGAAATAAACCGCACTAGCAGGTCTAGTTTTCTAAACACAAGTAACGCAGCAGAACCATGTAATAAACTTTAGCTTCTTTTTAACAAGCACCTCCTAAAAAGTTTGTATGGACTCTCGAGCCATGGTGAATACAATCCGCGTCATTTAATATTTATAGCATCATTATATTAAGAGCTTGCATGTATGAAGACAGAATAAAAATATAGGCTACTATAAATTTGAATATGAACAATCCTTTCATAGTGAAATAGCTATCGTCCACCCTGTGGCCTGGTTGTCCAGCCGTGGACATATTATGGCTGGACAAAAATCCAGGTTAGTGTATCGGTTGAAATAATAACATAAGATATAGGTTACCAGTGCAAACAACAAAGCATTCTACAGGTGCATAGCATCGTTTACGTACAATACGCGCATGTGTTCATTTTCCTTCACGCTTTGCGTCTGAAGAGGCCTTTAACTTTACTGTGGAGCAAATAGGAATTCTATGAATTACCTAAATGGAAATTAATCCGTGCACGAGCCCGCGCTAATACCTACCAGCTTTGTACAGGAGTAACCCAATTACCTGAGGCCTGAACTTCAATTGAATACTTAATCGAGCCAGTATTTACAGGGAATTATCGAGCTCCGGGTAAGCGATGATACCCTAGCGGTTACGAGTTCAGCCTCTTTTTCGGGCGGTACCGAGTTCGATCTTAGGCCACGTTATAAGCAACTAGACGATGCCCGCGACTTCGTCTGCATGGATTAAGGTTTTTTGATTCCCGCGGGGAACTTTTTAACTTTCTGCGATAAAATGTAGCCTATGTGTTATTTCGTTGTGGCGTGAAGGAGTAACACACACATACATATCACACACACACACACACACACACACACACACACACACACACACACACACACACACACACACACACACACACACACACACACACACACACACACACACACACACACACACACACACACACACACACACACACACACACACACAGACAGACAGACATACATACACACACACACATATACAAACTATGATAATATGTAAGTCTGCAAATCTACACTTGCCCAAGATGGTGAACTATGGCCAAAGCCTTCTCGTTCGAGAGGAGACCCGTGCCCATTAGTTGGCTGGCGATGAATTGAGATGAATGAATGAATGAACATCGAACACTCCCTACAACACCCGCAATCAGTTTTGGAAAATATTTTCGACGTACAGGCACGATGAATCTACCTTGTTTTATTACAAGTGAAATTCCCATTTAAACTTGAAAATAAAAGGCTCCTTAGCTGTATTTACTAATCGATCAACTTTTGGTCTGCTTCCAAGTAAAGTACTTGTTGTTTGATTCCAGTAAGTGGAGGCCCGAGAATAAAGAATTAGAAGAGGTACTCGTACATACTTACCTACTGAGGATATTAATTAATTCGCTACCTAACAAAGGGGGAGGTGAGAGGCAATTTAAGAACATAATAACGGTTTATTTTAGGCACTGATTTTAAAGTATACTAAATAACGACCGATATTTAGGTTTCTTTAAAATCCCCTGATAACTTTTTCCACATATCCGTCTCTCGGATGCCCTCTCCACCCCTCTTCAAGATCGTTCAGCACTGGTAGCATGGGCGGGAGAAATTTTATCCCCAGGAAAAGGATAAAACGTTATCCCCTCGCTTAGCTTTATCCACCCGTCGAGCATGGGCACAGCGGTGGAAATAACACTCAGTGGATACACTTATAGAAATATACATCGCCTTTTCCTCTGTTGCCATGCTTTAGCATAGGAAAAAGATAATTTTATCCCCTGTCAGTGGATAAAATCGGGGGATAAAACTTTTATCTCCTGCCCATGCTACCAGTGCTGGGGTGAATACACCATGAAAAGACAACTGACGTCTGACAAGCTGTCCACGCGACTTTTAATTTTAGTCTAGTGGTCTAGTTATCCCATTTTATAGCACCGCTTTTATTTATTTGTACATTATTTGTATACTAATTGATTTTAGCAATTTAGTCCGCGTTAATTTAGTTTGAAAAGTCCTGTGGGAACTCTTTGATTTTCCGGGATAAGAAGTAGCCTATGTCACTCTACAGGTCGTCTACTCCATGAAAAAAATCATGTTGATCCGTTGCTCGTGATTTCAGGACAAACTAACAAACCAATACACTTTCGCATGCATAATTTTACGATTAAGGATAATATAATGCAAAAGATATCACTACACCTACAAATAACAATAAATTAAATTAAAGTGCCCGAATATTGTTGGAAATAACTGTCTCATAATAAAGCTCATATTATATTCAAAGGTTGCTCAAACAGAACACATGCTAATAATTTTTTTTCAATACCTATCTGTCTGTTCGTAACGGCTAATTCTCAGAACGGCTGAAAGGATTCTGACGGTATTATTAGGCTATATTTTATCCCGGATATAATAAGGGTTCCTTCGTAAAAATAAATAAACTTTCTATATTGTGATAATGCGGCCTTTACTGCTAAACAGATCTTGGCGTCGTAAACTTAGGATGCTTTTTATCCAACTACGACAAAGCCGAAGGGAAGGGTTATGATTTTAGCGGTCTTTGTATGTATGTGTGGCTTTTTACGTATAGTCCAACGTAGTGAAATAGTTCAACTATTGCTTTATTTGCATGAAAATTTTAATCGGAGGATGCTTTATTATCGATACTGAGCCCAAAACAATTTTTTTTTAATTTTTTGTCTGCCTGTCTGTGTGCGCATCACGCGAAAACTACTGAATAGATTTGAATGAAATTTGGCATAATGGTAGCTCGGCTAGCTTCGGGTCAATATATAGAACACTTTTTATCCTGATAAACAATAAGGTTTATCCGGAATAGGGGATGAAAGTTTTTGTTGATTTTGCTCCATAACTTCGTCAAATCTAAACCGAATTTGATAATTCTTTTTTATTATGAATTGTGTACTATTAGAAATATTTTTTCCAATTTTGGTGAAGATGTACTTAATATTATTGAAGATAGAGGACATAACTTCTCGCGAATAGTAGCAAGTCTCTTTAAACGTTTTCCACGCGGATGAAGTCGCGGGAATCAGTTAGTAAGCAAATAACAAGCAAATAAAATACCTTTCCACGAAAGGGGACACCCTGTATAATAAAAACTTAGCTTAACCCGTAAAAGTTAGGGAACGTTGGTGAAAACAGGCATTAGTCTAATAAATCTAATGAAATAAAATATTTTGACTGTTGCAATCGTAACGCAATTAAGATAACATTGTAGGTCATCCATCACTTTGCTCGGAATCTAAATATTATGGCCGTGACTAGGGTTGCCAGATTTTTTTTTTCAGCCTATAAGGGACAAATGGTTAAATGGTCAAAAAAAATACGGGATTTCAGTTTTTTTCCCGGGACAAATAAAAAACAAAATTATTTAGTGTCATTTTTTATATTTTTCCGAGGATCGAGTAAGTTTTAACATTGTCATTCTGACTTTAACACTGTTGATGCGGGCTGCGACTGCAAGAGTTAGTAGCGAGACGAGTACGTTTTACGAACGTTGCGTGTGTGAATACTTAGATCGATTTCATAATGAAAATCGACGTACGGTTCAAATACGGGACTGAGTCAGTCCCGCCGGGACATTTTAAACTATGCCTAAAATACGGAATGTCCTGGGAAATACGGGACGTCTGACAACGCTAGTCGTGACTAGTCGTGAGTCGACAACGAGCCGGCCGCGAGGATCGGCCATTTCCTTAACCAAAGCGATAAACGCAAGTAATTTATCTCTCTTTAATTCGATTAGCGACCACCCAGGGTTTTATTTTCACGCGCCCAACTTTAATTAATTGATATCGATATTATATTGTTATTATTGAACCTATTTCCTATTATATTATATCTTTTTCCCCTAACCAAAAGTTGTCTTTAAGTTTCCCTGACCATTCGTTTGGTAGCGCGCTAATTTAGAAGGGGTATACCTAAGTATATGGTTTACCCACGAATAAAACATTTGCTTATTCCGTGGATGTACATTGAATTTGGAAGAGCTAATCTATACATTAAAAAGTAAAAATTACATAATATCAAAAATATCATCACCGTTAAGTGCTACAAATATATTCATGAAATCATTACACGCTTCGTTAAAAGACCAATTAGGCGCAGCATAAAATTTAATGTTTTCAATTAAGAGACGACGCGAATTACAAAAAAAAGATAAGAAAAATGTCTCATAATTTATGTCACCCACCCAAAACATCCACGAATTCCATCCACCCAATCCACCAATTCATATTATCACCATATTTAGAAGCATTTCGATATTTAAGAAGAATTTTATGTATCTACCTACCTACTTATAGATAATGAGATTTATATCCGTCCGATACCACAGAATATATAGGCACAGAAGATTCACTTCGGAAAATCATTTGAATAAATAGCGACTCTTGCTACTACACAATAAAGTGCAATTCAGGTTGTACATCGCTAACCTACCTACAGTCATGTTTACCTAGAAGATGCCTCTCTTTCTATCGCGTAACTCTTATCCCTTCGCACTACGTTAGCTCATTGAATTGGTACTAGCTGACATAATTGTTAGTTTAATCTGACTGTTACCTTTTTGAAGGCTCAACTGTAGGACCCATCTTACCTTTATAATTAAAGCTTGTTTTGCCCGAAAACAAAGAATTCCTCAGGATTAAAAATATTAAAAACCCAAACCTAGTTACGCCCAATAATAATTCGCAAGCAAAAAATTAAAGGTAGATACTATTATAGTATGGTTAATAGCATTTTGATTCTATTGCATCATTATTCAGATACCTAAAAAGAATTAGGTAGATTCGTAGGTGGAGACTGATTCATGCTAAAATCATTATTTAGCGATTTCTGTGTTATGCTGACCGCAAATTGGTCGCTTTAGCTTTGCTTGCGCAACTATTTGGACTCGATTTTGTTTGCGCAGAGGAACGTTAGTGCCCAGTGACGGATTTACCAGCAGACTGAGCTGGTAAGAGCCTGGAGCGGCAGATTTTAGGGGCGGCAAATTAGGGGCCAAATATTTTTTTAAGACTGATTTAAATTGCAATGCGGGAAGTTGTGACATGACTGACATGTAAAACGTTTATACAAACTTAGATGCATAGCAGTTAGCATGGCTCTATGTGCACCAGTAACATTTTCTTCGGGCGAGACAAGCTTTTCTTGCATATAACAGGTGAAAAACTATGTATATCTATCGGTAGGGGCGGCATTTGAATAGCCTAGTGGCGGCAAAAGTTTAAATCCGCCACTGTTAGTGGCAGTGTCCTTAAAAGTTGCTTGAGCAAGTAGACTTTGCACATTTCAAAATAATAAAAAGCCTAATGGTGACCCTGGTGACCAGACGAATCTCCCAATATTTCCGAATTCAATGGTAGGTACGCGACAGGACATCTGTCTAAAGCACTGGCCGTACTGCATATTAACTTACCTAAGTTTAGTTCGCGTAATTTCGCGGTGTATACTTCGGTTTACTCCGCGAACAAAAGAGCTAGCTAAGCTAAGTAAGCTAATTGAATTTTCCCACCCAACGCTTCCAGCTTTTTTTTTTCTTATTAATTATACTGTTACTTATTCGTTGGCACTACATTCATATCGCTGTAGTTGCACCAAACCCATTCCAGCTTCCAACGCTTCCAGCTACTGCCTTCCTCCCATATTCGCCTCGCGTCGCCTGGGAGCCCGTCAATTTGTATTGACCGGCTTTGACTAGTCGATGCGAGGTTACTTTATATTACTACAACTTTCGATCTGAATATTTATATGTAATTGACTGAACGCTATATGAGCTAAGCTAAGGAAGTTTAGTTTAAGGTGTGGCTCAAACTTAAAACTAACTTAAACACGATAATTTTTTCCGTTCCATTGCTTTTATTATGGTCGCTTTCCAGAAAACTGTAAATTTTAGTGGGCGTCAGATAAAAGAAACTATTGTTTCGCTATAGCATAAAACCCACAAATATTTCGTAAAAACTCTTCTAATTAACCGACTTCTTTGATGTGTAAAGTTTTATCTCATAATGGCTTTGAACTTCCCAGGCGCTGTGGAGCGCTGCGGTTTAAAAGAGGAAAAGTTCTTGGGTTCGGTTCCCGACGGAGCATTTTGGAAATTTACCACTTACAAATCGGTCTTACCCCCAAGGCGCGGCAATAGATGTTTCACATTAAAACTGTCCCGTAATCGATAATATTAGGGCCTGTAATAAAGTGGCCAATCTAAATATGTATATTAGCAATCCAATATCCTTGACCCGCTGCCAGATTCCAATTGAAGATTATAAAGGTCAATTTAAATATAATACCTATTATTTTAGTTTATCATAATATTTAGTGCCAAAAACACATGGAGGAATCAATTTTTTTGCAAAAGCACATAAATTATACACATCAAGAATATTATATATTTTTTTATGAAAACGTCATGATTCATATCTACTTGTTTTTATATAATAATATGACAAAATTGAATCAGAATGGATTAGGTATACTTAATTTTATTTTTATTATACAAACTTAGACCAATCGCAGACAACCAATATTTAAAGACAACCAAAAGTTGACAAAAATAAGACCGCGCCACCAGTCGCCACGTGACTGTGATCTTGTCTGATTGTATCCAAAAAGCTGATGCTGCGTCACCTAGTGCGTGATACACCACAGATTCTTCTATGTAGAATGCTGCAACGGCGACGTAAAAGCAATATGCGACGCTATAATGCGTGCCCTGTCGCAGCGCATAATGTGCAAATAACGAATATTTCTATGTCGGACGCCGAAGTAGCGCCGCAGGAATGTGGCATCCCTCTTAAATGTTGCATTATATTCTCCCTGCCAAAGACCGTCATCTTCGGTTAATAATTAATTCTGAGAAAAAGGGCCTTGGCACACGGACAGACATACGGACAACCGAGCGAGTCTATAAGGGTTTCATTTTTTTCGGAGCCCTAAAAAAGCGGATGTCTGCGTTAGCCCTTGCCTATTTACATTCCTGCATTGTTTACCGATGAGTCCTTACGACATTCATAGGTCAGTTTCCTTCGCACATCAATCAATCAATCATCAGCTCATCGTGAACGTGTCAGCGTGATACAAATGTGTATTTCAGATTCGTTGCAGTAGTGAGTCTAAAAATATTGCAGGTTTGTCACATCTTGGCCTCATTTCACATCTTGCCTTGCCTTGCTTGTTATTTATCAGCGTCGATGCGATGTGAGCGATGGACATTCACTACTGGGCACAAGTTATTTCTATGGTTTTGTGCCGCTTACTCAACGTAATTTTTTGAGGGAGATGAAAATTGTTTGTTGAAAGGTTGTAAAATCAAACATTGCTAGATATGTTCGAGATACAAATTTAAATTTATTTTTTCAAGATGCAGAGGTATGTACCGAAATGGCTTCTAGGGACTAACTGATCATTTCGACTTGTAGAGGGTTAAGATTTTGAGTAATCGAGGTTTTGGGGCTTGAAGGGTTGGAAACAGAACATTTTTTGAGTTTCGAGAAATGCTGCAAGTTTTGTGACTTATTGAGGTTCGACTTGAAGAGGTTATATTTTACTTTCATATACATTTAGTTAAAAGCTTTTATTTTGATATGACAAATAGACACTTCAATTTTATTTATTTGTATGTATAGATAACATATATGTAGGCTACTTTTTATCCCGAAAAAAAGAGAGTTCCCGCGGGAATCAACAAAACCTCAATCCACGCGGACGAAGTCGCGGGCATCAGCTAGTAATAATTTATTTCATTTAATTTCAAAAAGTTTCGACATTTTTAGATAGCTAAGTAGGTATACACTTGGTCCGTGCTCGTTCCAGTTATTTTCTTTCAAATATATTATGAAGGGTATTGCTCACAAAACGGCGTTAAATCGGCTTCCGTCCTTTTTGTACGGGACCAGCCGTGCGTGCGGCGGTCGGCGCGAATTCCGAGGATCCCACATCAATCCTCAATGACGTATTGATCCAAAGGGGATCCCGTTATATAGATCGCGGGTGGAAATTATCTCGCCGCTCCGATAACAGGATTATTTTTCTCTACATCTCCAACAAAAAGGAAAAATCGGCGCTGAAATTAGTATACTAGTATCTACGATACCCCCATCGTGTAGGTACACATGATTGACTGCCGGCATTGTTGGGAAGTCTGAGCTGCAGAAAGCTCGACGGTTCGCACCCCATCCATGGCAATCCTATTTCCTACTTCCTTCTAACATTATAAATGTGAAAGTTTGTGATGATGGATCGATGGATGGATATTTACTTTGTTACTTCTTCACGCCACAACAAATTAACCGATTTGGCTGAAATTTGGAATGCCAATAGCTCATACCCAAGATTGACACATAGGCTACATTTTAGCCCTAAAAATTAACGAGTTCCTGCGGGACTTAAAAACCTTCATTCACGCAAACGAAGTCATCTAGTGGCAAATATTTTTTAAAAAGTTAGGCATTGTTTTGTGGAGTGGCGACCTCGCACCGGGAAGCGCAGTGTTGGCAGACCCCCCACTAGGTGGACAGACGACATCAAGCGAGTCGCAGGGAGCCGCTGGATTCAGGCGGCGCAAGACCGAGGCTTGTGGAGGTCCATGCAGGAGACTTATGTCCAGCAGTGGACGTCCATTAGTTGAAGAAGAAGAAGAAGATTGTTTTAGAAGGATAACTAGTATTTTATCCTGATTAATAGATATATATTTAGCCTCAATAGTCCAACGGTTAAAGGTGCGGACTGAAAACTGTAAGGTTACAGGTTCGAATCCCACCCCTTGCACTATTGTCGTACCTACTCCTAACATAAGCTTTCCGCTTATTTGGAGGGGATAGGAGGATATTATGTAACTTCAGGTTGGCTAATAATATTCATACAAAAAAAAATATCGGTACACCTTACACAACTCATGCAAAGGCGGCTTTATTGCAAACAGAGCAATCTTTAACTTCAACTTTCATTGAGAGGAGTGAGTTATGAGGGCAGAAAAGTGCATCACAGATATTAATGTGATTTTTTGCTAATTGCAGGTATCCCAATATTTCGCCAGGTGCTAACGAGTAAGTCAATCAATTTTCACTAGAGCGGTCGTGACTTGCAGTCGCGGCCGTCTCCGGGGGCAAGCCATTCGTCTAGCTGTCGTAAATCACCGTGACAGAATAACAGTATTACATAAACTTTTGGGTTATCGATTCTCTTCGCACTAGTTCTTGCTATAGATTTTTCAAAACAAAAGAAACGGTTTCAGAAAAAAAAACATAATTCGATTAAGGCCGAACGGGTTTTTGTCTTTTCAACAAAAAGGCTTTATCCGTGCATGACATGAATTTTATAATTTCTAGGGACAATATTTAGGGTTTCGTACCGGAAGGGTAACCGACGGGACCCTATTACGGAACGCTATACATCAGAAAGAAAATAGTATAGACTATAGTATGTTTACTTATGGTACTGTCCCAATTACTCTATACTTTTGTGTCTCTCGGTGGCGTGGCACAGCTTTCTGGAGCTTACGTAGGTATCGAACCAAAAGTATCGATACTACTCACGTATCGATTATTTTTTTGAATCCCTAAGCATCATGCAAACTTGACGACAAACTTGATCTTATGTGGCGTCTCTACGTCGTTTTCAGGTCGATTTCTGGCAGATTGCCTTCAAAATAAGTTAACACATCTCAAAAAAGTCTGCCAATAGGTGAGTTATCGACAAGAAGGACCCTCGGGTCGACAGAGACGTTCGCATGTAACTGCCATTAAACAACTGTCGTTAATCTTCGGCCCAAGAACGACCCACCTGGGTCAGAACTTGAGAGGGCAATGATTTAAATAAATTACTCTCCGTTAACTTTATCTGACGGGAGGGGAGATATTATGGAGATCAAGGAATATCAAAATGTATCTAAGTATTTATTTATCACCTCGGAAAACTCCGTTATTTGATGTGTGAGTACCTTGAGAGTAATTTGAGTGGTAGATAATATCTTCCACATTTATATTATTACTAGAAGATGCCCGCGACTACGTCCGCGTATTGAGTATTGGACTAGCGCAGTGCCGGCTTTACCTATGGTGCAGGGTGTGCAACGCACACGGGCGCAGGGCTTTAAGGGTCGTCGCGCCAAGTAGCGCTTGCTTGCCTCCTGACATCATTTAAAATTGCACCATTTTTTGCACCTGAATTTCCTTTCACTGGTGAAAATATAACTGTAAGTCAAATGGTGTTCTTGTATTGTAAGTATTCCATTTTGGCCGCGCGTCTACTAGAGGGCACCAAGATATTGATTGCACACGGGCGCTACATGGGCTAGAGCCGCCTCTGGGCTAGCGTATTGGACTATGACCTATAACACTTCTCTGACAGGAGACCTGCGCTCAGTAGTGAGCCGTTGATAGATTACTGGTGATGAAGACGGTGGTTTCCAGGCTGGTAGTGGTGTAGCAATAAGAAAAGCTGGATCTGAATATCTCCTGATCACTAGGATATATTATTATGTAGCTACTAGAAAAAGGCTTTAGAACATTTGAGCCAGTTAATAAATTACTCTTCCTAAACTTTATCTGACGTCTCCGCTGTAGGATATATCGAGAGATATCAAAATTATTATTTATGTTTGGCCCGCGGAATATTTATGGGTGGGCACAGAAGCAAATAAATAACGTTGCTATCAAATCAAAATAGCAAATAAATAAATATTTGCTTAAAAACTTATTTAAATAACGATTTCTACGTAACTTAAGACGTGGGTCTGGTATGACTAAGATCGAGCAAAAACAAAAGGTTATTATATTGACCCTCTTTAAAATATATTTTTTATTGTTTGTTGTTATAACGGCAATGGAAACACATTCTGTGAAAATTTCAAGTATCTACCTGTTATTGTTCATGAGATACAGTCCGCTGGCAACCGGACTAATGGACGGATGGACGCTGTCCCGACGGATAAAAATAGTTTGAAACCTAATGGGTATAATATCATTGTAGAGTTCCCACAGATTCAATTCGAAATCTAATGATTAAAGATTCAAGAGCTTAAGCTACTCTATAATTACTTTTCCAACTCTATCTGTAAAAATAAACATCGCATTGTCGGCGGCTTTGTTTAGTTTTGATTTATATTACAGTTGAACCATAAACGAAAGATTTAGACAAAATGAAAAAGTCCTACCTTTTGTATGCTCCAAACCAAACTTCATTCGACACATATAATTATTATGCAATTACTTAAATGAAGTTGTCTAAAAATCTCTTTTGTATTCAAACTAATCGTCGTTACGTCTGTAACTGAATCGGTCGATCAATTCAATCAATATAGAACGAATATATAGATTTAATCGCTTAAGACTTCTCACTGATTTGACGATGTAGACTGTAGAGTATTGTGTAATTGACCCTTACATCTTAATTATAGTTACATCTTTTTGAGGTTCTTGCCCTTGACCAATGACCATATCGCTCATCCAATAGAACAAAGACGTAATGCAAAAACTCGAAATCGACTTTTTAAAGTACGAGTATAAGTATCAAAAGTGGATGTCAAGTTCAAGTTTTTGCAATTACGTTTTTGTTCTATTGGATGAGCGATATGATTTCATCTAGGTATACATATAAATAAAAACCAATACCGCCTGTAGAAAAATCACCTGTTAAGTGCGGCTCGAATGATTTGGAAGATTTTTGTTGTATTCCAATTTGTCACGACACCGTTTGTATTCGAAACAAAATGTTTGGAAAATCCACCTGAAAAGTTTGTAATTTAGATTTTTGTATGAAAATTTATTGAGAATTTAATTAATAAAGACTTGGTCTTGGTCTTTGGTCTTCCTTGGTAAATTGCACCACAATTGGTCTGTTGGTTTGTCCTTCAATCACGCAGCAAAGGAGCAACGGATCACCGTGATTTTTGCATGATTAGGTATAGTTGAGATCTTAGAGAGTAACTTTCTCGGAAAAATCTCTCATAGTGTAGTATAGTTCTATTAGCCTCTAGTTCTATTAGCCAGTTAGTCGATTTGCGCCCAGCCTCACACTTAATAATCTCTTTAAACATAGTTTTACTTTAGGTTAGTCACGCTTCGTTGAAAAGATAATGAGGTCAAGCATAAAATACAGTTGTCCTAATTAAAACAGCAACAAGAAACAGTAAGTTAATTAATTGATTAATGCACAGTTTCAATTGTTGCACTCGAATAAAATGAAAATATCAAAACGCTCGGATAAGACTTATTTTACGTTGGTGAAATTGGCTTTAAGTGTGTTTTATTTGATGACAAGATAGTCCTTGACTGCGATCTCACTTGGTGGTAAGTGACGATGCACCTAATCGGTTTCTACACGTCATCATGCCGGAACGCTAAATCGCTTGGCGGCACGTCTTTCATGGTAGTAGGGTGGTATCTAGCCACGGCCAAAGCCACCCTCCAGACCAGGCCAGAGACAATTCAGAAATTATAAATTCCACCACACACCACAGCGCTCACCACTGGCCAGGCAGTCAAATAAAATCAAAATATCAAAACATTCGGATAAGACTAATTTTACGTTGGTGAAATCGGCTCTAAGTAGGTAATATTATATCGATAAAAAAAAAGACGTATGGCACTCGGGGACTGCCGCGGTAAAGCTATTGCATAGCATTTTTTATCAACGCCATCTAGCGGCTCACCGTAGAGGAGTCCCGTGTCAGGTTATTTTCGTTACGCAATTTCTGAATTCAGTCTCCACGCTGGCCCGCGATAGAAGCTATGCAATAGCTTAACTGTCTCGTGGTCAGCATGTTCGATTGCGAATGACTAAGTCCCGGGTTCTATTCGCGGACCAAAAATTTTTTTGGCTTTTCAAGTCAAGAAATTCTCAGTAATACCCTAGTAAGTAGGTGCTGTCTCGTGCCTCGGAGAGCACGTAAAGCTGTCTCGCTGATCGTGTTGGATTTCCGTCCCATCAATAGAGAGTTCACCTGTGTTTGCATACTATAATAGGTACATCTAATCTCTGTAGAGATTGGGCGCCGTGGCCAGATTCGATCGGGAGTACATTATTATTATTATTTGAATATATCTCGATATACAGGGTTAATTGTAAAATACCAACAACCTTCTGCAGGCTTCTACTTCTACACATTAAAATAAAAACTTTTGTTCTACGGCTTTTTAAAATTCCTTAAAAAAAAAAAAATTTACACGTGGGAGGTTGTTGGTAAAGTAAAATTATCCCTGTATATGTTTGGAAACTACTGAGTTTATTTCTGGCTCTTCCCAGTTGAATATGTTTCCTGAAGCGGTGGTTGAAAATAATATTTTTGAAAAGGCTTCAGAAGAAAAGGTAAGAAACAGATTTTAGAAATGAATAATCGACTGTAATCACTTGTCAGCAAACAATGTTGACACTTAAGTGTCTGTATAAGTGGCAAGGTTAACGCGTGTTTATCACGCACACAAAACTTATGCATGAATAGGCACTTTGGAAATATCACCCCCTTTGTTTTCAAAAGCTCGTGATGAGTCGACCTCGCTTTGTTTCAAAACAATATAAAAATAAGTTTACTGTAGGTACCCACCATCAAAGTCACCTCAAATTGTAGTGGATTTAGTCACGTAGAGTCATTCGGGGCAACTGTGCGCACTTTTGCCTTTCAAACAAAAACTACTTTGTTTGAAATATTAAAGCTAAGGAAATAAAACGCTTTCTTTAGATAGAGCATTTATCCGTCTAGAAATGAAAATAGAAGATTAAAAACATCATAAGTATCTATTAAATAAGGGATAAGTAAGTCTAGGTTACCTACCTAGATACTTAGGTATATAGATCTATTCCGTTTCAACTTAATTACAGAAACAAAACAGTTTTTTCTAGAAATTGTAGTGAGCAGTAAAACGTTTGGTATAAAACGATGAAAATTTGCAAAGGTCGGCTTAATTCAGCTAATCAGGTCAGCTAATTTGCAAGTCACTTGTCACTGTGTAATCACTTTTTCACTGATGAACGTCCTCTACTGGACAAGGGTCCCTTGCATGGACTTACACAGGCTTTAGTTTTGCGGCGCCTGTATCCATCTGCTCCCTGCAATTCGTCTGATGTCATCGGTCCACCTCGTCGTCTGGCAACACTGCGCTTTCCGGCATTAGGTCGCCAAACATAACTCACAGCAAATAATTTCTGCAAGTGTTCAGTCTGGTTTGACTTCTGCAAGGAATTATTGAGATGATCGCTTTGAACTACTACTATTAAGGTCATTCTACCATTTATTAAGGTGTCCCTGTATAGTATTTGTGCTAGGATATGAAGTATTACTTAAGAGCATTATAATTTGTAACACGTAGGTACTATCGCATGAGATCATAGTCTGTCATCAAAAACAGCGAACAAAAAATTAACCAATCATGTTTTTGTTCCGCAGAAAAACCCAACTTGGACATACGTTTCACATATAAATCCGCTCAACAAAAATACGCCATAAAATTAATAAAACCACCAATTAATCAACGCTACTTGAAAGCTCACTAACCATTTATTCCAAGAGCTAACGCAGATGACCAATAATAATATTCAGTCCAACAAGCCAGTGGCTTATTGTGTAAAATAAAATTTTAAAACACCCCCGACATACAGTGAATCTATGGCCAGACTATGTATGATTTATTTTTTATTTTTTATTCGATGACAAGTTAGTCATTGACTGCAATCTCACCTGATGGTAAGCGACGATGCAGTCTAAGATGGTAGCGGGCTAACTTGGAAGGGGTATGGCGGTTTACATTCAACCCAAACCACTAATCTGTTTCTAGACGTCGTGCCGGAACGCTAAATCGCTTGGCGGCACGTCTTTGACGGTAGGGTGGTAACTAGCTACGGCCAAAACCTCCCACCAGACCAGACCAGCGTCAATTCAGAAATTATAAATTACCAGATTGCCTCCGCCGGGAATCGAACATGACCTCCCAACTATAAGACCACAGCCGATATACCCGACATCTTGAGACCCAGTTTGCTGCTCCATCATTAGATACTCCTTCTGGCTTCTCGATCATCATCTGTCTAACACCAATTCATTGAAACCATTCTAATGAGTCCAAACAATATCTGTTTTAAGTTGCTGAAGAGTTGGGTATTCCGCAGACTTCTAGATGCTACAGCATCAACTCAAGCTTACCATGTCTTGGAAATAATCCGAAGTAAATCAATCGCACCAGAGAAAGTTCATCAAGTAAAAACTGAGCTGATGATCTTCAAACGCCTTCGCCAACGCAGATCTTCATAAATTATGCCTAAAATCTATCTCGATCACTTTACCTTTCAAATAGAAAAAAAAAGACGTGTGGCACTCGGGGACTGCCGCGGTAAAGCTATTGCATAGCATTTTTATCAACGCCATCTAGTGGCTCACCGCTAGATGGCGTTGATGAAAAATGCGCCATCTAGAGGCTCACCGTAGAGGAGCCCCGTGTCAGGTTATTTTCGTCACGGAATTTCTGGATTCGGTCTCCACGCTCAAGGCCCGCGATAGAAGCTATGCAATAACTTAAAAAATGCATCAAAATTGGTCCATTCCTTAGGGAGCTGATTGCCGCTGGGGTCGTAAGATCCTCGAGTGGAGACCGCGTCTCGACAAACGGAGTGTAGGGCGCCCCCTGGCTAGATGGAGCGATGACATCCGAAAAGTGGCAGGCATCGATTGGATGCGAAAGGCCGAGGATCGGCAACGTTGGCGCTACTTAAAAGAGGCCTGTGTCCAACAGTGGATGCAATGTGGGCTGATGATGATGTTAGGGAACTACGAAGGAACAGACAGACACACAGATACGCACGTTGAACTTATACTTAACAACCCTCTTTTTACGTCGGGGTTAAAAATCAGCCTCAAGCAAAAATCGGTAACGAGCGTCCGTTACCGCTAAAATGCACACATAAAATTCTGTCGTATATTTAATAATGTTTAATAAAAAATTTGCATAAAGGAAACTCGGTCGCTACGAAGCTACGGTCCAACTATTGTTGGCAAAGGCTCGTCATAATAAGACAGACTGGAATTTTTATTACTAAACTGGTTACTGCCCGCGACTTCGTCCGCGTGGATTTAAATTTTAAGCTATTGCATAGCTTCTATCGCGGGCCAGCGTGGGGACCGAATCCAGAAATTCTGTAACGAAAATAACCTGACACGGGACTCCTCTACGGTGAGCCGCTAGATGGCGCATTTTTTATTAACGCCATCTAGCGGTGAGCCCCTAGATGGCGTTGATAAAAAATGCTATGCAATAGCTTTACCGCGGCAGTCCCCGAGTGCCACACGTCTTTTTTATTAATTCCAGTGAAACTTGTGTAAAGTATTCTATGTCCTTCATCAGGATGCAAACTATCTGCTTGCGAAAGACAAAATCAGCGGTCAACTGACAAAATCAGGTTCAGCGGCTTGACTATAGAGCTTTAACTGCCTCAAATACATCGCTAATAACCGCAAGAGCAGTTTAGTGAGCCCTCTAAGCTATATTTCTCAATATCTTTTAAGTCCGTGTCATTATCCGCATGGAGTTATGTTTTAATATCCCGCGGAAACCTTTCATTTACCTCGAAAAAGTATATGTATGTGTTTTTTTGTTGGTTTTTTGGTTGGTCCTTCAATAACGCTGCAACAGAGCTACAGATCAAAGTTATTTTTTGCATAGGTATAGTTGAGGACCGCAAAAGTGATATTTTATCCTGGAAAATTAAAGAATTCCCGCTGGATTTTGAAAACTAAATCCACGCGGACGAAGTCATAGAAAAATCTATCTAAGTCCTGGAGGATAATAATCATTATTAGCTTTCAATTAAAGAATAATCGCATTACTACTATATTCCGCTTTAGGAATATTATATTTCCAAATGGATATAAAGTACAATAATACGTGGAAAAACCTCTACCTTTATCAACAAAGCGTATGAAATAAAATAAAGTACAAGCTACACTGCGGGCTAAGCTAACTTAGCTGAGCTTTAGTTAATACAACTTCCTATGTCTATTAATCTAAGCTATACGAACTACAAGCTACCAAGTGTGAAAAGACATCGAGCTAAGCTTATATGCAAAGTTAGCTTAGTTCTTAGTCTAGCCCAACTTAGTCTTACGACTTACGAGTAGGATTTTAATTTATCTTTTTAGTACCTTCTCGCTATTTTTTTAAACAAGTAGATGCGGAATAATATCTAGAATCAGGCATACATCAAATTGCGGAACTCTAATCTCCTATGAATAATTATTATTTACGGTATTTTTTGTAAGTATATTATGTTACCACGTCGTGTTATTTGAATTCGCGGTATTCGATGCGATTAGCTGACACTCCTTTTTACACTATCCTGTTCATAACATGATGTGAATAATTCCAAATAATATTATCTCCTTATTTAATTATAAAAGCCGTTATATCTTACTGGATAGAGAATACTAACTACTAGTAACAAGATAGGAAACCAAAACCACATCTTTTGCATGTCCAGGAAATCATCTGCATGAATTTACACAATTTAGGTTTTTTTTTTGAAATGACATTCTATATTTTTCTAAAATAAACACACCAAAAGGCACCAATAAGAAACTAATATCGAGTAGAGACCCTGGGGCCTTGGGGCCCGAAGGCTTGAGTCCTTTTTGTAGGATTATCAAAAAGGGTAATCGAGTCTGCCGGGGATCCAAGAGCTGGCAGTTACCTTGGCCAAAGGCTTAGTTGTAATTTTAATATTTATATTTATTATTTATTTAGGTTATGAAAAATTCCGTCATAAAAGCATGTTAACCCATACTCAACGATTTTGGGATGAAAGTTTTAATTTTTATTAATTTTTAATACAACTTTTGATTTTAAATACTCAGAATTTTTAGCAAAGCTTCTGACTTTCGTAACACTTCATAATTCTGAAGCTTTAACAACACATCTGACACTTTTCAGTTGTGTTTCACTTTGAGGGAAATGAAATGAGAAACTGGACCTAGGTATATTCTCAGCAACTGTATTCTACCCAGTATTACTGCAAATATCAACGGATCAACAACAAGTATCATGGTAATAAGTATAAACTACTACTTGACCACCAAAATACGAAAAAATTACATCGTGGCACAAGTAAGGTAAAAAGTTAAAAACGAGGACTGTTTCAACCCGAATTAGCATTTTTTTGTGGTTTTTAGCTATCTATTTTACTACTTATTTTGGCGGTAAAATAATTAATTTAACTGTAATCTTACTTTGCCCCTTCAGATTGCGTAAACCCTAAGAAAAACAGAGCTTTAATTTAGAAGCATTCCTCTTATAAGCGTAATTGAATTTGATTTCGGCAATCAAAAACTTAAAGCTCCTAAGGATTGCCGAGACTTTTGGGAGTTCTTGATTGAAATATTCAATATTCATTTGAGAACCGGACACAACTTTGTAGGCTCGGGTCAGACAGACAGTTGAAATAAGGCACAGTTCAAAATCGCCTCGGCTTTGAATCGCACGTGTTCACGTTACCTCTAAACTTGAGCGTCTATGTCCGTAGTTTAGTTTTCGTGTAATTTTGACTTATAGTGTTTTGATTGTGGACTTGTTTTGATAAGTGATCTTTTGTGTTAAATATATTTTCTTGTGTGTGAGAATTATTGAACCTGTTGGAGATATTTTTTACTCAGGAAAATTATTGTAAGCAAGTTAAAGGATTTTCCGTATAGTAATTTATGGTAATTTATTATTGGATTATAATTTATGATTGCAATTTCGTATATCTTGTTCTACTCAAAGATATTTATTTCATGTAGATCAATTTCTGGCTCTTATCACAAGTCAAAATTCTACCACTGGTTTGGTGAGCAGATTCTGCTGAGAAGGGCCGATAAGAAACTCAGCAGTTGCTCTTTTCATAATAAAAATTCCTACTTATACGACTAAGTATGTAATATAAGACAGTACTTGTATAGTTCCTAAATAAATGCGACAACACACAGCCTTTTAAGCGATGGATCTGAGATCTACTTAAGTATAAGGGAGCTTTGATAAGACTTTACTTAATCTATTTTTATCCCAGCTATCTATTTTACAAAGAAAATGTGCTTTGTTTTCTTCAAACATACCTACCTATTTCCTAAAAGGTATCTCGATTAATTAAAAAAAAAAGAAAGTTGCCCTATAAACCTTTTTTGTGACCATTATCAAACTTCCATCATATTGTACATATAAGTATACGAAAGTTGTTTCACATCGTCCATTCCCAAGATAGAGATGTCGAAAGACATCTAACGCAAGAAACGATGATGTTTGTTCAATACGAGCCATTCCGAGCGATGAATTAATTAGAAATTTGGAAGATGTTTTATTTCTTGGAGGGCTTCTATTGAACTTGGCGCTTTTATCTTGCCGCTGCGCGCTGCGAGGGTGATATAATAGACATAATAATAACAATTAAACCCAAATGTGTTCTGTGTAATACGAATGATTCTTAAAGCGTTACTGCTTCATTTATTGTTCGTTATTTTTAAGCTATTGCATAGCTTCTATCGCGGGCCAGCGTGGAGACCGAATCCAGAAATTCCGTAGCGAAAATAACCTGACACGGGACTCCTCTACGGTGAGCCGCTAGATGGCGTTGATAAAAAATGCTATGCAATAGCTTTACGGCAGTCCCCGAGTGCCACACGTCTTTTCAAAAACTGACTTACCTATGTTTATATGAAGTATCGCGCTTGTACTGAAATTAATGTCCTCCCGACCGAATCCGGCTACGGCTACCAATCTCCGTAAAGATTTGAAATTGCGCGGGAGATATTATAGTGCACAAGTGTGTTAGCAAACATAAGTGTGTCTATCCGTTCACTCTCTTTGTCAGATGGACCGAAATCCGACAAGATCGGAGAGAGACGGCTTTACGTGCTCCCCGAGGCACGTGGGTGACACACTGGCAAGTTCCTATTACAGTGTATTTCTTGAGAAAAACCCAAACATACGTCGACCCGGAATTCGGACTCTACCCGGAAATCGAAGCTCCAACCAACCTTTGTACTGACCTCTGACAGATTAGGATCTGTAGGACCTTTTAGATATCAGTGTAGTTTTTGAGGTTTAATACCATAATCGATAGATAGGTATAATTATTTCCAGTCATATCAGTCATAAATAGGGCTGCCTTCTGTAAAACCTGCCCCCAGGACCGGAAGCGTAAGTTCCCCGGATTTTGGAGCTTTTACCCCGGACATTTCAATACTTTTTTACCCCGGACATTTCAATACTTTTACCCCGGACATTTCAATACTTTTTTCATTCACTTACATCTTGATTAAAATATATTTTACTCCGTACTTGATAGAAGTGAACTTTTATTTTAAGCCTCTTTTGTTGCATGAAATAGTGTGTTTAATCGTTTTTGTGACGACAAGTGAGTAATTGTGCTTTATTTTTTAACCTTCTTAGGTAATAAATAAAAGGTTCCCATAAATTATGGGAACGGGATCTGATCGAAAACCCGGACTACAATTGAAACCCCGCCCGGACGCTCTCCGGACGTCTTCCAAACTAGGACAAATCCGGGGAAACCCGGACGGAAGGCAGCCCTAGTCATAAAGATGTATGTCCGGTGTGTCGATTTTCTAAAAATGATTTGGCGGGACCTCGTCATCTACAATTAAACATTCTAAGCACTAGACCAACGAGCAAGAGACCCGTGTGTCGATTCTCTAAAATGTTTGCATCATTTTTGGGGATTTAGGAACGCGGACGAAGTCGCGGGCGTCCGCTAGTATAACATAATATTATACATATTATTTGATATGCGTGAAGGCATGAGGAGATCCTCGTACATTATATTCTGTGATCTTATAAAACAATTCAATTCGGAACTTAGTTAAAGTGACACTTCTACGCCAATTGAGTACAATTTACTTATCCAATGTCGCGTACAATTGACGATCAAATGAACGAAGAATTCTATAGTATTTATTTAGGAAGGTACCTACTTCGTAACTTTGTCCATGTCAAATTTCTGTTATCCCGTGGGACAAGTATTTTTTCCGAGGGTAGGAAACTTTCTCTATCGAGATTTTACCTCGAAGTTGGACATATTAGTATAATAAACAGATAATTCATTGCTGTACGGATGCTGCGATCTACTCAAACCAGCACCGGTAGCATGGGCAGGAGATAAAAGTTTTATCCCCCGATTTTATCCACTGACAGGGGATAAAATTATCTTTTCCCTATGCTAAAGCATATCGACAGAGGAAAAGGCGATGTATATTTCTATAAGTATATCCACTGAGTGTTATTTCCACCGCTGTGCCCATGCTCGACGGGTGGATAAAGCTAAGCGAGGGGATGAACGTTTTATCCTTTACCCGGGGATAAAATTTCTCCCGCCCATGCTCCCAGTGCAGCAACACTTTATCAAAAGTCAAAACGCACGCATAGAAGGGGAATTTGTATGGTGAACTGTGACTAGAAAAACGCACTTTTTGTTAAATCAATAATTTAAAATGGTTATCAGTACGTAGTATCACACTTAAAACTAATAGCTGACATGTATTTAATACAAGCTGTTGCGCGCGACTTCGTCCGCGCCAATTTCTGTTATTATGATCGCGATTAAGAAGTTTTTAAAAGAATAAATTTTAAATATGGACGCAACAGCTAGTGTTATATAACGTTACATAACCACTGTTTCAGAGAACCATTAGGGTAATTTTTCAAAAGAAAAGTTGAAAACCATTTGATACTTTGGCTAACTTGTAAAGGACGTTCGACCTAGTTTATGGTCTACAAATGATAGCTGATTAGTCCTTGTTATTTGTAATACCGGCAGACTGCAGTATTTCTACTAAGAGCAGGTTGTAACCTGTAACTACATATTATTAACAGCGCTTATTATGTTGCCGTATATTTTTTAATTTACTACAATTTTATTGTATCTATTGTGTTTGTGACACCGTTCCCACATTTTGTCTTGTATTGTATCTAAGGCATCATTTTCCGAAGAAGGTACACGTTTATTTACCTAATTGAAGTTTTAAACATTCAGGAAGTGTAGTGTAGGAGATTTTAAACAATGACAACAATAAAGGCGAAAGTTTGTATATGTGTGTGTATGTTGTGTGTGTTTATGTGTGTGTGTGTGTGTGTTTATTGTTTACCCCGGAAAATTAAAGAGAACTCACGGGAACCAAAAAACTTAATCCACTTAGACGAAGTCGCGAGCATCATCTAGTAGTAACATAAGTAGGGCCCCTGCTTGACAACAATTTTCTTTATTCAAGCAACACTAAAGCTTCAGTGTCTAAGGAGTGGGTACGACAATTTTGCATCGAGTGGAGTTTGAACCGTTGACTTTCCGGATTTCAGTCCGATTCTGTACCCGTTGAGCTATAGGGCTTCTCAGTTCTAATTTCTAAAGGCTTACAGATAGACAAAAGCTTTTAAAATTCTGTTCACTCCTTGATAGTCATCTTTTTAAAGTTAGTCGTAATAATTTATTGTTGCGTAGATTCTAATAACTCTTTTGTTTCAATGTTTTGTTACGTTAATATTTTATCTTTATTCATCACACAGTTGACTGTAATATATGAAATTTGATTTAAACGTATTCGATACAGCGACTTCTGTACGTGACCGTACAATATCGGCTCTGCATCTTAATGGATCTTGAAGTTACCTCAGTATAGCAAGTACTTGTGACTTAATCTGCGTTTTACAAGATAGGTATTTAAATGATATACGTATACCTATATAGGTCTATGCGTATGCTTTAAATTGGGTTCTTGGGTTGGAAAGCTAACGTGATCGAGATTGATGACTTATGAACGTCTGCTCAGGCGTTTGAAGATAAGTTCCTGAAATGCCGGCAACGCATCGGTGGTACCTCAGGTACTACAAGTGTTCATGGGCGGCGGTAATCACTTTACATCAGGTGACCCGCTAGCTCGTTCGGTCCTGGAATTCAACGATGTAGTCTTTATTTGGTACCTACAATAGACTATTCATAGTCGAAAGTTCCTAAATCCCCACAGTTTAGGTGGACAGTACCCATGCAGCATCAGGATTGAAAATAGCTAGTTGTTTAATAATTGTGCTTCACAATAATTTAACACGTGAAACAAGGTCGCAAATCGAAAACAGGCTTATAGTCCATATAAAAGACTAATTTATGGAACATGTGATTAGAAATTAATAACTGGTCATACGGCTTCGCGGCACAAAAACTGGTATATAAACAAAGCGAATTTATAGGATCTACATAAATACACTGACACTTTTGCGTCACGAAACGAGTAATATTAAAAATAATTTTATGAATGAATGAATTTATATAATTTTATTGTACACCACACACATTATAATAGATAACACATTAACAATAAGCTTAACAAAGTAAGTATACAATTTGGCGGCCTTATCGCTACATAACGATCTCTTCCATGCAACGAATGATGTAAAAGGACATAGCTACAGATACTAGAGGTTCTATGTATGAAAAGATATATTTTTTTAAAGATTACTATTAGCCAAGACGAAATTGACTATTCTTTTAAGCTCCAATAGCCCAACGGTTACAGGTGCGGACTGAAATCTTAAAGGTTGCAAATTCGATCTCCACCCGTTGGGTCTATTGTCTTGGAGGGCAGAGGAGATTTTTTATCACATCACAACTCTTCATAAATTATAGCTAAGAACCATTTCGATCACGTTAACTTTCAAATAGAAAAAATCGTCTCAAAATCGGTCCTAGGGAGAACTAACTGGAGCAGAGAAAAAGGGCAGACACACAGATGCACACTTATAACGCCCGTCTTTCTTTGTTGGGGTTTAAAAAGACGCAATATTATCTCTTTTGTAGGCAGGTATATTAATTAATTCGCCTTTCAACAAAGCCTATTCTTTATCACCTTTTGTCTACCTTGACCAAGAGCCTATGTTTGCCAAAACAAAACTACATCCAAATAAATTACTTATTAACTTTTTGTGAAAATTATCACAAGAGAATATTTTTTCGTGAAATATGAATAATTACAACGATATAGGTATTTATGACTACAATGTAATGAATGAACAATCAAAATATTAAATTGACGATACTACGATAAACAAAATCTGAAAATTCAAATACATACTTATACCACAGAATACATAATAGTGCTTATACAACCGATAGTTTTTTTTTTTTTTTAACCGACTTCCAAAAAGGAGGAGGTTATCAATTCAGCCGGTATATTTTTTTTTTTTTTTTTTTTCTATGTATGTCCACCGATTACTCCGGGGTTTCTTGACCGATTCACAAGATTTTTTTTTGAATCGACAGAGGAAGCTCGCGAAATGGTCCCATAAAAATTTTTACCTTCAACTCCTCAAGCCTGATGCTGCAGGGGTATTTCCCCCCTAAATTATGGGATTTTAGGAACCGTCGTTTACGAATTGGTATGCTTGGCCTAAGCATATACTAGATCATAGAGCTCCAGGTCCTACTCCTCAATCCTGATGCTGCAGGGTACTGCCCACCTAAATTATAGGGATTTAGGAAATGCTAATCATGAATTGTTATTGTATGTAGTAAGCATATACTACACCATAGAGGTCTAGGTTCTAGCTCCTCAATCCTGATGCTGCAGGGTACTGCCCACCTAAATTGTAGGGATTTAGGAACTGCTAATTATCAATTGTTATTGTATGTTATAAGCATATACTACACCATTGGGGTCTAGGTTCTAGCTCTTCAATCCTGATGCTGCAGGGTACTGCCCACTTAAACTGTGAGGATTTAGGAACTTTCGCTTGCAAATTGATATTGTTAGTATCAAGCATATTCTACATTGTGGAACTCAAGGTCCTAGCTCTTCAATACTGATGCTGCAAGGGTACTGCCTACCTAAACTGTGAGGATTTAGGAACTGTCGTTTAGAAATTGATATTGTTGGTACCTAGTATATACTACATCATAATGCTCAAGGTTCTAGCTCCTCAATCCTGATGCTGCAGAGTTGGAGGAATTACGAACTCACGCTTTCGAATTGATACTGTTGGTAGCAACCATGGACTACATCATGGAGCTCCTAGTCCTTTTGTGTATTGTTAATAAGTACTGTAGGAACTACATTAGTACCGTAGCGTTGGAGGGAGGAGAGAAAAAGAGCAGGAAAAAGCTACACTAAAAAGCTTAAAATAAAAATTCTTTTCAAAAAACCGACTTCAACGCCACTACAAAGTATAAAAATAATTTTATTTTGTACACGTTTTTTGAAGTCGGGCGGCTTAAATAGAAACGATGAAACCAATACGCGATGCTCACCCGATTTCAATAAACGTGTCTCTTATATGTCACCATAAGGTAAGCGTCGCGCATCGATTTCATCGTTACTAGTTAAGCCCGCCCGACTGCAACAAACGTGTACAAAATAAAATTATTTTTATACTTTGTAGTGGCGTTGAAGTCGGTTTTTTGAAAAGAATTTTTATGTGGACGCCATATAGACGCCATGTTAACATTGATCAAAAATAAAAACATAAATAATGAATCAACATTCAGAATTCGTTAAATAAATTAAAATCTACATAAATACATAATTAATTTTTACATTACAACTAAAAATCTAACACCGCATCGATGTCACCGTAGCGCGGCATTGCTCCTTTGGATCTCTCTCTCTGCGTCGTGTTCCCCATTACTGAGGGTCGTGACCAAGGAATCTGTTGTAGATGATGACGCACCATGTGCCTCGGTTGTTTGCGACATGCAAGGCTTCGTGGACCTTACTATCGAGAGTGGTGCGGATTTGGTCTGACTAACGCATCGGGCTACGTCCCCGAGGTCTCTTTCCGTCCACTTTGCCAACAATCACAATCTGTTCTAGATTATGTCCCTCCCTTCTGGAATGTGGCCGAAGTAATCAAGTATCCTCTGGAGATAGGTGGTCGATAGCCCCTTGTGATGGCCAAACTAATTTTTTGGTCATATAAAAATTCTTTTCAAAAAACCGACTTCAAACGCCACTACAAAGTATAAAAATAATTTTATTTTGTACACGTTTGTTGAAGTCGGGCGGCTTAAATAGAAACGATGAAACCGATACGCGATGCTCGCCCGAATTCAATAAACGTGTCTCTTATATGTCACCATAAGGTAAGCGTCACGCATAGATTTCATCGTTTCTAGTTAAGCCCGAACGACTTCAACAAACGTGTACAAAACAAAATTATTTTTATACTTTGTAGTGGCGTTTGAAGTCGGTTTTTTGAAAAGAATTTTTATTTTAAGCTTTTTAGTGTAGCTTGTTCCTACTCTTTTTCTCCCCTCCCTCCAACGCTACGGTACTAATGTAGTCTGTACTTGGTACCTACAGTACTTATTAACAATACATAATTTCTAAAGAGCTAGGACCAGGAGCTCCATGATGTAGTCCATGCTTGGTACCAACAATATCAATTCGAAAGCGACAGTTCGTAATTCCTCCAACCCTGCAGCATCAGGCTTGAGAAGCTAGAACCTCGAACTTTATGATGTAGTATATGCTCGGTACCAACAATATCAATTCGTAAGCGACAGTTCCTAAATCCTCACAGTTTAGGTAGGCAGTACCCCTGCAGCATCAGTATTGAAGAGCTAGGACCTTGAGTTCCACGATGTAGAATATGCTTGATACTAACAATATCAATTCGCAAGCGAAAGTTCCTAAATCCTCACAGTTTAAGTGGGCAGTGCCCTGCAGCATCAGGATTGAGGAGCTAGAACCTAGACCTCGATGGTGTAGTATATGCTTATTACATACAATAACAATTCATGATTAGCAGTACCTAAATCCCTATAATTTAGGTGTGCAGTACCCTACAGCAAAGGGATTGAGGAGTAGGACCTGGAGCTCTATGATCTAGTATATGCCTAAGCATATAGGCCAAGCATACCAATTCGTAAACGACAGTTCCTAAAACCCCATAATTTAGGGGGAAAGTACCTCTGCAGCAACAGGCTTGAAGAGTTGAAGGTAAAAATTTTTATGGGATTAAAAAAAAATTGCGTGAATCGGTCCAAAAACCCCGGAGTAATCGGTGGGCATACATAGAAAAAAAAAAAAAAACCGGCCGAATTGATAACCTCCTCCTTTTTGGAAGTCGGTTAAAAATCTAACACCGCATCGATGCCACCGTAGCGCGGCATAGTACCCAAGATGCTAGTGGCATTGCTCCTATGGCTCTCTCTCGCTCTGCGTCGTGTTCCCCATTACTGAGGGTCGTGACCCCTTCCACCAAGGTCTCTTTTGTAGACGATGTCCCGCCATGTGCCTCGGTTTGTTGCGACATGCAAGGCTTCGTGGACCTTACTATCGAGAGTGGTGCGGATTTTGTCTGACCAACGCATCGCGCTACGTCCCCGAGGTCTCTTTCCGTCCACTTTGCCAACAACCACAATCTAGATTATGTCCCTCCCATCTATAATGTGGCCGAAGTAATCAAGTATCCTCTGGAGATAGGTGGTCGATAGCCCCTTAGGATGGCCAAACTAATTCTTTGGTCATAAAACTGCCAGCTCTTGTATAGGTAATTAAATTCCACGCTGATCACAAGGGTGATATCACAAGAAGGAAACCTACTGGACTGTGCTAAACTAATCGCTACGAGCCATAACTAAGTGTATGATCCGACAAAAAGCTAATTATGTGTTCGCTTGACAAGCGTTCCTGTCCGCTCATCTTGTGACTGTGTCTAATTGGCAATAGCTGTGCAGAAAAAAGGTTCAATTCCTAACCGTTTACTCTAAGTTGGCCGCTACCTCGTGTCGGGATACAAGGTAGCTTCTTCCTTCTTCCCCGTTCCGCGTCTCATGTCAGACTCGCTTGGTACAGATAGCAATGTCGGCTCGCGAATGTTACCACAGTTTTTCAAATTTTTTTTTATCGTTACAATTTAAATGTTTTAACTTTAAATTAGTTATTTATTTTTGTTTGGTTGGACGGATGTTATATTTCCA
The DNA here is from genome assembly GCA_933228805.2 of Hipparchia semele. Lineage (NCBI taxonomy): Eukaryota > Metazoa > Arthropoda > Insecta > Lepidoptera > Nymphalidae > Hipparchia > Hipparchia semele. Next base: position 3,930,670 of record OW121725.1, on the reverse strand, counting down.
ATTTTTCGTAGCCCGATTATAGTTTTTACTTTTCTTTCTTATAACTAGTTTTCTAATGTCCATTTTCACTAACGTTCCCTTTATGGGCTTCCTAAGCTAAGTTAGATGACGCTTCTGTCAATTTCGTTTTCACAAACCTTTAGAGGACACCTAAAGGTGGAAATGACATTGGATAAGGTATTGTATTTAGGGGCTACCTACGTAAAGAGACTACTACCTACTTAGAGGATGATTTCAAATCAAATCAAAACAAATTTATTTATTTCATGTAGGCCAACTTGTAGCTCTTATGACACGTCATAAATCTACCACCGGTTCGGAATACAGATTCTGCTGAGAAGAGACGGCAAGAAACTCAGCAGTTGCTCTTTTCAAAAAAAAATTTTTTTTTTACAATAGGGAGGTAACAAAACTATGCCAAACGAATGTGAAAACGGGCAAAAGTCTTGAAGTTAGTACTTTCTTGTTAGTATCAAGGCGCTTAGTTGCTACCTACTGGAAAAGCTGCCCCGTCAAACGATTTATCGTTTCCATTTCATCCCGCGTATTACTCCATTACGATCCCGCGTAGAGATCAATTAAGTGTATGGCTTTAATTAAGACCACTCCAGTACCGTACATTTGAACGAACATTTAGTTTTCTTTTCCAATACCTACTAGCGTACCACTTCTAGTGGCGTTGCGGTCCTGACTTCAAAAATAGGGGGAAGTCACCTAGACGTGGCGGACACTTAAGGTTTTTATGAAAAATAAAAAAATCTGTTTAGAAAAATATTACTTTATTTATGTCTTATATTAGTCAACAAAACTTACAATCAATATCAATTATCAAAAATGCAACTTCTGCATGAATATATTCAAAAAAATAAATTAAACTTTGGTGAAAAAAACGCAGTCTCTGGAATTGGCACCTAGTATCGGACAGACTTCACTTCGAACCCCTAGCAAACCCCTGTAAACTTGTTTGGTCCCTTTTTCCTTTCTTTTTCTTCTCTCTTCTTTCTGACGGGAATCGAACCCTCCCACTTGTAAGACCACAGCGCTCAGCACTGTGCCAGGTCGACAAAAAACCTACCTGCCGGATAGCCTCAAGGCTCGAGTAAGTAATTGAGCGGTCTAGAACAAAAAACCAATTCCGTTGTCGTTCAGCCTTTCCTGTTCGCTCATCGGTGGCTAATTGACTATAGCTCTGTGGAAAAAGATTCAATCAACCGCATTACACGCTGACTTATATCCTGTGTTGGACGTTTACAATTAAATATGAGAACCTCCTTTTTTTCGTCGATTAAAAATTGAAGTGTTCTATGAATTAGGAGGTCAGCGCGCTGTACCTATGTCATGATCCGTATATTTATGTGTATTTATTTCTGTTGTCGCTATAACTACAAATAATAAAAATAAATTGAGATAACAATTAAAATGTTGCTTATAGCTAAAATAAATAAAACTTATAGCTAAACTAATCTAATTACTGTACAAATCATGCCGATCCGTTGCAGCGATATTGAAGGACGAACCAACAAACCAACAAACTGACACACTTTCGCATTTATAATATTTGTAAGGATAGAAGAAAAGATATAGAAGAAGAATATATTTTATTAATTGTATTAGTCGTAGGTACCTATCAATAACAGGCGTAGTTACTAATATAATATATTGTAATTTTTAATTATATAATGATCTTCGAAAGAAAGAAACCATCGTAAAACAAAATAAAATAATTACCTACTTACGATCTATTAATTAGATGACTGTAAACATAGTAATATTGCGCTAATTAATCGGCTTATCAGAACTATCTCTACGATCGTGACATGCTTCTACTAAGCTCCTAAGACGCATAAAGATGATCGCATACGAGTCGACCATCAAGAGCCGTAAGAGGCGCAATTTGATTGTGACGTCAACAGACGTCAGCGACATGTAACTTCTCATTTTAAAGCCAATTCTACCAACAAACGTATACGAACACTCAATATGAAATTGCCCGCAATTTACGCGTAATATCTGCACAACATTATAGTCCTCTATATTTGAAACATTCACTACTTTACAAAGTTTAGGTCGCAATCTCTTTATCGCATACAAGGATATTATATTATGTATATCGCAGATCGTAAAACCAACATTGGCAAGAAACGCCGCAAAAACATTGTTTCGCAACATATGTGGCGTATTGCGACGCGAATATGGAGCACGCGTTTAAGCATTTTGAGTGTCGCCTTATGTCTAGAAGTCAAACACGTGACTAAATCTTAATTAATCACGGAGTACCTGATGTTTGTGATGTCACTCGCAATTTCAGTAAAGAAAATTCATAGCTTACGACGCGTTGCTGTTACATGGGTCAGGTCTGCGGATTTTGTGGCTGTGTGCGATTTCCTTTTAACTCTATTGACCGAAGGCTTTAATAACAGTTATTTGTCGTGACACCACTCTGAATAATATAAAATAGCTATTTATCAAACGTTAATAACCCATTTAGGACACGGTTTGATGAATTGGAGTTTATAATAACCGAGATTACTATCTAAACGTTAATGTTCCATTTTATCATAGCCATGTGAAAGTACAAGTTACAGAAGCAACATGATGTAGGACTTGATGACGTATGAAATTGAATTTAAGCACAATTTGGTAGGTCCACCGCTGGACATAAGTATCTTGCATCACCACAAAACGCAATCTTGAGTCGTTTATATCCAGTTGCTGCCAACGAAACGCTTGAAATCGTCCAACGCATTTTACATCTACCAATTCTTAGAGCTATTTTCCCCTTACTGCAGCTCAAACAAACATTGAAGCTTTCAGTTTGATTTGATGATCCATTTATTTTGACTTCAATATCATTCTAATATGGGATATAATAAGTCGAGCCGCAGAATTTTTTTTTGGCCACAAAACTTCCTTAACAAAGGATTTAGCATCCTTGCCCCAGCCCTCCGGTCACTAGTGGACTCTATCAGAGGGATGAGAAATCCTTAACAAAGGATTTTGCATCCTGGCTCCAGCCCTCTGGTCACCAGTGGACTCTATGAGACGGGATGACAGATTTACTACTTAACATCAGGCAAAAGACCTCATCCTTTGCCCGATGTTAAGTAGGCATAGAAAAAAAAAGGTTTTTCTAAAGCTTGGTAAATATGTAATTGCCTCGGGCAAATAACTTGTCCAAGCTTCAATTTATATGACCACCGAGGTCATCGTTGTTCAACTTTGCACAGGAAAATCCCAAGACAAACAGGTCTGTCGTGTTTTACCGTACAATTAAAATACCTTATCCTTAGATTAAATAAATATTCTAAGACCTGATATCTTGACTGCTAGAACGCGTTTTTTCAACGTTTTTTTGTACGGAACCCTTCGTATGCGAGTCTGACTCGCATTTGACCAGTTATTAACTTTTGACAACCTCCCTGGCGCAGTGGTAAGCGCTGTGGTCTTATAACTGGGAGGTCTCGGGTTCGATTAGCATCCTAAAAATCAGTAAAATCACGTCGAATTGTTGCTCCGTTGCTGTCTGATTGAAGGACAAAACAACAATCCAATTGTAAAATCACAGTATAATCTCGCCGATTTGTCTTTGTCAATCTATAAGTGGACCAGCCTTAACCTATAATGTTTTGAAATCGATGGTAGTTTAAGGGGATTTGGAAAGGTCAAGATGGCAAGAAATTGTAGGTCGAAAAAGTCACGTTTGTGAATAATTTTGAACGTAAATGTGCCTGAGATTGTAGGTACCTACTTAGAGGGCAAAAATGTAAAACCACTGAATTTCTACACGGTATTACAATACCGTGTAGAACTTCTAGAAGTTAGAACCTACACCGTGTAGAAAGGTAAATACGACCTACACGAGGTCTTTCTGTAATTGATAAATACAAGGTTTTCTTTACAGTGTAATAACCTTAGTTGAAGCTTATACCGTTACTTAGTTAGCCACCGAAAATAGATCTGGACCAATTTAGAATCAATTACTTTTTACAACTTAGTTATAACGTTTTTGCCTTCAACCTACCTTTAGTATTAGGGCATCCAACTCTGCAACTGCGGGGTCCCGCTTTTGCAGGATAGTGTGAGACGTGTGGCACTCGGGGACTGCCGCGGTAAAGCTATTGCATAGCATTTTTTATCAACGCCATCTAGCGGTGAGAGGAGTCCCGTGACAGGTTATTTTTGTTACGGAATTTCTGGATTAGGTCTCCACGCTCAAGGCCCGCGATAGAAGCTATGCAATAGCTTAAAACCTTTGTTTTAAGTATATTTAAAAAAACTATAGTTAAATATCCAATTTGCCTGGAATGGAGAATCGTGTCTCAAGACAATAACCGTCCTCAGCAAATATTATACAGGTAATATAAAACTCGAAAGCCATCCCTGCCTCGAGCACTTCTGCTTTGTATTTTGCATGGTCCATTAGCTGTGCAAAATACCAATATCAAGTTACACAGCTCTCCCGTATAGGACAGAGGTCCTTCAAATGTTTACTTACCTTTGTAAGGCAACGCAAAATTTAAAAAGAAATCAAAATTATTTATGTGGGTCAACCTGTGGCTCTTATGACAACAAGTCGAGACTCTACCACCGGTTCTGCTGAGAAAAGCCGGCAAGCAACTCAGCCGTCAGTCTTTTTAGAACAAAATGTTTCAATATTCAATGTGTGTTTCCGGCCACGTATAATCTGAGTACCTTCAAGACAAGAGTGAATAGGCATATTCTAGGCAAGCGCGCTCCAACCTAGACCTCATCAATGCTTTCCATCATTGATTGTCGTCAAGCGCAAGCCTATCTCATAATAAAAAAAAATTATTATGTAGCGATGTATGTAATTTTTATTAGATACACTATCCTGTAAGCAGCTAAATGCCCAGCCGATTGTTCCCATGCAACATTTTACATCAAATTGGAGTCTACAATGACAAAGACGGACAGACAGACGCGGTCAATCCTATAACACCCCTCTTTTTCCATCTAAGATTAAGAGGAAATGTCGTCTGAGAGACGTTCGAAAATTAGGTATTTGAAGAAACTATTGCTATCGCTCTGCAGTCTGCTGTTCATAAAGCACATTCGTGCGATAAGAACAACTGGAGACTCGAACGAATAGCTTAAGTAAAAACTCGTAATTCGAGATTTAGCTCTATACTATTTGCTCCTCCAATATGTGGCTATAGCTCCATGCCAATATAGGACCAATTTAAAAGATATTTCATAAACTGAATAAAAAGAATAATATACAGGGTGTCATACCGATCGGAAGGCTTCATCATAAGGATTATTTTTTGTTAAATAACATAGCATGAGAAATAAAAGGAAGACCATGAATTTTAGCCTTTGATGTCCTTTGATCGGTATGATAAAGATACAGGTTAATTATTTTTCTGGTTTAGCGGGTTCGAGTCCCGGTATAACCAGGCAATTATTTAAAAATCTATGAATGCAGTTTAAATTGGTTTTTAAATTAAAATGAAGTCTTCTTTCAGTAAAATGTTCCATCTACAATATTTAAGGTACTTCCCCTCCATGTGGCATAGCCGTGGGACACCCTGTATACTGTGTCTCTATGTTTATCTTTTTTTTTCGTTAGTATATGTTTGTCTTTGTACCTACATTATGGCCTCTGTTGACAGCGGTCTAAATAGACAATTTTTAACCGACTTCAAAAAAAAGAGGAGGTTCTCAATTCGACACGTATGTTTTTTTTTATTTTTTTTTTATTTTTATTTTTATTATTTTTTTTTGGCGATGTTACTCCATAACTCCGTCAAATCTGAACCGATTTTAATATTTTTTTTTATATTTGAAAGGACGTATCGTCAGGTTGGTCCCATTTAAATTTGGTGAAGATCTGATGAATATCTTCGGAGATGGAGGACGGAACTCCTCAATGAATAAGAGCAAATCGCTCGTGATCAGAGTGTGTGTAGGATTTTAACCATGCAAACTTCATAGCATACATACATATGCTAAATTTCTATTTGGAATAATATATTTCAATACTTTTTTTAAGGAGCAAAACAAATGGTCTAGTGAATTGGTCCCATGAAGCTACACTAAAAAGCTTAAAATAATAATATAAAAAAATATTTTAAAAAAACCGACTTCAAACGCCACTTAAAAGTATAAAATAATTTTAGTTTGTACACGTATGTTGAAGTCGGGCCAGCGTTGCGCAGTGGTATCATCGTTTCCATATTTTAAGCCCGTCCGACTTCAATATACGTGTACAAACTAAAATTATTTTATACTTTTAAGTGGCGTTTGAAGTCGGTTTTTTTAAAATATTTTTTTATATTATTATTATACTTTGTAGTGGCGTTTGAAGTCGGTTTTTTGAAAAGAATTTTTTGAGAATTTTGTGTGGGCTCTAGTGCTTATAAAGATACTGCATCATCAAAAAGGAAAACATAGGGCCATAGAAGAGGCAGATATTTATTTAACTGTAAAAAATCATTGCTTTAAGGTCATAAACCAGAAATAAAACAGGCGAGAGCGTTTGTATGGACAAAAGGCCGCCCGCATTTCCTCTTAGAAAAGGCTGTTAGGGGAAAATAAAACTCGCGAATATCAACCAGTCGAACAGAACATGTCTTCTTGTTGTTATTGTTGTTGTGAAAATATGACACACCCGGCTCAAAATCGTACCATGAAATGTATACTCATGCTAATGCCGGGGTAACATTTTGAGATGGGTCAGAGGGACGATACTTTTTAGGGTTCCGTACGCAAATGAAGCCAAAAGCTTTCAGCGGGCAATATCTCATGAACCGTAAGAGATACTTGAAAAGAGGTAGCTGAAAATCAGGTATGCTCTTGTGCATGCACAAAGCTACAGCATTTTGCTGAGTTGGGACCTTTTTTCCGGGTTGTGCCACACATGACTTGCGCTTCTACTGCTTGACGATTTTTGTCTTTAATGTTCAAGCGGTGGAGGCGTCGGGACAACCTAATCTAGGTATACCTATTGGGTGATGTGTGGCACAATTCATAAAATAAACGTTTCTTTCTTTCTTTCGTTTCTTTCTTACTTGAAATAGGTACTTACTTGAAATTTTCACAGAATGTGTATTTACGTGGCTGCTTAAAACACCAAAAAATTAAAAAAAGTAAAGTTAAAAATTAAATAGGATCTCTGTACAACAAACTTCTGTTTGTTCTCGATCTTAATAACAGCTAGACAGTGTCGAATGGACTCGTACTGGACCGATTTTTACATAGAAATACTTTGTTGGAAGGATCTGATCTGAACCCAGCGCACTACAATTTTTTTTATATGTTTCCCGATTACTCGAAGACACCTGAACCGATTTGGAAAATTCTTTTTTGTTAAAAGTCAAATCTGCATCTAAAGATTAACCATTACACGCGCTTTTAAAGATCCTACAAAGGATTTTGTGCAATTTTTTCGCTCAATCCGTGGAATCGGTCTTTGAGTCTTAAATAACACGACCATGTCTACGAATATGTTGTAGTTCAAAACAAACTCGCAAATTAGGTAGTTAAAACTTCCAAGTATTTGTATATAAAAGTTCCATTCGTTGTAGCTTCAGGCATGTTTGTTTGACTTTCACAGAACTTCTGTTTGCGGCCTTATTTGTTTCGCGTTTCTATGAAATTTCAAAGATGGATAGCTAAGTTGTATTTACTGACTCTGTACGCATTGAAGCCTTGTGTACTTGGAAATTCCTTTGTTCGTCTAAAATTTCAGTGTAAGTTACTTTAAACAACTATTTTTTAGCCCGTCGCATTGTAATACCAGGAACCCTAATAGTTACCTACGTCTAGGACTAAGGGTGAAATCTATAGCCTGCTCTCTCACTCTGCTCAGATGCAAGACAGATAAAACGAGACAGATTTATGTAAGAGCATATTTGTGTCTCGTTTTAACCTCAATCTTAAGTCTCAGCGGAGTCAATGCACGCTATAGATCTCAGCATAAGACATCCAGTCCTGTATATTATTTTTATTCTCGAAATCGATAGGATCGATGTGTTTTGATACATATAGAAGAAAAAAAAAATGCATTTTATTTGCGGAACCCTGAGTGTGCAAAAACGAATCATGTCCGATCCCGATTAGGGTTCCGTACCCGAAAGATAACCAACGGGACCCTATTACTAAGCATCCGCTATCCGTCCGTCCTTTCGTCTGTCTGAGGCTGTATCTCACGATCTTTAATAGGTAGAAAGTTGAAATTTTCAGATAATGTATATTTCTGTTACCGCTATAATAACAAATTATAAAGATAAATTAAAAAGAAAGGGGGCTCCCCTACTGGAATTTTTTTCGGCATTTTTTGGTGCGGAACCCTTCGTATGCGAACCCGACTCGCATTTGACCGGTTATTTTACTTCCTTTAATGAGCGCCGGCGGAACATCAAAGTTAATACCTAATTAGTGTTAGTTAGTAAGTACCCTTTAGCCTAGCCAGAACAGCGCTTAGTCGTAACTATGTAGTGAAATAAAGCTCATGTTTTGTTAGATTTTACAGCCTCTTCAATAAATGCGAGATTATTGGATGCGAACACGACACTCAAAGGCTTTTTAACGCATGTTGTAGGTTATTGAAGGTACAATATATTGCCGTTATGAAAATTCTAGTAAATATTTATATCCAGGATATTACATTCTAATAACGTAAGTTTTTTTTTTATTGGATGACAAGATAGACCTTGACTGCGATCTCACCTGATGGTATGTGACGATGCAATCTAAGTGTCTACCCATGTTTGTGTCTACCCATCTTAACATGTGTTAGGTTGTGGTAGGTGTGCATTTTTGAAACTTCTTTGTGGAAACACTGTGTGCATAGCCTAGTTTTGTTAACCATTGTAAAAAATTTTTTTTTGAAAAGAGCAACTGCTGAGTTTCTTGCCGGCTCTTCTCAGCAGAATCTGCATTCCGAACCGGTGCAGTGGTAGATTTATGACGTGTCATAAGAGCTACAAGTTGGCCTACATGAAATAAATAAATTTTGATTTTGATTTTTTGATTAAGATGAAAGTTTCATAATTTTGGAAAATTTCCAATCCTATTTCTACGTGGACAAAGACGCGGGGCAGAAGTTAGTTTTTTTTTTATTATAAGTTTGATTCGTTTGGATGTTTGACTTGCGACGATATTGTATCGGATTAGGATCAGCGATATATATACCTACCTAATATATTATTTTCAATTCCATTCGACAGATGTGCGACAGAAAACAAATATCTACTCGATTTTGTGGATTTGGTATTTTTGTCCATATTCCTTACATTGGATTTTTATTGGTTTGGAGCATTGCTATTTGCTATTATTTGTGCTTATATCTTTTTACACCAAAGCACTTTAGGTCCTCTGAACCCTAGTTTTAGTTTTGACACTGGAGCTTCATTAATCAGTTTAAAGTTTATCTTTGTTTTTTGGGGTTCCGTACCCAAAGGGTGCAAACAAGACCCTATTACTAAGCCTCCGCTCATCCGGATGTCCGTCTGTCCGGCCCTCCGTTTGTCTGTCTGTCAACGGACTATACCTCATAACCGTATTCTGTATATTAGGACGTAGGCATCCGCTAAGAAAGGATTTTTGAAAATTCCACCCGTAAGGGAATAAAATAGTGCTTTGAAAAATCGAACTTAACGTGATCGAAACCGCGGGCAACAGCAAGTTAATGGTTGCTAAACTCTTCTAGGATATGGCACTAGAAGAAGATTGAAAGACAAGGTTATTGCAATGCAATGCAATTTGTAGCCTCAATAGCCCAACGGTTAAAGGTGCGGATTGAAAACTGTACGGTCGCAGGTTCGAATCCCACCCGTTGCACTATTGTCGTGCCCACTCCTTACACAAGCTGTCCGCTTATTTGGAGGGGATAGGAGGATATTAGTCAACTTCAGGTTGGCTGATATTCTTTAAAAAAAAAAAACAAAAAAAAAAATAGAACGCTGCGGAGTGCGATAGTAAAAAAGAATATTATCTTTAAAAAAAAAAATGACGGCATAGTACCGGATAAACAACAATACTCTTTGACCACGTGTTCAAAAGTACGAAAGGTGAAGTTATAAATAAAGCTAGACACGTTATTTAATAAACAAATTCTTTTCTAATGCACTCACAAACGTCTTCATTGTGAGCAACGCTAACATCTCGGTTTATATTTGCTTGTCTTATAGCCCGGCTATAGGCCGTACCACTGACGGTTCATAAACAACTACGGTGGTCGTGATGTTTTTAACCGACTTCAAAAAAAAGAGGAGGTTCTCAATTCGACGCGTATGTTTTTTTTTATTTTTTTTTTTATTTTTTTTTTTTGGCGATGTTACTCCATAACTCCGTCAAATCTGAACCGATTTTAATATTTTTTTTTTTTATTTGAAAGGGCATATTGTCAGGTTGGTCCCATTTAAGTTTGGTGAAGATCTGATGAATATCTTCGGAGATGGAGGACGGAACTCCTCAATAAATAAGAGCAAATCGCTCGTGATCAGAGTATGTGTAGGATTTTAACCATGCATTCTTCATAGCATACATACATAATGCTTTTCTATTCGGCATTTCAATATAATTTTTTTTAACCGAATTTTTGACGATGTTACTCTATAACTCTATCAAATCTGAACCGATTTCAATAATTTTTTTTTATTTAAAAGGGCATATCGTCAGGTTGGTTCCATTTAAGTTTGGTGAAGATCTGATGAATATCTTCGGAGATATAGGATGGAACTCCTCATTGAATAAGAGCAAATCGCTCGTGATCAGAGTGTGTGTACGATTTTAACCATGCAAACTTCATAGCATGTGATCAGAGTGTGTGTACGATTTTAACCATGCAAACTTCATAGCATACATGTACATATGATAAATTTCTATTTGGAATAATATATTTCAATACTTTTTTTTAAGGAGCAAAACAAATGGTCTAGTGAATTGGTCCCATGAAGCTACACTAAAAAGCTTAAAATAATAATATAAAAAAATATTTTGAAAAAACCGACTTCAAACGCCACTTAAAAGTATAAAATAATTTTAGTTTGTACACGTATGCTGAAGTCGGGCCAGCGTTGCGCAATGGTATCATCGTTTCTATATTTTAAGCCCGTCCGACTTCAATATAAGTAACTAAAATTATTAAATCGTAAATACTATTAGGCCGGTATACTTGTTGAATTAGCCCGTGAGACGGACGGGCCTAAATAGAAACGATGAAACCGATGCGCGACGCTGGCCCAACTTCAACATACGTGTACAAACTAAAATTATTTTATACTTTTAAGTGGCGTTTGAAGTCGGTTTTTTCAATAGTACATTGTTACCTTAGGGATGAAAGTAACTTATTTAGTCCCGAGACGGGGTTTGGCGCCCGAGCGTAGCGAGGGGGCCTATAGTTCGAGGGACTAAATAAGTCTTTATCCCGAGGTAAACACTGTGCTTTTCATTACGAATATAAGGAAAGTCAAAATAAAAATAGAAATTAGCTAAAGAAAATTGAGTGAACTTTATTTTACATAAATCAACAACTTTGGTGAGATATTTATTTAAAGTTTATGTTAAAATTAGAACATCTATCTTTCTTCTTGTCTATGGATGCACTCGGGTATGTCGTGTTTCATTTGAATTCCAATAAAAATGTGACAACTAGTTTTTTTTAATTATTTGACAGCTGTCAGTTGAAAACGATTCTCCCTAGGGCTGAAAAGTATTACTTTCAACCCGCTTCTCAGGCAACTTCAGACCTACTTTCCGTGTATGAGTAATGAAAAATATTTTTTTATATTATTATTGTTTACACTAGGCTTTCTAATACCATATCGGGACTAGGTTCTTCCTCTCTGTACATTGCACTATCTATTTTTAATCGACGGCGTATGATTAATGGTCTACTTCTTAGGCTGAATAGACCTGTATATATATCTATACTAATATATAAAGCTGAAGAGTTTGTTTGTTTGAACGCGCTAATCTCAGGAACTACTGGTTCGAATTGAAAAATTCTTTTTGTGTTGGATAGGCCATTTATCGAGGAAGGCTTTAGGCTATATAACATCACGCTGCGACCAATAGGAGCGAAGCATCAGTGAAAAATGTTTCAAAAACGGGGGAAATTATCCATATTTAAAATATATTCTTTTAAAAACTTCTTAATCGCGATCATAATAACAGAAATTGACGCGGACGAAGTATAATATATAATCTATAGACCGCACTCTCACTCTGCTCAGACTCAAGACAGAGATAAAACGAGACAGATTTATGTCGGAGCATATTTGCGTCTCGTTTTAACTCTTATCTCAAGATAATGAAATTAAGATAGTGTGCTATAAATGAAAAATGGAATAAGCAAAATCTTTGTACCGTTTAAAAAAAGATTCAAGCAAATTGGTGTAGAAATCACGAGGATACCGATATACATAGGTAGAAAAACACAACTCCTTCTCCTCCTTTTTAACCGAAAGCCGGTTAAAAAGTATTCCTATGTTACTCCCGATAACATCAGCTATCTATCGGTGAAAGTCCCATCAAAATCGGTCCAGCCGTTCCCGAGATTAGCAGCAACAAGCAAACAGACAGACAGACAAATATTTAAAAAAAGACGTGTGGCACTCGGGGACTGCCGCGGTAAAGCTATTGCATAGCATTTTTTATCAACGCCATCTAGCGGTGAGAGGAGTCCCGCGTCAGGTTATTTTCGTTACGGAATTTCTGGATTCGGTCTCCATAGCTTTTACATTTTAAGCATTTTAAGCAATTTTGCAATAGCTTAAAATGCTTTTTCGTTATAAGTACCGTTTTTACTTACATATATGCATTTAGTAAAAGAAGCTGTTATTTTGATATTACAAACAGACACTTCAATTTTATTTGTATAGATTTTAATACAATTCTGTGCCTACCGTCAGCTAATTTACTGTTCAAATATTAGGTTTAGTACAAGCAAGAAGTCTAATAATGTTATTTCTCCTTAATTATTTCATAACGTCATTACCTACCCTCCCTTTGGCTTTCATACCTAGAGAGCATGTTTCAGACCTTAATTATCAGAATTTAGGAAAGTAATTAGTAAGATTAGCAATTACAGTAAATTACATCTAATATTCGTCCAAATTATTTTCTATTCAGGAAACTGATCGATGTAGTAGGTACTTATATTAGCGCCTATACTTTTTTCTAATTAGGCCACATTTTAAGATACGAACTTGCATTAAGTACCTTTTTTGTTTTTTTTATTCGTTGACAAGATAGTCCTTAACTGCGATCTCACCTGGTGGTAAGCGACGATGCAGTCTAAGGGTGAAAATATGCCAGAGATGCCTCACTGCGATACTACGCGGTCGCGGTTTAGCTCGCTACCTCGATGCCACCTCCATGTAAAACAAATGTATGCAATCAGACGAGCGCGAACATGCCGAAGGATACCTCACTGCGATACATCGCGGTTCACATCGATTTTTCTCGGCATGTTCGCGCTCGTCTGTTTGCATACATTTGTTTTACATGGAGGTGGCATCGAGGTAGCGAGCTAAACCGCGACCGCGAGGTATCGCAGTGAGGCATCCTTGGCTTGTTCGCGCCCTAAGATCGTAGCTGGCGTAAATTCCTAAATATCTCTCGCCGGGAATCAAACCCGAGACCTACACTTTCCACTGCGGTCGTCAGAGAGGTCGTCAAAAAAGTAACTATAACTAAACCATTTAGAAGGGTTTAGAAGGGCGTAATTTAGGTTTATATAAGACTAGTAGGGTGCGTGGGTGCGCGGCCCGCTGCAGCGGACCGCGGTTTTTCTGCTCTTAGACTTTCAGGGCCTGATCATTTTCTACCACAAAACCACTAATCCAACTTGTACACTCTTTAAGATAGACATCGACGAAATTTGTGTGGCCGCCATCTTGAATCCACCATTTTGGTGGGTTTTTTTTTCAGCTCATTGGCAATTGGATGAGGTTTCGAGTGATTTTTGTTTGGGCACCCTCAACCTATCTTCAATACCCTGACCGTGCTCCTCACCCGTCTCCGAAATCCTCAATCATCAGCTCTCTCCATATTTCTCCTTCAAATGAATTTATGTCTTCTATACGAAACCGTCAGAAATTTTGAAAAGGAACCGTATTAAAGTCTTTCATATATTTAGTATGAAAAAAATAAATACCGCCATCTTGAATTTTTTTCTAATCATCCAGTAGACCATCTAGTCCTGATCATCTTTTTCCAGAAAACCACTCTTCCATCTTTCATAGTCACCGAGATAGACACTGACGAAATTTGTATGGCCGCCATCTTGAATGCGCCATTGTGAAGTTTTTTTCAGCTCCCTGCCAACTGGATGAGGTTTTGAGTGACTTTTGTTTGAACACTCCCCACCTATCTTCGATACCTTAGCCGTGCTCCTCACCCGTCTCCGAAATCCTCAATCATCAGCTCTCTCCATATTTTTCCTCCAAATTATCAGAAATTTTGCAAAGGAAACCGTATGAAATTCTTGCATAGTTCCCAATTCGCCATTATTATTGTATAAAAAAAAATTCGCCATCTTGAATTTTTTTTCTATTCATCAAGTAGACCTTCAGGCCCTGATTATCTTTTTCCAAGAAACCACTCTTCCATCTTTCATAGTCTCCGAGATAGACACCGACGAAATTTGTATGGCCGCCATCTTAAATCCACCATTTTCAATTTTTTTTCAGCTCCCTGCCAATTGGATGAGGTTTCGAGTGACTTTTGTTTGAACACACCCCACCCATCTTCGATATACTGGCCGTGCTCCTTACCCATCTCCGAAATCCTCAACCATCAGCTCTCTCCATATTTTTCCTACAAATAAATTTTTGTCCTCTATACGAAACCATCATAAATTTTGAAAAGGCGCCGCATAAAGTCTTGCATATATATTTTGTATGGAAAAAAAATAATTCCGCCATCTTGAATTTTTTTTCTATTCATCAAGTAGACCTTCGAGTCCTGATCATCTTTTTCCAAGAAATCACTCTTCCATGTTTTATAGTTTCCGAGATAGACACCGACGAAATTTGTATGGCCGCCATCTTGAATCTGCCATTTTGGAGTTTTTTTTCGGCTCTCTGCCAATTGGATGAGGTTTCGAGTGACATTTGGTTGAACACCCCCTACCTATCTTCGATACCCTGGCCGGTGCTCCTCAGCCGTCTCCGAAATCCTCAATCATCAGCTCTCTCCATATTTTTCCTCCGAATGAATTTTTGTCCTCTATACGAAACCATGCGTGAAAAAATTTTTTTCCATACAAAATTTTACAGGAGAGGTGATCAATGAGTCAGTGAGTGAGTGAGTGAGTGAATCAGTGAATCAGCACGAGTAGCTATATATATATTAATTAAAAACTTCAATTATTTATAGGCTTATCTTCCTTTTGACACAATACCTGAGTCCTGACACAGAATGGGATTAAAAGATAAAATAATTTGTTAATCTTAATACTTTGCTATAAAGTTTCAAAGGAAATTGATCCATAAGGACTTAAGCCTCGATTTTACGTCAAATTACTAGGATTTTTTTAATCAATGGAAAGACTGCGAACTTACCTCAAGCAGGCTTTTTTGAAGGGTTGTGGCAGTGTAATACAACTCAAACCGACCCCTAAACGTTTCTACGCAAATCGTACCTGGGGGGCAATTCAGACCTGTTCGATAACATACCGTGTCGATACGGTTAGATATCGATCTCGTATAAAAAAAATTTGTCGTGTGATTCAGGGCGTTTGGTTTGAGGATACGATTCGGTATCGACTACGTTATCGACATCGACAAGATACATTCGATTACAAGAGCATTTACGAATTGAAAATATATGTTACCGTACGGTAACAAACCGAATCGATCGATAAACAAGTTATCGGAAGGGTCTGAATCGGGGGGCTGAACGCTAAACAGCTTGGCGGCACGTCTATACCTGTAGGTCTGCCACGTCTAATTAGCACCCTAGCGGTATAGATGTACCATCAATATAGCCACAAGATAAGCCAATTTCCCCTGACTGAAATCGAACCCGGAACCTCCAGAAAACCACAGCGCTCAACACTGCACCAAGAGGATTGTAATCTTGACGGCAACCCGGAATTTCAATCATTATTTCTGTTAATCTAATCTATCTAATCTATACGGACTACTATGTAAATACTTAATTATATTTTTATAAAATTTTTCGAAGTTTTGGCTTGACTATAGATTTTTAAGTGCGAGTCATATACATACTAAAGATCCCGTACCTTAGATGGAACCATAAATATCTATTTGCTCAAAAATTGTGACCGCGACTGCCTCAAAAACGCTTTTTTTTAGAGTCTATTATATGTGCAACTAGCGGACGCCCGCGACTTCGTCCGCTTCTTCAATTCACAATGGACAGAATTAAAAATCTAGATCGGTTCAAATCTTTCCAATAATGGGTCCCGACTGTTTAAGTAGGACTTGTTTTTTTCCTTTCAGTTTTTATACGCTGTCGGGTTTTTGATTTATTTTTATAAGCAAGAAAAGGTTAGAATTATTTTGCTATAATCCGCCAACAGAAAAAATCTGTATGGTCAAACATGCAGTTACAAGCTAAGCACGGCTTGCCTCCCCAACCAAACAAGAAAGCCAATTTCCCAAGCAAGCAATGCCACCACCACTCACATGCACCACCACACAAGACTGTTATAGGTACTACTTTCGACGCACGTTTCGCCCTGACACCGGAGCATCCTCAGGAGACGTCGACTAGTCAGTTTTTTTAATATTTTAATTCAATTAATAATCCTCAATAGCCCAACGGTTAAAGATGCGGACGGAAAACTGAAAGGTCCCAGGTTCGTTGCACTATTTGGAGGGGATAAGAGGATATTAGTCAACTTCAACTCGGCTAATGTTCTTTATAAAAAAAAAATATTACCTTTTTGGTACGGAACCCTAAAAACCTATGCTTGGTTACGTTATGGGAACACGTTACAAATTAGCCATCGCCATCGCCTCATAACGCGAGAGAACGTCGTCATAAAATACATCAAGTCCAAACATCGGCCGAATACTATTGATTCTATCTTTACGCCGTATGCCCAAAAGATTTCTCATAACGATACACTGACATGTTACAATCTTTCTTCGAAGACCTTTCCTTTATTTGGATAGGTCATGTGGGGTTATTGTAGATATGCTGAGTATAATGTCCCCACTGGTACCTACCTATAGACGTCAATTTCAGCTACAATAGGTACAAGTGTAATTAAAAATATTAAAAAATACGACTGCCCAGCCCAAAAACGAACTAAAAAGTTAAATACTACCGTCATTACCTTTGAAATCTTATTCACATTTTTAACTGATAATTTTTTGTGAATCACTGGATATTGAACTATAATTTTATATATTTTTGGAATCTACTCATCATTTTCTAGATGATGATCTTATTTTCGAAAATTTCTTTTCAACTTTAGTCTTTAATGCGGGACCATAGTCACGCCATCAATTTTTTTGAAATTTTACTAGCCTATGTCACCCGGAATAAGCTAAGGATACTAACGATACCTTATTCATCAAAATCGGTTCAGGCGTATAGAAGTTATGGTGGAATATAGGAACTCACATACATACATACATACATACATACATGAACCCTGAAAACAATGTACTCCTTTTTTCAGGCAGTCGTATAAAAATATTACACTCAGAGCCTAGGCTGAAATCTATAAACCGCAGTCTTCCTCAGCTCAGACTCAAGACAGAGTTAAAACGAGACAGATTTATGTCAGCATATATTTGTGTCTCTTTTTAACCTCCATCTTAAGTCTGAGTTGAGTCAGAGCACACTCTATAGATCCCAGAAAGCGATCGATAGTCTGCTTAGACTTTATAGAGTATCGTCTCTGTCTCTTATGCAACATTATGTTGACTCTTGCGACCTCTGATTGGCCGATACTCATTCACGATTGGCATTGTTGCAGAAAGAACGCGATAAATTCAGCCAATCACTATTTTTGAGACTGTATTATTAATTTATTAATAGACCTGTATTCCGAAAAGGTATCTAATGCAGTCTTTATTTTTTTTTTTCAAGACATATTTAAAGTAATTTATTGAAAAAATAAATTATTACCACTTTTAAGCCAATTAATCAACCGAATTATTTTGCAAAATTGCTCGTATTAACATGAAGTTCTACATAATTTGACCCGTTCACAATTTTCATAGCAGTCAAGCGCAAACTTAAAACTTATTTGGTTAGGTTTATTTGGTTAGGTCACGTAAGGTCGGGTACAGACAATATGTTTTAACATTCTGTTAAAGCAATGTACCAAAAGTAATAGGCGCTTTGGAAACTTTTGTGATTCAAATTCATATCAAATTTAAGTTTCGCCAATTTGGAACGATTTCAACTTTTAGCCACGCCTAGGAAAGCTAAAGTAAACTACGAGTATAGAATCGTTCTAGAGTGTTACAAATTGCGATGGTCTTCATGAAGGTATAGAGCAGGGGCGGCCGACTTGATTAGAGCTGAGATCTATATACTATTTACTGACGAAACCCTGTGAGATCTACCAATTTCATACTGCTTGATAAATTAAACAGTATAAGTTACTTATGTAGTATTTGTTATTTGATTAAAAGGGAAAACATAAATTCAATTCTTAGTAACTAGTTACTAACTAATTGTTCATAATATTAGTGTGAGCATTGCGCCCGAGTATCTTCTGCTAGATTCGCAAAGTCATGCCGCGATCGACTCGACTAATAGCCGCGATCGACCAGTTGGCCACCCGTGGTATAGAGAGTTGACTGGCCATTGATCTAGCTTGTTCGTATCGTGTAGGTTCGAGATCCGGGTAGGACAAAAAAAGTTATTGAGTTTTGTTAAGCTATTGCATAGCTTCTATCGCGGGCCTTGAGCGTGGAGACCGAATCCAGACATTCCGTGACGAAAATAACCTGACACGGGACTCCTCTCACCGGTAGATGGCGTTGATAAAAAATGCTATGCAATAGCTTTACCGCGGCAGTCCCCGAGTGCCACACGTCTTTTTTTTCAGTTTTGTTTTTAATATTCGATGATAACAGCTCTGCGATCTCACTTGATGGTAAGTGGCGACAAAAATAGGACTCGGGTTCTCCAGACCACTGGGTCGCCGATGTCCCGTGGTCCCACCAGTTTCTCCTACTTACGGGGAATTTGAAGTGATGATAATAAAGACACAGGGAGCGATGTCGAACCTCGAAGAAGTCGCTACGTCAGACATGTCTAGAAGTCTATGGTCGGTGTAAGCGTCTATCAGTTTATTAAGGTTGACTATGATAAAGACGCACATACAGCCGACAAGTGTAAAATTTCCTAGACTTCACTTATTTAATACATAAAAGTAAACAACCTAAGCCTGAAATTTCTAGACCGTATAAATAAATCCCGCCTTTTGAAAAAAACTCTTTACAAACGGGTTTCTTTACACTTTCCTAGAACGTGTGGCATTCAAGATATTATGTGCTATTCATTACTCGCTTTTCCACCTTAAATGGTCTTGGAAATATATTTTTTATTATATTTTAGGTTCTTTAAGTGCCATTGATAACCATCTTATTGAGCGTTCACCTAGTTACCTACTTGTGAAAAATAAACCGTACGTCACTTCCCATCAAGTGAGATCGCAGTCACGGACTATCTTGTCATCGAATAAAAAAAAAAGACGTGTGGCACTCGGGGACTGCCGCGGTAAAGCTATTGCATACCATTTTTTATCAACGCCATCTAGCGGTGAGAGGAGTCCCGTGTCAGGTTA
The DNA here is from genome assembly GCA_933228805.2 of Hipparchia semele. Taxonomy (NCBI): domain Eukaryota; kingdom Metazoa; phylum Arthropoda; class Insecta; order Lepidoptera; family Nymphalidae; genus Hipparchia; species Hipparchia semele. The sequence continues at coordinate 3,910,920 of OW121725.1, read as the reverse complement.
TTTTCGTTACGGAATTTCTGGATTCGGTCTCCACGCTCAAGGCCCGCGATAGAAGCTATGCAATAGCTTAAAATCTTTTTGCTGTGACATAATTGTAGTTTAAGAAATATTTCCACCGAAAATATTCTCGATGAGGAGGAAAACCGTAAGTATTCGTAACACTTAAGATAAACGACAGCAGAGATTGGTATTTTGAAGAGCAACCGCCGGAAAAAGGGCATCTCTGGCCCATTCCTTATCAGAGGTTCCTTATCACTGGATGTTTCATAGCACTTATTAAAAGGTTATTTGGACAAAAAGCTTTTTAAGCTATTGCATAGCTTATATCGCAGGCCAGCGTGGAGACCGAATCCAGAAATTCCGTAACGAAAATAACCTGACACGGGACACCTCTACGGTGAGCCGCTAGATGGCGTTGATAAAAAATGCTATGCAATAGCTTGACCGCGGCAGTCCCCGAGTGCCACACGTCTTTTTTTTTATTGTTTCCATAATGCGAATCGTAACATCACTTATGAGTATAGTAATTTACTAGTGATTAAGGAAAATACATCGGTACCCGTTTTTCTATACTTATACGACTAAATACCATGTCAGAAGCTGTTCAAAGAGCCTTTCAGAGGATAATATGTGGATTTCCGAAATCACGTTTAAGATATCCACGCACCCTGCGTCCGTTATTCCCTTAGGGTGGGAACAAGCCAAGGATGCCTCACTGCGATACCTCGCGGTCGCGGTTTAGCTCGCTACCTCGATGCCACCTCTAGTTAAAATAAACGTATGCAAACAGATAAGCGCGAACATGTCGAAGGATACCTCATTCCGATACATCGCGGTACAGCGAGGTATCTTCGACATGTTCGTGCTCGTCTGTTTGCATACATTTGTTGTACATGGAGGTGACATCGAGGTAGCGAGCTAAACCGCGACCGCGAGGTATCGCAGTGAGGCATCTTCGGCATGTTCTTACCCTTGGAGCCTAGACTCTATTTTTTTTTTCTGTGATCGAAGCTATTTATCTATTCCACGCACGATACTGAAATATTGTCTGAAACGTTTGGGCTAAGATCCCCTACTATAACGACGTTCTACCATCAGTTAACCAAAGAGATAGTATTTTTAAATCCTTACAATTATTATAATTACAAAAGTGTGTTTGCTCGTTGGTTTGTTTGTCAATCACACAGTACTGGAGCAACAGATCGACGTGATTTTTTTTTCATGAATATAGGTGAAGAGTGACGTTTTTTTTTTTTAAGAATATATTTTGCCAAGCTGAACTAGACTTATATTCTACTCTCTCGTCCAAATAAGCGAAAAGCTTGTGCCAGGAGTGGGTACGACAATAAATAATGGGTAGGGCTGGAACCTGCGAGTTTTCAGTTTTTTACCGTTGGACTATGAAGGCTTTTTATGAATTTTAAACATAATAGATATTATATTGCATAGCAAAATCGTGTTAAAATTCACATAATATATTTTTTTTTATTCGATGACAAGATAGGCCTAGACTGCGATCTCACCTGATGGTAAGTGACGATGCACTCTAAGATGGTAGTACGAGTAGGTCCACCTGAATAGCTTCTTAACAGGAAAAAATTCTATACTTAGTATATATGTTTATGTAGGAAGGCAAAGAATAATGGAGTAAATCTGTTATTGCTGAACGATTGGATATTACTTTAGGCCAATTAATTATATCAATAAACCTTCGTTGGAAGAAAACATGTAACCTAATTGACCTGTAAGAAATTCAAGTTCACAGGCGGAACGGTAAACAAGGCTTGATTTACATTTTAAATGCATTTACAATTAGCACCTGCTTCAGAATTCTTTTGCATTTTATTATAACCGATATGAATCGGCTTAAAATATTTAAAACTTTCAATTCTATTCATTTTGATTTTGGAATAAGGTATAAACTATAAACGCCCACATATATTGCGTTTTATTACTGTTCTATGTTAGGATATATACTTTTAGGTTTGAATTACAAAACCGGTTCATCACTTCCAAAGGTTTGTCGGAACAAACAGAAATATAAGCGTTTAAAAAAGTGTCATGCTAGCGTGCTATAAAGTGCTTATACCTACTATCCGTTCTAATAAAATCAATCATAAAAATCACTTCAATATTATTTGTGTGAAAGTGTAGATTATTTTGTTGACTTGTTGGTTTATCCTTCAATCACGCAGCAACGGAGTAACGGAGTGTTTTTTACATGGGTATAGTTGAGTTACCTAAACTAAATACCGTTTATTCCGGAGAATGAGAGGGTTCCCGCGGGATTCCTAAAGACCTAACTCTACGCGGACAAAGTCGCGGGCGATATCTAGTTTTTCAACAATTATAAAAAAAAACACTTATTAGTACCGATATACTAAATATCTATGTGTCATGTGAAAAGTCATCAAGATTTACGAGGTGTTAAAATAAAAGCCACCATGTCACCACAATGTGGCTACAATTTATTTATAAATCATTGTTCGCACACTCTTAGCAATTTTGCAATTAGATACAATGATTTGCACATTGTATCACATTGTAAAATGATATTATGGCAAGGTTAGCAGTTGGTTAAAGACTTGATGTTTAAGCTATTGCATAGCTTCTATCGCGGGCCTTGAGCGTGGAGACCGAATCCAGAAATTCCGTAACGAAAATAACCAGACATGGGACTCCTCTCACCGCTAGATGGCGTTGATAAAAAATGCTACGCAATAGCTTTACCGCGGCAGTCCCCGAGTGCCACACGTCTTTTTTTTTCATTACAACCAGTAATTTAGTTTTAAGTCTTTCTACTAAAGTCTAGGCAATTACAAACTTTATGCATTGACGGTTTTTAGTCAGCTTTCGTTATAGATACTAGGTAATGAGCTCAGAATCGTTCTTGTCGACGCGACGGTTCCAAGTGTACTACTGAACTATCTTAATGGGAGAGTCAATCACGTTTTTGTGTACCTTTCCGTAGATAGTTCAAAAAGTAGGTGTGTCCCGGGTGGCAATTCACTGCCACCGCTCACTGTCATCAATCACTTGTCACGAAAATGGAACGTAAACTATTTGGTAATTAAGTGGTCTGTTGAACTAGTAATAGTAAACCTTTTATGGGTAGGTCCATATGAAATTAATTTAATGCTAATGGACCACGGATCGCTTTACACAAGTTTTATTATGCGTAATCTCATTTAAGATTATAATATTATGGTACGTACAATGTACATACTCGCTTTTACCCACGACTTCATCCGCGTCGAGTTAAGTTTTTAAAATCAGTTGGAAACTTTTAAGCTATTGTATAGCTTCTATCGCGGGCCTTGAGCGCCCAGACCGAATCCAGAAATTCCGTAACGAAAATAACCTGACACGGGACTCCTCTCACCGCTAGATGGCGTTGATAAAAAATACTATGCAATAGCTTTACCGCGGCAGTCCCCGAGTGCCACACGTCTTTTTTTTTTTGTTTTTTCCGGAATAAAATCGTCTATTACCTCCAAGTTCTCAACTTATACCCATTGATCCGATGCTCTGTTGCTGCCTGATTGAAGGACAAACCAACAAATAAAAAAATATTGCATTTTCAAAAATTAGTTTTTTGCCTAGCAACTCTAGGTCGCCTTATCGTCCACCTCCAACATAGTCTGAATGACTAACAAACTAGTCAGCTGTCAAAATCAAAACAGCTCAATACAACAACAGATAACTCGGACAGAAAAAATAAATCAAAAAGATCGAGTTAAAATACTTGTTTGGCTTATTAAACCTATTACATATATACCTATATCATTTTGCATCATTCAACAGGTGTATTAATGAAAGCTAGACGAGAACGTGATATTTTGAAATGTATTTTTGTTGGAATAGTTCAAAGTTGTTCACTTGTTCACCTTGACGTCAGCCGCGCTGCCGAGTGTCTGTGCTGAACCGTTTGATCGTCATTTCTTCACAAAACAATAATACTTTTACACAATTGTTCTTCGTTTTAGTACTTATCACGAAATCCCTCAAAAGTTCGACGTAACATTTTTCATTTTTACGTTCACCATCATATTTCATCATATTTTCATCAGAAAATGTGGTTTTGCGTTTTATAAGTTTTGAGTAGGTACTGTATGTGTTGCGTGTTTTGCGTTATGAAGTTTTGAGTATTGAATGTTTTGCATTATGAAGTTTTGCGAATTTTAAGCATTACGTATCGTGTTTTGTAGGATCGTAATCTTGTGCCGCTTGTAGCCAGTGACTGTTCCTCTATTGAAACGTTTGCACATCACTTAAAGGTCGTAGGTTCGTACCCCACCCATTGCACTACTGCGCTATCGTACCTTCGTACCCAATCCTAGTACATGCTTTCCGCTTGTTTGGAGGAAATAAGACGATATTAATCAATGTCCACATGGCTGATGGCTGATATTCTTTTTTTTTTTTTAAAAAACGAATATCAGCGGCGAATTTGAGGCCAAAAACTAGTAAAAGCCGAATTGGTAAAAATACCGCCTTCAGACCTTACCGCCTTAAATTTTGCCTAAGCTTTCTACTTTGCTTTCTAACATTCCTCGACAGAACTTTTCGCCATAGCATTCCGAGCTATGCAATTTGTCAAACGATGTTCTACCAGTACCTCGTTTCATCAGATAGCCACCGTATTGTTGCAGGCGATTAAAAAGCTTCTTGTATAAAAGAGCTACATTAACGACTTATCAGATGGCTGCGGTTTAAGTAATGTCTCACAAACAATGGAAACTCGTGACTGGATTGAGATAATTTCGCGTTCCATAATCCGAATGCAATCTTTAAAATGATATCGGACCACAGGGGTTATCTGGGATTCGAAATAATTGTCTTTCCGTCGACTGACGACAAGAGAAATTTCATTTCGATTTAAAAATAAATTTCATCAACATTCTGTGCCTAGTTTTAATGAAGAAACATCGTGGAAATATGGAAATATGTTCATACCCTACCCATTGTACTACTGCACTATCGTACCTTCGTACCCAATCCAAGTACACGCTTTCCGCTTGTTTAGAGGGAATAAGAGCATATTAATCAATGTCCATATGGCTGATACTCTTGTCTAGTAACTTTATGGCAAATACAACCTTTTTAACGACCTCCCTGGCGCAGTGGTGAGCGCTGTAGTCTTATAACTGGGAGGTCTCGGGTTCGATTCCCGGCGGGGGCAATTTAGTAATTTATTATTTCTAAATTGTCTCTGGTCTGGTCTGGTGGGAGGCTTTGGCCGTGGCTAGTTACCACCCTACCGTCAAAAACATGCCGCCAAGCGATTTAGCGTTCCGGCACGATGGCGTGTAGAAACCGATTAGGGGTATGGGTTGAATTTATACTGCTATACCCCTTCCAAGTTAGCCCGCTACCATCTTAGACTGCATCGTCACTTACCATCAGGTGAGATCGCAGTCAAGTGCTATCTTGTCATAAAATAAAAAAAACCTGCTGATTTCTTTTGTTACCAAATTAAACGGTAAAGGAACCTTAAATCGTAAGTTCATTCAAAACTCTAATCACTTGTGTTAAACTTACATTGAGCTTTATAAATTGCATTGAGCTTGCTTTAACTTGAAACTGCAGATAAAACGCAGGAAAAATATATCCTGACATAAATCAGTCTGAGCAAAGTGTTTGTTCTATTCTCTATTAGGTAAATTTTCGCTTAAGTGTCATAGTTTAACAGCCTAATGAAACTTATTATAAAAGCAGCGTTTAATATTCATTATTTATTAGTAGAAGTTAAAGTGCGTACGTTGACATTTTGCACTAAGATTAGGCCAAAGTTTCAACACATTATAAACTTGTAGACTTTTTTTAGTACATCTATGTAGGTGTAAGGTCATTTACCTTCACCTAGCGTTCAACAGATGACTGAACGGAATTTGGCAAGCCGGTTTTTATACTTGATTTC